>JARQOC010000006.1:323907676-325107676 GCA_033576535.1 Allobates femoralis
ACCTAGATGAGGGACATTATAACAGTGTGCGGGACATTATAGCGGTATGGGGGACATGCACTGGCAATCAAAATTACAGTAACATTGCATCACTTGATTTATTCAGACATAATGTAACATTGATGAACATTTTGATAGGTTTTTGTGCAAGGGGTACACCATGCCACTAGAACGATGCTTTCCAAAATAACCAAAGTTTATCAACTTAAAATCTTTATTTTACAAAAAATGTGATGATCATCATTAGAGAACAGCAATGACTGTAGGACAGAGAAAGATTTAAACTAAATATTGTGAAGGTTATAACAGTCAGCAATCAGTAGGAAGTGTACAGACCTTTGCTTTTTGTACAGGTCCTTTGCTTTAAATGACTTCAGCACATCTGCGGCCACAGGACACCACTAGTCTCTCACACTGCTCTGGGGGATTTTGGTCCACTCTTTTCCACAGTTCTGTGACTGTTGCAGTTTTTTTCTTGGCCATAGCTTTGTCACCAAGGGTTTTCCAGAGGTATTCTATTGGGTTTAGATCTTGAAATGGTCTGGTTTCAATGTTTTCTGTTTCATAAAACTGCTTTACCCATTTTGCTGTGTGACAGGGGGCATTGTCCTGCATGAAAATTGCTGGATGATTCAGTGCTGAATACAAGTAAGGAACCACATCTTGTTGAAGAAGGTTCTGATACACACTTGCATACAGCAGAAAACATTCCCCAAACCATGGCACTTCCTCCACCACCTTTCACTGACTTCTTTAGGCTAGGTTAGCGTTCCCGCTTAGCATTGCGTTTGGATGGCTGCGTTTGACAGCTGCATTAACGCTATGAAACGCTAGTGTTAACACAGCAGAATGGCACACCATACTGCAAAGTGAGTGCAAACTGGAAAGTTAGGCTGCCAGTTATGTAAGTTTTGTCAGATAAATAAGGAAATTAGCACCAGGTGCCAGATCTCTTGCAGGTATCTGAAAGTGTTCTTTAATTTTGATCAGTGTCCTTTTTCATTTATCTCATTCCATCTTTTATTCTGTGTTTAGAATATATTCAATTTATGAAATGAGCTTAAGATACTGCTAATTTACTCATGTTAGGATATTTTACATAGGACAACACAATAACCTTAGAATGGACAACGATAATTTGATCCGCGCTGTTGTGTATAATAACAGACATCCTCTGTACTATAAACCGGTTGATATTATTCCAACGTGTTTCTAGGTCGTCCCGACCCCTTCATCAGGGATACATTTACAGACTCTGTAAATGTATCCCTGATGAAGAGGTCGGGACAACCTAGAAACGCATTGGTATAATATCAACCGGTTTATAGTACAGAGGATGTCTGTTAATTTGATCCACACTGCTGTGTATAATATAGTTGTCCATCTGGGGATTTGTGACCACCTTTGAGGTGGGAGATCCAGCAGCAGCAATCTGACTCGCAAAAATACCGGTTGTGGGTCACACAACCGATCAAGGTGAGCAGTTCTCATACGGCATACTCATTGCACATCAAACAGATTAGACCAATTGCACCCTTGTCTACCCCCTTCTTTTAGAACACAATGACCTTAACATTAAGAAAATTGTGTGTTCTTCTCTAATTCTGGTCGCCAGTGTATACACCAGGATGAGGACATTACCCCCCATAACGGTGCTTCATGACCACATTTTTTGCTAAACCCTTGGTGCATCCTATGGTCCAGTGAGTCTTATAGTCCGAAAAATACGGTAATATCTTGGCATGTTAATTTTACAGTGGTTGGCCCCAACAACCTACAACCAGGGTGCAATAAGGGGAACCCTGAGGAAACCCATGTTACCTGTAGATAAACACCTGTAATATTACATTGATATTTTCCTCAGTTTACTGCTAGCTCATCTTTTTCCTCTTGCAGAGACCATCCAGTATTCCTGATGTTCCTACAGATTGCTATTATCTGCATCTTCAAGTCGTACCCCACTGTGGGGGATGTGGCTCTCTACATGGCTCTCCTCCCAATGTGGTCTCATCTCTCGAGGTGTAAGTTTCTGGAAAGACTTTTGTGGTGATAGCCTTGCTGCGAATCAATTCACAGGATCCGGTAAATTAGGCAAAGTTGTGATTTATGACTGCTGGAAAGAGCCCTGAGAAGCAACTCATTGCAGTTCTTCTTTTGATTACCCGGCCTTGTGTGACATCATCGGCGCAGCATAACACTCGTGACATCGCATTAAGCCAGCTAATCAAAAAAGGAGCCATGATTGCCGGAGTTGGGGGCCATTATTAGGGCCACTACGGACGTGACCGATGGACTGGGTCTTTGATTAGGTTATTATAGTAATAGTACTTTTGTGAGCTGGTCATCAAGAAACACTTAAAATAAGGGTTTTCCCAAAGTAGTGAACTGCTTTATGCCTATAGATATGCAACCAATGTATTGGCTTTGACATATATAGGATTACAGTATGTATTACAGTGCCAAGATAAGGACAGTCACACAGAGTAGATGTGCCAGCCGGAGGTTCTACCTCTGTGCTCGTAACCCTGTGATCTATTATATGGATGGATAGGATGGCTGTATCTTGTCATAATGTTAAAAAAACGCTTAGGGTGTCATGTAGATCAGCCTCCTAATTATGGAATAACTCTGTCTTATTCCTGCAGTTTTGCGTAACATCTTCATAGTCTCCTGCATGCTGGTGGTGTGTTCACTTCTCTTCCCGGTCCTTTGGCACCTGTGGATATATGCTGGTAGTGCAAACTCGAATTTCTTCTATGCCATTACGCTCTCATTTAATGTGGCACAGGTAAGTTTTTGTTGCCTTTATTTAGAAAATTATCTTATTGCTTCATGTTCTACTAAAGGCCAGGTTACACGCAACAATATCGCTAACGATATCATTGCAACGTCCCTCTTTTGTGACGTTGCAGTGACCTCGTAGCGATGGCGCTGCATGTGACATGTACCAGCGATCAGCTCGCTGATCGTTGGTAAATGGTCAGGGCCGTTTTTCGATTGTTGGTCTCTCGCTGGGCAGCCAGCATCTACGTGTGTGACAACGGGAGACCAACAATCAACAACCTCCCGGCCGATGCCCAGCGCCGCACACACACACTGGTAACCAGGGTGAACATCGGGTAACTAAGCACAGCACTATGCTTAGTTACCCGATGTTTACCCTGGTTACCAGTGTTCTCGCTGGTGAGTCTGCCTATGTGACAGCTCACCAGTGATCCGATAGCGATGTCCCAGCGATCCCGATCGTTGCTGGGACATCGCAGCGTGTAACTGGGCCTTTAGTGACTTTTCACATCAGACTTGTGCACCCCCTCATGCCAGTCTGTTATTGAACTTTTTGTCTTTTAAATCCCTAGATTTTGCTTGTGTCCGATTATTTTTATGCTTTCCTACGGAGAGAGTACCATCTTCGCCATGGCTTGTATCTAACTAAGAAAGATGGGACTGAAGCAACACTAATCCTGAAATAGCACTGTGATGGGAAGAAGGTCTGTTTACAATGTGGGATGTGGCGAGATAAGCCGGGCCCATTTGTGGACTAAAGCGGCCATGTTTTACCTCCAGCCTGTCCGTCCACATCCTAAAAGACAAATAATGACTGCATATGAATCATTTTTACAGTCCAATGATTTTGACAAGTTAAAGCGGCATGGAGAATCAGTGTTCCCGTCTAACAAACGTTCTACAGTATATGACGCTGCTCTGCATGAAGCATAGTTCAGAAGAGACCGTGGCATTATTGGTTTAGGGCAGAAAGATGACTAAAGGTGACTGGTCGTGGGGTGTAAAGCAGCGACTTTCTACTTTTAGGTGAAGTCTGATGATTGCCACTATTGGAGAAGTGAAGGATGCAGCCACATATATTGTGGCATGTTTGGATAGAAGGAACGCGAATATTGGATCAGATGGAGATGGAGATGCTGCAATGTACTGAGTCTTTCTCTCACAATTTTTTTTTTAACAGATTTTACTTCCCAAATACAGGACGATTTTATTTTCTAATTATAAGCAGGGTGACACTATATCCCATTATATATCACAGTATATAATGCAAACAATATATGACCGGATCCAGCTACTTAGCTCAAGATGCAAGCAGCGGGTAAATTTGTACTATGCCCTTGCAGTTATGGCCAAATACTGATAAAACATGGTGTTTGTACTCCATTGTGTGCAGAAACAATGGCCACACAGGCTATTTGAGGTACATCTTCGAATATGACAATGATGTGTTCTGCTGATGGTCTATGTTTAAGATGGGTCAAGAAAGTGAGGTTGGTGTCAGCAATACCTATGGAACAGATCAGTATTCCAAAGAAGCTGCAAAGGTAATAAAAGTCCAACAATGTTGAGGAAGAACACCCAGCAACATTTTTATTACCCAAATCCCTTATCAAAGATATCTATCTATACATAGTGCAGTTTGGATGGGCTTAAATACCATTTGCCGTCTTCTCTGGTTCCCATAGAAGATGGATCCTCTTCTGAACCGCGATTCAGCTTCACCACCTCACAATGTCCGCCCTGTGGAGCGATCGTTGTTTTACCAAAGTAAGCCTAGAGACTCACATATGAGGACTATTATTGGCCTATATTGGGAAAGCGACTGGGAACTGGAAAGGATGGTGATGGGTATTTAAACACTTTATACTACTTACATGTTCCCAACAGATCAGGCAATTACATTTCTACTGGGAGTTCTTCTTTAAAAGTCTGAGAAAACCCCTTTATTGCAATAGTCCATTAAATAATAGAAATATAATTAGCCTATTACTTATGGGGCCCGTGTAAGTGAAATGGCATTTAAATGCTAATACGGTGGTCATGAAAGTCAATGCATTTGTTTTATGATATGATATGATATTGGCACTATTCTATTTTTACAAAATCGACATTAGGTAATGTCGTTGCCCAAATTCTGAATATATGGCTATTTTTATTTGGGGCAGTAATCCTCTTTATGCACTCTATTGCCAATATTTGGACTCTGCTACTTGGTATGAAGGCTATAGTTTATTTAAAAATATGGAATAATGGGCTTTTACAGTATTGTCTATGAACAAGAGATCTACCAGAAATGACATAAAAGGTCTATTAGTGTAACTAATGTGAACATTGTTTTAATATCTTTAATGCTGAGTTATTAAAGTACAGATGTCTCTCTAGTCTGGCCAGTCAATACTAAACGTACCCAAGCTCATTATGTTGGATACTGATGTGGATGGTGACTTAGATGTACACAAGATCTGTACATTGAGAGATCACAAGATCTGTAACTTTTGCACTGATAACGCTCTGCAGATGGATGAGATACTAGAAAATAATGTTCACATTCTCCATGTACACTGTTGCCTTTTATATATTGTAGTAGATATGATCAGTCATTGAGAATAGTTTTTATTCATAGGTTATTGGTACACACAGAGGATCAGTCATCTCCCTTAAATATGTAATAATTGTACCTGGTGTCTATACACCTGTTCTTCTGAATTCATGTTTTCTTATGTTTCAGCACATCTCCATTTGTAAGATATGGCTCCTTTTCTCATGTGTAAATCTACTCTAGGGCACCAAGCCCTCTTCATAACAACGTTTCTCTTTAGGAGTCTTCTTGAGGATCACACTCCCTTGGCTAACAAGACTAGATTTATATACAGTGAGGAAGGGGCCATATCTCCATAAGAGAGTTACAGGAACTAGAAGTAATCCACTCAGGAGAACAGTGCCATGTACACTGGGTACAAATAAGAATCCTCTTTATGGGTCCTCTTTAACCCCACAGCATCTGCAACATACCACAGCAAGTCAAACTAGTCTTTTAACATCAGCCCCCCCCCCCCCCCCCATATCCCCATATGATCATATGATGTTTGCAGAAGCAAAGGTATACGTTTCAAGGTTTTTGATTCTTAAAGGGGTATTCCCATCTCCAGGATCCTATCCCATTATGTAGTAGGTCTAGTAGTAGTAATAATAATATTATTATTAACAAATACCTCCAATTAGATATGTAGTATAGTTTTACTGATAAGCAATGCATTTTCCTCAGTTGCAAGACATTAGGTATCCATGGTTACGACTACTCACATAGTGACAGTTAGTTGTTCGTGGTGGTAACCATGGATACCTAAGCTACTGCAATGCCCTGCACATGAGGAAAGTGACATACGGTAGCTAATCAGGAGACCTATACTACATTTCTAATTGGAGGTAACGGCTAATACTATTATTATACCTACTACATATTGGGATAGGATCTTGGAGATGGAAATACCCTTTAACCTTTTTTAGTGTCTCATGACTGTAGAGCATTCAGAAATGGACCCACTGTAAGATACTTTTATAACCATGATGAGGCTTCTAAATCCTTGCTGTTGGCCTCCCCAGTTACTATGGGGTTAAACAGTAACCTTTGCACTGGACATTGCCCGCCTGCCTTTTTTCCTAAGTATATTGTTGCACTGTTTATCTTTGTTTTATTCCATTTCTGTTTGTACATTTTATTTATTTGTGGGGAGTGGGGCTCAAATAAATCAGCTGTATATGGATGCTGGAGTTCACCGTCTTTATTTGCTGAGTGCTTACAGGAGAAATAAGGATATATAACATTGGAGTACTATTCCTGGAAATATTTTGATAGATACAGATCCACAAATGCAAGAAACATAAGGTATATGGTCACAAACAACAACTTGTTCTAAAGGGAATGGTGTATCTTCCTAAAGTAATGACGCGAGAAGTGGATTTAAAGGAAAACTGTCAGCTCAAAAACCATATGTAGCTGCTATCATTTTCTAATTCCTTGCTCTAAACTTTCTCTGTTGATGTATTTCTGTTATTTATATTTCCCTCCTATCTTCTGTAAACTTGAAATAAAGAGATTCCTTCCATCTCTCACTCACAGTGAGTGACCCACTTAGTTCTGTCCACTCCCCATAGGATGAATATTCATTTCACATATTCACATTACTGCACAGGACATCAGTGGGGGAGCGAGGCTGTATCTTCCTCTCTGGTCTCTGTGTTTACAGCATCACAAGAGGTCAAATACTACACAGAATCTGTCACAGCAGGGACACCTGCTTACAGAAACAAATGGAGTCTAGATAATTCAGATCTGCAATAGCTTCCTCCCTCCGTGTCCTCAAAAGAACAGACCTCCAGAAAGTGAAACCTGACACTGCACTGTTAGCAAAGGGAGGAGGGAGGAGAGAGCTGCTGAGAGAGAGTGCATAATTACACAACAGTTTATACAGCATAGGACTAATCATCTCTGCTTACAATGGGACAGGACTAATGCAGCAACTCTGCAGGGTCTGACAATGCTGATAACATGGAAACTACAAACGGTAGAATAATGATTGTACATGTTTTTAAAAGCTTTGCCCAGGCACTATTCAAGGGTAATATTAGTATCATACTGAAAAGTGACCTGACAGTGTCCCTTTAAACAGACTAAAAATATTGCTTAAATGAGTTATCTTTAAGTATACTGAACATTAAGGTGCAATAGTTTAAGAAAAAAAGACTAAATGCATTAAAGGCCCTCCTTTAAAACCCAATACAGAAAACAGGAGTTATGGCCAAAGTGTAAAACAAATTCTTTAAGTACACAGAATAAAATGTGCAATAAAAAGTATAGCGTCCCTTCAAGACACACACGCTACAGTTGACCCCATAGCATGAAGATAAATGATACAAAAATATACAAGATGTATACAGCCACAGACTCAAGAGCACACAGATCTAATTTGAGAAAAATTAAAAACACACAATACAAATGTATGCACACAGTATACTCAAAATCCTACTGTGGTGGAAAAACACTCCTACAGCATTAACATACAATGAGAAATGGGAAAAGGCTTTTGGAGCTCACCATACACTTGAATTCGGATGAAAAAAAATGGTGGATTATATTGTCCCATGAGTGGCTCTTCCTTAGCTGGTGCAATGCAGCATGTAGTCCATAATGTAAGAAGTTTTTTGTGGATAAAGGCTCATCGGATTTTATCTATTTATATAATTGTCTAAACCACACAGAGGTAGCCAAAGGCGGCGACCAATGAGCGCAGACTATGCTAATAGGCGCAAGAATTCAAAGTTCGAATTTTGCGCCCATTTGCAGCCCGGCGGAAGCAGCGCGTGAGCGCCGCTTCTGCAGGTATACACAGTCTGGCAGACGGCGGACCCAGCGCACGCGAGACAGCCGGTTGTCTTCCGGCTGGCGAACCGCTAACCGGAGCTCAGCCGCGGCTACCTGCGGCACGGAGATTCGCAGCGAGTCAGCCGGGAGATGACCGGCTGGCGAGCCGCTGACCTCTATGCCGCGGCTGAGCTCGGTCTAAACTCCGTCAGCGGCGAGCTAGCCAGGAGATGACCGTCATTAGCCGGTCATCTCCAGCTGCCCGCAGCGGTGGTGCCCTTCGTGGCATTCAAACCGCGCGCTAAGCTGCAGTACTCTTCTGATTGGTCGCCGCGGTGACCAATCAGAGAAGTAGCGCGGCTTGGCGCACAGTTTAAATGCCGCTCCTCTGATTGGAGAGGCTCGCGCCTTGGTGCCATATTGTATTTGAAATATGGCGCGCGCCGCTATTCTGATTGGTCAGCGCTGAACGCGGCGACCAATGAGAGAAGCGACATTCAAACCGCGCGCCGCTTCTCTCATTGGTCGCCGCGTTCAGCGTCGACCAATCAGAATAGCGGCGTGTGCCATGGCGCCATATTTCAAATACACGGAGTACAGTGTATTTGAAATATGCCGCGCGCCGCTATCCTGATTGGTCGCCACGTTCAGCGCCGACCAATCAGAGAAGCGGTGCGCGGTTTGAATGCCGGTTCTCTCATTTGTCGCCGCGTTCAGCGCGGACCAATCAGAATAGCGGCGCACGCCATGGCGCTATATTTCAAATACACTGAGTACAGTGTATTTGAAATATGGTGTGCGCAGCTATTCTGATTGGTCATCGCTGAACGCGGCGACCAATGAGAGAAGCGGCGCGAGGTTTGAATGCCGCTTCTCTGATTGGTCGGTGCTGAACGCGGTGACCAATCAGAATAGCGACGCGCGCCATATTTCAAATACACTGAGCACAGTGTATTTGAAATATGGCGCGCGCCTCTATTCTGATTGGTCGCCGCATTCAGCGCCGACCAAGGAGAGAAGTGGCGCGCGGTTTGAATGCCGGTTCTCTCATTAGTCGCCACGTTCAGTGCCGACCAATCAATAGCGGCGCACGCCATGACGCCATATTTCAAACACACTGTACTCAGTGGTTAGCATTGTATGGTGGCTCAGTGGTTAGCATTGTATGATGGCTCAGTGGTTAGCACTGTATATGATGGCTCTGTTTAGGTGGCTCAGTGGTTAGCATTGTATGGTAGCTCAGTGGTTAGCATTGTATGATGGCTCAGTGGTTAGCACTGTATATGATGGCTCAGTGTTTAGGTGGCTCAGTGTTTAGGTGGCTCAGTGTTTAGGTGGCTCAGTGTTTAGGTGGCTCAGTGTTTAGGTGGCTCAGTGTTTAGGTGGCTCAGTGTTTAGGTGGCTCAGTGTTTAGGTGGCTCAGTGTTTAGGTGGCTCAGTGTTTAGGTGGCTCAGTGTTTAGCATTGTATGGTGGCTGTGTGGTTAGCGCTGTATATGGTTGCTCAGTGGTTAGCACTGTATGGTGGCTCAGTGGTTAGCACTTTATGGTGGCTCAGTGGTTAGCATTGTATATGATCGCTCCGTGTTTAGGTGGCTCAGTGGTTAGCACTGTATATGATCGCTCAGTGTTTAGGTGGCTCAGTGGTTAGCATTGTATGGTCTTTCCAGGACCAAGTGCCTCCAGGTCCGCGCTGCTGATATTCCTTTGTGGCAGCAGCGCGGACCTGGAGGCACTTGGTCCTGGAAAGAGTTTTCATTCCCACATCGTGGAAGTGCGGTCCTGGCGGCAGCTGCTAAGTTTGAGCGATCAAGCTGGTTGTGGGCTTCACAACCAAACCAGGTGAGCAGATTTTATGCTATATGTGATTTGTCTCCTAAGTGGGATAAGACCCTATGCGCATTCTCATTTTCTAGAGCATTGTATGGTGGCTCAGTGGTTAGCATTGTATGGTGGCTCAGTGGTTAGCATTGTATGGTGGCTCAGTGGTTAGCATTGTATGGTGGCTCAGTGGTTAGCATTGTATGGTGGCTCAGTGGTTAGCATTGTATGATGGCTCAGTGGTTAGCATTGTATGGTGGCTGTGTGGTTAGCACTGTATATGGTGGCTCAGTGGTTAGCACTTTATGGTGGCTCAGTGGTTAGCACTGTATATGATGTCTCATTGTTTAGGTGGCTCAGTTGTTAGCATTGTATGGTGGCTCAGTGGTTAGCATTGTATGGTGGCTCAGTGGTTAGCATTGTATGGTGGCTCAGTGGTTAGCATTGTATGGTGGCTCAGTGGTTAGCATTGTATGGTGGCTCAGTGGTTAGCATTGTATGGTGGCTCAGTGGTTAGCATTGTATGGTGGCTCAGTGGTTAGCATTGTATGGAGGCTCAGTGGTTAGTACTGTATATAGTGGCTCAGTGGTTAGCACTGTATATGATGTCTCATTGTTTAGGTGGCTCAGTGGATAGCACTGTATATGGTGGCTCAGTGGATAGCACTGTATATGGTGGCTCAGTGGTAACCACTGTATATGATGGCTCAGTGTTTAGGTGGCTCAGTGGTTAGCATTGTATGGTGGCTCAGTGGTTAGCATTGTATGGTGGCTCAGTGGTTAGCACAGTATGATGGCTCAGTGGTTTTCAGTGTATATGGTGGCTCAGTGGTTAGCATTGTATGGTGGCTCAGTGGTTAGCATTGTATGGTGGCTCAGTGGTTAGCACTGTATATGGTGGGTCAGTGGTCAGCACTGTATATGATGTCTCATTGTTTCTTTGATTTAAGTGAAGTCCTCCCACTGAGAAATAGTAAAAATGGAGGTTTAGCTGAGCCCAAGGAAAGAGTGACAAGGTAGGATAGGGACCCATCAGATCTAAAATCACCTTGAAGCTGGTTGATGGGCAAACAGGTATTGGCCAATATGTGTACCAAGAACCTTAGTTTATAAAGATAAAATATCCAAAAAATACATAGACGCTAGACACATAGGTAGGTGAAAGATAGATATCGTATACTCCTTGCATTACTGTTAAATATTCATAAATAAACTACATACATATTCTAGACTACCCGATGCATTCGAATCGGGCCACCATCTAGTATAAAATAAACCTTTAGTAAATCATGTTAAAACAGGCTAGCAAATGAATCCAAAAGCTAGCTTATTACAATCTCTGCATCCTTTCTGACAGGTTTCTGGAGTAAAAGGCCCATTACACACAACGATATCGTGAACGATATTGTTGCAACGTCACTGGTTTGGTGACGTTGCAGCGATGTCGTAACGACATCGATGTGTGTGACACATATCAACCATCAACGATAAGTCGTTGATCGTTAGATTTATGGTCCTGGCCATAAATCTATCATTGGTCTCCTGCTGGGCGCCTAGTATCGGCGTGTGTGACAGCAGGAGACCAACGATGAACGAGCTCCCAGCGCCGCACAGCAAGCGCTGGGATCTGGTAACCAGGGTAAGCATCGGGTAACTAAGCGCTGCGTTCAGCTTAGTTACCCGATGTTTACCATGTTACCAGCATTTTAGCTGGTCCTGATCGCTGTTGAGTCTGCCTGTGTGACAGCTCACCAACGATCAGTTCACAACGTGGCAGCGATCCACATCGTTGGTCGGATCGCTGCCACATCGCAGCTTGTAACGGTGCCTTAAAACTCCCTTAGTCATAGAATGTGAGATTCCTAAAAAGAATGAAATACAAACTGATTGACCCTTGCTGACCCCTCGGAGGCAGTGAAACATGCTTCAGGGGGTTTCCTAGGCTGCCATACAGGTATTTCTACTTGTACAACGAACTTTGTATTTCTTGATTTCTTCACAGTCACATTGCTTACTGTCCATTTCCACTTTGTGAGAGCAAGTGACATACAACTGATACTATCTGTTAGGCTATGTGCACACAGGAAGGTTTAGTGAAGGTTTAGGAGCGGAACCGCCGGTCGGTTTCCATCAGGTTTATGCAAATTTATGTTAATCCAAAAGCGGCTTTTGGATCAACATAGAAACCTATGGAAACCGACACCCGGTGTGCACACACCGGCGGTTTCCACATGCTCATCTGTTGCTAACCGCTAGGTTCCCAGCGGGTTAGCAAAGAATGTGCATGTCCTATAAACCGGCCGGTTCTGCAGCGGCTGCAAGCAGAATCATGTGCTGCTTCCAGCCGCTGCAGAACCGACGCCACTAACCCGCTGTGCACCGCCGCACACCCGACCGTCTTCTGCAGCACGGACCCGACAGGAAGCCGGTGGACGGCTCGGGAGCTTCCTGTCGGGTCCGCCCAGCCGCCGCCGCCCCTAACCCGCCCCCGTGTGCACATAGCCTTAGGAATCTCACACAGATCTTGCATTTTAGCACACGGTATTGTACTTTTATATACTAGAAAATAATGGAGAAAGCGCACAATAGGGTCTTATCTGTGTATTAGTTAAAGGTATCTTGGTCAATGCACTAACCTTATAATGTGAGAGTCACAACAGCTTAATTGCAAATGTCCGACTTGCAGCACTCCACCCTGGATCAGCAGAAAAACCAATATAGAAGGAATGGATGGCTCCACGTGCGCTGCCAGTCCAACAGAACTTCCAAGGAACACTCGATAGTTGAGTATAAAGGTGCTTTTATAGTCAACTATCGTGTGTTCTTTTGGAAGTTCTGTTGGACCAGCAGTGCATGTGGAGCCATCCATTCCTTCTATATTGGCATTTATATACTAGCAATCACTAATCTTGTTACCCTTGCACATTCTCTCTTACTTGCCATGTTTTTGCGGCCTTATTGTATGCCATGTTTCGCTGTCCACTAGGTGGCGACACTATGCAGAATCTGTAAAAGAGTTAAGTGGCTCCTCCTCTGCAGTATACACCCCTGGAGCAGGCAATGCCTCGCCAGGTTCTGCTTAGTGTCGTTAGGAGGAGCACTACATTTTATTCTTAAAATTTATATATTTTTATTTTCTTTAAAGATGAAGAAAAGTGGGTCTCTCACAACTCCTGGCATGCTCCTTCCTCTGCCCCCTCACTTTTGGGGGTGCTTGGTTGAAGTTGAGAGGTCGCACCACATGCTGCTCCTTCCTCGGCACGATGGTCCTCCTTACCCGGGTCACCACTGTTGGAGTCTCTAGGTTGAGGTCAAGGATTAGAAGGAGCCCTCTGACGGTGGACAGCAGCATCACTCCCTAAGCATCCCTCATGGGGTTCTTAGGTTGAGGCACCTCAGGTAGGGCTAGGAGACGCTGCACTGCAAGACACCTCAGCACACAGCCTGGTGGAGGGTGGCTGATGCAGTTAGGCTGCAGCACACGCTGCTGCAGCAAGCCAGGAGACGCAGCGTCGCTAGGGGCTCATTGTGGGGCCGGGGACACACCTCAGGGGTTGGCAGCACTAACAGGAGCATGGTGTATCGGACCCCCGACTGCATTAACCCAATGGATGGACCATTCAGACCCCCGTATGGCCGTGGCCCGACCTTTGTTCCACGCAGTCAAGCCATTCTCGACTCAGAAGTCAAAAGAGAATACCGGGCGTCCTGAAGCACATAAAGAGAATTTTTCCCAGCCTGAAGTTAGCATGGTGTATACTGTATTCTATCGGTTTCCCAAATATAGACAACTTATTATTCATCAAGGCATGGCTTTCAGGTACCTCAAACACACTCACTTTCACTGTGCACATTTGGAAGCCTCGGTTGGCAGATCAGCCTACACAAGTCTACCATCTCCGTCTGGTAATCCGCATTCGCCTTCAGCGGTCGCCTCAATCCTGGACAGGATACAGGCACCATAGGAAGCAGTGCCATTGTTTCAGGCACCTCCAGCTGTTTCAATTATGCAGAAAGGTGCAGGCAGAAAACGAGAGCAAGATTTAAGACAATGGACCCCCATCACAATGCATATGACAGTAGTCTTGCCCACAATCTACGAAGATTTGGGCAATATGTCTAGTGTTGAAATCATTCAATCACATTCTGGCACTTGAGCATGTCAGGTTACAGTCAAACAAGGCCACAGCTGTGGCATAGGTCAACCACCAAGGGGGAAACCGCAGTCGACGTCCGATGCAAAGGTTCGCTACGTCAGCTGTTTTCATAACGTGTAAACATTTAGGAAGTGGAGGTCGTAATACGCCAACAGACGGTCCATGCATCCAGATGGTCTTAGTCAAGGCTGCTAGCGCAAGGAAACCACAGTTGTAGACTTGACGGAGTCAAGCCTCAATGCCAAGGTTCCAAATGTCCTGGACAGGCCCAGGGCCCACAGTCAGTAGGACAGACGCACTAGTTCAAGACTGGATCTGTCTCCGTCTCAGCTATATTTCTTCCTCACTACCAGGGTAGTATGAAATATCAGGCAAGAATGTCGCCGGATCATCCTGTAGGCCTCTGGCTGCACCAGATGCGTTTAGTACGCAGATTTCGTGCAATTCATAGCAGCAGTACCAGGACAACTACCAAACAGGCCAGACCTGATCTCTCCCAGGCAGTTATCCCTCATAGTTCAACTCTGAAATTAATGTTGTAGCACTTGGAACCTGAAACTTAACCCAAGGGGTTTTGTCCCAGAATGTTGTGGCAACCATAGTCACAGTGAGTAAACCAGATTTATCAAGAAGATACCATCACACATGGTAATCCTTTTATTTTATTCCTTGGGTAGCCTCTAAAGGCCATTTCCCTTGGTCCTAGGTCATACCAAGAACTCTCCGTTTATTCCACGCAGACCTCGACTCAGGGCTGTCCTTACGGTCTCTCACACAGTAGAGTTCAGCCCTTTTCAACTTCTTCCAAAAATGTTTTGGCACCAGACTTCTAGGAAATCCTTCCTGCACAAGGTATGCCATTTAATGTCTTCAAACGGCAGGACTACACCCGTAGGGTCTGAACTTCATCCGCACAGAACTACAAGAACCACCTTTCGAAACTACATAAGATATTACCCTTACCAGGCTCATCCAGCCAGTGGTAGGTTTTGGGGGCAAGTACCGTTCTCGGCAGAGGTATCTGTGCTTGCAGCGCTCTCAGATAAACCAGTTTTTCTAGTCTCCCACCAAAACAAGTTTGACCTAGGGCTGGTTCCATCCTTTTTCTAAGGGCGTGATACTCATGCCACCTAAAGGAACACATGTCGCTGTCATGGCTGTGCCCGCCTCCAGTCCAGCATGTCAAGAAGGAACAAGATCTAGTCAGGGATCTACGTATCCTGCACGAAGGTCCTTTGTAGAGGTCGGATTATCTTTAGTCCTTCGTCCAGCAGACAGACAGAAGAACACGTCAGCCTCTAGGGCTATTCTAATTCACATGGATTCGTCTAACCCTCAAAGACGCTTCTGCCATAGAAAACTCACCCATTCCACCCATAACAGCAGTGTCACGGCACAGTATACTACGGCCGCGTCACACGCATCAATATGGCGTCCAATATCGCTGCTGCACATGACGTTGCAGCGATATTGATGTGTGTGACAGGGCGCATCAACCAGCGATAAATCGCTGGTTGATGGTTGCCAGGTTTTAGAACCTGCTCTAAACCCTGACGATGGTCGTGAGCGAGAAGCCAGCTCCCAGCGCCTCTCAGCAAGCACTGGGAGCTGGTATCCATGGTAAACTGCGGGCATCTAGGCAGCGCGCACTACCTAGATACCCGATGTATACCTTGGTTACCAGCCTTCTCCGCTCACCAGCTCGTATCCAAGGTACACAGCAGGTAACTAGGTACCCTAGTTTCCCGCTGTGTACCTTGGATACCATTCGGTGAGCGGAGAAGGCTGGTAACCAAGGTATACATCGGGTATCTAGGCTGCCGCGCGCTGCCTAGATACCCGCAGTTTACCTTGGAGACCAGCCTGCTCCCGCTTACCGCAGCCTGGCAGCGGAAGCAAGACATTGTGGAAACGATATTTAAATAATTTCCAAGATGTTACTGGTCCACAGATTGCTGGTGAGTCTGCCTGTGTGACAGCTCACCAGCGATCGGCCTTCAATGTCCTCAGCAATGAGATCGCTGACGACATTGACGCATGTGACGGCCTCATTAGGGTAAAGTCACATTGGTGTATGCGTAATTGGAACGATATTGATACATGACAGTTGTGTGAATGCAACGCGATTATCGCAACCATAGCCTATATAATGGCAATTCTCCTGTGATATATGTGTGCAATCACCGCATGCTGCGATTCTGTGAACAGTCCGTGTTCAACGGAGGAAAAATAACCAATGGGACCTGACTGATTGTTTAACAAGGAAATAATTGGATGCTACACGGACCATCGTAGTGGTAGTGCTATCCGTCTTTTACAGATACATTACCATTTTGTAGCATGGGACACTGTAATTGATCCTATAAATGTTTGTAAATTAATAAAGCTACCGTCCCCCAGGACCCACCGCCGCCTTCCTCGACCACTTCAACACTTGGCTTCTCCACTTCCTCTCCTCCGACATCCCCACCATCATCATGGGCGACTTCAACATCCCCATTTACACCCCCGACCCAGCTTCCTCCCAACTCCTATCCCTGACCACCTCTTTCGGCCTGTCCCAATGGTCCTCCTCAGCCACTCACAAAGACGGCCACACGCTCGACCTCATCTTCTCCCGCCTCTGCTCCCTCACCGACCTCTCAAACTCGCCCCTCTTCCAATCTACCACAACCTGTTGACCTTCTCCGTCTCTCCCCCTACCTCACCCCCCCCCCTCTTCTGAAACTCGGTCACCCACGCAGAAACCTTAAACTTATCGACTTCAACTCACTCTCTCACTCCCTCCTCCCTCTCACAGACCTCGCCTCCTCACCCGACGTCAACACTGCCACCACCCTCTACAACTCCACACTATCTGCGGCCCTTGACCAGGCTGCCCCCCTCACACACACCAAAATCCGCACACACAGACAACCCTGGCTCACCTCTCTCACAAAAGAACTACGCCGAACGTCCAGGGTCGCCGAACGGAGATGGAAGAAATCCCACTCCGCGGCCCACCTCACCATGTACAAGCAATCCCTCTACAACTTCAAGGATGCACTCACCGCCGCAAAGCAAACCTAATTCTCTTCTTTAATCAACACACTGTCCCGAAACCCCAAACAACTATTCAAAACCTTCAACTCCCTACTCCGTCACCTCCTCCTTCCCCCCTCATCTCCGCCGACGACTTCGCCACCTTCTTCAAACAAAAGATTGACAAAATTAGAGAAAGCTTTGGCCCAACGTCCACCCAACCCACCCCCATTACCGCCCAACCCTCCTTGACCAAAGGAAGCTTCTCCAGTGTGACTGAAGCCCAGCTCTCCGCCCTCCTGTCACGATCTCACCTCACCACCTGCGCCCTCGACCCACTCCCCTTCCATCTCATCCCAAGCCTCACCGCTGTCCTCATCCCTGCCCTAACCCACCTTTTCAACCTATCACTCACTACTGGCATCTTTCCCTCATCCTTCAAACACGCCCTAATCTCACCCATCCTCAAAAAACCCTCCCTCGACCCTTCATCAGTCGCCAACTACCGCCCAATATCTCTTCTCCCTTTTGCATCCAAACTACTTGAACAACACGTCCACTCCGAACTGTCCTACCTATCCTCCTGCTCCCTCTTCGACCGCCTACAATCCGGTTTCCGACCTCACCACTCCACCGAAACAGCCCTCACTAAAGTCACCAATGACCTACTGACTGCAAAAAATAAAAAAAACACTACTCTGGCCTCCTCGACCTATCCGCCGCCTTCGACACAGTCAACCACTCCCTCCTACTCCAAATCCTCAAATCCCTTGGCATCACCGACCTCGCCCTCAACTGGATCTCCTCATACCTCACGGACCACACCTTCAGCGTCACCCACTCCCACACCTCTTCCTCGTCCTACTCCCTTACTGTCGGCGTCCCCCAGGGATCGGTACTGGGACCGCTACTTTTCTCCATCTACACCCTTTGCCTAGGTCAACTCATTGAGTCCCATGGCCTCCAGTACCATCTCTACGCCGATGACACCCAGATCTACATCTCCGGACCTGACATCTCCTCCCTCCTGTCAAAAATTCCCCAATGCCTGTCCGCCATCTCATCTTTCTTTTCTGCTCGCTTCCTCAAGTTGAACATGGACAAAACAGAGTTCATTGTCTTCCCCCCCAGCCGCCCTCCCCCTCTACCAGACCTGTCTATCCTAGTCAATGACTGCTCCCTCTCCTCAGTCCCCCACGCAAAGTGCCTCGGGGTCACCCTAGACTCCTCCCTCTCCTTCAAGCCCCACATCCAAGCCCTCGCCACCTCCTGCCGACTCCAGCTCAAGAACATTTCACATATCCGCCCGTTTCTTGGTCATGACACTGCCAAAACCCTCGTCCACGCCCTCATCATCTCCCGCCTTGACTACTGCAACCTACTGCTCACCGGCCTCCCTGCCTCTTCCTTTGCCCCCCTCCGGTCTATCCTAAGCTCAGCTGCCCGTCTAATCCACCTGCCTCCTCGCTACTCCCCTATTTCCCCTCTCCGCATGGCACTCCACTGGCTCCCCACCTCCCCAAGACCCCGCTTTAAAATCCTAACCCTGACTTACAAAGCCATCCACAACCTGTCCCCCCCCTACATCTCCGACATGATCTCCCGATACCAACCCGCACGCAACCTACACTCCTCACAAGAACTCCTCCTCTCCTCCCCCCTCATCTCATCCTCCCACAACCGCTTACAAGCCTTCTCCGCGCCTCCCCTAAAGCCTGGAACTCTCTCCCCCAGCACGTCAGACACTCGCCTACCCTTAGGAGCTTCAAAAAGAACCTGAAAACTCATCTATTCCAGCAAGCCTACAACCTAAAGATGGTTCCAGCGCCGCTCCACCACACACTTGGCGCTTCCCCTCCTATCGTGTCCTTCCCACCCCTGTAGACTGTGAGCCCTTTGTGGCAGGGTCCTCTCCCATCGTGTATCAGCAAGCCTTGACTTTTTCATATGTACTGTACCTGTTCTTGTGACCCCCATTTCTTATGTAAAGGCGCCATGGAACCAATGGCGCTATATAAAATTAAATAATAATAATAATAATAAAGCTGCAGAGAGAAAAAAAAAATATTACAGCACACGGATGACAAGTGACAAAAAAATCCCCACTTTTCTGGATGAGAATGGGACCAATTTAGTTTTTATTATATGGTCGGGTTTGCGCAGACTAGCATCTTATATTAGATAGCATATGTATTAGTATATGCTAGCTTGAGCAAACCCGAATTTTATGTTCACACGGGTCATTTTTGCAGCGGTTTTAGCATGGTTTTATGCAAATAGATGCTTAAAAAAAAAAAGCAAGCGTTTTTGATTCCCAGTAAACTCTGAGAATGAGGAAAGGTCATGCATATACAGATACGGTAGTTCCTTTTTTTTTTTTCTGATAGAAATTGAAACCTGGTTGGATTTGCAGCAGTTTTTAAAGAATGAGCATGTCATGTTCATTCAGCTTTTCTTTTTGCCTTGGTTTTCTAGTAACAGGATGAAAATCACCAATGGTTCTAACCCGGAAGAGGAGAGAGAAACCGATTTGAGAACCGTCGAAAAAAAAAAATCTAACAAAACTGCACTTACAAATACACAAAAACCTTACACAAAACCACAGGAAAAAGTCTATGGGTTTTTGGATTAAATCATGAGGGCTCAGGTTTTAGCAGAAAAAAACATCCTGTGTGAATATAGGCTAATAGTGACGTCCAGCTCCTGCAAAAACCCCGGTGTGATCTGGCTACTCCTAAAAGTCACATGACCCAGAATAGGAACGGTAAGGCGCTGGTCACAGCGAGGATTGCTATCGGTGAGAATATTATCGCAGCTATGCTAACCTACACATACAACTAGACAGGTTTAAGCAATAAAGTTTTGTGGGAGTGCTTCTTTAAAAATAAAACCTAGTATCAATTACCCTACCCCAGGTCAGGCACCAGCTCTCTGTCTCTGACCTAGTCTCTTCCTTGTCTGCAGTGCTGACATCACGCTGACAGTGCTGCAACCAATCAGACCTCAGCGTCCTGTGTCGTCTACAAATGAAAAGCTGCTGAGCTCACTGATTGGCTGCAGCACTTTTGACATAATGTTAGCGCAGCCAACAAACAACTTACCCCAAGACGTGTTAGCGAGCTGGCACTGGACCAGGTTAGGGTCAGTAATACTCAGATTGGGGTAACCCAAAGTTTTAAAAAAGATTAAAAAGCATCCAAGACATGGGATGCTCAGAAACGCTCAAAAGGGGCTAAAATGGTAAAGATCTTTTCCTAAAATTAAAGAGGCTGTACAGGATCAGATCATGTTTTCCCCCTCAAAAAATAGCATCACATTTGTCCTCAGCTGCTTATGCTAATGAGTTCAGCTACTTTTCCTTTCAGCGGTGCTACAATACCAAAGGGCAGGTGTGGTGCTCTTTCTGGTGAAAAACAATCCTGTTTATCTAATTGACCACACTTTAAAGCTCAAACTGCTTTTAAGGTAAGCAGGGAAATGGATGCTAGAAACATATATCCATTCATTAAAGGGATTGAATAATCTTTAGTGATGAGAGATATTTGCTGGACATTATTATTGGAGATGAGCAAACCTTTCAAGGTTCGGTTTGGGTAACCAAAATTCTCGGTGTTGAGCAAACCTGTTTGGGTTCTTCACATTTGTAAAGCATTGGAGCAAGCATCGCTTTGCTTAGGTTCAGTTGGTGCTTGGCCCAGTGTGAGCCACGTGCAGTGTTTGATCAGCACCCACTTGGCTTAAAAGCACAGGTTTTAGATGTAGTGTGTGTCCAAAATTAATTAAAAGCAAAAACTCCCTTCCACTCCTGAAGTTGTTTTACTTAAGGTACCGTTACACGCTTCAATGTTGTTTAGATATCACCAACTATCTCGGTCGTTAGGATATCTTTTTGACATCGTTGGTGTAGATATTGTGGACGACGCACCAACGATGTAGCGACCAGGTATCATTCGCACAACCCAGCGAATGATAATTGTTCACTGCTGTGAATAGGAGAAGTTGTTACAGACATCGTTATCACGGTGTCACACACAACGATGCAGCAGGTTGGCTGATCGAGGATCGTTTGATTTGAGAACATGATCTTAAATCTGCGATCAACGATCCAACGATTTATTGTAGTCGTATCACGGTGTTACACGCAACGGCGCACTAAGGATATCGTTCAACGACTCCAAACCCGTGACGTTTGAGCGATGTTGTTCATGATCTCGTACTGTGCAACGGTACCTTTAAAGGGAACCAACCACCAAGATTTAACCACCATCAGTGCAGCAAAACATTACTATTTGTTGTGATTTTTTTATTCCTCTTCTGTATGCTTGTCTTTCTGCTGTAAGCTGAACCCTCTCCCCCCTCCCTCTCATCCAGGAGGGGGGGGGGGGAATCAGCTTACAGCAGAAAGACAAGCCCACAGGGAGGAATAAAAAAAAAACCCATATAGTGATGTCATGCTGCACACGTCAAACACCTGCTACACTGATTTATAGGTGGTTAAATCCTGCCGGTTGGTCCCCTTTAATGGTACCTTTACACGCCGCGACGGCAGGCTGGATACATCCCGCTACAGGCTACAAATGTAGCTTGTAGCGCCAATGTAGCCCGTCGTAGCGGCGTCTGAAGACGTGACGCTACAGCCGGCAACAGATACATCTGTTTCCTAGGTCTGCTCGAAAACTGATGGCTACATCGCCGATGGTAGCGAGCTGTATCGGCGTGTAAAGAGGCAACGGAAGGGAACTCGGGACAGCCTGCGATGTAGCTGCAATGTAGCAAAGGCGTGACCCTGGCTCCATGTTACCGCGCCCCATGTGCGATCATTGGTGGAAGCTGCTGCATGACGATTGGTAGTCGCTGCATAGGGAGGCATATTTAAGGAGCTGACGAGTCACACTACACAATCGCTCGAGCGTGCTGTATTACTCAGCCTCCTGCGATGCCTGCCCAATCAGGATGTTATTGCTTCGTCCTATCAGCGTACGGACGGCTCGTAATCCACAATTGTGGCACGCCTATGTGCTGTCCCTGCTGCACCAGGTCCGCCCATAGTAGCTGGTTATAGCGGTGTGTAAATGAGCTACAGCTGGCTACTTGAGACACCCGGCGATGTAGCTAGCTATAGATGTAGCGTGGCGTAGCGCACCTTGTGGCGGCGTGTAAAGAGGGTGCGTTGACCGTTTGTAACCGTTTGAGCGTGCTCGTGCACGTGAAGTAGCGGGATGTATCCAGCCTGCCGTCGCGGCGTGTAAAGGTACCATAAGGGCTGGCTGTATGTGCCCAGAGAGCTGAACTATCAATCAGTGACTTGTATTGAGGTTCAGGTCAAGTTCGGGGTCATGGACAGTACGTCATAAAATTTGTCAAAAGGTTCACTCATCTCTTAACTATTGTCTTATGCAAGTACATAAAACTAATACAGCGTGTGAAAAAGTGTTTGTCTCCTTCTTGATTTCTTATTCTTTTGCATGTTTGGCACACTTAAATGTTTTAGATTACCAAACAAATTTAAATATTCTAGGAAGATAACACAAGTAAAACACCCTGTGCAGTTTATACAAGGAAGGTCTTTATTATGGGAAAAAGAAGTCCGAACCCACAGGGCCATGTGTGAAAAAGTGATTGTCCTCTAAGCCTAATAACCAGTTGGACCACCTTTAGTAGCAACAACTGCAATCAAGTGATTGCAATAACTGGCAAGGAGTCTTTTACAACACTCT
Source organism: Allobates femoralis (assembly GCA_033576535.1). Lineage (NCBI taxonomy): Eukaryota > Metazoa > Chordata > Amphibia > Anura > Aromobatidae > Allobates > Allobates femoralis. Next base: position 323,930,538 of record JARQOC010000006.1, read on the forward strand.
GGAGGAAATTTGTCCCACTCATCTTTACAGAATTGGAATTTAGCCACACTGGAGGGTTTCCGAGCATCAACCGCCTTTTTAAAATCATGTCACAGCATCTCAATCGAATTAAAGTCAGTATCTGTGCTTGGTTACCTTACACATTAGTGTATTGTAATCAACTTTGACTAGGCCACTCCATAGTCTGTTTGTATTTCTGAAGCATATATCAAAGAGGATTAATTTCTAAAATATAACTTTTATTTGATTCTATTAAAAAGAAACCTATAGTTCCTGTGATGCGGTTTATGCAATCCAAACCTTACCAAGGGGATCTAGGGGGGTGGGAACGCTGTCCCTATACTCTCCCTGTCTCACGCTGCCTTGCAATGGAGTTTTAGACACGGAAATTTCTTGCTGGTGTCCCCATACCACGGCGACTGCCCCTCCTAACCCTGATTGCACACTAGGGTGAGGGGTTATGGGTCTCACAATTTCACACTAACCTAAAGGCCTGTTTGTCTCGTATATGTGTCATGGAAGTGCAAAAAGAAGTCCTACTAGCAGAGTCCGGGTCAATCCCCGTTACTTAGTGGAAAAAGCCACATAGGACGTGTTTGTACAAAAAATCTGTTTCTTGTGATAGGGGTCCCCTCTATCAGAGGGTGTGTGTATAGAGGCGTGTTAGTGTGGTGACCTATTTTCCAATACCAACAATGGTTGGCAATAAACCAAATCTCAGATGAGATATATGTCACACTTTACCTATACCCAACACACACCCATAAGATATGTACATAAAAACACTGTCAGAGACCAAAACCTGGCCCAGACCATAGCATGTAGGACATATAAGACACACAACCGTGCCACTGAGGGCACCTGTAAGGGGTGTAGTACCCAATATAGCTAGCCATTAGTCACTTAGCTTAGCATGATGATACCGCGTCCTTCACTCTACGCGTTTCCCCCACCGTAGTTCTCGTCGGCGGGTTCCTCAGGAGTGATCCTCCGCAGCACCAGGCACCGGTCTGTGCCCTGGGTCGCCCAGGTTGAAGGAGATGATGATCCTCCTTCTCCCCTTCAGTATGGTAAATGGCGGCCCACACGTGCCTGAATCCCTGCCTTTTATACACTCCTTAACATGCTAAGCTAAGTGACTACTTGCTAGCTATATTGGGTACTACACCCCTGCCTTACAGGTGCCCTCAGTGGCACGGTTGTGTGTCTTATATGTCCTACATGCTATCAGGGTTAGGAGGGGCAGTCGCCGTGGTATGGGGACACCAGCAAGAAATTTACGTGTCTAAAACTCCATTGCAAGGCAGGGTGAGACAGGGAGAGTATAGGGACAGCGTTCCCACCCCCCTAGATCCCCTTGGTAAGGTTTGGATTGCATAAACCGCATCACAGGAACTACAGGTTTATTTTTAATAAAATCAAATAAAAGTTATATTTTAGAAATTAATCCTCTTTGATATATGCTTGTATTTCTGAAGCCATTCAGTGGTAGGCTTGCTGGTGTATTTTGGATCATTGTCCTGCTGCATAACCTAAGTGCGCTTCAACTTGAGGTCACAAACAGTGGCCGGACATTCTTCTTCAGGATTTTTTGGTAGACTGCAGAATTCATGGTTCCATTTACCACAGCAACTCTTCCAGGTCCTGAAGCAGCAAGACAGCCCCTGACCATCACACTACCTCCACCATATTTTACTGTTGACCCCACTGCCCCCCGAGGAAGAACAAACGAAACACGTGTCGGGTCTTCTCCCTGACCCAGTCCCCAGGCAGCAGGCATCTCTGGTATGAGAACTATTTATTAACCTCTTGTGTCCCTGACATTGGTTCTAGTTGTATGTTTATGATGCTGTAAATTGGCTGTAATCACCTTGGCTGCAACTTATGCAAAAGACTGCAACTGTATTCTCTGTTGGGGGAATTTTACCTTTTATATTAACGTCATTACCATTGAGATGTCTGCAATGTAAAATTCTGGGTCCTGTGTTTGATCTCTCTTTTCACCCTGCACTTTGTCCTTGAAAACCCTCCCCCTTTTTCACTGATGCACTTTTTGCTTACTAGCTGTAACAATCACTTGTTTTTCTACAAATAAAACTGGTTGTAACGCATGAAGATGCATCGTGTGACTCTATGTACCTTAAAGACATTTTGGTTTGTTGGTTTTAATATGTGTATATGTCGGTACTCTTACAACAGGTCATGTTGATTCTCTGGTTGTTTATTGTTGGTATGATGTTCCTTTTCTGAAATCTTGTGTTATTTCTACACTAGATGTAACAGGACATACACGTTCCAAAAAGTTCATCTTTTCATCCGTGCACTGAGTATTTTCTCAAAAGTCTTGGGAATCTTGAAGATGTTTTCTGGCAACGAGCCATTGTTCATTTTGCTCATCAGTGGTTTTCATCTTGGATCCCAGCCTTGAAGACCATTTTTGCCCGATCTCTTTGTGGGGGAGTCATGAACACTGACCTTAACTAAAGCAAATGAGGCCTGCAGATCTTTGGATGTTGTTGTGGAGTCTTTTGTGACCTCTTGGATGAGTCATGACTGTGCTCTTGGGGTAATTTTGGTAGACCGGCCACTCTTGGGAAGGTTTACCACTGTATGCTGTATCATGTTTTTGCATTTGTGGATAATGATGCTGTCCCAAAGCTTTATAAATGGCTTTATAACCTTTTCCAGACTGATAGATCTCAATTACTTTGTTTCTCATTTTTTTTGGATTGTGGCATTATGTCTAGCTTATGAGGATCTTTTGGTCTACTTCACTTTGTCAGGAGGGTCCTATTTAAGTGATTTCTTGATTGAGAACAGGTGTGGCAGTAATCAGGCCTGGGTGTAGCTAGAGAAATAGAACTGCCAATATATGCTAAACCAGTTAATGTAATAGTTAATTTTAAAGGGGATGGGGTGGACAATCACTATTTCACACAGGGCCCTGTAAGTTTGGATCTATTTTTCCCATAATAATATGGACCTACATTTATAAACTGCATTCTGTGTTTACTTGTGTTATCTTTGTCTAATATTTACATGTATTTGGCGATCTGAAACATTTAAGTGTGACAAACATGCAAAAGAATAATCAGGAAGGGGCAAACACTTTTTCACACCACTGTACGTTGTGGTATAACACTTCTGTGCAAAGGGCTGCTAAAGAGAAAAGAAAAATGGCGATATAATGCAGTGCATATTAATTATCACCTTAAACAAGTCTCAGATCACTGTTCTGAAAAAGTTAAAATACACATTAAATGGGCAATTTACTGTGCAGCAAATGTTATAGTGATATTTATAGAGAACCATAAAGCTCCATCACTGACAGGTGAGAGCTGCCTCTAAGGTAATGATCTCAGTAACTGCATATTTTATTACAGGGATGGATCCAGTCACTTGACCTGCAGTAAGGAATGCCTGATAGCCCACACTGTGAAAATGATCCCTGCGCTTGGGGGTCACAAGAGGGAGTGTTCCTTTAAACATTAAGCAATGTTTGTAAGCACACACTGAACAGTATGTCGGGAATGTCCTGTAGAGCAATTGACATCAGCACTTCACAGAAATAGTGTTACCACTGTGGGGCAGCTGAAGTTCAATGGGATTTACATATACAAAAGAAAAACATGTGCATTCTTAAATGAGTTTTTTCATTAGTTTTAAAGATGAAAGAAGACAAGATCATAACGTTCAACCTATAACGCAACTTGTTGATCCATAAGAAGACAAAAAAAAAGGCAAAACAATCCTATCGAACTCCAGATACAGCAATCAGAACAGTTCCCTTAATCAATCTCCCATTACAAAATCTAGTGCCCACAACCTGTAATATATTTTTCAAGAAATACATTCAGGCTTCCTTGATGTTTAGTAGTGAATCAACCATTACAACATCATGTGGCAGAGAGTTCCATAGTCTCACTGCTCTTACAGTAAAGAATCCAGCGTCGTATGATTATGATTAAACCTTCTTTCCTCCAGAAGTAGAGGATGCCCCCTTGTCCCAGTCTCAGGCCTAAGAGTAAAAAGATCATTAGAAAGGTCTCTGTACTGTCCCTCATATATTTATACATTATTATAAGATCACCCTTAAGCCTTCGTTTTTCCAAACTAAAATAACCCCAAGTTTAATAACCTGTATTGCAGACCCCTTAGTCCTCTAATGACTTTTGTCGCTCTTCTCTGGACCCGCTCTAGTTCAGCTATGTCTTTCTTATACACCGGAGACCAGAATTGTACACAGTATTCTAAGTGTGGTCACAATGGTGACCTGAATAGAAGTAAAATTATGTTCTCCTCATGAGCATCTATGCCTCTTTTAATGCATCCCATTATTTCATTAGCCTTTGCAGCAGCTGCCTGACCCTACCAGTTTACCATCCACCCAAGGCTTTTTCAGGGACAGTTTTACCATTAGGTACATAATTATACATTTTGTTTCCTCAGCCCAAGTGCACGACCTTACATTTATCCACATTAAACGTGTATTCCCATTTCTCAGTCCAAGCTTCCAGTTTACATAAATCCCTCTGTAATGTAAAAATTATTCTCATTTTTTGATTACCTTCCAGTGCTTAGGCCTTGTTCAGACATCATTGATTTTTCATGTACACAAACAACAGTTAGTTTCCTCAGTGTGTTTCATTAGATTACTGCCACTGTTTCATCAAGGAATTTCACATATGATAAAAATAAATTGCAGCACTTTCCTATTCATTGCAATCTGTGATTTTCATGGACGCATAGACTTGTACAGGTAATTTCGATTCATGACGTGTATCAAAAGTGGAAATGTAATAGCGATAACACAAACATGTGAATGGCCCCAGAGACTAGAATGGGTAAATGGTCTATATGTGGAAACCACAGAACACATACGTGAAAAAAGAAGTCTGGATGACGCCTAAGTCTTAACCGAACAACTCATTCCCTAAATGTAAAGAATGGGCCATCTTCAACTTCCTTCGATCAATTGATAACATAGGCAAAGCTGAACATTTCCTCCTGCAGTTACCATTGTGGGAGAAATGTGGTATGTATGGTGGCAAATAAAATGAGTCTTCTAGAGCAAGACCTACTTTAGGCTGGCTTCACATTTGCGTTTGTGTCTGCATGCTGATGGCCAGGAAAGGCTCCGAAACGCGTCGGTGTAATAAAGCAACTATCTATCCCAGACATTCCGGTGACTCTGGTAATTTCTTGGGCAGCAGCACGGACGCCAAGGCACTTTGTCCTGGTAATTAATGTATGAGTGAGGCGGCACTCATTGTAATACATGCATTATTGCTCAAAATAATCTCCATTTTTCATCCACAGGCAATAAAATATATAATATTGGCTCATGCATCAATTGCAACACTGATCACATTGTTTATTGCTTTGAATGTTCTCTTTGTACTATGAGATACGTAGGTTATAGAACACGTGCCATTAAAAAGCGCATATCTAAACATGTCAGTAACATCAATAATGGTAATGCCTCCTATTCTGGATCATCCAGACATTTTGTGATTTCTCATGAAAAAAATATTGCTTTGTTGTCATTTGTGGATATTGAGAGGGTCAATCCTCCCATTAGAGGAGGAAACTGGGAAAAAAAAATCAGGTATGTACCATCGTAATGATCTCTATAACATTAATTATCCTCTTTTTTTCTCTGCAATATTTGATCTGTATTTATAGTTTTTTCACCAGTATGTTTTTTGGTGGAGTCTTTGCTAGAGTGTTTCATTTTTAGGTGTTCATGTACTGTGAATATTATATTGTTTTTAGTTTTAAATCTTACTAATGTGTGCACACACATATTTCTCCATTTGCTGATGTTGTAGAAACTTTTCTGCATCTAAAGTGTGCTTTCATTAATCTTTATTTATTGCACTTGTGGTTTAACAAATTTATTGGTTTTATTTCTGTATATATACCTACCTATGTACCGTATTTTTTTGGATTATAAGACGCACTTTGTCCCCCAAATTTTGGGGGAAAATGGGGGTGCATCTTATAATTCAAATGTACATGTACTGTAGGGGAGGGGGGGGTGCTTTGGAGCGGTGTCCGGAGGCTAGGATGGGCTGGAGCGGTCTGCAGAGGCAGCGGGAGGTCATATGTCTCGCTTATTAGTCTCATGTAATATGCATTGCACCCACTGTCCATCACCTCGGTGCTGAAACCAGCGCCAAGATGTGGACAGGGGAGCGGCGCATATTACATGTACCTGCTGGCGCACAGATGGCCCCCCATCACTCTATGTTCCCCCCTGCTTGCGCACACTTAGTAAACTAACAAATATTTTTAACTCACCCTCTGCCGCTGGCTATGTCGCTCCCAGCTCCTTGGTGTCTCTTCCGGTGTCTGTGCCCAATCCCATCATGTGATGTAATCATTGTGCTGTACCAATCACATGATCGGATGACAGCCCACACAGGAAGAGACACCAAGGAGCTGGGAGAGACAGAGCCAGTGGCGGAAGGTAATTTAAAAATGTTTGTGATTTTACCATGTGTGCGCCAGCAGGGGGGCACTGTGATGGGGGGCCATGGGCGCGCCAGCAGGGGGAGCATATAGAGTGATGGGGGGCCATGTGTGCATACACCGGGATGAGGGACATATAAATGATTTGTAAGACAAACCCCATTTAACATAAAAAATGATTTTTTTTCTTCACCAAATTTGGTGTGCGTCTAAGGCCCCTTTCACACTAGCGTTTCTGTCTGGATTCGGCAGATCCGGACAGAAAACTGCATCTGACGCATTTACTGCCTAACGGCTGCACTTGCGGCGAGCCCCATGCATTGTCTATAGGGCTTGGGCAAGTGCGGTATTGCCACGATCTGGCACTCGCGGCAGTTGCGGGCGCGCAAAAAAACACAGCTGACCGCATTTTTTTTTAGCGCCCGTTAGGCGGCAGATGCGATTTTCTGCCCGGATCTTCCGGATCCGAACAAAAACGCTAGCGTGAAAGGCTCCTTATTATCAGTTGCATCTTATAAAGCAAAAAAAAAACGGTATGTTGTGACCATGTCCTATGACTAAGGACACTGTGCACGTCAGAAACGCAATAGGATGGTTGTTCCACATGCATAATGTAATTTTTTTTTTTAGTGAAGACGAAATTTAAAAAAAGTTATTTTATTCATGGATGTGCCATTCTTCCTTTTCATTAATATATTAATGACTTATCCATCAGATGTTATTATTATTAGATTGGTGGCCTCTGAAAGTCATTTACGCTTCCCCCCATACAACTGATATCTGATCCAGTTGGGGATCGATGTAAAAAAACTTTTCACTACAAAATTGCCACTAAAAAGGAGCTGCACTCCTCAACTCCATACATCTGCCAGATAGTCATCAATATGATATTGATCACAATCCCACAGATTGCATTGTACACAAGAAAAATATGTTTTATAGATGTAAAATTGCTTGTTTAAAACTTGTTTAAGTTGACATTAAGAGCTTTCATGTTATACCCTGGAACCTGTGCCAGGTTTTGTTTTTAAATAAATATACAGGAATATGAAAAACCTGAGCAAAGTTCAATCTTTCCAAACTATCAAGAAAGGCACAGAAAACATCAAAATAGCAGCTGCCAAGTCAAGATCCTGAGCTAGAGAAAACGGATAGGGCCTTGTTAAAGAGGATCTGTCACTTGCTGAAAAAAGTGTTAAACACTTACGGTAGTTCAAATTACTGCACATACCTGGTTATGCCCCTATTTTATTTTTGCACAGCATTTGTCCATTGCAGAGATATTCACGCCTATTGGTTTTGTAGTGCAATATGTGAAATCTTTGCTTGTAGTACAACTGGATGTCCCCTTTAGTGTTTTCTCTGCCTGTGTACATATGCACCCTTTTCTCCCGGATGCTGCCAATCACTGCCAAGCAGTCTAAGAGTTCCTGCTTTCTATGAAGACACGCACTTTCACCACTTATTCCCAGATGCTGCCAATCACAGCTCGGCATTATAAAAGAGAGTTGTATAAGCATACGCTCCTATTTAAAACTCTGAAGAACAGACAGTTGGTTTGCAAAGTAGAAATTTTGCATACTAGTCTACAAAGGCATTCACATTTCTGCAGTAGAACAGCCTGTACAAAATAAAAATAGTGGCAGAACAATAAAGATTAGGGATTTTTACTTAAAGGGGTTGTCCACCACTAGGACAACCCTATCTGATCCCAAATGTCTCCCCCAGATAATATAAAACCCTGTACTCACCTTGTGTGCTGTTCCAGTGGTTCCTGGGCTCGTGTGACATTATGCAAACCACGTGTCCAATCCACTGCTGGCTTCTGTCTCCCCGTCTTCGGACCATTTTAGTTAATCAACAGGAAATGAATGCTGCAGCTGCCACTCACTTCCTGTCGATTGCTCCTGTGTTTGAAGAAGGGGAGACAGAAGCCGTCAGTATTTGGACATGTGCTGGAGTGACGTCACAATGTCCCTTGAGTCCCGGAACCGCGATTACCAACACCGCTAGAACAGCACCAGCACAGGAAGTGAGTACTGGATCTTATTTACCCTGGGGGAGATATGTCTAATCTGAAAGGGTTGTCATAGTAGTGGACAACCCCTTTAACTCAATTGGTTTAGTGACTAGTCCGCTTTAAAAAGAACTTGGCAGCAGCACTGGCTACTCTTTATATTTCATGTATAGAATTTCATGTCAATGTTGAATCAGGGGCACAATGGTTCCATTCATCAACAACAGGCTTAAAAAGTCCCTATGTATCTTCCTAATTAGTACTAGTCAAAGCTGCAGGTAAGTATAGTCACCCTATAGTGTAGAAGTTCACTATAGGAAATATTTTCCAGAGTATAAGTTTTACTATGAGTATTCTTTTAATGTCTTCTACCAGTAGAATTTGGATCAAGCACAACGGACGACCACAGTTATTACATTTATACTTTTATTAATCTTTATACATATGGAACATCCCTCTTTATATACACATCAGCATTTATACATAGATTTTTTTTGTTTGTTTCATTTTTTTTTTACATTTTTGAGGATTTTAGAAGGGTGTTTGGTTATATTGTCACTCAGCATATTGTTTAGACATAACAAAAGAACAGAAATTGATAGCAAAACAGTTAAAAGTGCTAAAGATAAAAACATAACATCACTTATAACAGGACAGGCAAGTCAGAAAGTTAGTATTGGAAAAAAACTATAAGCTATTTGCCCCTAAAAGGTTTGTCTTGTCAGTTTTACCACATAAAATCAACCCAAGAACCTAAGAAAACAGGATATAAACACGTTGGCTTCTGGTGTGCCTCATTATGTACTGCAGAACTAAGGCTCAGTCAAGCTTGATGGAAATCGTGCACATTTTGTGACTTGGTTCTGTCATCAAGGCCAAGTTCACACTAGTGACTGCCATCACTAAAACTGTATGAAGTTAACTACAGGATGCATAGCGGTGTAGTCTTTTATACCAAACTTACATTGGCCTACCTTTCTACAGCAAGGCCTTATTCTGGCAGTAATATGTTCACACCTAGGAATAACCCATGAGAAATTGGTCTACAACTTCTTTCGGATTATAAAGAACCAAGATGAGTTCTAGTTTAAAACGAGAAAAAAAGTAAGCCTGACTGACTGGTTAGAACATGTACGTTAACAATGGCGGGAAGAATGAATGGCGACCACTTGTCAAGTCCACAAAACACATGTGTACACAGACACAAGCTGGGGGTCCTTGTTACACAAAACATGTTGAAAATATATGCGTCACTTAAAATTTTGTTCTACTTGTGTCCCCCAGCCTAGTGATAACGGAGAAGCAAAGATCTATGTCTAAGTGTAGGGAATCAATGGTGTGGAAGCATCAGCACATGCAATGTATAGTGTCATGGACATAGGAATGGGAGAATGAGTGCATATGGGTGGTTGAAGATCTGCACACATGTAGATGTGGAATGTCCGTGTAACCATACTGGAGAGAAAATATGTGTATGTGTCTGCATCAGTGTGAAGAAACGGTGCGCAAACGTTACAGTCAGTGTGCACCGATGTTAGTATATATATGTCAACACGACCGAGTGCACACATCAGCTTTATTCATTAACCAAAAGTTTCCTGTGAGGCGTAAACCATATACAGGAATCCGTCTTCATCTTTCTCCTGTTCATATATATCCAAGATGGCAGTGGATACACTAACCATGCTCCTCTGGTTTACCAGCAGAAAGAAGGCTTGTGTCGGGTTTAGCTGTAGTCGGCGCCTACCGAAGAAAAAGAACATTAGGTTACCAACTAATTATCTAAATATAAGCAATGAGGGCGGTAAACTCACTTTACACTGTATCTCAACAGTAGATTATAATGCTTGTTGTTCCTTAAAATGTATGGGACAGAGAGGAGGCAAAGTTACTTCAAACCGGAAAAGCAAAATACAATTAATTGGTGCTCTGACAAGCCCAATGTCTGGACTGAATGAACCGTGCAGGAATCCATGCACACAGCACAGAAATAATCTATTCATGTGTATGAAATGGAAGTTCATAGCCGAAATTTCTGCAACAAATCTTGACAACCGCTCTGTATTGAAAAGTGTGTTATTTAATAGTATGAAGAGAAAGAGGCACATTCAGCTAAAACATATTAAGGCATAGAGATCCACCAGCTTAAATATACTCCGCCGGCCAATCAGAGGTTGGCAGGTGATGTCAGCATGCCCGTCATGGTTTGTGCATGTAAGTGATGCAATGCCCTGCCCATGGGGGGTATGCTGAAGTCAGCTGATGGCCTCTGCGCCAGCTATGGAAGAGGACACTACATGTTGTGGAAGGAGGGGAAGTTAAGGATAATCATTTCTAAATCATTTATTTTTTAAACGTGTTGAAGAAAAGCAGAAGAATGGAGGACATTAATACAGGAAGGGGGGACATTATTATATGATGAGAGACATTATTACAGGAAGGGGCCCAGGTTGCAGGATGTTGTTGCAGAACCTTACCTTTCCAAGATAGGGGGCATTATTAGAATAAGGGGCCAAGATGGGGGACATTAGTATGAGAAGTGGCGAGAAGGGAGGACACTATTACAGGTTGGAGTCAATAAGGGAGCCATTACAACATGGGGGGAAAGAGGGGACAAATATGTATGTCTATATAGGAGCTAGAACATTAAAAAACTTCATACATCTGATCAACATGCAAGTACGGGGCCCAGGTTCAAACTTTGCACTGGGCCCCTCTGATAGTTCATTTTCATTCTTTCACTTTAATATTCTTTGTATAAGATTTAATGTTGCCTTTGAGAAGGCAGGAAGCTTCAAAGACAAAACTGGTTGCATACAGAAAAGGTAAACTTGCAGTCATCTGATAATCTTGTGATCATTGGCTATTACCGTATATACTCGCGTATAAGCCGAGTTTTTCAGCCCAAAAATTGGGCTGAAAAGTACCCCCCTCGGCTTATACGCGAGTCAGTGCTGTATACCGATGTATACATCGGTACATACCGATGTATACATTGGTATACAGCAGCCCCCGCATCCCCAGTAATGCAGGGCCCCCCCAGCGTCTCTCCGGTCACCTGTAAAGGAAACTATACTTATCACAGTGCCGCTGTCCGCGCCCGCTCGCAGCTGCCGACCGCGATCCTCCATCTTGCGTCTTCTTCCTGTTTCTGTGCTCGTCGCCGGCAATGACGTCATTCCCTGCGACGAGCACAGGAAACAGGAAGAAGACGCAAGATGGAGAATCGCGGTCGGCAGCTGCGAGCGGGCGCGGACAGCGGGCGCGGACAGCGGCACTGTGATAAGTATAGTTTCCTTTACAGGTGACCGGAGAGACGCTGGGGGGCCCTGCATTACTGGGGCTGCCTGTATACTACCGCTGGGGCTGCTATATACCTCTGGGGCCCTGTATACTACCACTGGGGCTGTATATACTACCACTGGGGCTGTATAAACCACTGGGGCTGTATATACTGCTGGGGCCCTGTATACTACCACTGGGGCTGTATATACTACCACTGGGGCATATATACCTCTGGGGCCCTGTATACTACCACTGGGGCTGTATATACTACCACTGGGGCTGTATATACCTCTGGGGCCCTGTATACTACCACTGGGGCTGTATAAACCACTGGGGCTGTATATACTGCTGGGGCCCTGTATACTACCACTGGGGCTGTATATACTACCACTGGGGCTGTATATACTACCACTGGGGCTGTATAAACCACTGGGGCTGTATATACTGCTGGGGCCCTGTATACTACCACTGGGGCTGTATATACTACTACTGGGGCTGTATATACTACCACTGGGGCTGTATATACTACCACTGGGGCTGTATATACCTCTGGGGCCCTGTATACTACCACTGGGGCTGTATAAACCACTGGGGCTGTATATACTGCTGGGGCCCTGTATACTACCACTGGGGCTGTATGTACTACCACTGGGGCTGTATATACTACCACTGGGGCTGTATATACCTCTGGGGCCCTGTATACTACCACTGGGGCTGTATAAACCACTGGGGCTGTATACACTGCTGGGGCCCTGTATACTACCACTGGGGCTGTATATACTACCACTGGGGCTGTATATACTACTAGGGCTGCGTCTATACTACCACTGGGCTGTATATACTACTGGGGCTGCGTGTATACTACCACTGGGGCTGCTGTATCTACCTCTGGGACTGGTGTATACCACACTGCTGGGGGCTGTATACTTGTGCTAGGGTCCACCCTCGGCTTATACACGAGTCAATAGATTTTCCCAGGTTTTGGGGGCAAAAGTAGGGAAGTCGGCTTATACACGGGTCGGCTTATACACGAGTATATACGGTAATTATATGTACAATGTGAGTCCACGAGAGCAACCCACTCCTTTTTAGTTCATAGAGGGACCCATTCTATGACATCCATGTTCTCTTATAGTGCATCTAAGCAGAGCTTGTATGTCTATGGACACTTATTTCTTATTTTTTTGGATTTCTAGGTTCTCCATAACTATTTCTGGGTATGAAAGACTCGGTTCACGCAAAAGTTTTTGGAGGCGGAAAAATCTTGGCAGGTTATTCAACAGAAATCCACTTCACTGTTTTGCGTCCTTTTTCCAATCTTTAGGAAGCGATTTTGAAAAGTAGTTTCAAAACTGTTTTGCAAGCTTTGCTGTCAGCAAAAAAATATACAAAAAACTCTCCAGAGGAATAAGGTAGCACAGTGGATTTTCCACTGAAATTAATAGGAAGAGTGTTTAAAAAGTAACAAAAGTGGTTTCTGAAGAGGATTTTTGAGCAGATCCGCTTCCAAATCCTATTTAAAAACTTTGTGCAAACCTAAACTTGAAATATAGATTTCAATTGTTCTTACTTACTGTGGCGAGGCCATGTGTACTGCGTATAACAGCAGCACCATAGATCTAGCTTTTTAGCTTAACTCCTAAATGCCCGAGTGGTGAACTGGTTTTTAACGAATAGGTTAGACAGCTTATGTAATGTCCAGATGCAGGTTTTTAAAGCTAAAGCGAGAAATGGATTTAAAAACACAAAATAAAAAATGCAAGTATGAGGCTTTTCTAATAAGTTCATCATCATTTATGATCCATTTTTGGCATTAGCTTCAAATCCTGCATCAAAAAGAAATGTTAAAGTTAAAGGTGACATTCATATTTCTTTTACCTGATGATCTTTACTAGCTCACTCATGTTAACGTGATCCGGAACCAAGAATTTGGTTTTATCTAACACTGGAAGCTGTTTTTCTCCTTTGTATCTCTCGATAATGACCTAAATACAGAAGAAAAAACAGGTCAGATTTTTATGTATAAAATTATTGATAAATTAATATATTTTAATACAGAAATATGGAGGAACCACTCTCTATGAGAGGACAGTATATGTGTTTATGGTTGAAATGAAATGATCCCTTTAACCGGTTTTCACCAAACACTGTAAAATTAGGAGGCTGCGAGTGGATCTTACCCCTAACTGGCATATTAACACTGTGCACTGATGTGCGCACCCCGGAGAAGTACCCATGCCAGCACTTACAGGTGGCAGCTGTAGCGGCTGGGACTGGAGATAATTTAAGAGTGACTGTAGCACACAGGATTACCATGGATCTAATCTAAAGGCAGTGTCTAACAGGCTGCCACTCAGTAAAAGGCCCTATTCAGATGTTCAGTTTTCCTGTATGTGTTTCACACATGTTTACATGTCTGGAGAAAAATATGAAATCCGCTTGACTGCCATCTGAGTGATGGCTGTATTTGACCTGGGTGGTGGGTAGGAGAAGGTTACAAAACGGTGACTTTTTTCTGAGCATATTGTTGTTACTACTATATCTGCAAATTTTGAGAAGTGTTAATCAGAAAACCCAATAAAAACACTTGTTAAAGGGATCCTGTCACCCCCAAAACACCTCCAAAGCTCTTAAAACCTGTCCCTAGTGCATATTAACACTTTCCCTACACTCCTTTTTGCTCCTAAATGCACCTAATCAAAGTGAAGAAAAACGTTTTATAAGTACCTGATTAGTGATGATAATGAGTGACTATCTATTCATAGTCACTCATCCAGGCAGCCCCTCTTCATGATATCACGCCTATTCAGGCGTGATCTTCCTAATAGATTCAAAATCGCGCCTCTCTGCCCGCCTCCCCACTCTCCCATTACGCACGGGCTTCAGTGGGGGCATTATGACGCGATTCACGTCATTTCCTGGCGCCGGGTGACGTATACACCCGCGCCGCTCGCTTTGTGCTTCAAGTGCCTCACTGCGCATGCGTGCGGGAGCGCACTGCGCATGCGTGCGGGAGCTGGAACAGAGCGGCCAGCGATCCGGAGACACAGGAGGATTCCAAGATTCTAAGTTAGGGGTTTGTAATGGGACCGCCGTACTGTTGTTATGAGGAATGGAATCTTCTTCTGTGCCTGTGTCTCCGGATCGCCGGCCGCTCTATTCCGGCTCCCGCACGCATGCGCAGTGAGGCACTTGAAGCACAAAGCGAGCGGCGCGGGTGTATACGTCACCCGGCGCCAGGAAATGACGTGAATCGCGTCATAATGCCCCCACTGAAGCCCGTGCGTAATGGGAGAGTGGGGAGGCGGGCAGAGAGGCGCGATTTTGAATCTATTAGGAAGATCACGCCTGAATAGGCGTGATATCATGAAGAGGGGCTGCCTGGATGAGTGACTATGAATAGATAGTCACTCATTATCATCACTAATCAGGTACTTATAAAACGTTTTTCTTCACTTTGATTAGGTGCATTTAGGAGCAAAAAGGAGTGTAGGGAAAGTGTTAATATGCACTAGGGACAGGTTTTAAGAGCTTTGGAGGTGTTTTGGGGGTGACAGGATCCCTTTAACAAAACTGTGACTTTTTTGCATAAGAGGAAAACGATGCCGCAACTATGGTAAAAGCGGTTACATGGACCAGAAATAGAGGAAAAATGGATACAGCACACAGATGAGAATCTGATTTGTAGAGATATAGTTAATGACGTGCACACTCTCTGGTTGTTTGAGGTGCCAGTGGAGGGGTCGCAGAGGCCCGTGTCCAATAATAAAACAAACACTGCATACTCAGATGACTTTTGCAAAGGAAGTTTTTCTTTTATAGAATCATGAATGACCCAAGTCGCAATTCTGTGTCATTCATGTATCAATATAAGAAAAACTTCACTTTGCAAAATAAATCATCGGAGTGTGCAGTGTTCATGTTTTACAAGACAAACTGATTTATGTCTGGATGGAAAAATATATTGCAATACAGAAGAACAACAAAAGGCCACCAATAAATTCTACTGTTTGCACAGCTACTTCAAGGAGATATAATAAAAATGTTTGTTATCTTGGTATGCCACAGCATAACTGAAAATACAAATACATATGTATATACAAATACATTACATTATAATATACTAGATGTGAGCCTGATGCTATCGTATCGGGGGGTGGTGACATCACAATGGGGGCTCTGTGGTCCTGGCAGTCTCGCTCCCAGTCTGCTCTCTGTCTTCCCCCTGCGTTGCCTTCTTCCTCTGTGCTCTCCTTTCACCTGCCTCCCCCCGTGCACTCTCCCCTGTATGGTGTCTTCTTCCCTTATGTGCTCGCTCCTTTGAGCTGTCTACCCCCTATACAATCTCTCCGCTTGTGCTGTCTTTTCCCCTGTGTGCTGTCTTCTCTGCTCCTCCCTTGTGCGCTGTCTCTCTGCCCCCTTGGCTGTGCGTTCCAATGTGGAATGCATAGAGGAACAGTTTGTCCTCTATGTGTTCCACAGTGGAACGCAAATGGGAGGAAGCCGCGGTGAGGAGAGTATGGGGGCAGGCTCATTGTGATGTCACTGGGGGGGGCTCTGTAGTGCAAGGGGTCCGTGGGGTGGTGGCCTCATTCATTTGTACAATACTTTGCAGACGTTGGGATGGTGGCGGGCTCATGGTGATGTCAGTGGGGGGGGGGGCAGTAACCTCATTTACAGTACTGCGGGGATGCACGGCAGCAGCAACGGAGGAGGAGCAGCAATGGTGAACGGAGGAGCAGACCCGGACCCAGGGGTGAGCATCAGCATGCGGCCGGCATATTTTTTTCCTGTTAAGGTGGACCAAATCAGGCGCCGGTCACGAGGACCAATCAGATGGCGAGAAAACGGTGACATCTCAACACTTCCAGTTCCAAGGCAATTATGTGTATAGTATTTGTATATGTGACAGTGCTTTTATTTTGCTAAAGTAGTGAAACCTTAAAAAAGAAAAAAGGATGTATAAACTTGGCATCACCACAATTGTCAGTCTAGTGGAATACAATTAAAGGGTTAAAAGAAAGTCCCAAAAAAGCAAGTGCCATAATGTTATTTATTTCCATTCCCCTACCCTAATATACATCATTAAATAAGCACATGTAGCAAAAAAACTAAACAGATCAGACTGCTACGTCAATTGAAAAATAAAGCTGCGCGTTTAGGAGTTAACATGGTCTGTCAGGAAACAGAGTACCATGGAATACACTAATCAGATAATTTGATAAAGTATACAAGGTTGACACAGTGTGGGCAGCCATTATTTTATTAAAGGCATGCTGCCAAAAGGACCCGTGACTTCGCTGATGCGTAAAGGCCTTAGTGCCTGGTACATAGAAGTGCTGTTATGAAATATCTATCAAAGTGAAAAGATATATAACTATTCATACCTAATGAACGTTTCCCCATTTTTTAGAATTTTTCGTGACACAGTGATACTAAGTAGCAAGTATTTGTGAATTGTAAAGGAAATAAAACCTGGTTTTAAAATGTTTTATAAAATATAAATGTGACAAGCATTTTATATTCAGCCTCCTATAGTCAATACTTTGTAGGACCACCTTACCCTGCAATTACTGCTACAGTCTTTGCACACCTAAAGCTGACATTTTTGCCCATTCTTCTTTGCAAACTAGCTCTAGTTAGAGAGCATCTGGATGGAGACTCTGAACAGCAATTTTAAAGTCTTGCTATGGATTCTCAATGAGATTTAGGTCTGGACCAGGGGCGGGGAACCTTTTTCTGCCGAGAGCCATTTGGAAATTTCTACCGTCCTTCGGGGCCGCACAAAATTGTCAACTTGAAAATTACCCTGCAATACATGATTAAAAAATCAACTCACCCCTACTGTAATCATGGCTGGGGCTGCTTTTCCTTGGTGTGGTTGTGATGTTAGGTGATATTGGTCATGTTGCTTCTCAATTGCTTTTCCATGTTTGCTAGGGCTATAAACATCACAGGAGAGGCTGGGGGCCGATACATCCTGGGGAGGCTAGGGGTATATACATCACTGGTGAGGTTGAGGCTGGTGCATGAGATCACTCGGGTGCTACCACTGCGTCTACCAGCCGAGCACTGTGATCCCCAGGAATCTGGCCGGGGGCCGCAGAAAAGATCATCAAGGGCTGTATGCCGCCCTGGGGCCTGAGGTTCTCCACCCCTGGTCTGGACTGTGACTGAGCCATGAATACACCTTGATCTAAATAAGCAATTCTCAAACTCTAGTACTAACATCCCCAAACAGGACATGTTTTCAGGATTTTCTTAGTATTGCACAGGTATTACCTTAATGATTCCATCACCTGTTTAATGCTATGGAAATCCTAAAAACATGACTTGTTGGGGGATGTGAGTACTTGAGTTTGGGAAACACTGATGTAAATCATTGCATTGTAGCTCTGGCAGAATCTTTAAGGTCATTGTCCTGCTGGATGGTGAACTTGCGGCCCAGTCTCAAGTTTTCGCAGCCTCTAAGGGTACATTCTCACTGTCAGTATTTGCAGTGGTTTGGATGCAACATTTTCACTACATGCAAATCGCTGCATTGTACAGTACAAGCACTGTTTTCTCTGCAGCGTAAGCTGACAAGTGGGGCAGCTTCCCAAGCCACAGTATATCACAGCCACAATTTATTCCTGTGGAGAATGTTGCATTACTCAGGGGGTGAATGCAGCGAAAAACCACCGCACCCAGAACACTGATCATGACACATGCAGCTGCGTTCACCTGTGGAGATCACCGCCTAACACGCAGGAGGAGGGACGCTGCGCTGGGATCCAGGGTCTACTCATCACGGGCACTTGCCCTAACATGTTCTCCTACAGGATTTCCCTGTATTTAGCTCCATCCATGTGCCTATCAATGCTGACTACCTTCCCTGTCCCTGCTGAAGAAAAGCCTCCCCATAGCATTATACTGCCAATACTACATTTGACGGTGGACATGTTGAATCGCAAATCATGAGAAACGGCCATAGTTCTGGCCTGTGCACCTGCTGCTCCCTCTCCATAGTGCTCTGGCTATAGCTGCCACTACTGTTTTAAAGTGTATCCAATATAGGGGATAGTTTTTAACTGTGGATGTGTGTCGCTGATTTCTGGTTTCATGGATCTTTGAAGTTTCCCGACTCTGGAATTTTTTCAGCTGCAAGTGAGTGGTAAGTGATAAATGGTGTACTAACTATGGTGGGACCATTTGGATGCTTTCTCTTTTATTACATTTAATGGTGGACATGGTGTTCCCTGGCTAATGTGAAGTGTTAGTTTTCCGCCACATATAACGTTTTGATTAGCCTAAAAAGTTCTACTTTAGTCTCAGAGAACCTTCTTCTACATGCCAACTGTGTCCTTTAGATGGCTTTTTGCAAACTGAAAACACGACTTCTTACGGCTTGCTTTCAAAAATGGCATTCTTCTTCTCACTCTTCCAACATGGCCAGATCTGTGGAGTGTACAAATAAGGTCTCGCTCACATGAGTGTAGGTATCAGACGAGTGCAATGTGAGAAAATCTCGCATTGTACTCAGACCAATGTAAGTCAATGATGCAGCGCAGATCAGCTAATTTTTTCTCATCCAATTCGGGATGAGAAAAAAGTTGCAGCATGCTATGGGTGCGATAAAAAAAAAAATGGACCATCGTATGCCATTTTTTATGGATTCATTACCATTCTGCAGCATTGAACACTGTAAATGGTCCTGTAAATGATTGTAGAATAATAGCTGCCGAAAAAAAATATATGGATGGTATATGCAGGTCATACGGATAATAGGCAAAAAAAACAACGCACATTTGCATAGCACTCGCAAGACATATGGATTAACAAACGTATTTCCCTCATCCTACTCACTTGGATAAAAATCAGTTCATATTTTTCATATGCTCATGCGACCCAGCCTAATAGTTGTTCTGTCAACAGATTCTCCTACCTGAGCTATGGATCTCTGCAGCTCCTCCAGAGTGACTATGGGCACTTTCGCTGCTTCTCTAATTAGTGCTCCCTTTGTTTGAAGTCAGTTTAAGTGGATGGTCGTTAGTGGTCTTACAAGTATTGACTACAGGGGACTGAATACAAATTGAAGCAAAAAATGTAGTAATAACGCACTGTTATGGGGAGCGTTCCTGCTTCTGACACTGGTGTAATGACCTCCAATTGTAGCACTGATGTTCCTCACCCTGGGGCCTTCCAGGTATATATTATTCCATCCTTGTCCCATCCTGGTATATATGCTTCCCATCCTGGATACATGGCCATTATCCTGTTATATATGCCTTAAACTGATATATATGGCCCAATCCTGGTACATATGGTCCTCATCCTGGGTCTATCCTTGTTAATATGGGCCCATACTGGTATAAATGGCCCTATCTTGACATAAATTACCCTCTTCCTGGATCCATCCTGGTACATATGGCTGTCAACCAAGGCCACCCTAGCATAAATGGTGCCATCCTTGTATATATAGGGCCCCCATCCTGGTATATATAACCCCATTCTGGTATATATGGCCTAATCCTTGGGTCACCCTGGTATATATGGACCCATCCTAGTGTATATGGCTGCCAGACATGAAAAATATAAATTCACTCATCTTCTTCCGCTTCCCCGGTGTCCTCTTCAGATGGCAGCAACTGACACCGACATCAGCTGCCAGGATATTTGCTGCTCCCCACCCAGGATTATAGGCGTGGGGAGCAGTGAATATGCTTGGTCTTCTGTGGTCTGACTGTCTTCAACAAAATGGTGCTTGGGCAGCGTAAGTGCAGATCGTGATCTCCAGTGCGATTATAATAAGACAGTCTGCAGAATCCTCAAATGGGGCCGGCAGCAATGCATGCACAGTCGCATCTTAAAGTCTAAGACTGGACTAGACTTTAAGATGCAATCGTGCATGCGCTGCCATGTTGAAATGACTTGACGATTCTACAGACTGTCTTCAATAAAATAGCACTGGCGCAATTTTATTGAAAACAAACTGCTGAAGCACAGTGCATTAGCACTGCTGCTCGCACCTAGAATCCCACCCACCTCTCGGCGCTTGGGTCAGTGCAGAGAGGTGGGAGGGAGATTGTTGCCGTGGTGAGCAGTGAATATTCACATTCTTACACAGAGGGCACATGTGCTAGCTCCCCCTGCAGCCTGCAACCCTGCTCCTATTTCCAGTGACCTGCTGCAACCCCCCCCCCACTTTCATAGCCACAACTAGGTACATCGGGATTGCAAGACATATCCCCCGTGAATTATGGGGGAAGGGGGAAAGTGCATGTTATAGTCCAAAAAATACAGTATATTTTTAAAAAATATTAAGAATTATTTGCACTTCACAAATACTGTTTATTCGGTGTAATGTAAAAAAGATGTGGAAAAGTTCATGTGATATGAATTTTACATCAAGATACTGCATATATCTCTATCTCAAATTGCTATTGTACAAATCAGTGTACCGTATATGAAACCTTTAGGCTAGAGGAAATATGGAAACATTAACACAATACATAATAAATAAAAAACAAGAGGCTAAAACTTCCTGCACTAGACCCTATTACAGATCAATACAAACCTCTGTGTTGCAGAGACAACTATTGCATGTCTCAAATTTCCCATGGAATTAATAAATTATATGGGTTCTTAGCAGGCTCTAGTGGACAGGCCTTCATGTAGGGAACCTCACATAGTTTCTAATCCCTTGATTATGGTATGGTGTAGCATAATGTATGGTAGTGAAACACCTCTAGTCTTCCTTCTAGGTACACTAACAGCCCGGCATTATATTGATTTGTCTGTGAAACGGCCATTTCTTCAAATGTACAAGGAGCCGTTTTTCAACATGTTTCAAACACAAGGCCACATGAGACTTGTGTTACTTTGAGCAGCCTGAGTTGCCTAAACGTGCCACCATAACCTGCAGCATCTCCACTCTCCCATAGACCTTATTTGGGACATCATGAATCTGTAGTTTGCAAAGGGAGCTGCCAACAGCGGATCATGGTGATTTGTGTAGGCAATTTGCATACGTGTAGTCACGTGCCGACTAGCTTTCTATCCGCTTACAGAAATGGATGATAAGCTGCTGGCACTGACTGCATGACAACAGCTCAAAATAGCACACAGAACCGAATCCTAACATCGGACATAATACAAATTGTTAATAATAATAATAATAATATATATTTATTCATTTATATAGCGACTATTAATTCCATAGCACTTTAAGGCCCCGTCTCACGTTTCAATGGTTGAACAATCCGATCAACGATCGACGTGCCCTAGATTGCTAGAACGACGTTCAATGATCACTAGCGAAATGTCACACGTATAGATATCGTTAACGACGCAGCAACGATTCCGCGAGAAGCAAACGATACTTGCAGTCATTAGCTCTGCTACGTCCTTCACTTCTCAATAGGTGAGGTCGTTAACGACATCGTTATCGAGGTGTCACACACACCCATGCTGCAGGTTGAACGAATGCTCATCGTTTGGTTTAAGGTCTGGTTCACAAACCTCCCATTAACGATCTGCCCGATTATCGTTGATCGGATGTACATGTCACACTAAACAACGTCGTTAGAACGACTGAAAACCTGTGTCGATTCAACGATATCGTAGTGTGTGACGGGGCCTTTAGGATTCAGCAAGGTGATGTGATTGCCAAAATATTGTATTCGGCTGGACTGCTCCTTTAAGGCACTATCATTCATATAACACCTCCATTTGATGGACAGAGAATTACCAATGCTCTGTTCTTAGAGTCACTAATGTCAGATACTCACTGGGATTTTATTAGGATGTTGCTCACGGATCTGACGAACCTCGGCACATCTTTCAGCTGTAAACAAAAACACAAAGGAAATTATTGTGTTGGCAACAGAAAAATTAATTACAAACCAGATATAAAGTAATAGACGTAGTTGTAAAATGAGGTCTTGCTTTCCATCCATAACTAGCTGGTGAAGCAAGATACAGTCCCATCATATCCATGAGGCCACTATACATTGTAGTTAAAGTAAAAATAATGGTAATGGTGCAGAGCTGCAATATCAGGTACAAACTGTACACCGATGTGGCACTATTTTACTTTGTAAGAAAGAAGCCATGTTGTAATGTGATGTTGCAGGGTCAAACAGCTGATATATATTCCTTTAAGTATACAAAATCTCCAGTGAAGCTGTATAGGATTATGTTTACTCTGATTTTGCTGAGCAGCAATGCATAATGTACCATATATCAGAATGTTTTTAGGAAAATAAATTGTGCTTTGGTTGATCAGTGAGCAGATCAGGTCTCCTTGTAAAGTCTCCAGCTAGGATTGCCTTTGGGTCTTAAACTAGAATGGACCTCCCTACCTTGATACAAAGGATTTCTGTCAGAGCAATATAAAACTGGGAACACGCCATAACTGACAGCGCCTATCCTATTATAGCGTCTCAATCTGGAATCCAAGGGGTTAACAGCCATTAGCTTAGTGCTGATAGGGCCTCTAATTGAAGTGTCAGGTGACTGAGGTAAAAACCAACATGGCTGTCATTACAGCTCTCGAAGAGATGTCACCCAGCTTTTCCAGACACCCAAAAGGGTTATCTGTGAAGTTCTGTGGTGATAGATTTCTCATATCTCATCAATAAATAAATAATATTAGTTATAATAATATCGCTGATTATAGTGATAAAGAGTTAAAAGTTGAGCACCATTCCCTGTGAGAACTATAATGGCAGCCATATTGGATGTCACTCACATCCTGACTGACTAACACTTCTACAGACTTGACAGCTGTAAACAATATAACGTGAACTAGAATTTTCCTTCGGGAAACAACATTACTCTCCAACTTGACACTAAATATCAGTCATAGGAATTTTATAGAAGCTAAAAGAGATGGAGAGCTCATGTTTCAACACAAGACAGAAAATAGATGAAAATAGCCGTGTGTGGAGGAAGGGAGCAGGGCGTCATGTTTTGCCTGAGGAAGGATATGCCCTGGACGGCTGCCACGCTCTACTGTGTCCAAATCAGGTGTAAACAGTACACTGCAGTACGGACACACAGCGTCATGGACAGACACAAGTTTAGGAAAGTGTTACTGAGGTAAATAAATATAGGAAAACTCAGAAACAAACACCCAAATTGAGGGGTCTCTGGCAGGCTCTGAATGAGGAGGGTTGGAGGGGAAGGGGGGGGGTCTTCTCTGGCAGGTGCGCTTTATGGATGAGGGTCTCTTTTGGACCATGCTTACAGGGGCGAGTGCTCTCTGGCAGACCCTATTTAAAAGGCGAGGACTTTCTGTCAGAGCTTGTTTAAATGGGGAGGGCACTGTTTACACTGCAGAGGGTCTCTGGAGACCTTGGTTACAGGGGAAAGTGCTCTCTAGTATACTGTTTACAGGGGAGACTGCTCTCTGGCGGACGCGATTTAAAGGGGAAGGGAATCATTTACACAGTGGTTGGTCACTGAAAGCCTTGGTAGAAGGGGAAGTGCTCTCTGGTGTACTCTGTTTACAGTGGAGAATGCTGTACCATGTTTACAGGGGGAGAGCTCTCTGATGGACTGTTTACAGTAGAGTGCTGTACCATTTTTTCAGGGGGAGAGCTCTCTGATGGACTGTTTACACTAGAGTGCTGCATCATGTTTACAGGGGGAGAGCTCTCTGATGCACTGTTTACAGTAGAGTGCTGTACCATTTTACAGGGGAGAGGCTCTCTGATGGACTGTTTACAGTAGAGTGCTGTACCATGTTTACAGGGGGAGAGCTCTCTGATGGACTGTTTACAGTAAAGTGCTGTACCATGTTTACAGGGGAGAGGTCTCTGATGGACTATTTACAGTGGAGTGTGCTGTCTGGGCGTAGGGGGGCATGCATTCTGATGTACCATGTTTACAGGGGGTGCATTGTTTACATTATAGAGAGTCTCTGGTAGGCCATCTTTATAGGAGGGAGGGTTCTTTGGTGGACACTGTGTACATATGGCGAGGTTCTTGCTCTCCTGTTTACAATGGGGAGGACTCTCTGAAGGGGTCACCCTCACAGCCCTCTCATTCCCATAAATAGCATGTGCTATTTCCATCAGATACAAATGTATGTATCCTGTAGATAATTAACTGGGGCAAGGTCTGAAATGCAGATTATCCTAAAACAAAGGTTTGCCTGCTGTTTTTAAGAAAACCTCCCCAAGGACACCCCATGGTTGAAGCTGGTGTCCATTATGATGGCTTCTGCTTGCTAGAGAACATATTATGGTGTGTCACAAAGTGGGAAGGGGCAGATATAATATATACATTCTGATGTAAAGTGATCACTCCAGATTCCATAATTAATCACAGGAAAGAAATGTGAACAAAGGAATAAACAGCAGGTGACACGTGCTATTAACTATCACCTGCCAGGTGCAAACTCTCTGACCCTCAGGAGGAGAAATATTAACTCCTCCTGTGCCAGCAGGACCCTTGTTTCATGTGTGCAAGCAAAGCTTGATAGGCGGTGAATTATCAAATAATCTGGATTATATGATGGTCAAAACGCAAAATAAAATGTCAATATACTTTAAACTCTTAAGGGTTTCTGTTCAGTTATGAAATTCCATATTAAACACAATTTCTGGACTACTGGATGCCTAAATTTGTATCATGTCATCTCCGGTGTAACGAGAGCCAAAAGATATTTCACATCACAACTCATCTACGTGAAACAATAAAAATCCTCTCTAGCGGTTAAGGGGTTGTAAATGTTGGGCTGGATGTGGTCGAACCTTCCAATATACCGATCAGCCATTGTCATGACAATCCTACA
The DNA here is from genome assembly GCA_033576535.1 of Allobates femoralis. Classification (NCBI taxonomy): domain Eukaryota; kingdom Metazoa; phylum Chordata; class Amphibia; order Anura; family Aromobatidae; genus Allobates; species Allobates femoralis. The sequence goes on from JARQOC010000006.1 coordinate 323,956,094, forward strand.
TAATGATGTCATCCTTAGTGACATCATATAATGCAAATAAGGTGACATCACTAAGGATAACGTCACCACAATGGGCATCATGTGGAAGGAACGTGAAATCAGCAATACTCAAGGATGCAGATCCAGCTCTGAAGTCTGGCAGCCATGTTGACCTCTTTGCCGATGGCAGTGGATGTTCTGGTGCCAATCTGTAGGCATCTTCAGGTATTGTTTACAATAATGTGAGACTTGTACAGAAGCATGGAGGTCTGTTGTGCCAACCACAGGCAATGGCGTCTAGTTGTGCCAACCACTGGCAATGGCGTCTAGTTGTGCCAACCACTGGTAATGGCGTCTAGTTGTGCCAACCACTGACCATGGCGTCTAGTTGTGCCAACCACTGGCCATGGCGTCTAGTTGTGCCAACCACTGGCCATGGCGTCTAGTTGTCCAACCACTGACCATGGCGTCTAGTTGTGCCAACCACAACTGGACACAATGGCGTCTAGTTGTCCAACCACAGGCAATGGCGTCTGTTGTGCCAACCACTGGCCATGGCGTCTAGTTGTGCCAACCACTGCCATGGCGTCTAGTGTTGTGCCACAACCACTGGCAATGACGACCAGTTGTGCCAGCCACAGGCAATGGCATCTGTGTTGTGCCAACCACAAACAGTGTACATCATCAAGCAAACGTTCTACAGGCGGAATTATGTTTTAATTTTTGTAAAAACATTACATTATGCCATAAACGATGCAATGACAATTCGCCATTGGCGATAACTTATCGATCACGACTCTGCGATCGATAAAAACTTCAAGTGATCGTCTGTGATCAGGATGGTCAGATCTTCAGAATTCCCATGGTAATAACCTGATAGATCTCTGGGCAGATCACCAACACGACATCTGGGGAAAGTAAACACATCACAATAGATCTGCACTCACCAAAGCTCCTCCTGTGTTTAAAAGGCCGCTCTGACGGCATCCTGGGCTCTGCTCCTCCCGACTCCTACCAAGTCCACACAGGCTGCTCAGATGTGTGTGCCCAGCTCCTGCTCGTGTCTCTGCCCACACTGCTGCCCTCCAGTTACCCCGGCCGCCTGCTTGTGCCCGCTCCCCGGTGCCTATGAGCGCACTCCGGGCTGAGACACTGGAACAAATGGTTATGACGTCATCAGAGAGGAGGCTGGATCTTCTGACAGTGAAGCGCCATCTCCTGGTAACACGGGGACATTGCTGCTTGTTTGGTTGTTATTCGCCCTCCTGCTCGTGTACACATCATGTGAGCCGTTACGTAGATATTATTTACATCCGACACCGAGGATTGTTTATAGGCTCAGCGTGATGCAGTTATAAAAGCCATATTGTAAAATGTGTCATACACCACTGTCCTGTGTAGGCTCCAGGGCTGCAGAGCTGCCTAATTTCCCAGAGCCTCGTTAGCGCAGTAGGTAGCGCGTCAGTCTCATAATCTGAAGGTCGTGAGTTCGATCCTCACACGGGGCAAGATTTTTTTTTTACTAATTTTTGTTACCATATTGTAGTAATGTCCCTATACTGCCTCATGTTGCAGTACTGTCCTAATCCTGGACCCCATATTGTACTAATGTCTAATACCGATCCCATTGTAGTAATGTCCCTATCCTGGTCCCCATATTGCTTTATTGTCCCACATTCTGGTCCCTTCTTGCAGTAATGTCCCATCCTGGTCCTAAATGTAGTAAATCCTATTCTTGTCCCCCATATGTAGTAATGTCCCCATCTTGTCCCCATATTCTAGTAGTGTTGCCATTCTTGTCACCATATTGTAGTAATGTCCCCATTCTAGTCCCATATTGTAGTAATGTCCCCATATTGTAGTAATGTTCCCATTCTAGTCCCTATATTGTAGTAATGTTCCCATTCTTGTCCCCATATTGTAGTAATGTCCCCATCCTGGTCCCCATATTGTAGTAATGTCCCCATCCTGGTCCCCATATTGTAGTAATGTCCCCATCCTGGTCCTCATATTGTAGTAATGTCCCCATCGTGGTCCCCATATTGTAGTAATGTCCCCATCCTGGTCCCCATATTGTAGTAATGTTCCCATTCTTGTCCCCATATTGTAGTAATGTCCCCATTCTGGTCCCTATATTGTAGTAAAGTTCCCATTCTTGTCCCCATATTGTAGTAATGTCCCCATTCTGGTCCCTATATTGTAGTAATGTTCCCATTCTTGTCCCCATATTATAGTAATGTCCCATTCTTGTCCTCATATTGTAGTAATGTCCCCATCCTGATCCCAATATTGTAGTAATGTTCCCATTCTTGTCCCTATATTGTAGCAATGTAACCCATCCTGGTCCCCATATTGTAGTAATGTTCCCATTCTTGTCCCTATATTGTAGCAATGTAACCCTTCCTGATCCTCTTGTAGTGATGTCCCTATCCTGGTCTCCTTCTTGTAGTAATGTTCCTAATCTGGTCCCCTTCTTGTAGCAATGTCCCCATCCTGGTCTCCCTCTTGTAGTAAATCTCCCCATCCTGGTCCCCATATTGTAGTAATGTCCCCATTCTGGCTCTCATATTGTAGTAATGTCCCCATAGTCGTCCCCATATTGTAAAAATGTCCCACATCCTGATCCCCATATTGTAGAAATGTCCCCATCCTGGTCCCCATATTGTAGTAATGTTCCCAATCGTGTCCCTATATTGTAGCAATGTAACCCATCCTGGTCCTCTTTGTAGTAATGTCCCTATCCTGGTCCCTCTGGTCCCCTTCTTGTAGTAATGTCCCCATCCTGGTCCCTATATTGTAGTAATGTTCCCATTCTGGTCCCTATATTGTAGTAATGTCCCCATCCTGGTCCCTATATTGTAGTAATGTTCCCATTCTGGTCCCTATATTGTAGTTATGTCCCCATCCTGGTCCCCATATTGTAGTAATGTCCCCATCCTGGTCCCCATATTGTAGTAATGTTCCCATTCTTGTCCCTATATTGTAGCAATGTAACCCATCCTGGTCCTCTTTGTAGTAATGTCCCTATCCTGGTCCCCTTCTTGTAGTAATGTCCCTAATCTGGTCCCCTTCTTGTAGTAATGTCCCCATCCTGGTCCCTATATTGTAGTAATGTTCCCATTCTGGTCCCTATATTGTAGTAATGTTCCCATTCTTGTCCCCATATTGTAGTAATGTCCCTATTCTTGTCCCCATCCTGATCCCCATATTGTAGTAATGTTCCCATTCTTGTCCCTATATTGTAGCAATGTAACCCATCCTGATCCTCTTGTAGTGATGTCCCTATCCTGGTCCCCTTCTTTTAGTAATGTCCCTATCCTGGTCTCCCTCTTGTAGTAAATATCCCCATTCTGGCCCTCATATTGTGGTAATGTCCCCCATAGTGGTCCCCATACTGTAAAAATGTCCCACATCCTGATCCCCATATTGTAGAAATGTCCCCACCCTGGTCCCCATATTATAGTAATGTTCCCAATCGTGTCCCTATATTGTAGCAATGTAACTCATCCTGATCCTCTTTGTAGTAATGTCCCTATCCTGGTCCCCTTCTTGTAGTAATGTCCCTAATCTGGTCCCCTTCTTGTGGTAATGTCCCCATCCTGGTCTCCCTATTGTAGTAAATGTCCCCATCATGGTCCCCATATTGTAGTAATGTCCCCATTCTGGCTCTCATATTGTAGTAATGTCCCCATAGTCGTCCCCATATTGTAAAAATGTCCCACATCCTGATCCCCATATTGTAGAAATGTCCCCATCCTGGTCCCCCTTTTATAGTGATGTTCCATACTGGTCCCCTTTTAATAATGCCCCATCCTGGTCCCCATATTGTAGTAATGTCCCCATTCTGATCCTCATATTGTAGTAATGTTCCCATACTGGTCCCCATATTGTAGAAATATCCCATACAGATCCCCTTTTGTAGAATGTTCCATACTGGTCCCCATATTGTAGTAATGTCTCCATCCTGGTCCCCATATTGTAGTAATGTCCACATCATGATCCCATAGTGTAGTAATGTCCCACATCCTGGTCCCCATATTGTAGAAATGTCCCATAGGGTGGATTCACATTGGCGTTCCCCTCTGCAGCGTTCTGTGGAGGGGAACCGCCATGTGAGCGCAGCCACCGCAAGCCCATATGTTTATATCGGGAGCGCACGGTGCTGCACTTGACTGCGCATGACCCTGCGCTCCCATTCATTTGCCTGTGTGATTTGTACGCATGCGCATGCTTGCGTACAGATCATACATTGTCATCCGCACCAGGAACGCGACATATCTTCTTGAATGTAGTTTACAGTAGCTTGAGGGGTGCAGTTTTTGGAATAGTCCTAAACTGAACAGTGCTCTTTGTTGCATGTACAGTGCAGATAATAAACCGAACTTCAAAGAGGTAAATGAAAATAGTGCCTTTAATCTCAACGCGTTTCTGAGTGCTTCCACGCTCCTTCATCAGGAGTGCAACCGCAGAGAGTGGAAGCACTCAGAAATGCGTTGGAGATTCGGTTCAGTTTATTATCTGCAGTGTGTGTGTACCAAAGAGCACAGTCCAGTTTAGGATTATTTCTACAGCCACAGTCAGGGGCGGACTGGCCCACCGGAGGATCGGGAGAATCCCCGGTGGGCCCCGAGACATGTGGCCCCGCTCCCCAAGCCCCGCCCGCGGTCCGGTAATATCGCTAATCATATCGGCAGCACTGCCGATATGATTAGCGATGCCTGTGCCCCCCTGCAGCTGCAAAGCATGGAGAGCGACCTCCCTGCTCTGCCTGCTGCCGCCGCTGCGCAGCTCTGACTCCTGCCGGCGCGTGTGTAGGACGTCAATCTCAGGGTGATGACGTCATTGCCCTGAGACTTCTTCCTGTGTGCGGAGCGGGAGCCGGCGCTCAGCGCGATGTAAAGGAGAGACTGCCCGTGGTGAGTATGGGGGGGCGGCGGTAGGGGGGCCCCCCTGCTGGTGCTGGGCCCCCCTGCTGGTGCTGGGCTCCCCTGCTGGTACTGGGCCCCCCTTGTGGTGCAGCGCCCCCCTGCTGGTGCTGGGCCCCCCTGCAGGTGCTGGGCCCCCCTGCAGGTGCTGGGCTCCCCTGCTGGTACTGGGCCCCCTTGTGGTGCTGGGCCCCACTGCAGGTGCTGGGCCCCCCTGCTGGTGCTGGGCCCCCCGGCAGGTGCTGGGCCCCCCTGCTGGTACTGGTCCCCCCTGCTGGTGCTGGGCCCCCCTGCTGGTGCCGGGCCCCCCTGCAGGTGCTGGGCCCCCCTTGTGGTGCTGGGCCCCCCTGCTGGTACTGGGCTCCCCTGGTGGTGCTGGGCTCCCCTGCTGGTGCCGGGCCCCCTGCAGGTGCTGGGCCCCCCTTGTGGTGCTGGGCCCCCCTGCTGGTACTGGGCTCCCCTGGTGGTGCTGGGCTCCCCTACTGGTACTGGGCCCCCCTGCTGGTGCTGGGCCCCCTGGTGGTGCTGGGTCCCCCTGCTGGTGCTGGGCCCTGCTGCTGGTGCTGGACCCCCCTTGTGCTGGGCCCCCTTGTGGTGCTGGGCCCCCCTGCAGGTGCTGTGCCCCCCTGCTGGTGCTGGGCCCCCCTGCTGGTACTGGGCCCCACTTGTGGTGCTGGGCCCCCCTGCAGGTGCTGGGCCCCCCTTCTGGTACTGGGCCCCCCTGCAGGTGCTGTGCCCCCCTGCTGGTGCTGGGCCCCCCTGCTGGTACTGGGCCCCCCTTGTGGTGCTGGGCCCCCCTGCAGGTGCTGGGCCCCCCTTCTGGTACTGGGCCCCCCTGCTGGTGCTGGGCCCTCCTTGTGGTGCTGGGCCCCCCTGCTGGTGCTGGGCCCCCTGCTGGTACTGGGCCTCCCTTGTGGTGCTGGGCCCCCCCTGCTGGTGCTGGGCTCCCCTGCTGGTACTGGGCCCCCCTTGTGGTGCTGGGCCCCCCTGCTGGTGCTGGGCTCCCCTGCTGGTACTGGGCCCCCCTTGTGGTGCTGGGCCCCCTGCAGGTGCTGGGCCCCCCTGCTGGTGCTGGGCCCCCGGCAGGTGATGGGCCCCCCTGCTGGTACTGGGCCCCCCTGCTGGTGCTGGGCCCCCCTGCTGGTGCCGGGCCCCCCTGCTGGTACCGGGCCCACCTGCAGGTGCTGGGCCCCCCTTGTGGTGCTGGGCCCCCCTGCTGGTACTGGGCCCCCCTGGTGGTGCTGGGCTCCCCTGCTGGTACTGGGCCCCCCTGCTGGTGCTGGGCCCCCCTGGTGGTGCTGGGTCCCCCTGCTGGTGCTGGGCCCTGCTGCTGGTGCTGGGCCCCCCTTGTGCTGGGCCCCCTTGTGGTGCTGGGCCCCCCTGCAGGTGCTGTGCCCCCCTGCTGGTGCTGGGCCCCCTTGTGGTGCTAGGCGCCCCTGCTGGTGCTGGGCCCCCCTGCAGGTGCTGGGCCCCCCTTCTGGTACTGGCCCCCTTGTGGTGCTGGGCCCCCCTGCTGGTACTGGGTCCCCCTTGTGCTGGGCCCCCCTGCTGTACTGGGCCCCCCTTGTGGTGCTGGGCCCCCCTGCTGGTGCTGGGCCCCCTGCAGGTGCTGGGCCACCCTGGTGCTGCAGGTCCCCGGGTGCTGCCAGACCCCCAGGGTGCCTGGTGGTGCTGGGCCTTCCTTGCAGTGCTGGGCCCCCCTGGTGGTGGTGGGCCCCTGGTGCTGCCGGGCCCCCAGGGTGCCTGGTGCTGCCGGGCCCCCAGGGTGCCTGGTGCTGCCGGGCCCCCAAGGTGCCTGGTGCTGCCTGGCCCATGGTGGTGCCTGGTGCTGCCTGGCCACTGGTGGTGCCTGGTGCTGCTGGGCCCCCAGGGAGCCTGATGGTGCCGGGCCCCTGGTGCTACCGGGCCCCCAAGGTGCCTGGTGCTGCCTGGCCCATGGTGGTGCCTGGTGCTGCCGGGCCCCCTGGATGCCTGGTGGTGCCTGGTGCTGCTGGGCCACTGGTGGTGTCTGGGGGTGCTGGGTGGATGACTGGTGGTGCCTGGTGCTGCCGGGCTCATAGTGGGGCCGGGCCCCCAGGGCCCCTGGTGCTGCCTTGTGCTGCGGGGCCCCTGGGTTCCTGGTGCTGCCGGGCCCCCTAGGTGCCTGGTGCTGCCGGGCCCCCAGAGTGCCTGCTGGTGCCGGGTCCCTGGTGCTGTCAGGCCCCCAGGGTGCCGGATGGTGCTGGGCCCCTGGTGCTGCCAGGCCCCCATGGTGCCGGGCCCCGTGGTGCCTGATGGTGCTGGGCCCCTGGTTGTGCCTGGTGCTGCGAGGTCCCTGGTGGTGCCTGTTGCTGCCGGATGCCTGGTTCTGCCAGGTGCCGGAGACTAGGAGCTTCAGAGGACTAAGCTGCCGGGTACCTGGTGCCAGAGACCGGCAGCCGCAGAGGAAGAAGCTGCCGGGTGCCTGGTGCCGGAGACTGGGAGCCACAGAGGAAGAAGCTGCCTGGTGCCAGCAAGCGGGAGACCGGGAGCCGCAGAGGAAGAAGCTGTCAGGATCAGGAGTGTGAAGTCAGGTAAGGCGCTGTTACAGCCAAAGATAGCAGCCGGGGGGACAGACTGGAATGGATGAATGGATGGATGGGTGGCCTGGAAGTGGGGGCAGAATGGGATGAATGGATGGGGCGGCCTGGAAAAGGGGGCAGAATGGGATGGATGGATGGGGAGAAGGTACATGGATGGTTTGGTGGATGGGGGAAAAGGTACATGGATGGATGGGGGAATAGAGGGAGAAGGAACATGGATGGATAGGGAGGAGAAGCTACATTGAACGTGCGGGGAGAAGCTACATGTATTACCTATACACACACACTGACACTATATACAGAGTTCATGCGTATAATGTCAATGGTGATAATTAAATTGCATTACCTGTACACTGACAGTATATACTAAACTCCTGTGAATAATGTCACTGGTGATCACTGTATTACCTATACACTGACCCATTATACAGAGCTTTTTTACATTTCTGTTAATTTAGTATTATATGTGGTGGACTATGGCATTATGTGTTTTGGTCATGACATGACGGTATTTGTCCCTTGTATATGGTATTATTCGGTCACTATGTGGTGGTAATATGAGGTCTCATGGTGTGGCAGTATTTATACCTTGTATATGGTAGTATTTGATCACTATGTGGTGGTATTATGTGCTTTGGTCATGGTGTGGCGGTATTTGTCTGGTATGTGGCATTATTTGGGCACTATGTCGTGGTAGTATGTGATCTGGTCACGGTGTGGTGGTATTTCTGACTTCTATCTGGTAATATTGGTCTTGGTAGAGTGGATTTTGGTCGGTCATTTGTTTTATCTGATATCAATAAGTGGAAACTATTTTATTTCCAATAGATATTAAATACTTAGATGTTTAACCCCTCCCTGTCCTGTGACACAGCAGCAGAGATGCAGAGGTTTGCCAGAGAAAGCAAGTTGAGCATTTGGTGACTTCAGTATTTATAAGACAAATCCAGGGTGAGTGAGAAATGCATAAAAAATTACCTCTGCTTGCTTTACTCCTGGTTTTGTCTTAGGCCGGCTTCACATCACGTTTTTTCCCCTGTTAGGCTGAGTCCGGTGCTTTGCAGGAGGCACCGGACACAGCATGACAGGTCCGGACAAATAGAAGCGGAGGGTAGTATGTCCTCCGGTCCTGTTTGTAGCCAAATTCAGCAGAGCGCAGCTTCAGGAGCTGTCCCCTACTGAAATGGTGCTGAACCTCTTCACAGGGGACAGCTCCTGGGGCTGAAGTTCAGCGGAGCTCACATTGAAGTGCAGCAGCTGGCGTCCGGGAACCTGACAGACTTTCTGCACGATCCGGCGCCCCATAGACTTTCATGTTATGGGGTGCGGATCGTGCTGGAACTGGGAGAATCCGGTAGAATCTGGTTTGCTTAAATTTTTCACCACGGACACAAAAATGATGCAAGTTCCTTTTTTGTGTCCGGGGCAAAAATAGTTTGCAGCCTGATGCTGCCGGACAGGGATGGTAAATAGCTGCCATCCGGCCCTGTCCAGCACCATAGGGCTACATTATGTCAAAATCGGGTCCGGGGCTGTCTGATTCACATCGGACAGCCCCGGACCTGATCACAATGTGGTGTGAAGTCGGCCTTACAAATACTGAGGTAAGAAACTCACCAAATACTCAAAGTGCCACATTCTTCTGATGGTGCGGCTTCCACCAATAAATAAGTAATCACCTTCCTAACCTGTGCACAGGGGCGGACTGGCCCAGGTTGCAGAGAGGCATTTGCCCCCCAGGCCGATGGTTTAGTCCCAGTTTAGAGCTACCCCCTCAGTGAGAGCGGCCGCGCGGGACCGGGGATGCAGAAGGCAGGACGCGGGCGTCAGCGTGGAGGCTAACTGTGACCCGGGATTGGCACGGCGGCAGCAGGCAGCTGGCAGGCTAGTGAAGCAGCACCAGCACCCACACGCTCTTTAGTTGGCCTCTGTAGTGGTAGCACCCATCCCCCCGCTCTTCAGTTGGCCACCGGCTAGAAAAAGTCGACTGCCCCCCAGGGCAAGATCTGCCAGTCAGCCCCTGCCTGTGCATCGCTGATAACTTGTTTTCACCAAAAAATTCAAATTAATGCAAACTACAGTTATGATACATCGCAGTAATGGTGAGCGCACAGTGGTGTGCAGGAGCCGCCTGTGTTTTACAGTCCACGCTACACTATTATAGGTATAATGGATAACAGGTATTTGCATATAGCTGAAGAATGGGTGGGCCCGGGTGGGTGGGCCCGGGTGGGTGGGCCCCTGGAGTCAATTTTCCTGGTGGGCCCCAGACACCCCAGTCCGCAGCTGGCCACAGCAAATGCATAGAGTGTGGGTCCAGCGGCAGCTGCTATATGTATTTACACCGGTTGTGTGTCTCACAACCGTACAAGTTGAGCAGTAACATCAGCAAATCACTTGCTATTGTTGTAAAAGGATAAGGCATTATTGCGCTTATGTTCCCCTTCCCTCTTTGTTGAAATAGTGTCACTTTTGGGTGTTTTCTGTCATATAGGCCCCTCAAAGTCATTTCAATTGTGATGTGGTCATTAAAAAAGTGTCTTTGAACTTTGAACCCTTCTAACGTCCTAACAAAAAAAATTGTTTCCCAAATTGTGCCGATGTAAAGTAGACATGTGGGTAATGTTATTCATTAACTATTTTGTGTCACATAACTCTCTGGTTTAATAGAATAAAAATTCAAAGTTTGAAAATTGCTAAATTTTCACAATTTACTCCAAATGTCTTTTTTTTTTTCAAAAAGAAACACAAAACTTATTGACCGAATTTTACCACTAACATGAAGCCCAATATGTCCCAAAAGAACAATTTCAGAGTCACTGGGATCCATTGAAGCATTCTAGTTCTTACCTCATTATAGTGATATTGGTCAGACTTACAAAAAAGTCTGTCATTAGGGTCAAAACAGGCTGGGGGGGGGGGGGTTGAAGGGGTTAAAGTGAATCTGTCAGCAGTTTTTTGCTCCCTCATGTGAGAGCAGCATAATGTTAGCAAAGAGATTCTGAACTCAACAATGTATCACTTAGGGTACCGTTACACGTCGCAACATTGCATGCAATTTCACTTGCAATTTGCTGGTTGCAGTGAAATCATGGACACATTGTTCTATTTTGTTGCTGTGTACAAATGGAACAATGTGTTCATGATTTCACTGCAACCAGCAAATTGCAAGTGAAATTGCATGCAATGTTGCGACGTGTAACGGTACCCTCAGAATACTGGCTGCAGCTGTTATGACACAATCAAAGTATTTAGTTTTAGGAACACAGAAGACCTGTGAGAGCTGCCCCAGCCCACATCAGGCTCTTATTGGGAGAAGTGAACCGGGCACTAACCTGCTGCAGATTCTTTGCAGATAACGGCGGTGTCTGGGATCCGGTGCTCTGCTGGAGAAAAACTCTTGATATTTGCAGAAAGTAGCGGCACACGGATTGGATCCAAAAAATTTCCGGCGTTTATTTGTGCATCAAGTTACAGGTGGTGCAGGGAGGGGGGGGGGTGCTGAAGGTGCAACGGACCGTTTCGAGGTACTCCTCTTCCACGGGCCACATCAGGCTCTACGTATTGTAAATTGTCGGTGAGGTGTTAAGGTACAGTTACACGGTACAAGATCGTGAACGATATCGCTGAAACATCACGGGTTTGGAGTCGTTCAAGCGACATCGTTATGACCTTGTTGCGTGTGACTCTGACATGGTTACGATAAATCGTTGGGTCGTTGATCGCAGATTTGAGAACATGTTCTCAAATCAGACGATCCTCGATCAGCCGACGTGCTGCATCGTTGTGTGTGACACCGCGATAACGATGTTGTTCACGACTTCGCCCATTCACATCAGTGAACAAGTATCGTTCGCTGGGTTGTGAGAACGATACCTGCTCACTGGATCGTTGGTGCATCGTCCACGATATCTACACGTGTGATATCTCACTAACGATGTCAAAATGATGTCCTAACGACCACACGCCCCCGAGATTGTTAGTGATATCATTTCAACATTGAGGCGTGTAACGGTACCTTAAGTCAGAGGACACAGCCTGATAAGAAAAGCATAGTTGATCTTTTTTTTTTTAACCCTTACATCATGCTGTCATCAGATTACATAGCAAAAACCTGTTGACAGATTCCCTTTAAAGTGATTCACCGCCAGGCCGGGTTTACATGACCGGGTATATAATCATCCAAATTTCATCCAAAAAACACACATAATATTTTTCTCATCAAAATTGTAACCTCCAACGGTAAAATGAGAATTGCCATACTTCTATGTCTGTAATGACATTGGAGTGCACTAGAGAGGAATCTGGATGTGACAGGGGCCAAAGTTTTACCAGTGTTTTCTCATTGCATATTGGAGAAATAGCTGATTATTTTATTAAGTCTCAGTAATTCTGATAAAATAAACTTTGAAGGTTTTTTTGTCTTTATCTCAATAATCAAAAGTGCATAATTGGATATGTTTTACCTATAAGGCCTTATAGAATAAATCAGGCTCATCATGTGTCCAGTACTAGCAGCATGAAGTATTATTGACACAGTAGAGAAGGATAATAACTTCCAGAAATAGTGCCCTCTTAGCTGTGCAGACATGTGGCTTCATCAGTGATAATCCAGAAATATAACCATAGGAGTGGCAGGGTAGAAATACTCTAACAGCCGTATCCCCGTATCTTCCAGCCTTAGCAGAGATCACCATTTGTACTGTATTGGATACATATCTATATGTTAATTACCTGTCTGGTAGCTTGGCCCTTCTAACCTATCACTCCCTGTCCCTGCAGCTTCCTACTACTTGCCTAATCATCCCTGTCTGACCTAAATAAGTATTATAAATATTTAATAAACTATCTTAATAATTTACATTTTCACCCATTCTGAGAGCGTTCCCAGACATGTGGACGGCTCACTCGGGGTCCCTGGTGTCTAGTCGCTCCTTTTTCATGATGCCCTGGAGGGCGTGATAATGTAAATATGGTTCGTGCCCTCCACCTTTGAATTTCGTGCATCTTTTCCGGGTATGATCCGCGGTCGCATCATTTCCAGTCCTGCGCATTGCACAGGATAGTTAGGTGTACATTGCCGACTTCATCATGCAAACTGTGCATGCTCTGAAGGCGGCAATGGGGAAGTTGGGCTCTGGATGATGCTAGGGTTATCCGAGTTTATGATCATCCGTGAACTCATAACTTTTCACTTGGCACCCAGAGCCCAGCTGTAAAGTGAGCGCTTCTCTTACTTACGGCTGTGCTCCAGTGTCATCCTGTGCCTGCTCATCTCTGTCAGTAGACGTGTTTGTCTGCTGGCAAAGATGTAGCAGAGCTGAAGATAGAAGACCTGTGGATTACGTTGGAGGGATGTTTTTTATTTCTAATAAAGATGGAGTCCCTAAATGTAATTTGTGTTTTATTTCTAATAAATTTTTTTTTTTTTTAATGTTTACAAGAAATTTATGATAGCTTTTCCAATGTGGCAGTGGCATGCTGGTGGCTGTAACAGGGGTCAATATCAGATTTGTATTGTCAGCTGGTACTACGTCCGAAATTCATGAAGGCAGGCCAAATTAAGCCCAGCCATCATGAATTTCTAGTACACATAAGAAAACTCACAGCACAAAGATATTTTTTTTTATAAGAAATAAAACACAAAACACATTTAGTCTTTACTAGAAGAAAAAAAAACACCCTCTGACGTAATTCACGGGTCTTCTATCTGCTACAAACATGTCTACTGACAGAGACGAGCGGGCACAGAATGACACTGGATACATTCATACAATCGAACCATGTTGCGACTGACTCGTCATCCGTGAATCGGACGAGAAAAAAACGTCGACACTCGGAAATGTGTTTTCAGACATTGACTAACATTGGTCCGACTGCAATGCGATTTTTACTAGCATCCGAGTTTCACACAGTGGGTCTGAGCCCTTAGGTATGTAATAGGAAGCTGCAGGGACAGGTAGTGATAGGTTAGAAGTTCCAAACTATCTGACAGGTTCCCTTTAATCTTGTCTGCAATTTGTTTTTACCTGTGATTTCTCAGTGCAATTTGTAGTGTTGCCCCACGTGCCATCACTGGCATGATTAACTGCTGTGAATCTCTAGCCTTACTCACATCAGTCCCTGTACAATAGGGTTCAGTGATATCCATATCACAAAGATTCCTTGGTGGATCAACATTTTAAAAAATATAGTTTGTGTGCCGACGCATTTTAAACTTTAAATACTAAATACCAATCAATGGGGCAACCACTGTGAAATGGGTGACCCTCATGTTCAATGGCGGATCTACATTGGGGCGATAGGGGCGGTCGCCCCCGGCCCAAGGCTTCCTGGGGGGCCCAGGGGACCGGCCGCCTGTTCGCCTTCAGTGGCGTAGCGTGCGGGGGGGCGGTCCGCCCCAGGCGGCACATGTGGGGGGCGGCAATGTGGCAGCTACTGCCATAGGATCCGCGGCCGCCGTCCCGCGCTATATACTGAAGCAGTGCAGCATGCTGGCTGCTGTCTGCTTTTAAATCTCCCGCCCCCTGCAGCTCTGCTCTGCACGGAGAGGGAGGTGATGTCATCAGTGAGTGCCCCGCCGTGCAGAGTGCAGGACACATGCTGGGGGAGACTGGAGGAGATGAGGGGAGCTGCGAGGAGAGCGGGGGAGCGGAGGAGCGGAGGGAAGAGCTTGAAGGTGAGCTGAGAGGAGAGCAGAGGAGAGAGGGGGTACTGACTGGCCAGTAGTCTGAATGAAGGGAAGCAGTGAGAGCCAGCAAAGAAGAGCAGAGGTGGCTACTTGTGCTGGAGGAGAATACCTCGGAGGAGCAGCTCCGGGTCACAAGGTGACTGATCTCCTGCTTTGCAGTGAGTGGGGGAGGGGCTGGGAGTGGGACCCAGCTGCTGTGAGCAGGTGAAGCTGCCCATGTAAACAAGCCGTCCTCCTGCATTGTGATACCTGAGTGAGGAATCTGTAGAATGTGTGTGTGAGTTGTGTGTGTGTGTGTGTGTGTGTGTGTGTGTGAGTTGTGTGTGTGTGTGTGTGTGTAATCCGTGCCTCTATGTGTGCAAGCTGTGCCTCTGTGTGTGTGTGCAAGCTGTGCCTCTGTGTGTGTGCGTGTGCAAGCCGCGCCTCTGTGTGTGTGTGCAAGCCGTGCCTCTGTGTGTGCAAGTCGTGCCTCTGTGTGTGTGAGCCGTGCCTCTGTGTGTGCGAGCCGTGTGTGAGCCGTGCCTCTGTGTGTGTGTGTGTGTGTGTGTGTGTGTGCAAGCCGTGTACTAGGTGTACACCTGTATATTGCCATCCTCTGCTCTCTGTACTATGTGTTGACCTGTATATTATTATCTTCCTCCGTGCACAATGTTTCCTATGTGTATATTACTGTTTATTCTCATTAATTTACAGTTAGATCGTTTTGTATTCTGTGTTTGATTTATTCCATTCTTCTATCTTTGGTGCTATATACTGTATATCCCAGCGTGTTCTATTGGGGAATTGTTAACATCATTGTCCCAGATAACAATATAATGACTATAATAGGGACACCGTGGTGATCAGTGGTAGGACCTGTGGTGATGTCGCTGCCCGCACTTTACGGCATTATGGCATGACATCATAACTAAGCGCCAGCGGCCGTTCCGGATCCCGGAGGCCGCAAGCGCGCGTCCTACAGCAGCTGATCACCATTGAATTTGACCCTGATTATCAGGTACTCTTAAGAGGCTCCTAACCCACTAGCGGTACCCCCCTGACCCCTGGATTATCAACGACCAAGGGGGCGGCAAATTTTTTGGGCGGGCGGGGGGGTTCAGGTTTTATGAACTGCCCCGGGCCCATGATCCACTTAATCCACCACTGCTCATGTTCCTCACATAACCCAAGTAAATCCATAAGCATTTCATAAGCCATTGGAAGAAGACAAGATGAGAAGATTCTATAGAGGTGGAAGATAAAGCTAAGGCGGCCGTCACACGCATCAATTTAATGCACGATATCGCTTAAGCGATCTGCTTTTTGATCGCTTAAGCGATATCGTTATAAGCGGTATCGCTGCATGCATTTTACATTGTAAAATCGCTTGATCGTTAGATCGCAGATTTGTGAGCCGGAGCTCATATCAAGCGATAAACGCTTGATCAATCTGCCTCATCGTAGTGTGTGACACCATGATGAACGATCTCCCAGCGGCAGAGCCTATGCTGGGAGATGGTATCTATGGTAAACGTCGGGTTACTAAGCGCCGCGCGGCGCCTAGTTACCCGATGTGTACCATAGATACCAGCGATCTCGCTTCTCCACATCGCTGGTGAGTCTGCCTGTGTGACAGCTCACCAGCGATGTGAACGATATTGTTAGCGATCGCGCGTGCACGTGATCACTAACAATATCGCTCTCGATATTGAAGCGTGTGACGGCCGCCTAAGTCTAGCTCACTCATCCTCCAATGAACGGAACACAGCGTCATTCTGATATAGAGGAAAGCAAGCACCAGTTGTCGTAAAATCTTGATAAGCATTACTACATAGCCATAAATGTACTTAGGGCAAAGACAAAAAGATACATCTACTGGTGCGTTTAGGGTCAAAAATACAGAACCGAGGACCACTTGCGATCCAAAATACGTCAGCGTACCTCTATGCCTTTGACCCAATCATATATGGCTATATAATAAACACAATTGAGATTTTATGGAAACTGGTGCTGAATTTTCTCATTGTATTCTGGAAGGTACTATATTCCAATATGTGCAATGAAATGAAGCACTAATGTGGATTCATACTGGAAGCCATAGTTTATTATATGCCCAATCTGAAACAAACTTGTTGGATCCTAATGTTGTATTATGCTTTAAAGGGACGCTGCCGGCGTGTTAATTATACACGCCCACATGGGCGTGCTATAGAGCAGAGACTGTGCTTGTGCTGCAAGGGGGCGGTAAAGGCAATATGACGAAAATCGCGTAATATCGCCTTTACCGCTCCCTTGCACAGTCTCTGCTCTATAGCACACCCATATGGGCGTGCATAATTAACATGCCGGTGGCGGGGAGAAGCACAAAAGACCGCCTTTTGCGGCTTCTCATATAATCAGAAGCTGCAGATCCACAGGTAAAAAAATAACTTTTATAAACTTTACAATAGCCCTTTATGGACACAAAGGGATGGATAGAAAGGGATTACCATGGTGCAGGGACAGGTTTAAAAGAGCCTGGGGGCTCATTTTTAGAGGTTAGGTTCCCTTTAAGTAACGTAAATGCTGAAAAATCTTCTGATTCCAGATAAGAACAAAGCCAAAGTCCCTGTTTAACCCCTATAATTTTAGGTACAAGTGAATCGTGTGTTGGATTTTCTGTACCCAATTACCTGTATGACAGCTGTCAATCATCATATAAGGGACCCACCTGCATAGATGCAGAATTTTGTGTACTCACCGTAAATTCCTTTTCTCTTAGCCTCTAATTGGGGGACACAGGACTGTGGGAGTTATGCTGCTGTCCACTAGGAGGCGACACTAAGTATACTTCTGAAATAAAGAAAACAGTGCGGCTCCTCCCCTACAGTATATACACCCGGGCTGGCCCCAGGCTCACCAGTTTTGTGACTAAAGCAGTAGGAGAACCAAACAGCACATATACAGAATAAACCTCAGTTAATTAGAACTGCAAGAACTCTGAACCGAGATAACAAGATAACAGCCTGAAATAGGCAACAGGGAGGGTGCTGTGTCCCCCAATTAGAGGCTAAGCGAAAAGGAATTTACGGTGAGTACACAAAATTCTCCTTCGCCTCATTAAGGGACACAAGACCATTGGACATCCAACAGCAGTCCCTGGGTGGGTACACAGCCTTATGTCAGTCTACAGGTGGGCAACCGCCGCCTGCAGAACACGCCTGCCCAGACTCGCGTCTGCTGAGGAATGGACATGTACCTTGTAATGTAAACGTGTGAAGGCTGGACCAGGTGGCAGCCTTGCACACTTGTTTGGCAGAAGCCTGGTGCCGAATGGCCCAGGAAGCCTCTACCGCACGAGTAGAATGCGCACGCAGCCCACTTGGGATGGACTGATTCTTGAGTTGGTATGCTTCCATGATCGTTGTCCTGATCCACCTGGCAAGAGTAGCCTTGGATGCAGACAGCCCTTTACGGTGACCCTCCGGTAGAATGAACAGAGAGTCCACTTTTCGAAAAGCCGCCGTTCGGGAAACGTAAAGGCAAAGAGCTCGAACCAGATCCAGCGTATGCAGCGCCCTTTCCACACGATGAACTGGTGCTGGACAAAATGAAGGCAGAGTTATGTCCTCATTCAGGTGGAAAGAGGACACCACCTTGGGAAGGAAGGATGGAACCGGGCGGAGAACCACCTTGTCCTGGTGGAAAGAGAGAAGAGGGGGCCTGCAGGATAGAGCAGCAAGTTCTGACACGCGACAGATAGATGTGATCGCCACGAGAAACACCACCTTCTGGGACAACAAACGAAGAGAAACGTCCCTGAGGGCTCAAAGGGGAGCCTGTGTAGGGCGTTCAGAACCAAGTTTAGATCCCATGTATCTAAGGGCCTTCTGTAAGGGACAACAAGGCCGGCAACACCCTGTATAAAGGTTCTGATTTGCGACTTATTTGCCAGCTTGTGCTGAAATAGAACAGACAACGCCGAGACTTGTCCTTTTAGAGATCCTAAGGAGAGTCCGGAGTCAAGACCGGACTGGAGGAAGCCTAGAATAGCCGGCAGAGAAAACCGGAGAGGCGGACGGTCTTGGGAACCACACCAGGAGAAAAAAGCCTTCCAGGTGCGATGGCAAATGCGGGCAGAAGACGGCTTTCGTGCCCTGAGCATGGTGTTAATGACACCCAGGGAGAGTCCGGCCTGGGCTAAAACCCAGGTTTCAATGGCCACGCCGTCAAACTCAGGGCCGATGAGTTCTGGTGTGGAGTGGGCCCTGGGAAAGAAGATCTGGACGATCTGGTAGACGCCAGGGGGAGTCGGCAAGCAGACGAACCAGGTCGGTGTACCAGGCGCGAGACATGGCCAGTCTGGTGCGATGAGAATGACCGGAACGCTCAGGGGCAGAGGGGGAAAGATGTAGCAGAAACGAAACTGAGTCCAAGGCTGTACCAGTGCATGCGCTCCCTCTGCTTGTGGGTCGTGGCATCTGGCCATGAATATGGGCACCTTGTTGTTCAGCCGTGAGGCCATCAGGTCCACCTCCGGTGTTCCCCACCTGAGGCATACCTGTTGGAAAACTTCGGGATGGAGACTCCATTCTCCTGAGGCGATGCCTTGGCGACTGAGGAAATCTGCTGCCCAATTGTCCACGCCGGGTATGTTAACTGCAGAAATCATGGACCTTGTGGATTCCGCCCATTCGAGTATTGGACGAACTCGTGCATCGCTCTCTTGGTGCGAGTCCCGCCTTGGTGGTTGACATATGCCACTGCCGTGGCATTGTCTGATTGGACTCGCATGTGGTGACCTGCCAGCAGATGTTGGAAGTCCTGCAGGGCTAGAAAAATGGCACGGATCTCCAACAAATTGATGGGGAGAGTGGTCTCCTGAATGGACCATCTGCCCTGAGTCGTGTGATGACGATAAATCGCTCTCCAACCTGTTAGACTGGCGTCGGTGGTAAGAACGTCCCAGTTTACTGGTAGGAAGGACCTTCCTGTCTGAAGAGAGGCAGGGCAGAGCCACCAGTTGAGGGATTGCTTCACAGATGAAGACAGACGCAAGGTTCTGTCTAAGGTAGCAGGATTCCTGTCCCATTGAGAAAGGAGTGCGAGCTGTAGGGGCCTGAGATGGAGCTGAGAAAACGGAACCGCTTCCATTGCTGCTACCATCTTCCCCAGTACCCTCATGGCGAAATGAAGGGAATGTGGCCGGGGACGGAGAAGTGTCCGGACACCTTGACGCAAGGCGAGGGCCTTGTCTCGCGGAAGCAATACTAGTCCGCGAGAAGTGTTGAAGACCATTCCTATAAAGGTGATGGTCTGACTCGGGATTGGAGAGGACTTGGGCAGGTTTAACAACCAGCCCAGGGGGACGAGGGTGTTCATGGTAATTTTCACACTTTCCTCGCAGTCTCTGAATGAAGGTGCCTTGATGAGGAGATCGTCTAGGTAAGGTAGGACCACCACGCCCCTGGAATGTAGCACTGTTATGACGGCAGCCATGATTTTTGTAAATACTCTTTTAGCAGTGGCAAGCCTGAAAGGTAGAGCTACAAATTGGTAATGGTCTTCGCCTATAGCGAAACGTAGGAATCGTTGGTGAGCTTCGGAGATCGGAATGTGCAGGTACGCATCCTTGATGTCTATTGATGCGAGAAACTCTCCCTCGTTCATCGATATGATGATGGATCGCAGTGATTCCATGTGGAAGTGACGTAGTCTGATGAACTTGTTGAGTTGTTTGAGGTCTAGGATCGGACGTACCAACCCGTCCTTTTTGGGTACTACAAAGAGGTTCGAGTAAAAACCTGTGAATTGATCGTTTGGAGGAACTAGAATGATGACCACTGCCTGCCGGAGGGAATCTATGGCCCTGAAGAAGGCGCAAGCCTTTGTCGGAGAACTTGGTGGGGGACTGGAAAAGACGGTTTGGAGGGCGGGTGCGGAACTCTATGCAGTAACCGGAAGAAATTACCTCCCTGACCCACTCGTCGTCTGAGATGGCAAGCCAAATGTGTTGAAAAAGGTAAAGGCGGCAGCCTACCCGGGAGGGGACTTACGGAGGAAAGGAGGAGTCAGGAGGAGGAAAATCTTTGGGATCGGGATCCCTTAGATTTTGACTGGCGTGAGCGTGACTGCCAGTTAGATGAAGACCTCTGTGAGGTCTGAGGGTTCCTGTCTCCCTTGGGGATCGGTTGTTGGATTGAGACGGGCGGGATGTCGACCAACCAAAGGAGTTGCAAAAAGACCGAAAACGGGTCTGTTTGGTGTCGAAAGAGGGGACGTTTAGGTTTATGTTGTGGCAGAGAGGTATTCTTCCCTCCAGTGGAGTCCGAGATTAATTTGTCGAGCTTTTCGCCAAAAAGACGTCCACTAAGGTAAGGCAGACTGGTTAGGGACTTTTTAGAGACTGAGTCTGCCTTCCATTCACGGAGCCAGAGTGCTCTGCGGATAGTAATAGAATTAGCCGCTGCGATGGCTGAACAGGTCGCGGTATCAAGTGCAGCCTGGAGAATGTATTCAGCCGCGAGGGACATTTAGGCAGCTATGTCTGACCTGTCTGGGGACTGTCATGTGTCACGGAGTGAGTTTGCCCAGGAAATGATTGCCTTAGCTACCCAAGCTGAAGCAAATGACGGTGGACAAAGCCGAACGGTGGCCTCGAATATTGACCGAGCTAACTGTTCGACCTGTCGGTCGGTGGTGTCTTTAATAGATGAACCGTCTGGAAGAGAGAGGAGAGTGCGCGTAGCTAAGTGAGAGACCGGAGGATCGACTTGCGGAGATTCAGACCAGTTCTGGCCCAGGGTAGGGGGAAAAGGGTAGTGGGATTCCATGGCCTTATGGTTGCCAAATTGTTTGTCAGGTCGGGCCTGTGTTTAGTTATAACTTCCTGGAACTCAGGATGGTCAGAAAAGAATATATGTGGGCACTTTGCTTGCTTGAAGGACACCGCGGGTTCTGGAGTATCGGATGTGAGAATATCCACATTAAGCGTCTGATTAACAGCAATTATCAGATCCTGTATCATAGACTGGGTGTCGGGGTTGTCCAGATCAAGAGACATATCCTGCTCTGGGTCGGAGTCGTACGAACCCTGAGAAGAAGGGGAACCTGGTTCTAGGTCCTGGGATGGAGAGCCATGGGAGCTTCCCGAGGGAGAAGGAGGGGGACTCCTGTGGGTTCTTTTATGGGTAGGAACCTGAGGTGAAGAAGGGGGCTCTTGAGTATTGTTCGTGGATAACGTATTTTTGATTTCTGTATTACCTTCCCATGGCTAAGGGAGCCCAGAGGGGGTGTGGAACGGGCTTGCAGAGCATGGATGAGAGTAGAGATCAGCTTCTCCATAGATTGAGTCATGGATTGAGACAGAAAAACAGCCCATTCTGGAGTGGTGCGGAGACTACTAATTGCGGCGGAGGCAATGGGCTCTGGGGTTACCTCGGGTGCTGAGGCCGCCGAAATGGGGGGCTCAGAAGTAGGGTTTTGGTCACAGACCTGCAGAGGGGAGTTGTGTGTTCACTGGGCAGGTGTGCCTTGCAGGTGGCACGAGGCATAAAAGGTCGCCATTTTATAGGCTTTCTTGTTACCTCTAGAGCTCTGCATGATTGCAGTACCTGTAGGTATTAACCCTGTAAAGAGGGTGTGCAGGATATCTCGGTTTGTGCTGCCTGGGGCAATGTACTGATGCTGAAGGAGCGGGTGCAGGCAAAAACTGTCACTATTGTGGGACCAGGGAGGGCTGCACCGTAGAGAGGAAACAGATGAGCACCAGCAGAGTCTGCTGTCCTCCTTACCGCCCTAGGGACCGCAGACCGGGTCCTGTGTCCCCTGAGTAGGGACGCAGACCGGGTCCTGTGTCCCCTGGAGTAATGAAGAGGCTGCCTCCGTGATGCTGGAGGCGGTGAGCGGCAAGAGAAAGAGGCGCGCAATAAATTTTGCGAGATGCGAGAAGCGCCAAGTAGGAGAGCCTGCCCTCTATGACGCAGCAGAGACCTACGAGTTCCCAGCCGCATGACGTCAGGCGGGGGCGGGAGACGAGGGCAGGTAGGGGGCGTGCTACCAGAGTAGGCCGCATCCGGGGGCTAAATTTAACTGCCGAAAAAGAGCGCAATATGGCACGGAGGACCTGCGGGGGTTGAGCTGCCCTGTATTAGCGGCGCGGTCTTCTAGGTAATGAGGCCCCTTGCCTATAATGATCCGGTACCAGGGAAAAAATAAATGGGAAAAATAGAGGGAGGAAACAGGATCCCTTGGGAGGGACCCTGAGTTACCTTATGGAGGCTCCTCGACCCAGAGCCTTGAAAAAGGAATGGGGAGGGCATCTTGTGGAGTCTCCTCGACCCATAACCCTGGGAAGGATATGGGGAGGGCATCTGCTCCCTGCAGAGGCGTCCAGTAGTACAAATCTTGCTGCTGATGAACACCAGTGGAACTGGGGGAGATATAATATATATATATACTGAGACACCAGTAGAGTTGCGAAGTAGATAGATCGGAACGCGATGGAACCGTCGCCTGGCATCCTATCCTTCGTGGTAGAAGGGGGTATGTGGAGGTAACACCCCGCGTTCCTCCCGTCTGTTGATGATTTTGGAAAGTCGGTACGCGAGGGTACCGTCGCCCTATGACATCTTCATTAGAAAAAAGGTAAAAAAAAAAAGTAAAAATCTATTCTATTAGTAATGTGGTCTTTGGACCGCATCTACCTCCTAATGACACTAAGCAAAAACTGGTGAGGCTGGAGCCAGCCAGGGTGTATATACTGCAGGGGAGGAGCCGCACTGTTTTCTTTATTTCAGAAGTATACTTAGTGTCGCCTCCTAGTGGACAGCAGCATAACACCCATGGTCCTGTGTCCCCCAATGAGGCGAAGGAGAAAAATGTTTTTGATCTAATGGTGCTTCATTTTTATTTCATACTAGCTGTACTACCCGGCTACCCCGGGTTAATAAGTAACTGATGTTAGCTATAACAAAATAGAATTTGAATAAGTCATATTAATGACCTGTAGAAAAATAGAAGCTGAGCTGTGATTGGTTGCTATAGGCAGCCTGATATATCTCCAGCCAACAGTAAACCCTCCCCCGGCCGGGCAGTATTTGTTACCTCACACATACACATAAAAGACAGCTCATGTGACTGACATCTGCCTTAATTCTCTATATGGCACATGTGTTGCACATTGGCTGTTTTAAATCAGATGTTTATTTTTGGAAATCAAAGATAGCACACGTATGAGGCGAGTTGTGTGAGGCAATTTGTGCACATCTGTGTCTCTGTGGTGTGTGTATCCCTGGGTGTGTGTGTCCCTGTGGGGGTGAGAGCATGTGTCCCTATAGGGTGTGTGTGTGTGTGTCCCTCTGGGGGGGGGGGGGGGGGGGGTCTGCGTGGTGTGTGTGTGTCTCTGTGTTGTGTGTGTCTCTTTGTAGTGTGTGTGTCCCTGTGGGGTGAGTGCATGTGTCGCTATAGGGTGCGTGTGTCCCATGGAGGGTGTGTGTGTCTCTCTGTGGTGTGTATCCAATGTTGGGGCTGCACCTTAGCGACTATACACTTGCTGTTACTCTTTGTGTGCGTGTGGTGTGTATACATGTCCTCGTGTGTGGTGAATATCCCATGTTGGGGCCCCACCTTAGTGACTATATGCTGGTATGTGCTGTTAGTCTTTGGCGCTGTCATTAAGCCCCTCTCATTCATAACTGTCAACTGGTAACTGTCACTTTTTCCTCATTATGTAGATAGGGCAAAATTGTTTGGTGAGCTGGAAACGTGCAGGGTTAAAATTTCGCCTCACAACATAGCCTATGACGCTCTCCGCGTCCAGACGTGTGACTGTGCAAAATTTTGTGGCTGTAGTTTGCGACGGTGTAGATGCCAATCCTGGATATACACACACAACATTCAGCTTTATATATTAGATGTATTTGAGTAATAAAAAAGCAATAAATGTGTACATAACATAAGGACTGTGACAATAAACCAACAAATAGGACCAAACATGTACAGTTATTAATGTTTTATCCAGATATTACACTGGTTACAGATATTGGTGAAAAATCAACGCAACCACATAGCAAAAAGGTTTACAAATAAAATAGTTTACAATGAAATAATGGCCCCAAAAGAGCATGGAAGGAGACAAGAATTCATGAGATTATTACATTAAACTAAGGTCGAAGTCAGTAAACAATATTATCCTTAAGGGGCAGCTTTCTAGTAGGGTCATGCTACAATGTGACACCAGGGCATAGTGCTTGGTGTATCAGGGTTCTGTTTGCAGTGTTATCCTGGAGGGCGGGCAATAGATACGCAGAGAATGGCTAATATCTTCACTTCTAAATCTTCATTCTGAAACTCCAGCATGACACAAGTCCAAAATAATATGGAGGAATATTTAGGAAGGTCGGTATTTGGCGGATGGATCACTCTGAAGGTTGCTGGA
The DNA here is from genome assembly GCA_033576535.1 of Allobates femoralis. Classification (NCBI taxonomy): domain Eukaryota; kingdom Metazoa; phylum Chordata; class Amphibia; order Anura; family Aromobatidae; genus Allobates; species Allobates femoralis. Next base: position 323,980,646 of record JARQOC010000006.1, read on the forward strand.
TGACAACTAATATGTAGTCTTTATCTGAAAATCAAAAAGATGAAGAAAGTAAGATTATAGGGTAATACACATGTTTACAAGTAGCGAAGAACGTGGAGTTACTATACCTATAGATGTATTTACATTCAGTAAGATGGATGGATAAAGTAAACTCATGAACTTATCAGAGGCATAGCTATGGGTGGAGGGAGGCACCACAAAACACTGGGCTAGGTTATATAGATATAGGGTTGTGACAGGTACTGAATCCTTGCCCCAAGCGTAGAAGCCCACTGGGTACATAGGATTCTTCTCTCATTTTCTTTGCTTGTGTTATACAACATAATGCAGCCAATAAAATAGGGTAGATGACAGTATAATGGTAACGTAAAGGGATCCTGTCACATGATTCCTCCTGCCCAAACCACAGGGACCATGCTCAGACCCTGGCTGCACGATAGAAGCCAGGTACAGTCTCCCAAACACTGTAGTGTTCAGAGAAAACACATATTAAACATTTGACCAAGACCCAAGGATTGTCTGCATGAGTACCATAAGATTTACTGCCGGATTTCCCTCACTCAGCTCCAGATGACTGACAGGTCTCTCATGTATGGACATTGGGAGAGAGATGTCGATCAACTAGACCAGAGCGGTGAGAAAATGTTGGGGTCAACATCCGACTAGTCATATTCCACCTGGTTTTACAACTATTTTTCCTCTGAAATGTTACACATTAGATAAAAACCTACCAGGCTGCAAAAGTGCATCCAGGCTCTGTTTCATTATGCCCATGGTTTGGCAGCATGAAGAACATCTCTAGAATGTCGCCCCTTTCTCACCTTGGAAACCACAAAAACCCTCACTGTGGCCCTGATCTATTGTAATTCTCTTTTAGTTGGCCTTCCCTGCACTAGACTCTCCCCTCTCCAGTCCATCCTTAATGCAGCAGCCAGGATCACCTATCTAGCTAAAAATTTAAACAGACGCTTCAGCTATATGCCGTCATTGCACTAGCTGCCTATACACTATAGGATCCAATTCACATTGCTTGTTCTCACCCACAAAGCTTTTCACAGTGCAGCACCTCTCTACATCTCTTCCCTCATCTCTCTCTATCACCCCACCGTTCTCTTTGCTCAGGATGTGACTTTAGACTCACTTCTGCATTAATCCAAACCTCCACTCCCAGCTCCAAGACTTCTCCTGAGTTGCTCTGATTCTCTGGAATGCTCTACCCCAAGAAATTAGGTCTATCCACAACTTACATAGTTTCAGGCGATCCCAAAAACACATCTTTTCAGGGCGGCCTATCATGATCCCTAGTCAAAGTCATCTAGACATAGTCTATCGGCTCCACCAGTCTCAATGGATCCCAAATAATGGTTGGTGGCCACTTATACTGCTCCTATCTGTTCCCCATCTCCTCAAGTTGACTATACCATCATTGTAAATAAGCACCTGCACTTTGTGTCACCCCCACCTCATTGTTAGATTGTAAGCTCTTATGAGTAGGGCATTATTATTTTGCTGTAATTGTTGTATTTTCTGATAACTGTTTTATTATGATTGTTTGAATATGAACCTCCGAATTGTGAAGTGCTATATTAATAAAGATTATTATTATGAATCATCTGACAGGTTCCCTTTAAACTGGGACACAGCAATTGTCATCTCTGCACCTAAGCTTCAGTGAAATACTGTGTGAAATTATAAACCTGTAACAATACCTGGGCAATCATAATCTCATTCTTCTTGGATCGGACCCTGAGGAAAGTCAGATCATTCTGGGGGTCAATATCCGCACTGAACTTCTGGCCTTCATCACTAATTGATGCATTAGACCGGCATATTGGCAGTGGTGGCATTATCCATTGTGCTCTTTATGGGAATTCCTGGAAATAAAGAAAAATGAAGAGCAAAAATAGTGTATGAAAGTGTAAATAATTTAAGATGGTCCTACAGCTTAGATAGATGGAGGGAAAGGTAGTCTCTCTTAAGGTACCGTCACACGAGGCGACGGTACCGCCGATTTCTTAGGCGATGCAGGGGCGTGGCCTATCGGCGCCGATATCACCCCTGCATCACCTAATGTGACTGGGCGAGGGCGACGCCATTTACCCGGTCGCATCAGCGTTTCCAGAGCAGTGCACATCGCCCATTAAACGGCCGTCGGCGACCTTACAATGCAATGGGAGCCATAGGCTCCCATTGTATTGCATCGCCGCTGGAGTTTGAGACACCCCAGCAGCGATGCCACCTGTGAGATTGCCAGCGGGGTGCTGGAGGTGTCGCCCCATGTAAATGGGGGACGGCGACGCTGGCAGGGCGCCAAAATGTGCGTGCTCCGCCGTCACGTCGACATCTCCAGCGCCGTCGCCTCGTGTCACGGTACCTTTACAACTATTCCTGAACACCATGTGTGCCCATGTCAATGGGGAGAAGGGCTAAAGGCCCCATCTCACGCTTCCAATGGTCGAAAGATCCAATCAATGACCAACTTACTAGATTGCTTGAACGAGTTCAATGATCGCTAGTGAGGTGTCATACGTATAGATATCGTTAACGACGCAGCAACGATTCCGACAAGCGAACATACTTGCGGTCATGTTGATCGCCTGCGTCCTTCACTGTCTCAGTAGGCGAGGTCTTAACGACATCGTTATCGAAGGTGTCACACACACCCATGCTGCAGGTTTGACGAACGATCATGTTTGGTTTTAGATCCGTTCATAAACCTTCGATGAACGATCTGCCCAATTATCGTTGATACGATGTACATGTCATACTGAACGACGTCATTAGAAAACCCATGACGTTCAACGATATCGTAACGTGAAAGGGTCTCTTAAGCCTCACAATATGGGGACAAACAATCAGACATGTTGATTTTCAACATGCCCTATCACCCCCTACATCTCGTGTTAGGACACACAACATACATTAGATTATCTGCTGGTTGAATATGGGCATGTTTAGCAGATTTTGATCCTATGGGTTCTCATAACAGTAGTGTGTGTGTGCAGCCACTATGTGGACAGGAGAGCAGTGCAGTCGTGAGAAAGGAGAACTGCAATATTCATAGTCACAAGTGCCGCACTGTCAAATAACACAGTGGCTGCCCTTTAACTCCTGGCGGAGATTAGGTCAGAATTTGTGCTAAAACGGGCTTACCGCGAGTCGCGGCAGATGCGTGAAAAAACCGCATCTCCGCACTTGCCGCATAGCCCGCACTGCGGCGCGTTGCGGTAACGCCATGTAAGTAAGGGACTTGCGCAGATCGCAGTGCGTTTGAATTGCAGCAGGTGCGCATGCGGTTTTTCGCGGCCACCTGCGCAAGTGCAAAACGCTTCCATCTGCCGCAAGTCCCCTACTTACAGCGATACCGCAACGCGCGCATGCGCGCTATCGGAAGTGCCAATCGTTTTTTTCACCGCATCTGCCGACGCGGGTAGCCAGTTACTCGGGTACCGTTCTGATGAATGTTAACCCGAGTCAGCTCGGAATACGCTAGAGGTTAGCGGTTGCCTCCTTCTGATTACATTTAACCGTACCTTGCTCTGATCCTTAATGTTCCTAACGTCGCCGTAAACAAAGAAAGATAATGAGTTTTAGGATTAGGCTATGTTCAGACTGTTTGTCTTTGATCCGTTTTTGTGTCTTTTTAGCAGCAAAACTGAATGTTTTTAAAAAATTAACCATCTCTGTTTTTGACGGATCCGTTTTTTCAGCAAACATGGTTTCAAGGGAAAGAACGCCTCACTAATGACACGCTCATTCTTTTTCTGGATGCGTTTTCTGCAACAAAAATGGACCAGTTAAAAAACGCGGCGTCTGTACAGCATTTCTGAAACACTCATTGACTTTGCTGGACATCACAGAAGTGATCCGTTCTCGTGCAAAATGGATACAAGCAACAGATCAAAAACCGCACAGTGTGACCAAGCCTTACAGAACGTCATGTGTCCCTGCAAAATCAGGGGAGTTGGAAAGCCATAATACACAATGGGCCCACAACTTGGCGGAAGGGGGGCAAAAGGCTTAAACCCCTGATTCCCAGTGACCTATGGTCTTCCAGATTCACTCCTTGCATCACATGGAATCCTGCTCCATTTCAATGAAAGAGACAATACGAACAACACGTATCTATTTTCTTCTTCTCACAAGAGCACAAAAAATATAACATCCTTATATTGTGTAGTGAAACGCTACACCCTAAACGTGGAGATTCTACAGACCCATTAGTAATCAGATCTGTGACTGGCAATTATGGCTGCCCCAGTATAGGAAGATTGAATAAATGGACACTCACTAGGAATCAGCGGATATTATTAGCCCCCTATAGATCGGGGATTCGTCATCTGAAGCATCAGCCCCTTCCGCAAAGTAAACTGGAGATATTTGCAGTGGATTTTAGAACATTTTTGTTTTCATTGATTTGGCATGGAGACATTAACCCTTTCTTCTCAGGTGAGTACACTCAGTAAAGACGTATGTGTGGAGTGCTACTGTGAAATCGCAATCGGTAGATGTATCCTCTACCAGAGAGGACTGCAACATCAGAGAAGCTACGTGGCACAATCAAACAGCAAGCAGAATTCCTGTTATCACATCCTGTCAGACCTGCGCTGCTGCCACTACCCAACCTGTCAGACCTGCGCTGCTGCCACTACCCAACCTGTCAGACCTGCGCTGCTGCCACTATCCAACCTGTCAGACCTGCGCTGCGCCACTACCCAACCTGTCAGACCTGCGCTGCTGCCACTCCCAACCTGTCAGACCTGCGCTGCGCCACTAGCAACCTGTCAGACCTGCGCTGCCACCACAGCCCAACCTGTCAGACTGCCTGCCACATGAGCCAACCTGTCAAATCTCGCTGCCCCACTAGCCACTGTCAGACTGTGTCACCACTACCAACTGTCAGACCTGCTGCCACCATAGCCACCTGTCAGACCTGTGCTGCCCCACTAGCCACCTGTCAGACCTGCGCTGCCACCACTAGCCAATGTAGACCTGTGGAGCCATACCATCCGTCAGACCTGAATGCGACATCCCATCGTCAGTCTGCACTGTCACCACACCATACGGACTCGTCCTGCATGCACCACACCATCTGGGAGTCTGCACTGCACACGATCTCTGTCAACCCGTGCCACCAATACATCCTGTCAGACCTGCGCTTCACCACTACTGCCAACTTGCCAGATCTGCTCTGCCACTTACCATCTGGTCGAGCTGCATGGCCAGAATCTGGCCGCTACCATCCTTCAGACGCGCTGCCAGAAACAGTGCCGCACCATCCTGAACCCAATTGCAGAACATCTGAGCCACTGCAATGCTGCCAACTGAGTGCTGCACTATCCTCTGCAGACTGCATGCCAGAATCACTGTGCCCCTTTCATCCGAAACAGTGCTGCCCAGAAAGCACTGCCGCACTACCCATCCTGTCAGACTTGCGCTGCCACACTACCATCTGCCACCTTGCTGCGTTAGCCATCCGCAGACCGGCTGCCAAAGTGCTGCCACCATCCATCCATCCTGACAGACCTGACTGCCGCCACTACCCATCCTGCACTGCCACCTCTACCCATCCAACCAGACCTTTATGGCCACCATTGCCCATCCTTCCAAACCTACTCTACCATCACTGCCTGCCCTATGCTCCTACCACTACCCATCCTGCCTACCCTGCCAGCTGCCCTTCGCCTTCTCACAATGGGCCTGTACCATTAGTGATGGATTATGAAGCTGCTATGATGACTCTTCTGGTCATTGCCCTGCAGAGCAGCCTGTACGGGAGCAGTGTGTGCAGGTCATACCAGCAGGTGCACAATACACGGATCACATGTGACACTGACAGCCGATGACGTCACCCCCTTGTACCCATCCTCCCGGGTGCTCGGTACCAGGCCCAGAGCAACACAGAACATACCCCGGTCCCGGCCATCACTCACCATAGCGGCCGCTTTCCCTTAGTTCCGCTGACACTGTGGTACAGTGCGCCTGCGCAGACACTGGCGACACCCGGCGACCAAACCCTCCGTTGTTCCTCCCAGACGCTGCAGCTGACTGCGCTCAGGAAACGCCCAGATACCCGAACAGGAAGTCTCCGGCCGGGCGCGGGGGCCATGTTGTTGAAGCCAAAGCGCAGGCGCAATAGACATTGAGAAATTGGCCGAAATATTACTAGCGGCTCAGGGGAGTCTCATCGGATAACTGCGCATGCGCCACACGCACGCTCGGCACTCGCGGGCGCGCGCACCTGGCGCATGCGCAGTAGCTAGGGCTACTGTGAAAGCAGCCTCGCGCGGTGTCAACACTGCGCGCCGCCCGAGGCTGTCACTTTAATAGCAGGTGGCCGGGTGCTCGGCCAGTGCAACCCGCCCCCACCCCCTTCTCGTTTTGGCGCCTTGGGGGGTGTATGTTGGGGGTACAGCGGGGTGTATGTCGGGGGGGGTACAGGGTGTATGGTACGGGGGGGTACAGCGGGGTGTATGTCAGGGGGTACAGGGGGTGTATGTCGGGTGGCGCGCGAGGCTGCATTCACAGTAGCACTAGCTACTGCGCATGTGCCTGGTGCACGTGGCGCATGCGCAGTTATCCGATGAGACTCCCCTGAGCCGCTAGGGCAATATTCGTTCCTTATGCCTCCAATTCCCGGATGTATAACATCATGTCTATGGCAACCAGTTCCATGCTGACTTCGAAGATGAGCAGGAAACATGAGAGCAGCACAAACAGGCGGCACAAACCAGTGTATTATATCGTGCACCGAGGACAATGACAGCCAGCAGACTGGTCTCTAAATCAGTATATTCCTAAAGGGGTTTATAGAGAAATGTTAAGACACACCCCAAAATCATGGAAAGTCCCCCAAACTCCAGGCAGGGTGCATAGCCCTTAGTCCTTATCTTGACCGGATGGGGTTATTGAGGCACATGCACAGACATGCTGAGGGACATGTTCAAACATACTCATGAGGGAAAACCATGTATACAAGTATGTCTGGCGCCACTTTATAGTCCATCTCAGAAGTCCAAAACAGTGTTCAGTATATTCAAGAATTATGTCAGATACTTTCCCTTACACCATCCACAACACAGAATTATTCAATGAGAACATAGAGAAGTACTGCCCTAGTCATCCTTGCTCTGGTCCAGGGTGACTTAAATCAGTCTTTCTTCTAGTTGGACTGCCATAGGTATGGTCAGCTGGGCTGGAATGGGCCCATCAAACCTCAGGTTGAGTGGTCTTCTCACATGTCTCTTTAATACTACCCAGTCTCCAGGGACTATATGTGCACCTTCTAAGGAGCTGGGTCTGGTATGGAAGAAAACAAATGGAAGTGCACTTTTGACAAATGATTGTGCAATTGTAGCGACCGGTGGTAAGGCCGCGGGTGTTTTGTGTATGATTTTTCTCAACAGAATCCCCATACTCAGGTTTAACCGATAATAATGTTTCTTTACTGGCAAACATGTTTATATCACAGTCAACCGAACTATATGCGCACTTGTATATATATTAGAGTCTCTGGATCTTCACTTCTGCCGGGTACGCAGCAAGAAAAAAACACAACAATGAAGGTATCTTTCCCTAACTTTCCCTAAAATCACGTACCAGTCTATCACAGAAGAAGATGTCGCTCCCACGTAGCAGGCCTGGGGATCTCCTCACTCTTCTTCTTTGGTCTCCTTCCGCAGGTAACAGAATTTTTCTTTTAATGTCTCTCCCAGTCTCAGGGCACACAGAGCAGCAGGAGGGAGATCACAGCAGCCAAATGGCTCCCTTATGTCGGTCACGGCCCCTGCACATGCACTCTGGGTGCTCGGCGGGCAAGGTTTTGCAGAGTGGCCAGAGTCACAGCACCAAAGTCCAGTGGCCCAGGATCAGTCACAGGGGCTTCTGCGGGGTGATTTTTCCGGCAATTTGTAGCAAAGTAGCCCTCTTTCAACAGACATTCACAGGCAGATCTTCTCTGGCTCAGCTCTGGATCTATACTGACTTCCCGCCCTTTCACTTCCTGGGTAAACACATTTGCTGAAAAGGGAATTTCCCAGTTTGTTTTAGCACTTGTCCACAAGGGGGCAGTAGCGGACTGTGTAATGTTCACTTCAGTGCCCATTTCAATAATACAATCTGAATTGCTCACCTCACTACACAATTCTGTACCTATAGTCAGTCAAGCTAGAAGACCAACTAAGATCTGCTATAAGCCCTATTCAGTCTGTAAGTTTGTCCTAACAACAGTGCCACCCATAGGACATTGTGTAAATTACAGTAAAACTGGAAAATTACAGTTAAAGAGGACATGTCACCAAACCAGGCATGGTGATCTAATTACTGCACTGGATGTCCAAGGGGTCCCCCAGCCATTGAGCAGCCCTGTACCCCGAGATAATACACTTAGAAAACCTACATCCTGCAGCCAGAAAGGAGGTGGCTAGAGGCTGGAGCCAAAGGGCAGATTCACACCCCCTGCATGTTTAATCTGCCCACCGCTGCCAATCATTGTCTCCCTCGTCTGCAGTATAACACAGTTTATTTTAGAAATGGCCGCTTAGCCCCGCCCCCTGTGGTGACATCACTGCTTATACCCGCCCTGCTCTATTATTATTATTATTATTTATTTATATAGCGCCATTAGGTTCCATGGTGCTTTACATGAGGATAGGGGAGACAAGCACAATTACAATAACTCTAGACAATCAGGACATACAGGTATATGGTTAACATAGAGCAGGGCGGGGAAAGGTGGTGATGTCAGAGCAGGAGGCCACCTGCCCCGCCTCCTGCAGTGACATCACCGCTTATACCCGCCCTGCTCTATGTTAAAGGGATCCTGTCACCTCCAGAACGCCTCCTAAGCTAGCAAAACATGTCCCTGCAGCATCCCATCATTGGTCCCTTAGGGCGTGTTGTTTTGCAGGCTCCAGGATCCCCCCTCTCTGTCACTCACAGAATGCAAATCATTAGTCCTGCCTTCAGCTGCACATCACAGCAGCACAGACAGAGAGAGGGTGGATCCTTGAGGCTGCAAAACAACATGCCCAGATGACTAAAGAATATAGCCCCTGCTAATTATAATGACTAATGAGTGAGTATTAAAACGTTTTTATGCACTTTCACAGGATGCTTTTAGGAGACAAAAGAAGTGTCAGATTAGTGATAGGATGCTGCAGGGACATGTTTTGCTAGCTTAGGAGGCGTTTTGGAGGTGACAGGATCCCTTTAACCATAGAGCAGGGCGGGTATAAGCGGTGACGTCACCGCAGGGGGCGCGGGCTAAGCTGCCATTTCTAAAAAAAATTTAAAAAAACAAAACCTGTGTTATGCTGCAGAAGAGGGAGGCAATGATTGGCAGCGGTGGGCAGATTAAACATGCAGGGGGTGTGAATCTGCCCTTTGGTTGCAGCCTCTAAGCACCTCCTTTATGGCTGCAGGATGTAAGTTTTCTAAGTGTATTTACTCGGGGTACAGGGGGGCTCAATGTCTGGGGGACCCCTTGCCTGGATGCTGCAGACATGCAATTTTTTGCATACATTTTTGCAATTCTGACCAGTGTCATTTTACGAGGTAATATGTCAGGAACACTTCAATAAATCCCAGTGAATCCAAGATTGTTTTTTCATGACATATTGGACTTCATGTTAGTGGTAAATTTAGAATGGTATTTTCTGCATTTCTTTGACCAAAGAGAGTGTTTATACGCAGTGATAACTCAATTCCGTGACTGATGTATCAGTCATTGGTCATTAAGGGGTTATATAAAAGTTTCAAAGAAAAAAGTCAGCTGCACTCCAGGTCCATAACATCTCTGTTTATTTAGAAAACTTTAAAACATGCTTTGGGAGGGTAACTCTCTGCCGCACTGGATAACAGCCTGCTTCGCACTGACTAGCGCTTCTACTGGTCCGGCCAGGCACAACAGGTTGTCCTCCAGTGCAGCAGAGATTCTGCATTTCTACTGACAAGCACCCACTGAGGTCCTTGGTGCATGAAAAGGAGCTGACATAAGGATCAGAGATGACTCTCTTCCTTGTGCTGTTAGTGCCAGTTTGTTTCTTATCTTGATTTTTAATTAAACAATTTAAAAAACCAGCAGCGTGGGGTCTCCACTAATTTGATACTCAGTCAAGATAAAGCGTACAGTGAATTGCCAATAAAAATGTGGATATCTTATAGCCTACATATTGTAACATATCATTCATATTCTTTGATATGGTGTGGTCATTTTAGCCAAGTGTGGAATGTATTGCAAATTAGTCTGCTTTCCACAATTGAGTGTTTACACTTGGCATACAGGCAGATACATGTAGACTATGTACAACGTACATAGTAGTGTGCTGTAATGTTATTGGTTTCAGAGATATGATTTGTTTTGTACATAACTGATCACTGTGATTTTTGCTTTGAATATACAAACTGACAATGCAGTCAATGTAGCAAAATACTATGTCCAAATAACTGGTGTTGACTTATAAAGTATTATCCACAATAAATACATGCATTATATTCTCTGATGTATGATTAATTTAATCCCAGGAGCTGGCCACTTCAGGATCATAGATGAATTATATTTGCAAACAATTAACCAGACTTATGCTTCTATTGTATAAGGCCTGTAAAGATTGCAGGACCATAATCACAGAAGCTACCCGTGCTGATTTCTCAGGAGTTCTCTGTCAATTAGACAGATGATGTTCATAAACTCCTTGATGAAGAAGTCGTTTTATGTACCTGAATCCAGTGTTGAGATTTCCCAGGGAGCGCTCTCTGTCTTCGTCATGGCTTCTCTGATTTTCCAGACTGATGATGTAGTCATAACTCCATGGTGATGTGATGTAAGTAAATACATAACCTTTGTATTTTGATTATACAAATAGTGTATGCAATATCATAATGTTTCTTTAATTTTGTATTCTATATGAGACTTTTTAATAAAATTACTTGATTACCTTCTTTCAAGTCGCATCTGAGCCTGTTTGTCAAACATATTGGCAAAACACAGCTGGGGGTTGTTATTGTTAGGCTACTTTCACATTACGATTTGAAGGGAGCCGATGCTGTCCGATATAATTCGGACAGCATCGGCTCCCTTCTGATGCCTGGAATCGGGTGCCAAATAGGCACCCGATTCCGGCATAAAATCGCTCCCTGCGGGGTGAAAAAAAGAAAAAAAAAAAAAAAAGTTTATTCTCACCTCCCCCCGAGCCCCCGCCGTCTCCCGCCATTTTCTTGGAGGCTCCCGGTGGCTCTCGCAGGCTGCCGGTGTCAGCAGAGGTCTTCCTCTGCTGTTCAGGACCTGCGGTGATGTCACAGTCACGTGACCGCGGGTTCACCATGGTAACCCGCGGTCACATGACTGTGACATCACCGCAGGTCCTATACAGTAGAGGAAGCCCTCTGCTGACACCGGCAGCCTGCGGGAGCCACCGGGAGCCTCCAAGAAGATGGCGGGAGACGGCGGGGGCTCGGGGAGAGGTGAGAATAACCTTTTTTTTTTTTTTTTTTTTAACCCTTGTGCTCCTAGTTAGGAGCAGTTTTACTGTACTGAGCATGCTCAGTACAGTAAAATCGGGTCCGAGGAGACATCAGATGTTTCCTCGGACCCTTCTCCATAGGGCCCCATGTTATAGGGATCGGACCTAATCGGATGTGCACTAAACGCCATCCAATTTGGTCCGATCCGAATCTCTCAGATTTTATTTTCGGTGCAAAAATCGGAGCAGGCTCTGATTTTTGCACCGATAAAAAAATTGGACAGATTCGGATCGGACCAAATCGGATGGCATTTAGTGCACATCCGATTCGGTCCGATGCCCATAGGGCTGCATGGGGCCAAATTCGGATCCGATGCTGTCCGATTTTGATCGGACAGCATCGGATCTGAAAAATCTGTAATGTGAAGGCAGCCTTACCCTGGGGAGGCACATAGTTATTGCTCTCCCCAGGGTAAGAATAGCAGCCCGCAGCCGCCCCATAACTTGGCACATTCATTAGAAGCGTCAAATCCTGGCTTTTTACCCTAGTCTATAAGAATTATCTGCTGCTCACTACACATTATAAGGTATAGGTATACTAGGTATAGCATAATGGCTAAACAATGAATAAAGCTAATACAAATTTGGGTGAGGAAAATGCAGAAACTGCTAGGAATGTACATGGAAAAATGAGAATTTTAGCTGATGTAATGCATTACACGTGAGCCCGATAACCACGACAAGGTATTCTCATGTATATCGGGTCCTACCGTATGCCTCTGTCTGCAGTGTAAAAAAGCATGTGAGGATACAAGTGCCTCTGGGTGCATTTTAAAACATGTGTGTATGGGTGTGGTTGGAAACCGTAGTTGTATCTCGAGGTCACATGCAACGACGTCCTAACGATGTCATTTGAACGACTCCAAACCTGTGACGTTTCAGCGATATCGTTCACCATATCGTACCATGTAACGGTACCTTTAGAGGCACACATGTGGATGTATTTTAATACAAATCTTAAACACACTGCTTTGTGTAGCATCATGGGAAAGTCTAAAGAAATAAGCCAAGATGTCAGGAAGAGAATTGTGGACATGCACAAGTCTGGTTTATCCTTGGGTGCAATTTCCAGATACCTCAAGGTGCCTAGTTCAATCTTACAAAGTTATACGCAAGTACAAACAAGAAGGGAATGTGCAGCCATCGTACCCTCCAGGAAGGAGACGGGTTCTGTCTCTCAGAGATGAACGTGCTTTGGTCCAACATGTGCATATCAACCCAAGAAGAAAAGCAAAAGACCTTGTGAAGATGATGGTGGAAGCTGGTTAGATTGTGTCATTATTCACAGTGAAACAAGTACTGTATTAACATGGGCTGAAAGGCCACTCTGCCAGGAAGAAGTCATTAATTCAAAAGAAACAAAAAAAGCCTGATTGATCTTTGCAAATGTACACAGGAACAAAGACCTACAGTTTTGGAGACATGTCCTATGGTCTGACAAAACTAAAATTGAACTTTTGATGACCATCTTTATATTTGGTAGAAAAAGGGAGAATCTTGGAAACCTCATGTTGTGGGGTTGTTTTGCTGCAGTAGGGACTGGTGCACTTCACAAAATAGATGGCATCATGAGGAAATAAGATTATATGGCATTACTGAAGTAACACCTCAAGACATTAGCCAAGAAGTGAAGGCTTGGGTGGAAATGGGGCTTCCAAATGGACATGGACCCAAAGCATACTGCCAAACTGTTTACAAACTGGCTTATGGGTAAGAAACTCAATGTTTTGGAGTGGCAATCAAAGCGCTGATGTTATTGAAAATTTATGGCCAAAGCTAAAAATGCAGGTACGAGCAAGGTGACCTACAAACATGGCTCAGTTACACTAGTTCTGTCAGTAGGAAAGGGCACAAATTCCTACCAACTATTGTGAGAAGCTCCTGGAAAGATATCCAAAACTTTTGTTCAACAGTTTAACCCCTAGACGACAGCCTAACGTCTACAGACGTCGGAAAAAAAGGGTACTAAAGCCCAGCCGTACGTCTGTAGACGTCAGGCTAGAAAATGCCCTGTAGCGCCACCCCTGGAGCTAATACCTCTAGGGTGTCAGTGTACCGATTGTAGCTGACACCCTAGAGATTAGTAATTAGCTCCTTTTGTACCCGCACCTGTAATGTGATGACCAGTAAACACCGTTTACCGATCATCACATTACAAAAGTGAAAGTGCTTTGTAAAAAATGCTTTCACTTTGATCCGACATGAAAACACATGTCGGATCAAAGTGATCCATTAACCCCTAAGGCCCCTAAGACCCCTCGAGCCCCCCCCCCGGGCCCCCCACACCTCCATCCCCCCCTGCCAATGAAAAAATGGCGGCGGTGCGCTGCCTCCCCTGCATCTCCATGCAGCCTGACATGTCACACATGTCAGGCTGCATGGGAATGTCCTCCCCCGCTGCTCCTTAGTCCCCCTCTGGGTCCCCCAGCCTCCGGACACCCCCCGCTCCCTCCCCCGGTGCCCGGTGTCCGGTAACCACGTCCTCCTTCCCTGGTGCCCATATGCCGGCCCCGCCGCCTCTAAACTCCATCCGATGTGATCAAACATCACATCGGATGGAGTTTGCAGACCCCCCCCGTTCCTCAGTAAAGTCCCCCCCACCTCCCCCTCACCACTCTTACCTACCAACGATCCTGATTCCGGTCCCGGGGTCCTCCGGTCCTGGGGGCTTCTCCTGCCGGCGGCTCCTGCTGCTGTCTTCTGTGCGCGCACCCTGGTGTCCGCGCACGCGCGCGCTGCTGTTAACCCCTGCTGTGCGGCCCAGGGAATGACAGGTCATGAACTCACTGAGTTCATGACCTATCAGAATCCTCGGGTCACAGGGGGATAACTGTGCTGTTCAGGTGGTCTCCACATCAGATCACCATCAGTGGTGATCTATCAGGATCCTGGGATCCCATAGGGATCCTGGGATCACCACTGATGGTGATCTGATGTGGAGATCACCATGAAGAGCACAGTTAACAAGGGGTTAACTGTGCTGTTCATGGTGGTCTCCACATCAGATCACCATCAGTGGTGATCCCAGGATCCCTGTGGGATCCCAGGATCCTGATAGATCACCACTAATGGTAATCTGATGTGGAGACCACCATGAAGAGCACAGTTACCCCTTGTTAACTGTGCTCTTCATGGTGATCTCCACATCAGATCACCATCAGTGGTGATCTATCAGGATCCCTGTGGGATCCCAGGATCCTGATAAGATCACCACTGATGGTAATCTGATGTGGAGACCACCATGAAGAGCACAGTTAACCCCTTGTTAACTGTGCTCTTCATGGTGATCTCCACATCAGATCACCATCAGTGGTGATCCCAGGATCCCTGTGGGATCCAAGGATCCTGATAGATCACCACTTATGTTGACCTGATGTGGAGACCGCCATGAAGAGCACAGTTAACCCCTTGTGACCCGAGGATTCTGATAGGTCAAGAACTCACTGAGTTCATGACCTGTCATCCTCCTGACAATGAACCTGCTTTTATAGCATATGGGGGATGCCCCATATGCTATAAAACTGAGAATCGTCGCGGGACCTCCCACTGGACTACGTCGGACCTTCCCACTGGACTACGTCGGACGAAGAATGAATAATAAAGATGGAGTCCAAGTAGTGTTTGTGTTTTTTTTCTAATAAAAATATTTTTCTCTGTCTTGTGTCTTTTTTACAAATTACTAGAGATTCCTAATGGTCCGGTCTAATATTGGCCAGACGTTATGAATCTCGGGCTTAGTACCAGCTGAGAAAAAGCTGGCATTAACCCCTTATTACCCAGTCTGCCACCGCCACACGGCAGCTGGAAGAGCTGGATACAGCGCCAGAAAATGGCGCTTCTATGAATGCGCCATTTTCTGGGGCTGCGGGCTGCAATTCACAGCGGGGGGGGCCCAGAAAGTTTGGGCCTCCCTACGCTGAGGATTCCAGCCCCCAGCTGCCTAGTTGTACCTGGCTGGCCCAAAAATATGGCGACGCCCACGCCATTTTTTTTTTAAATTATTTCATGAAATAATTAAAAAAAAAAAAGGGACTTCCCTATATTTTTGGTTTCCAGCCAGGTAAAACTAGGCAGAAGGGGTTGGTGGCAGCCCGTAGCTGCCTGCTGTACCTGGCTGGACCAAAAATATGGCGAAGCCCCACGTCGGTTTTTTTTTAAATTTAATAAAGAAATACTAAAAAAAAATGCAGGGGAGGAGACAACCAGGACACAGTGTCTCCGTATCTTGTGCACATGCTCTAAAAGTGAGAAATTGTGTGAAAAAAAGAAAATGTTCAATATGAGATTATCAAATTCTGTGAAGTAGCTGTAGGTTCGAAATGCTCACTATACCCCTAGATATAATCCTTGAGGTGTCTAGTTTTCAAAATGGGGTGACTTGTGCGGGAGCTCCAATGTTTAGGCACATAGGGGCTCCCCATATGCGACATGGTGTCCGCTAACTATTGGAGCTAATTTTCCATTCAAATTGTTAGCGGACACCATGTCGCATATGGAAAGCCCCTGTGTGCCTAAACATTGGAGCTCCCCCACAAGTGACCCCATTTTGGAAACTAGACCCCCCAAGGAACTTATCTAGATGCATAGAGAGCACTTTGAACCCCAGGTGCTTCACAAATTGATCCGTAAAAATGAAAAAGTACTTTTTTTTCACAAAAATTTTCTTTTGTCCTCAATTTTTTCATTTTCACATGAGCAACTGGATAAAACGCATTCTAAAATTTGTTGGCCAATTTCTCCTGAGTACACCGATACCTCATATGTGGTCATAAACCACTGTTTGGGCGCACGGTAGGGCTCAGAAGAGAAGGAGCGCCATTTCACTTTTTGAATGGTAAATTAGCTCCAAAAGTCAAATTGCGCTTCTTCCCTTCTGAGCCCTGCCGTGCGCCCAAACAGTGGTTTATGACCACATATGAGGTATCGGTGTACTCAGGAGAAATTGGCCAACAAATTTTAGGATGCATTCTATCCTGTTGCCCATGTGAAAATGAAAAAATTTAGGCTAAATGAACATTTTTGTTGGAAAAATTAAAATGGCCATTTTTTGTTTCCACGTTGCTTTAGTTCATGTGAAGCACCTGAAGGGTTAATCATTTTCTTGAATGTAGTTTTGAGTAGCTTGAGGGGTGTAGTTTTCGGAATGGTGTCACTTTTGGGTGTTTTCTGTCATGTACACCCCTCAAAGAGACTTCAAATGTGATGTGGTCACTAAAAAAAAAGGTTATGTAAATTTTGCTGGAAAAATGAAAAATTGCTGACGTCCTAACCCAAAAAAATTTTTTTTACAAAATTGTGCTGATGTAAAGTAGACATGTGGGAAATGTTATTTATTAACTATTTTGTGTCACATACCTCTCTGGTTTAGCAGAATAAAAATTACAAATTTGAAAATTGTCAAATTTTCAAAATTTTTGCAAATTATTTTATATTTTCACAAATAAACACAAAAATTATCGACCAAAATTTAATACTAACATGAAGCCCAATATGTCACGAAAAAACAATCTCAGAATCGCTAGGATCGGTTGAAGCGTTCCGGAGATATAACCTCATAAAGGGACACTGGTCAGAATTACAAAAAACGGTCTGGTCATTAAGGTGGAAATTGGCTCCGTCACTAAGGGGTTAAGAGCAATGGTTCCAAATTCTAATGAAATGTATGTAAATAAAAATAAATAAAATAAATAAAATTGCCTTAAAACTTTCTCTCATCCTGGCATTTGGCAAATAATAATTATGGTAATCCTAATTTACCTAAAATGGTAAAGGTTTATTCTGATTTCATGTTAAATAGGCAGAAAAAGATTTTATAATATATTACACACACAAAAAAAGGAGAATTTTGTGTACCCACCGTAAAATCCTTTTCTCTTAGCCTCTAAGTAGGGGACACAGGACCGTGGGTGTTATGCTGCTGTCCACTAGGAGGCGACACTAGGTAGAATCTGCAAAAGAGTTAAGTGGCTCCTCCTCTGCAGTATACTCCCCTGGAGCAGGCATTGCCTCACCAGTTTTGTGCTAAAGCAGTAAAGAGAGTTAACAAATAATAATAGTAAAACAGATATAGCTAACAAGGTAATAACAGTGTATAAACATGTAAGAGTTAGCAGAGTAAAATTAGTACAACAAGTCCTGTAACTAAGCAGGCATATGTGTAAACCAAGAAGAGTTAACGGAGTAATAACCGTATAACGAGGCCTGTAACTAAACAGGCTCACAGTACTACAAGGCCTGTAACCGAACAGGCAGAAGTTTAAACAGTGAACAGTTAACAGAGTGATAATAGGAACACAAGTGTAAACATGTTAATCATGTAACAGCTGAGAAGCTATGTAAGAACTGTAGAAAAGGCCCACAAGGGCAATAGGGTGGGTGCTGTGTCCCCCAATTAGAGGCTAAGAGAAAAGGATTTTACGGGGAGTACACAAAAATCTTCTTTTATCCTTAGCCTCATTGGGGGACACAGGACCGTGGGACGTCCCGAAGCAGTCCCTGGGTGGGAAAAAAACAATGGAACTAAACGGTGAACCTGGTCAGTGAAGAACAATGCACCGACAGGCGGGCTGCTGTTGCCTGAAAGGCGCGTCTACGTAGACCTGCGTGTGCTGAGGACTGAGTGCAAGCACTATAGTGGCTTAATGATGTGTGGGCTGGCCATTTGGCTGCCTACACTCTTTTTGCGTAGACACATGGTGCCGAACGGCCTAGGAGGCCCCCACGGCCGTAGTAGAATGTGTCGTGACCCTGCCGGAAGGCATGAGGTTTGATGGTATAAGCGTCTGGATGGTTAGACAAATCCCCATGTTTAGAGAAGCTTTAGAGACTAACGTGACTATTCCTGCCCTCTGGAAGAAGGAAGAGAAGAATCCGACCTCTTCGAAGGGCACTGTGTCGGATACCTAGATGCGTAGGGTCCTGACAAGATCCTGCATATGTAGGTTCTTTGCGGCCGGATAGACTGAAGTCGGGTGCAGCGAAGACAGAGAGATGTCTTCATTTAGGTGGAAGGAGTATACCGCCTTAGAAAAAGGATGGAACCAGCCATAGGGCAATCTTGTCCAGGTGGAAGACTAGAAAAGATGGATTACATGAGAGCGCTGTAAGTACCACTACTCTGCAGAGAAAAGTAATTGCCACCGAAACCTACCACTGTTTGGATGGGAATGCTAAGGGTAATATCCCATAGAGGCTCAAAAGGCGATTCTTGTAGGGCCGTGAGATCGAAATTCAGATCCCACGGGTGTAGTCTTGTTGTATGGAGACCGTAAATGGCAGATCCTTCGAAAGAAGGATTTTTCTAGAAGTCTGGTGGCAAGACTGTTTTTTTTGAAGAAGGTGAAACGGACTGAAACCTGCTGTGTGAGGGACCCTGAGGACAG
The DNA here is from genome assembly GCA_033576535.1 of Allobates femoralis. NCBI lineage: Eukaryota > Metazoa > Chordata > Amphibia > Anura > Aromobatidae > Allobates > Allobates femoralis. The sequence continues at coordinate 323,999,550 of JARQOC010000006.1, forward strand.
ACCTGAGTCTAGGTATGAGTGGAAGAGACAGAGTTCTTGGTATGAAATAGGGCCAAGGGGAGTGACCTCTAGAGGAGACCCAAGCAGAAAGAAAAACAAAACGAATACACGTGTGATGACATATCATCGATAAGGCTGGTTTCCTTGCTGTGACTATGGTCACTACAATATCCTGGGAAAAAAACTGTTGGGTTAAGTTCCAGTTGTCAAGGGCTAAGTTATTAAGTGCAGAGTTGATGACTTCTGAGGGAGAACTGGCCCTGGGAGAGCAAATCTGGACTGTCTGTTAGTCGTCCTGGTAGTGCTGGTATGAGTTGGACGACATTTGCGTCAAAGAGCCTCTGGGCCAGTCTGAGACCACAAGGATGATCCGGCGACATTCTTGTTTGACATTCCGCACTATCCTGGTAGTGGGGAAGGAATATAGGGGAGCCGGAAAAAGGTCCAGTCTTAGACTAGTGCGAATGTCCTAATGACTGCGGATCGAAGGACGGAACTTTGGCATTGAGGCGTGACACCGTCAGGTCCACATCTGTAGTTCCCTGGTGGTGGCAGCCTTGACGGAGGACATGCGGAGGAAGGGACCCTTCCTTGAGTCCATCCCTTGGCGGGTTAGGAAAACCGCTTCCCTGATGAGTACACCTGGTATGAGAACAGCTGACAGTACAGTGGTTCAAGGATTCCACCCGGTGAAGGATGTGGCGACCGTCTGTCATCACTTGGAGACTGCGTGTTCCACCCTGGTAGCTGATGTGTGCCATGGCTGTGGCATTGTCTGGCTGTATCTTGACATTTTCGACTGCCAGATGGTGACTGAATAATTTCAGTACTAGAAATACTACTCGAATCGTCATAGATTGGGGGTATCTTCGAGTATGGACGAGACTACTGGCATGCATTGTGATGGAACTGCCTTCCATGCTGTCACCATCCTGTCTAGGAGTCTCCTGACAGTTGTGAAGGATTGAGGAGACCGCTGAAAGACACTGCGACTTGCCAGCCGAAGGAGCCTTGCGTTGTCTGGGGAAGTTGGACTAGAGCTGTAGATGTGTTGTAGCTAAAGGCCACTGTTTTCATCCAATGCTGTGTGTCTTATATGGCTGAGACTCCATATGTGATGATGCAGCATGTAGCCAACAGGAGTACGCAACCTTGGAATTGTAGTGGACATGTGGAGGTTAATCCGCCAACCGAGTCTTTTAATGTGTACAGTGAAAGTGACACTGTGTTAGTAGTCCCTGAAAAACTGAATTAGTCCTTACCGGTAATTCCTTTTCTTGGAGCCTTCCACGACAGCATTGGAGGATGTCGTCCACGCCCTATTGGGGGACAGGAACACAGAGAGGTTAAAAGCCCCTCCCCTTCCTCAGTACCCCAGTGTTTACCAAGATCACCCTTAGCTATGGATTACCTGATACAAACCGGAACCAAACACGGTTCAAAACAAGGGGGGGAACTGATGCTGTTGTGGAAGGCTCCAAGAAAAGGAATTACCAGTAAGGACTAATTCAGCTTTCTCCATCCGCCTTCCACGACAGCATTGGAGGAATACCACCGATACTCCTCAGAGTGGGACTATTGCCTGTAGGACTTTCCTACCAAAGGACAGATCCCGACTAAAGGACAGATCTAACCTATAGTGGCGAGAAAAAAAGAGAGGAGAGACTACCATGTAGCCGCTCTGCAAAACAGCTCCGATGAAGCTCCAGCCTGCTCTGCCCAGGACGAAGCAGCAGCCAGAGTTGAAGGAGCCTTCAACCCCACCGGTGGAGCAAGGACCGGAGCGACGTAGGTCTCACAGATCACCTTCGTGATCCAGGAAGCGATGGTAGCCTTGGAAGTCGTCTTCCCTGTATTTTACCCAAAATGCTGAACAAACCAGGTTCTGATCTAACCTCCAGGAAGCAGTCTCTCGGAGGTAGTGGCGGACAGTCCGACGAACATCGAAGGAGTGAAACTAGGGAAGGGCGAATCTACTCGCTTGGACTCGTTACTCTGCGAGTAGTAGGGGACTCGCAGGACTCGGTACTCTGCGAGTTTCCAAGCGATTACTCGCACAGCAACGGGTCCAATGCAAATCAATGGCAATCCTACTTTTTTCAGAGTTTAGAATCCAAGAGAAAAACGATTTTGGCTCATTTGCATGCATTCAGAGTTTAGAATCTAAGAGAAAAACGATTTTGGCTCATTTGCATGCATTCAGAGTTTAGAAGCCAAGAGAAAAACGATCTTTGGCTCATTTGCATGCATTCAGAGTTTAGAATCCAAGAGAAAAACGATTTTTGGCTCATTTGCATGCATTCAGAGTTTCAATCCGAGAGCATTCAGGATTTTTCTCAGTCTCTAAACTCGCTATCACTGTATCATTTTTGACAGTCAATTCGGTTCAACCTAACATAAACAATAGCAGAGGAATCGCTGCAATACTCGCTTCCCCATTAATTAACATTGGACTCGCTAGACTCGCAACGAGTAGTGAGTTCCTGACTCAGACTCGTTACAGTCTAGCGATTCCGAGTGATTTAGGATTCGCCCATCCCTAAGTGAAACACGGCCTCAGCCGCATTAGCAGGAGATTGACAAAAGGAAGGCAGAACCACATCCTTTCGGAAGAAAAAGATGAATGCAACCGAAGCGTAATGCGAACAACAGACACCACGAGGCACGGAGCCCGGACAGAGTGCCTGCAGTTCTCCAACTCTGGGAGTGGAAGTGATGGCCACCAAAAACACCACCTTGTGAGAGAGAGACGTAAGGGATGCAAAAGACAAGGGTGCAAAGGGACTTCGACAAAGCCTCTGGAGAACAATCATCAAATCCCAGGGAGGGACAGAAGGCCGAATCCGGGACGCCGCCCCCAAGCAGAAGTAAAAAACCGCTTGATCCATTGATGGGAAGCAAGATCCTGGCCAAAAACCGCCCCAAGTGCCGACACCTGGACTTAAAGAGTGCTCGGCCGAAGCCCCAAATCCAAGCCACGCTGCAAAAATCCAAGAGTTGGGCCACATTAGGATAATGCATGGCCGGGATGGAAGGAGCACACCAGGATAGGAACCGATTCCAGCCCTCCCGTAAATAGCGTGCTTCACAGGCTGCCTGCCCTGCCGAAGCGTGCGGATCACTGCCTGGGAGAGACCCTTGGTCCTCAGGATCCCGGCTGCAACAGCCAGGTCGCCAGATTGAGCCACTGAGGGCCCGGGTGAAACAGAGAACCCTGGGCCAGTAGGTTGAGACTGTGGGGCAACAAAATCGGTCCCTTCAGGCTCAGGTCTTGGATGGCGTCGTACCACGCCCGTTTGGGCCACAGGGGAGCCACCAGTATAGTAGTCACCCCCTCTGCCCAAATCTGTTGCAACGTCTTGTGAAGTAGCGGGATTGTAGGAAATGCATACACCAAACGGAAGTCCCAGGGATGGGCAAAAGCATCCAACCCTCGAGGATAGTCCGACTGCGTCAAGGGAAAAGGTCGGCACCTTTGTATTCGAGCCTGAAGCGAACAGGTCGATCGAAGGGACACCCCACTTGTCCATAAGAGAGTGAAATACTTCCGGATGGAGGCACCATTCTCCTGGGTGGACCTCTGTGCGGCTCAAGAAATCTGCCTGTACATTGGCCATTCCCTTCAGATGTACTGCTGAGGAGAGAAGATGGCGTACTGCCCACGAAAAGATCAGTCTTGCCAGCCCCTCTAAGTGTAAGCCTCGAGTACCGCCTTGGTGCCGCAAGAAGGCAACCGTAGTCACGTTATCTGACAGGACCTTGACATGATGACCCCGAAGAACGTGAGCTGCTGCATGAAGCGCTTCCTCCACTGCCAGAAGTTCCCGGAAGTTTTTAAGACTGGCGACTGACCGAGCGACTCCAAATCCCCTGGAACGGTGTGCGATCCACCATCGCGCCCCAACCGGAACCGCTGGCATCAGTGGTAATGGAGGTCACAGGAGCCTGCATCCAGGCCACCCCTGTCCGAAGGTGTCTGGGATTCATCCACCAGGAAATCGAGGCTACCACCCGCCCCGGGGTCCGGAACCGCGAGTTTAATGAATCCTGACGTCTGTCCCAGGAACTCAGTATGTGTTCCTGGAGCAGTCGGGAAGGAGCCTGAGCCCATGTTACCGACTGAATGCAGGCCGTCATGGCCCCTAACAGGGACATTGCTTCCCGCAAGGAAGGCGACCCCCTTGCCCGGAAGCAGGTCAGATTCACGCGGCGCAGAAGATGATGTGCCACAGGAAGGAACGAGGTCTGTCTGGAGGAGGCCAGCAAGACTCCCAAAAATTGATGTCGGGTAGCCGGCACCTGTTCCGATTCCCGAAGATTGGACACCCACCCCAGGGCCTGAAGAATCTCCAACGTTTTGGAGACCTGTGTGCGCCGAACCACTGCCGAAGGAACAACCACCACCAACATGTCGTCTAAATAGGGAAGCACACATATCCCCTGGGTCTGGATGAATGCGATCACTTCCCCCATGAGTTTGGTAAACTCTGGGGGCCGACAAAATCCCAAAGGGCAGCACATTAAACCGATAATGGACCGTCCCGCCTGCCCCGGATCGCGAATCGCAGAAAGCGCTTGTGGGACGGGTGAATGGGGACATGATAATACGCGTTCTGGAGGTCCACAACAACCTGGAGTAGCGCTCCTGGCCCTCCTCTCCAGGAGGAACCGGGGACCCCACACCAGAATCCAACAGGTCTTGCAGACCCGGCAAGAAAAAACGTGCGAGTGTCCCTGAGGAAGGGAGGGGACTCGAAGACACGAAAGGGCTGGCTCTCGAACTCCAAGCGCAGACCCTCCCAAATGGTCGACAGGATCCAAGGGCACGAGGAGATTGCTTGCCACTGTGGCAGACACTGCAGGAGCTGCCCCGCAATGGGGAATGCGGCCTTGTTTAGGGGGTGGCTGGTGATGCTGCTGCTGGGGGAGATATTACGGGTCTTGTCTCCTTTCTGGAATGCCCAGTGACCAGACTTACCCTTCCCTTATGACTGGGAGGGTTGGCTGTGCTCAGTCCGAAAGAACTGCCTCCGAAAGGGCTTCTGTTCCCACTGAGGGCCCGGGCGGGAGACACATTTTCCGGTCTGCCACCTTTTCCAGGATGTAATCCAATGCCGGACCAAAGACAAAAAACCTTTGAAAGGGGAGGCCACACAGCTGGAGCTTAGACGTGACCTCCCCATTCCACATTGTAAGCCACACTGCGCACCTGGCGCCAGTGCGGATCGCCTCAGCAGAGGCATCGGCCAGGAAGCCCGTAGCACGTCTCAGAAGTGGAATGGAGTCCAAAGCTCCTCCCTGGGAGTATCCTGCAGGATGAATTCTTCCAGCTGGGTGATCCACTTAAAGAGAGACCTGGCCACACATGTAGAGGAAATGTTCACCTTTAAAGACATAGCAGCCGCCTCCCAGGAGTTTTTGAGGACACTCTCCATCTTATGATCGAGGGGGTCCTTCAACTGGGAGGAATCTTCAAAAGGCGGTCTTATATGCTACCCTGGCCACCTGGATGTCCACCTTCGGGACCTCCCAGACAAAGTTATCACCCTCCAATCCCCTCAGATGGGGTGAGCAGCCGATGTTCTGGTGACTCCTACTCCCGGCGGATGAAATCCTGGATGACCTCATGGACAGGGAAGCCCAACTGCCGCTAAGCCTTCAGGCCTCTGAACATTTAGTCCTGCACAGAAGAAGGGGATTCCACCACCTCTACTCCCATGGTACTATGGACAGTGTCCACCAATTCACCCATGGACTCCATAGAAAAATAGTAGTGTCCAGATTCTCGTGTCTGGACAGAGGCAATATCCTCGCCGTCCTCTGATGCTGAGCTCTGGCCAGCCTCCATGAGATCCACAGAGTCACAATCCTGGAGCTTCCTCTCTTTCGGAGGGGAAGGCCTGGAAGATGCAGCAAAAAACAGCAGTGCCGAGATAGAAGCCTGCACCTCTTCCCTAATGGATTGGAGCTCCTCAAGCAGGGATGGGGAGTCCATCCTGACAACGCTGTCAGTCATGGCCGACACCGCTTTGTAGGAAGAGGAAAATTTCGTGCCGCAGCCACATTTCCTGGATGGGTTTTTGCTCCCTTCCACAGGCGGCCCCTGTCTCCCTATAGAAAAAAAGGGAAGAGAAGGGGGTCCCAGTGTGAGTGCAGGGTCTAAATAACTCTACCCCTTGTGACCACCCCCAGAACACTTACATGAGCTGGGGGAACACTGGGCTCTGCAGAAGCAGAGGTGGAAGCCTATCACCCTCCATGTTTCAGGGATCAGCCTTACCTGGGTGTAGCTTCCGGTGGGTACTTATCCAGAAGTACCGTGCCCCCAACGAGAAACACCTGTTCCCTCCCTCCTCCTGGTCACCGGCCGCAGGCAGTAGCGTGCGATAGGCCTGCTGGGTTCCCTGGAGCCGCGCCCAGCCTGCCACAGCCCATACAGGAGCCACCGCCCGAAACCGGAAGTGCCTCCACGGCACCTTTGATGCATGTCCCAGGGACCGCAGCTGGAGGAGGGAGATGCCGGAGAGCTGAACAGGCCTCCGGCGTTGCAATACACGGCCTGCTTTGCCCCGTAGGACGCAGGAAGGCCGGATGGTCCCACCACGGGAGAAGGAGAAGGCGGCCGCCCCCGACGTCCATCTCTGGCCCGGCTGTAAGTACACCCCAATGCTGCCTCTGCCGGCCCGACAGCACTGGAACCTCTCCATGCCCCAAGTGGGACAGGAAGACAAACTGGAGTACTGAGGAAGGGGAGGGGCTTTTAACCTGTGTTCCTGTCCCCCAATAGGACGTGGACGACATCCTCCAATGCTGTCGTGGAAGGCGGATGGAGAAATCATGCATTAGTGGTTAATGATATGGGAGACTCCTGGATTGCAGTATATACATGGCCAACTTCAAGCTGGGGAAAAAACTTCGTATTTATGCGCTTCAGGTCTCACAGTATCCTCTTTTGACTCCCGAGTTGAGAAGGGACTGACTGGGAAGAAGGTTCGGGCCACAGCCATACAGGGGACCGGAGGGCCCCCCCATTGGGTTAATGCAGTCGGGGGTCTGCAATGTTCTGCTTCGGAGAAGGCTGTGCAGAGTGCTTGCGCGTGTTATCTCAACCCAAGTACCTAATATAGGTGCAGTGAGGAGATTGGCAGCTGGACTAGTGTTCCACATTCTGCGACCCAGAGTTTCGTTTTTGTAGGCTGGGGAGGGAGGCCGGGTAGGCCTTATGCAGTCACAAATTCAACCCGAGTCCCCAACAGTGGGAAGTTGAGGAAGGAGTATGGCATATAGCAATCTCGGCTACAGCCCAGCGCCCACAACAATGGGGAGCTGAGGAGGGAGTATGCTATGGGTCGTAGATTCCAGAGACCATTAGCGGAATTACCCGTGCAGCTGGGGATCAGTGTTTCAGCCTGCGTCTTGTGAGACATGGCTGTCATCTCCGCCAACCAGAACTCCAGCTGTGGAGTCTGGAGAAGATTGGCGAACAGTCCTGGGCTGCCTTACATTTGTCAGGTAATTGTAGGTTGCATCAACTTTAACTGGGCTGTCCAACTGTAAGGGGCCGAGGAAGGAACCTATCAGTTAAACTCGTAGTGAGTCCACTGGAACTCAATTGTCCCATCTGTGTGTGGGCCCGGGAAGGGGAGTGTTGGACGAGTATTTGAGACGTTTGAGTATCAACTGAGTGCCGCCAACGTTGGGGGACCGAGGAAAGGGCATGTCGGTGTTCCACTGCAACCTAGCTCCCGAACAATGGGAAGGTGAGGTGAGTGTCAGGCAAGGGTGAGTTATCTGAATTGCAACCCATCTCCACCATTATGGGGGAATCGAGGAATGAGAATGTCGGTGAGTTTGAGTCATCGGAACTTCAACCCAGCTCCCCCAACAATGGGGGGGGGGTCGAGGAAGAAGAATGTCGGTCCATCTAGAGCAGTGGTGCTTAACCGAGGTTCGATTGAACCCCAGAGGTACGATGTGTCGGTCTCACGGTTACGGCAGAGCCTCCGCCACAGAGTTCAACACACTCCCGACGGCTGCGTGTAGATTTATCACTAAAGAAGGGTTCGGTGAATGTGCATCTGAAACTGGTGGGTTGGGTACCTTAAACAAGGTTAAGATCACTGATCTAGAGGTATTTTAATTCCAATCCTGTCCCCTCTGTGGGGGGCTAAGGTGTTTGCTGGAACGCAATGTGCTAAGGATCATTGGTGTGACCAGTGGCGGGTCTCTGTACAGCGCTTGAGGCCCCAGCCTGGCAGAGTGAAGCACAACCACCAGTGAAGAACGCTCCGCAGCAACATGGGAAATATACAGGAGAGGATTGAATTGCCTCCTGTTCTAAAAGCACAGCAGAGATGGAACATGCTCTGCGATGTTCTGTACTGCTTGTGAGGAGCATTGTACCAGCGCTCTGCAGCCATGAATGACAGAAACAGTAAGGGATTGAAGTGCCTTCTCTTCTATGAGCACAGCTTAGATGGAACATGCTCTGCAAGTTCCATACTGCCTGTGATACGTATTGTACCAGCGCTCTGTATGTATGACATAAACAGCAAAGGGTTAAGGTACGTTCTGGTCTAAGAGCACAGCATAGGTGAAACATGCTATGCAGTGTTTCTTATTGCTTGTAAGTGGTCCTCTGACGTGATCTGCACTACAGTAGGAAAACAACTCCTCATTTTACTTGTATAACCATGCATGAAGTGACATTCTTATCCTGCTATGCCATGCAGGGTGGCTTTTGTAACGAGGGCTGTCATGGCGACCGTGGAGAGGGGGGGCGGGTCCGTGAAAAACACGGGCCAGCTAGGGGAAAAGGCGCACGAGAGAGCGAGATGCGGCTGGAGAAGCCTGACCCGCCCCCTTTGTGATGCCGCCGGGGCGTGGACCATCCGCACTGACATCAGCAGAAGGGCGAGCAGTAGGTGGCGAGGGGCGGTACCAGCAAGGCTAGGCCGGAGCCGGGGCCTCAAATAAATGGCGGCCCCGGAGGAGTGAGGAGGCCGGCGCGAATGTCCACAAGCCCCGCCGGTTCCGCTGCCGCCGGTCTGCCCAGCCAGTCCCACCGCCCAAGAAGCCCCACCGCTGCCGCAGCAAGAGGGCACAGCCCGGAGGTACAGGGGAGCTTGGCCCACAGTACTGCTGGGGAATCGCTGCACAATGGGGAGAGTATGAGATGGCAGGGCTCTTACAATAAGACAGAAGCAGCGTGTCCTCAATCCAAGGCCCCTGTATGAATAGGGGAAAAGGGGAGGGTGGCGATGCTGATCCCACTAGAGGACTAGGAGTCTTCTGTAAACTCTGTAGGCTCTTTACAGCAGAGGCTGTGAGTAGCATTGGGGGGCCCTGTGGCCGAGGGAATAGCCATGCACCAGACAGTGCTATGGAGGGCACCTGAAGCTGGCGTCTCAACCCAAGTTCCCAACCAGGGGAATAGGGAGGGCGTCTGTTGATCCCATGCCTTCTGGCCCAAATACTGCAACCCAGATGTTACCTGGTGCTGGTAGGGATATGTTGTAAGGTCTCCATTTTTGCATGGGAGCCGAGGATCGGGGCCCCCTCTGCCGGTTTTAGTATCCAACTGTCTTGCTGCTTGCGGTGGGAACATGGAGCATCACTGCGACCCAGAGCCCCATCTGTGGGGACTGGGGAAGAATGCAGGCCTCAGAACCGGCAAGTCTAGAAATCGCTTCAACCCTGCACCTCCAACAGTGGGGGGCCGAGGAATAGCCTTATCTGACAAAATAGCTCGACCCAGAGGCTCAACTATGGGGTCTGGGGAGGTACCTGTGGTCGACATGTCCCTTCAAAAAGTAAAAATGCAGCTTCAAAAAGTAAAAATAATGGAGAGATAGTAAGAACGTGTGCCTCCTACAGGCACTAAGCTCCCGGGGTGTATACTGCAGAGGAGGAGCCACTTAACTCTTTTGCAGATTCTGCCTAGTGTCGCCTCCTAGTGGACAGCAGCATAACACCCACGGTCCTGTGTCCCCCAATGAGGCGAAGGAGAAAACATGCATGTGTCTTTTTATATAGTGCATGTAAACTTCTGGTTTCAACTATATGTGCCACCAGCTCTTCCTAGCGATGTATATGATCCCAGGCCTCCCCAGTGATGTACAGTCATGGCCAAAAGTTTTGAGAATGATACAAATATTAATTTTAACAAGGTCTACTGCTTCAGTTTTTCTAATGGCAATTTGCTTATACTCCAGAATGTCATAAAGACATTGCTAAGTCAATATTTGCCTAGAAAATGAACTTTAACCCCCAAAACACATTTAAACATCATTGCAGTCCTGCCTTAAAAGAAGCAGCTAACATCGTTTTAGTGATTGTTCCATTAACACAGGTGTGGGTGTTGATGAGGTCAGGGCTGACGAACAATCAGTCATGATTAAGTAAGAATGACACCACTGGACACTTTAAAAGGAGGCTGGTGCTTGGTATCATTGTTTCACTTCAGTTAACCATGGTTATCTCTAAAGAAACACGTGCAGCCATCATTGCACTGCACAAAAATGGCCTAACAGGGAAGAGTATCACAGCTACAAAGATTGCACCTCAGTCAACAATCTATCGCATCATCAAGAACTTCAAGGAGAGAGCTTCCATTGTTGTCAAAAAGGCTCCAGGGCGCCCAAAAAAGACCAGCAAGTGCCAGGACCATATCTTAAAACTGTTTCAGCTGCGGGATCGGACAGCAGTGCCGAGCTTGCTCAGGAATGGCAGCAGGCTGGTGTGAGTGCTTCTGCATGCACTGAGAGGCGACCGACTGATATTCTGCAAAAGGTACAGGGAGTGGACTGCTGAGGACTGGGGTAAAGTTTTTTTTTCTCTGATGAATCCCCTTTTCGATTGTTTAGGACATCTGGAAAACAGCTTATTCGGAGAAGAAGAGATGAGCGCTACCACCAGTCTTGTCTCATGCCAACTGTAAAGCATCCTGAAACCATTCATGTGTGGGGTTGCTTCTCAGCCAAGGGAATCGGCTCACTCACAGTCTTGCCTAAAAACACAGCCATGAATAAAGAATGGTACCAGAATGTCCTCCAAGAGCAACTTCTCCCAACCGTCCAAGAGCAGTTTGGCGCCCAACAATGCCTTTTCCAGCATGATGGAGCACCTTGCCATAAAGCAAAGGTGATAACTAAATGGCTCAGGGAACAAATCATAGAGATTTTAGGTCCATGGCTTGGAAACTCCCCAGATCTTAATCCCATTGAGAACGTGTGGTCAATCATCAAGAGACAGGTGGACAAACAAAAACCAACAAATTCTGGCAAAATGCAAGCATTGATTATGCAAGAATGGACTGCTATCAGTCAGGATTTGGTCCAGAAGTTGATTGAGAGCATGCCAGGGAGAATTGCAGAGGTCCTGAAGAAGAAGGGTCAACACTGCAAATATTGACTTGCTGCATTAACTCATTCTAACTGTCTATATAACCTTTTGGTACTCATAATATGATTGCAATTATATTTCTGTATGTGATATAAACATCAGACAAACACAAATGAAAACCAGAGGGCAGCAGATCATGTGAAAATATAATTTTGGTGACATTCTCAAAACTTTTGGCCATGACTGTATATGCCCATAGTGTATAGACCCCCATCCTTCCCAGTACTGTAAATGCCACCCAGTGATGTATATGCCCTCAGTGTCTCTTGTGTTATGTATACATAGCAGTCCCAGTGTCTCCTGTAACGTACATGATTTACAAAACTTAAAGAGTTGACAGCACTCCAGGCTGACCTGGAAAAGAAGTTGTGAGAAGCAACAAGATCTATATCACCTAAAATCACAGCCACACCAAAGAAAAGCAACTCCAGCTGTCACAGTAAGTGGTAAGTTACTTGTGTGATCAAATTTAGCGGGGACATTTTCAAGGTGATAATTTTGTACAGCCCCGAATGATGGTAGAAATTTCCATATGGCCCCTGGCAGGAAAAAGGTTCCCCACCCCTGCTGTAGAGGGATCAGTTTTAGGCTACATTCACACTTTTTTTTTTCTTGTCTCTTGTGGTTCGTTTTTCAGTTGCTGAACTGATCCGCTTTTTTTAAACAAAAGTCACCCCTATTCACACTGTTTTTGCTCTGTTTTTTTCCCATTTAGAATGGTGCTGAATGACTCAAAGCAATCAGATGAAACTGAATGGAAGAAAGATTAGAGCTTTTGATTATCCAGTCTGGGGAGGTCACGCTGCAATGATGACATCACATCGGGTCAAGTAATTACAAGAAGAGCCATGGTTTTGTGGGGTAGCAGGCAGTCATTCGGCAGCTAGATTACGGATGTGGCCACTGGACAAGGTCATGCACAATGATTCACACCATCTCTATGGCTGATGCTTTAGGTATGCCATTAATTCCAGAAGTGTCTCTTCTCAGCTTGTTGCTCTTCATATTTACGTGGTGGCAGATAATGTCACTAAACAAGTGGTCCAACAGCACAGCATCCTCTAAATACTACAAACATGTTGTTTCCCGGTCTATATAGCAATCCTTTTTCCTTCTTTGTATTTTTTCACAGTGTAAAATCAAGTGTAAAAAGAGAATTTTGTTTACGTACCGTAAATTCTTTTTTCTTGAATCATCAATGGGAGACCCAGACAATGGGGTTTAGGGCACTGCCCTCCGGAGGTCACACTAGGTACTACAAGTTTGTAGACACCGCCTCCTCCGCTTATAAACCCCTACCGCAGGGAACATCCTCAGTTTGGTCCATAAGCTGCGAGGAGGAAATAAACCACACCCGAAACATCGGGAAGAATGCCGTGCACAGACGGTTTAACAACCCGGCAAACACTGTCGCAACAGAGAACAGAGCAAATGCAAAACATGCAACGGAACAACTGGGTGGGTGCTGGGTCTCCCATTGATGATTCAAGAAAAAAGAATTTACGGTACGTAAACAAAATTCTCTTTTTTCTGATCATCATAATGGGAGACCCAGACAATGGGGATGTCCTAAAGCAATACCCCAGGGCGGGAAGAGTTCCTCAACAAGACGGATAACACATGGTTCCCTTTAAAGGTGGGCAACCGCCTGGAGAACCCGCCTGCCCAAACTTGCCTCCGCAGAGGCATGGGCATGCACCATATAGTGCTTAGAGAAAGTGTGCAGGCTGGACCAGGTGGCTGCCTGACACACCTGTAGAGCAGAAGCTCGATGTCGCAAAGCCCAGGAGGCACCTACAGCTCTGGTAGAGTGAGCCTTCAATCCCACTGGGAGAGGCAAACCAGAAGCTCGGTAAGCCTCTTGGATGGAAGCCTTAATCCATCTGGCCAATGTCAACTTTGATGCCGCGGACCCCTTACAGCGACCTGTCGTAAGAACAAATAAGGAATCCGAACTCCTAAAGGAGGCGGTCCTGGACACATAAATGCGTATCGCTCTCACGAGATCCAGAGTATGGAGGTCGCGTTCAACCTGATGAACGGGAGCAGGGCAAAATGATGGGAGAACAATCTCCTGGTTCAGGTGAAAAGTTGAAACCACCTTCGGCAAGAATTCTGGCCGAGGACGCAACACCACCTTGTCTTGGTGAACCACCAGAAAGGGCGACTTGCACGAAAGTGCAGCCAATTCTGAGACCCTTCTCAGAGACGTAATTGCCACCAGAAAAGCCACTTTCTGAGACAGACGAGATAGAGAAACATCTCTCAGCGGCTCAAACGGTGGTTTCTGTAATGCCGCCAGGACCATGTTAAGGTCCCAAGGGTCCAGAGGTCTCTTGTATGGCGGAACCATCCGTGACACCCCCTGCAGAAATTGACGGACCTTCGGGAGGAGCGCCAATCGCCTGTCAAACAGCACTGAAAGTGCTGATACTTGACCTTTCAATGAACCAAGGGATAATCCCAATTCCAAACCCGACTGTAGGAAAGCCAACAACGTCGGTATGGACAAGGGCCACGGAGACCGTCCACCAGAGGCACACCAAGTAAAAAAGATTTTCCACGTCCTGTGGTACATCTTCCTCGAGACTGGCTTCCTGGCCCGATTCATAGTGGCAACCACCGTAGGGGAGAAACCCCTGGATGTCAGCAGCCAGGCCTCAAGAGCCATGCAGTCAATCTGAGGGCCTTGGAATTGAGGTGGAAGAATGGGCCTTGCGCGAGTAAATCTGCGCGGTCTGGAAGAGCCCACCTGTGTCCGCCTGACAGTTGCCACAGGTCCGGATACCAGGACCTCCTGGGCCAATCCGGAGCCACTAGAATGGCTACCCTGCACTCCGACCTGATTTTCCACAGCACCCTGGGAATCAGAGCCAGAGGCGGGAACACATACGGCAGACGGAATCTGGACCAAGTCAAGACCAGAGCGTCCGCTCCCAGAGATTGGGGATCCCATGACCTCGCCATGTATTGCGGCACCTGATGATTCAGCCGTGAGGCCATCAGATCCACGTCCGGAGAGCCCCATCTGCTGCAGAGTTCTCTGAAGACATCCGGATGAAGAGACCACTCTCCGGCGTCCATCCCCTGTCGGCTCAGATAGTCGGCCTCCCAGTTTTCGACCCCTGGGATGTGAACTGCGGAGATCAGGCAGTTGTTGTCCTCCGCCCAGGATAGGATGCGGTGGACTTCGGCCAGAGCCTCTGCACTCCTGGTTCCTCCTTGATGATTTATATAAGCGACGGCCGTCGCATTGTCGGACTGAACCCGAATGGGTTGTCCTGAGAGGAATCTCTGAAACGCCAGGAGTGCCAGGTAGACCGCCTTGATCTCCAGCACGTTGATCTGCAACGCCGACTCCGACTGAGTCCAGAGGTCTTGGGCCCTGTGGTGTAAGAACACCGCTCCCCAGCCCTTCAGACTGGCGTCGGTGGTCACCACTAACCATGACGGTTTGATGAAGGACCGGCCCCGAGACAAGTGATGTGGCTGTAGCGCACCACTGCAGGGAATCTCTGGTCGGTTGGGAAAGGGTCACCAACCGATTCAGAGAAATCGACCTTTTGTCCCACCTGCGGAGGATCTCCAGCTGGAGAGGACGGAGGCGAAATTGTGCAAAAGGCACCGCCTCTATTGCTGCCACCATGCGCCCCACCAGCATCATCAACACCCGTAGGGATGATTGTGGTGACAGGAGGACTGCTTGCACTCCTGATTGGATCGCCATCTGTTTGACTCGTGGCAGAGACACCAGGGCTGAGGCTGTGTTGAAGTCCATGCCCAAATATGTCAAAGACTGGGTCGGAACTAGCGTTGACTTCTGAATATTGAGGAGCCAACCGAACTGTTCCAGAGACCGCATGGTCACATCCAGGCTCTCTTGACAAAGGTGTTCTGATGGCGCCCTGACCAGTAGGTCGTCTAAATAGGGAATGACGGCATGTCCCTGCACATGCAGGAGAGCCATCATGGAGGCCATCACTTTTGTGAACACCCGCGGTGCCGAGGCCAACCCGAAGGGGAGCGCCACAAATTGGAAGTGTTCTTCCCCCACTGCGAATCTCAACCAGCGTTGATGAGCCGGTGCAATGGGTACGTGAAGGTAAGCGTCTCTGATATCTATGGACGCCAGGAAGTCTCCCTGTGACACAGCCGCGATCACGGAGCGCAGTGATTCCATACGGAACTTCCGAACCAACACGTGATGGTTGAACAACTTCAGGTCTAGCACCGGGCGGAAGGATCTGTCCTTCTTCGGGACGATAAAGAGGTTGGAGTAAAAACCCCTGAACCTCTCCCCGGACGGCACCGGTATCACCACTCCGTCCCTGCGGAGACCCTCCAACACCACGTAAAAAGCCTGAGCCTTTTCTGGTGATGGGACCGACCGATGGAATCGGGATATCGGTTTTGACGTCAGCTCTATCCTGTAACCTCGGGAGACCACGTCTCGAACCCACTGATCTTGAACGTGAAGTAGCCATTTGTCCTGAAAGCGAGACAAGCGGCCCCCCACCTGTGGGGAGGTAGGAAGGGAGAGCGGGTCATGTAGAGGCGGGTTTGGGGGTGGCAGCTGCTGCCCCCGCCGGCTTCTTCTGACGACTCTTGGAGCGCCACTGAGAAGCGGGTTTTCCCCCTCGGTCCGTGCGAGCGGACGGTGCTGATGACTGCGAGCTGGAACGAAAGGACCACTGTTTTGGGTTCCTTTTAACGGTGTACCGTGGCTTAGGCTTATTCTGCGGTATCTTAGACTCAGCAGAATCCTTTATCAGCTTGTCCAGCTCGGTGCCAAAAAGCCTGTCACCAGCGAACGGAAGATTCTGCAAAATCTTCTTGGATGTGGTATCTGAGTCCCAAAGACGCAGCCACAACAATCTGCGGATCGCTATAGCATTGGCCGAAGCCACAGCTGAGCGAGTGGCAGTTTCCAGAGTCGCCGTCCTGGCGTAGTCCGCATAGGCCCTTGCCCTCTCGGTAAGTGCCAGGACCTCTGGACTGGATCTTGCCAGGTCAGAGATACCATCCAAGCAGGTGGTAATCGCTTGTAAGGTCCAGACCGTGGCAAAATTAGGGGCAAAAGAAGACCCCACAGCCTCATAGGAAGACTTGGCGAGTTGCTCAACCTGTCTATCCGTCGCATCCTTCAGCGAGGAGCTATCAGAGGCAGAGAAAAGGGAGCGTGCAGCAATCCTGGTCATGGAAGCGTCCACCTTCGGGGACTGCGACCACTCCTGAAGCACCTCCTGGGGGAAGGGGAAGCGATTGTCCTTGGGTTTACGGACATAACGCCGCCCAGGATGTAACCTGGGAGCTCTAACCACCCTTCCAAAATTCGTGTGGTCCATGAAGGAGCCACTTGGTCTAGCTTCTGGCCGCAGCCATTGATAGACCTCCTTCGGGTGCACCGTCACCTCCTCAGGGGGTGTCACGAGACGTAAAGTCTCGTTGATAGAGGACACCAGATCCTCCACCCCGTCTGGTGGTTCAGATACAGACACAGACCCGAAATTTGAACCCCCATCATCTTCCTCACCATCAGAGGAACGCTCCTCCTCAGAGAGAGCCTGGAGCTCGGGTGACTCCTCACGACGAGCCCGCTTAAGGGGTCTCACAGCAGAAGAGGGAGACACCCGGGGGTAACTGGACGGAGTAGCTGGGCTATCCAGTCTCCTATTAAGTGCCTCCAGGGATTGCGACATGGAGGACAGCTGGGACAACAGAGATTCATTGATCTTATTCTGAGTCTCCCATGGCCCTGAGATCACCTGAACCTCAGGGTATAGCACCGGAGCTGCTGACTCAGCAGTATCAGTCCGGGCCTCTGGGCGTCCGCAGTTATTGCAGGACCCCTCCACCAGAGTTCCATTGCATGTAGCACAGGTAATGGTGGTCTCTGCCGCCCTAGCAGCACGCTTCCTAGCTGAGGACATCGCCACAGTAGGGGAAAATAAGCCAATTTGCAGACAAAAAACCGGGATTCCCGGTGGCTTACCGACCGCAGTAAAGCGGTAGGAGGAAGCGGTGTGTGTGTGTGTGACCTCCGCGACGGTTTCCGGTCTCCCCTTGGAGTGCAGGCGCACGCTGCATACAGATCCCAGCCGGGAAGTGAGGGTAAAGATGGCCGCCGACAGTGAAACTGTGGGCGGCGCCGAAAACACGCGGGAAACACACACACACGCCCATCGATGACGTCACCGCACGGGCTGCTTCCCATCCTCCAAGCAGCCTCAGCATGAAGGTGCCGGAGCCCGCAGCGCGGGAAATAGTGTAAAATACTATACACAGACTGCATGCACAAACAAACATCCGCAGCCCACGGCCTCAGCCCCTGTGACACACAGGGCGGTCAGCCAGGGTGACCCCAGCACAGGGTACACCCGCAGATCCGCGGACCCGAGGGTAACGCGCGGTCTGAGTGTCAGGACACATACAGTGACAGACACTACCCCCAGGCACACAGGAGACACAGAGTGCCCCAGTGCCGGTCCGGTCTGTAAGCACCATTTAGGGAGGCCTCGGACGGGGGTTCAGCACCAGTCCGGAGTGTAAGCACCATAATGGGAGGCCTCGGACTGGGCTGGCTCCAGTCCGGTCTGTAAGCACCATTTAGGGAGGCCTCGGACGGAGCGGAGCTGTGCAAGGCTCCCATCTCCCACTCTCCAGAGCCCCCCGGAGAGGGATGGAGAGGAGCGCAACAGCGTACCGGGAGGACACACAGTGTCCAGGCCCAAGGCCCTCCGGTACCTCCACCTGCGTGTTCCACAAGGGTGAGCGGGGAGGCTGTCGCAGGTCCCGACCGGAACCATTTTACCTTGTCTTCAGACGCCATCACGTAAGCTGTGAGAATGCAGTGAAGTGCAAGCAAAGCGTGATCCTCCGAGCACACTAAGTTTAAAACTGAGGATGTTCCCTGCGGTAGGGGTTTATAAGCGGAGGAGGCGGTGTCTACAAACTTGTAGTACCTAGTGTGACCTCCGGAGGGCAGTGCCCTAAACCCCATTGTCTGGGTCTCCCATTATGATGATCAGAAAAAGTAAAAAAAAAAGTAATAAAACAAATCAAACAATGACCCGAATGAGCAAGTTTTTTTTATTTAATATTTTTATTTTACTGAGAATCTCTTTCAGTAGATCTTTTTATTCAATCAGACAAAATTTGAAACAAAAAAAACAAAAAAAAAGAAAATTGGTGAGCAGGGAGAGGGATCTCCGGTTTAAAAAGGTTTTGTTGCCAAGGTCAACACCTCATCCACAAGACTAGATCCTGCAATTAAGGAGTTAAAAAAAATCCATCTCCCTGCCCCTCTTTTGGGACAAAGACCCCATATATATATATTTATATATATACACAAGCAATTATAACGTCTTCCTATATCAATCATAAAAATATTGACGGAGCCTACCCTATAGAACTAGGGAGATGTCCATATTAATTATAGTTTTACTTTGTTAAAAATATAGGGCAGAGCGCCTCTGTATCAGATTTGTAAATGATTTACACATGACATTAACCTCTTCTTTGATGTAAGATGTGCACCTTAATCAACAGGGTTAAGACAGTGAAAGCACAGAAGTGACGTGAATGACTACTGTATGCCATATGTACAATTACTACTAACGTCACTTTCACACAGTTTGTAGAAATATATGCAGCTCAGACACTGAATTTCCAAAAATTGAGGTAAGAAACAAAAAAAAAACCCCACAGGTTATTGATAAATTTAAAGGAGCATTACATGTAAATGTCTATGGTGATTTGAGATCATGGAGGCAGACATTTTTCTGGACTTGCCCATACTATTACCAGCCTCTCCCCGCCCCCCCGACACCCGGTAGAAGTAGCTAAGGCTTTGTGCACACAGCGTTCCAGCCATCCATTGGAGGTATACGCTGCAGACAGAAAGCTGTGACGTATGCCACTGTATAGGCATACACTGCCGAGCTCCAGGCATAGGGCTCCATTGGTAACAAACACATAGTATACGGGCTCTCGGGGGGGGGAAGAACACAGCAGGCTGCTCTTTCCCATACTGACAGAGGCCAAAAGCACTGTTTAGGCCATCCTTAGGTAAATGGAGCCCTATGAATACACGTATACATTAAAAGCATGGTTTACACAATGTGGGTTTAGCCCTAGACAGATCTTAGGTTTACTGTCCCTTTAAATGCAAGAAGACTTACAGACTGGCTGCTCAGATACCTTCTAATTTCAAGTGTTCACCTGAGGTATACAGGGTTATATATGAGGGAATTACATTATTTCCCATTACAAGCAGGGCCAATTCTCAACGAGAGCAAGACATCAAGAAGAATCCCCTTTTGCCTTTTAAGCCTGGCACAGGCCACTATCGTCAGTAGTCTACCATTCACAGGTCCATCACAGACAACTATAAATGAGTCAATAGCTTGCTGGACTTTATATCATTACTGCCGCCATATTTATTCCATTGATGTGCTTCCGTGAACTACAGATAATGTACTTCCCGCATATATTATTTGTGCACGTTCCAAGCAGAGGCACACTTTAAAGCATATGTCGACCTCTAAACACCATTTTCACAGTTTACCTATAGATTTTAGTAAATTCATTGCATATATGGTACTGTTATAGCTCACAGCAAAATGAACAAATCTGGATGCTGAAATCCCCCAGCATTCCTTGCTGCCTCAGTGTCTGTACAGAGTCTGACCTGCTAATGAGCACTGTGACAAGTGTCCTGCATTACACTGTGCTCTAATGTAAGCCGTCTGTTCCATGGCATCAGAGGGGCTCAGCTACGCTCTTTAAGGAATGCTGTGCACAACAAAATACACCTCAAATTATAATTACCCAAGCATCCTACCCTTAATCTCTTGTCTCAACTCACTTTGTATACTAGTACAATTAAAACTATCTTCCGTGTCCCAGGACATCAGCCATGTCCCCTGTCCTCCTCTTCAGTGACAAATGGCTGCAGCATGAGCCTCCCCCCTTATCCCTGTAATGCAGAATGACAAAAGATCTTCAAAGGGACTGTTCACTAATAGGACAACACCATCTGAATTGACTGGTTTCGCCTTGTTAAAATAATAAACCCTGTATTCACCTTGCTTGCGGTTGCTGTTCTAGTGCTGTCTGTAACAACAGCTTGGTGCTCATGTGACATTGTAACATCACGCAAGCCCCCACGTCCAATCACCATTGGTTTCCTTCTCCTTGCCTCCGGACATAGTTGCTATCATCAGGAAGTCAGCGCTCACTTCCTGTTGATTAGAGATGAGCAAACCCCTAGAGGTTTGAGTATAAGGTTTGCATGTTTGGATCCTAAACATGACCCCGTATGTCATGGCTAGTCAGTGATTGGCGGATCAGCTCTCCGCCCACTTACACCCAGCCATAAGTGTAACAATTCCAGGGTCGGGAAGGTGGGGAAATCGTGTCTTTTCTATACAAAGACGATATGGACAATACTCGGCTTTTAGGGCCAGTGTGCGCCGATCACACACAACAAATAGCTCGCATAGGCCCGTCCACCCAGCGTACCAGAGCAGAGTGATCCAGGTTCCAAGGAATCCAACGAAAGCCAGTCCCAAACAGTCCTCAAACAGGTTCACTCATCTCTACTGTTGATAGCTCCTACGTCCGAAGGCGGAGAGAAGGAAGCCTGCAGTGACTGGACGCAAGGCTCGCATGATGCCACAATTACCAACAGCGCTGGAACAGTAGCAGCAAAAGAGGGGAGTACAGAGTTTACTATTTTAACAGTGGAAGACAAGACGTTTCAAAAGGGGTCATCCTACTAGTGGACAACCCCTTTAATTCCAATCTCTGGTTAACCACTGCCCCTCATTTGGTCCCCATGGAATGAATCAGCAAGATATTAACCCTGCATGTTCTCTACTGGTCTTCTACACAACAGCTTCAGTAACACTCAAAATTCCACAGACTAATAAGAAGGGGAGGTGAGATTACCCCCTGGTTAATTGATGCATTCATTTGCAGGTTTAGTGGTCTTTTATGGGTCGGTCTAGTCTATATGGTTCTTGACAATTTCTCATGTTAAAATCACCAGAATTGTGAATGCTGCTGTGAAGTACAGAGCAGTATGGATCACGTGCAAAAAAGAAAAGAATGCAATGTACATACAAAGTCACTGAACTTTATAGACTATATATAAACTGTATAATGGTGCTCATGGAAGAGAATACCCTGCACCTAATGGAGAAGTGGTATGATCACCCTGTTAATCAGCTGCCAGTCATCAACTTGGTTTTCATTTACCAGACAGTCCGGACAACTGTTAGATAGGAACCACAGTGTCCTGCTGTCCCAAAGAGGGCCCGGTTTACATCAGACTTGCTCACACAAGTCAGGTGCATGCTCAGTTGTCAGACACAAAAAGTAGATCATCAGCCTCAAGCAAGAGTACAAAATAAACACGGCGTACAGACAGATCTAACAACTTAAGACTTCACACTTGAGACATCTTCTCTCAGCCTCCAGTCAGAAAATGGTCCTCTAAGACATAGAAAGCATGCGCGTTTATGTGGTATCTTCAGACAAACATAAAACGATCGGTGTGAAACTTATATAGTGCTTTTATATTGTGCACAAGGACCGCAATTGATAAGAAACTAAGGGGGATGAGATGTCTATTACATGTCTGCTTCCCAAAAGAATTAATGATTCCGTGATACAAAGCTTTGAAGTGACGTGAACACCATGTAGCGACATCCCGCTTACTAAAGACATAAAAGCTGTCCCTTGCTGTAGATGACCTGGTAGGATTGCCTTTATTGGAAAGTATGGTGGGTAACCTACTCTTGAGCATTACTCCACAGGACACCCTCCCGTAGTGCATAATAAATATGGCTATATACAGCTCATTAGGTTGTGGGTGCCCTGTGGAATAACACAGGTAAGTGGGCAGAACATCGGATGCATAGTGTCACATCCATGGAAGACTGTATTAGAACTAAAGCCCCAGCTACATGTACACACAGAGAGAGCCTTGTATCTCCTGGTGATGATCACAGAGGTGTGCAGAAGAGATCTCGGCTGATAAGGACATGAATAGTTTGGACAATATGCGGTCACTGATGAAGAAAAAATAATTCTTGAGAATGGGGAATTAAAAAAATGGAGTAGGTAAGGAGGGGATCAGCAGTGTTCACACGCATTGTGCCAGCAGGAAGGGTCAGGGACTCTCACTCTTGACCAAATCCCTCTGTTTCTTCTATTGCAAAGAGCAATTTTTCTTTAAGCTGTTCAAAGCTCTTATAGGGTGGAAGATCCAAACGGTTAAAGCTGAGAATGAATAAAAAAAAAAATATATATAAATTATTTCATAACTATTATCTCTTTATACAATAGACCATATTAAATGCATTGTCTAATATACAAAAACCATCCCACTGGAACTAGTCTATATGCTGGAACATACACAACATCCTCAATAGCAAAACTTTTCACCTATGAAGTTGTTGTCAATTTTACTTAGTGGTCCTAGATGTAAAAATCGTATACAATCAGTGCAGACAAGCCCATAGGCATTAAAGGGCATTGATACCAGGTTTCTGCAGTGTGACCCGAGAGCAGTATGTTGTAAGAGCTGAGACACAGACTCCAGTGATGTATCACTTACTGAGCTGCTTGATGTCATTCTGATACAAACCGTGTTCTCTCTGCTGCAGATTTAGCAGCACTCCGAATGCTGAGCTCTGTAGGCCCCTGCTCACACCACTGATTGGCAGCTTTCTATGAACACTGAAACACATGTACACAAAAAGCTGCCAATCAGTGGTGGGGGTCCAAATACACACAGCAATTGACTAGGACGCGCAAGACACCTACCGTGTTTCCCCGAAAGTAAGACCCTGTCTTACATTTTTTTGGGGGCCAAAAGTGGCCCCCGGTCTTACTTTCGGGTGGGGGGGGGGGGGGTCTTACATTGGGTGCCCCAGCAGTGTGGCCTGCAGGCCCCCTCCTGCTGGGACACTGCGGGAGCGGGTCGCACGTCACGTGCGCCCGCTCATTACATATGCACTGCATCCCCCTGTCAATCAGCGACAGGGGGAGCAGTGCATTATACGGTATATATGGGCCCCCTCCTGCTGGCACACTACCCCCCTGTTCTGAGGCCCCCACCGCTGCTGCAGACATCTTACCCTCCAGGGTCTTCTTGCAGCAGCCAGCGCGTCGGTCCTCTGTCCTCGGCTGTCTCCCGGATCATGTGACCGGCCGGTCGCAGTCGCGATGACGTCATGCGCTGCGACGGGTCACATGATCCGGGAGACAGCCGAGGACAGAGGACCGACGCGCTGGCTGCTGCAAGAAGACCCTGGAGGGTAAGATGCCTGCAGCAGCAGCAGCGGTGGGGGCCTCAGAACAGGGGGGTAAGTGTGCCAGCAGGAGGGGGCCCATATATACCGTATAATGCACTGCTCCCCCTGTCGCTGATTGACAGGGGGATGCAGTGCATATGTAATGAGCGGGCGCACGTGACGTGCGACCCGCTCCCGCTCCCCCCCCCTCCGCTAGGGGCCTTACATTGGCCCCCCCGGTTGTAAGGCCTTATAATCGGGGGAGGCCTTACATTAGCAGGCCCCCCCTTTACCCCTAGGCGGCCTTACAATCGGGGGGCCTTACTTTCGGGGAAACACGGTAGTCCTATAATGATAATCTCCTGCTGATAAAACGGAGTTTATTAAAACACCAGAGCCATGGTAAGCCATATCACTGGAATCAGGCTCTCAGAAATCAGACTCTCTTTAAAGAAGGTGCAGAGCAATCAATAGGTATTGTAGCATATTTGCTCCCACACATATTGTATGGCAGATATCAGATGGCGCAGTATATTTACCATGTGTGACTTCTAGGTAACCAGTTTTCTTTCCCCACTTTCTCAATGCAAAATTTCTGAGGACCATTGCTCCCTAAAGAAAGAAAGAAGTGAGTAAAGAAATGAAATCCAACAGTAACTGCACTGGTATCTTCTAATCTTTAGGTCATACTTAGCCATTAAATCTGGTTAAAGCACTGGCTGAGTTATTTTTTTTTTTATAAAATATTTTTATTGAGTTTTCATTTTTAATAACAAGGAAAAGAAGAAAAACAATCCAACCCCCATACCCCCCCCCCAGCCATCAATAGTTACAGCGAAAATACATCCAACAATCTCCCAAGACATACAAGGTCGGACATTGATTATAATCGATATTCAATACCAAAACTACACCATAGTCACATCTCCTAACAGTCATAAGAAATGAAATGGAAAAAGTGTTATGCCTGCCCCGAGTCGCCTGGAGCAGGGGATACCCGTAGCCTTCCCAAGGACCCTTGTAACTCCTCCAGCAGATACCAGGACGATTGCACAAACGGTAGGACTACTGAGTGCAGTTCTGCTGACGATAGCTTGGTGGTTATGAACCCTCTCCAAGTCTCAAAAAACTTCCCCGTCAACGCGTCTTTATCCCTTGCTGCTTCCAGGCATTCCACGTGCATTACTGCCTTCAATTCGTTGAGTATACCAGTCATGCCAGGGTTGTGCCCAGATAGCCAGTCCCTCAGGATTAGCCTTTTAGTAACCATTGCCAGCATATGGAGTATTCTAGCAGGTTTGCCTTCCCACACTCCAGATACCGGGAAATGAAACAACCAGGCAAGCATATCCAATGTAACGGTTTTGCCGGTCACCTCCCTCGCTAAGGCTTCCACCCGCTTCCATAGTTTCTGCACCTCCCCACACAGCCATATACCATGCACCATATCTGTTTTTGGTTGTCCGCATTTCGGGCATTGTTGTCGTCTATTAGGGAACCTAGCATTCGGGGGTAGGGTGAATCCGTAGATTGCCCTGTGTATGATCCTATATTGTACATCCCTCCATTTTTCGCTGATTATATTTTTCCTCAGTACCTCCCAGCCCCTCAGAATCGTGTCCGCTATATCAGTCCGAGGTATGTACTTTAGCCACCCGCGAAAGATGTTATCCTCCCTTAAGGCCAGAGTCGTGTCTTGTAAACTACCATAAAGGTAAGATACGTTGACAGTCAGAGGGTCCGCTCCCAACCAGGTATCCCAGATAGTTAATCTGCATTCCTGTGATACATTTTGAAGGTGTCGAAGGACGTGATGGTGTAGCTGCCTGTATTGGATGATATGGTGTGGGCTCAATTGGAACTTTTCCAAGACTTCTGACTCCGTTAACCACCTTCTGTCAGGTTTGTGTAACAAATCCCCCAATGTGTGAATCCCCTTTTCTTGCCATGGTGCGAATAAGACGTTCTCACGCCCTAATCTGAATCCTGCGTGGGCCCAAGGATTAAGGTATTTCGACGTTTTCCAGGTCATCATTAACTTCTTTCGAACCGCTTTCCAGCACATAGCCGTATCCCTATAGATGATCATGTTTTTCAGGTGTTTAGGCACGGCCGGCCATGGCGAGTGCAGTAAGCTGGCCGGTTCCCAGGGTCTGCATAGCGCCGCTTCCATGGTATAATTAGAGTATCTGTTGGACTTTTTGAGCCAGTCTATAACGTGACGTAATAAGCACGCCAAATTATATCCCCTGATGTCAGGGAGATTTAGCCCTCCTCCAAGTTTTGGAAGCATTAAGGTGCGACTGGCTATTCTGGCCTTCCGTCCCCTCCAAAGAAAGCTGGAGAAAGCTGTGTTGAGTCTATGCACATCCGCCCTTCGCAGTAGCAGTGGTATGGTCTGCAGCGGATATAGTAACCTGGCGAAGCTAACCATCTTAAGTAGATGGCACCTTCCCAGAAGAGTCAGCGGCAGGTCCCTCCATCTCTCCAATTCCCGCGTGATTTTGGTAATTAAAGGGCCATAGTTCAGGGGTAAATTTGGCTAGTGTCGCTGCTGAGTATGATGCCCAGGTATTTGATGTGGTGAGTTTTTACTTGTATGCCCTCCATCTCCGCCCCTGCCCTGGCCCCCCCTTCCCCAGGACGGCGACGAGGCTTTCCCAGTTGCAAGATCTCGCATTTAGCTTTATTGAGCTTAAAGCCCGAGAATGTGCCAAAAACCGTGAGTTGTTGAAGCAGTTCCCTTAAGTCCCTCTCCGGTCTATTCATATAGATGATGACATCATCAGCAAATAGCGCTGACTTCACCGTCACCCCTCCAATGTTGATGCCCTCGTGTGAATCATTGCCGTTTAAATATCTGGCAAGAGGTTCGATGGCCAGATTGAAGAGCAATGGCGAGAGAGGGCAGCCTTGCCGCGTTCCCTTTTCCAGAGGGAAAGGGGCAGACAGAAAACCGGGGTGCATATTCTAGCGCTCGGGTTCTCGTATAATGTTTTTAGGAATGTCCTGAACGGGCCTTGTAGGCCTATCTTGTCCAATACTAAGTTCAACCAGGACAGATTGACATTGTCGAACGCCTTTTCGGCGTCCAACAAGACCAATGCCGGACGATCATCACGTAGATTCTCTCGATGCCCCACTGAATCCAGCACTAACATAGTTTGTCTGATATTACCCACCGCCGATCTACCCCTAACAAATCCCGCCTGTTGTGGGCCCACAAGAGATGGCAGTAGCCCCGCCAAACGGTCCGCCATAATCTTAGCCAGAATTTTCAGGTCTTGATTTATCAGTGAGATGGGGCGATATCCGGCCGGGTCAGTGGAGCTCACATTCCCCTTTGGCAACAATTTAATGTGTGCCGTGTTAGTGTGGTTCGAGATCTTGCCCCCGCTAGAATTTCATTGAAAAGAGAGACTAAGCAAGGAGCCACCTTGTCGCATAAAGACTTGTAATAGTCGCCGGTAAAACCATCTGGACCCGGAGCTTTATGGGCACTCAGGTTTTTGATAGTCATTTGAACTTCAGCCAAGGAAATCTCAGCGTTCAAGGTGGCCAAGCCGTCCTCAGCTATGGTTGGTAGTGAGACCTTCTCAAGCCAGTCCCCTCCCACCTCCCTTGCATTCTGCACTGTATCCTGTGTATATAGTTTTGCAAAGAATTTGCCTAAATGAGAGTTGATATCTTTTGGTGCATGAAGGATGTTACCCTCGGAGTCCACCAAAGAGGCAAACGTCGTGGGCTTAGTTTTACCCCTGGCCAAGTTCGCTAGGATCCTCCCCGCCTTGTCTCCATACTTATAGAGATCTACCTCCCATTGTTCCTTACTCCACTGTTCCCTTCGTTTAGCCCAGACGTCATACTCTCTCTTTGCTCCCACCCATTTCTCCTTTGTTAGCGGTGAAGGGTTGTTTTTAAATTCCTCATATGTGCTTCTTACCTTTGAACTAGCTAGATGGAACTGTTGAAATGTTTTCTTTTTTTGAGTGCTGGTGCATGCCATTATTTTACCCCTCATGACCACCTTACTCGTTTCCCAGTATAACCGAGAGTCCGTCTCATGGTCTGCATTGTGGAAGACGAAGTCAGACCACCACTCCCCCAGGAGTCTGTCAAAATTGGCGTCCCTTCTAAGATGTGATGGAAAGCGCCATATAAAGTCAGTGCCCCTGAATGTGCACGTCTCTTAGTTCCAGGGCCACGGGGCTATGGTCGGAAATTACCATATTTTCAATACCCACTCTGACCACTCTAGCCAATAAGTGGTTGCTGAGTAGAAAGAAATCAATACGAGACCAGGACCCGTGGGCATGGGAGTAATGAGTGAATTCCCGGTCTAGGGGGTGGTGTATCTGCCACACATCATGCAATGCCAGTCCCCTCATCAGCGTATGTAGGGGCTCAACGGTCGGTCGTCAGGGGTGGAAGCAGTATTCAACTGGTCGCGTCGCCTATCTTCGCCCCCAAAGAAGACACTATTGAAGTCCCCTCCCACGATCCGGAGATGCTCTGTATCTCCTAACAGCTCCTCCTGCAGGTGGGAGAAGAAGGCATCTTGCGACTGGTTAGGGGCATATATATTCGTGATACTAAGACGTCCCGCCGGGCTATCTAAAACCAGCCGCAATACCTTCCCTCATCATCTTTAGTTTCAGAAATAATTGTACAGGGGAAATTTTTATGGATAAGTATCAGTACCCCTGCCTTCCTCCCCACCGATCCAGAGCCGTGTACCGCCCCCACCCATAACCTGTGCATTCTAAAAAATTCCGTGTCTTGAAGATGCGTCTCTTGTAGGAGAGCCACATCTGTTTTCAATCTCTTGAGATGTTTGAGTACCATCGAGCGTTTCTCGGGTGACCTGAGGCCCTTAACATTCCAGGACAACAGATTAACCATGATCAAGAAACAGTCGATGGGATATGTCAACCCCCCTATGTCCAGGGATGTTTCGAGTAGATCGCTGAAAAATAAGCATACTGTACAAGATGGCTGTAACAACATAAATTCACGCTCCCCACTCCCCCTGTAACCCCTCAACAAGCAGTCTAGTGCCGCGTACCGAACAAACCAATAGAACAAAATCCCTCCCCCTCCCATCTTCTCCCCTCCCCAAAACTATTCAAATAAAGGATATGGACTTCCATATTCTGAAGGGTATACCTCTCCAACACTCCCGCCCTGCGGCCGTAGTGTAAGTTCGAGATAGTCAGCACCGTGCACTGGAGTCATCGATACCTATTAACAGTAGTGTAACCGCATTGTTGTCATTATCAATAACATTAACACTTCCCAAAAGTCGGTTAAGGCATCTAGTGTGCAATTGCCCAGATAACGCAGATCAGGATACGAGATCCGTAAGACTTGACTTCGGTCCCTCCTGGCGCAAAAAATAAGGAAAAACAAGAAAGGAAAAGAGTCACCATATGTTCCGTTCAAGTCCCGTCATGGACCTCCGCATCCCTCGGTCCAAGCTCAGAGTCCGTACGACGTCTCCCTCCACTTCCGTCACGTCGCTTGGACCTCTGTTCGTTTGGCGAGCGGGGCCCAGTGCTAGTCTCCCTCTCAGACCCCCGAGGAGAGCCTTCTCGTGGCCCAGGGGTCTCCGAACATGAGTTTCTCGCCCCCTCCTTGGGTTCCAATGTGGTGCTCCCGTTGTCCTCCATGGTGGCTCCCAGCCGGGTTCATTGGGTCAAGCTCCTAAGGGCCTCCTCAGGACTATGATGCACCTTGATGGAGCCATCCGGACCCCTATATTTCAGAATGGCCGGATACAGGAGTTGGAATCGTACATTGCGATTGTACAAAATACTGCACGCTTCCCCAAAGGCTCTCCGCTTTCTCGCGACCTCAGGAGAGTAGTCTCCGAACAGTAGGACCTTCTGTCCTCTGATGGTTAGAGGGGTCCGCAAGCTCTTGTAGGAGCGTAGGAGATTCTCCTTGTCCCGATAATTTAGATAGCGAGCAATAGTTTGTCTGGGCTTCCCTCTCCCCTGGGATGGAGAGCCTGGTTTGATTATGTGGTCTGGCGGGGGGCCTATGCGGTGAGCTCTTTCTACCATGCAAGGGCCCTACTCCCCAAAATCCGCGGAGGTCAGTCTTAAATATGTCCAGCAATGCAGAGGGGGCAATGGTCTCGGGAAGCCCCACCAGGCGCAGATTGTTGCGGCGGGAACGATTTTCTAAGTCCTCCAGCTTATTGACTGTACGTTCCTCCCTCTCTTTATAGGAAGAGACTTGTTGTTCCAGCCAGACTACCTTATCTTCGGTGTCCGACAGTCTTTGCTCCAGAACTGTAAGCCTGGATTCCTGTGCAGCAGCATCTGCTTTAACTTCTCTGAGGGATTCCTGCAGCAGCTCCTTTATCATATTCTTGAACAGATGCCTCAGCTCCCCTGCTAGTTGAGAGGAGACCTCAGTGGCCAGGAGCTTATAGTCTATAGAGGACCCAGGCCCGCGCCCCTCCGCTCCCTCCAGCGTCTCACCTCCCCCACCGCTGCATCGTCCTGGGTGTCCTCCACCTTCTCTCCCTTGTGATCGGGGCTGTAATTTGTTTGCTGCCTCCTTGCCTCTGTTGTTTGCCCCACTCGGCGCCACCTTGGAGGAGGAGGGCCCGGTCTGCCTCGTCGCCATCTCCGCCGCACCCTGTCCGCCGCCGATGCTCCGGAGCCACCGGCGCATGCAAGGATGATGTAGTGACTGGTAAGAGTGCCTCCGGTACCGGTTGTCGGCGGTTTGCACGCCTTTTCAGCAGATTAGCGGCCGCAGGCTTTGGGAGGTCATCCCCTTGCGTCCTCACCCATCAGGCCGGAAACCGGAAGTCGATGTTGTTTTAAATAGAGATCCAGAAGACAGATTATTTTGGTTTAAAGAGTATATCCCAATAGTTCATATTCTGAGTAAACTGATAGACCGGTGAGATGTATTAATCAGGTTCTTCAGAGATGCTTGTGCTAGGAGATTTTAAATTGTCAGGAGATTATATGAAGCATAGCTTGTCTCCCTCAGTGCATCAGCACCATCCAACTCCAGAGCAGTCCATCCTGATAGTTTCAGCAAGGCTCCTTAGATGACAATAGGGGCTCTTTTCCAAGCAGCTGCAGAGGTGAAGTCTGTATGCTGTGTCCCTCATTAATGGCTGCTTGGGCAGAAATGAGATCCTCTCTCTGGTTCCCACACTTCCCTTATCTCTTCTCCCTGCTGATTTGATGGAGTCTCCTCACAGAGCCCCGATGATAAAACAGTATGTGACAGGGATTTGCAGGCTGGCAGTGTTAGGTGTCCAGGAGCAGGGAGGAATTCAGACAGTCTGAAGCAGGGAGGAAGGGGAGTGCAGCATTCACCAACCTGAGAAGAGAGTTTAGAGGCTCTGCAGGCTTTAAGATCCAGATCCTCCGAATCCCTGGTGTTGTGGACTGCAGCTGGTGTGTCTTTGATGGCAGATTATGTGTTCTCTGGGGCTGGATGGCTCGGATGGTGGAGTGTGGCAGGGAGCTGTGTCAGATGCAACCTCCCTGGTCAGCGGCCATCTTGGATCTCTGGCTGAGTTATTTTAAGCCAGAATACACATTTATATAAAGCCAGTACATTCTGCAGCACTTATATTATTTTTGTACAATAGCTGGGTAACAAAGACCAGCACACATCTATAGATAAAATCAACACAATCAACAGAGTATCAGGCCCCGTTTACACATCAGTTTTTCATGTTCATGTTCTATTCGTGTTTTCCTAACAGCTAAACACAGGGATTGTAGTCTATGGGCATGTTCACAAATCAGTTTTTGCAGGCATCTCTGACATTGATCTGATTTGCAGATCAAAAATGCACACTTAAAGAGGTTTTTTAGTACTTTAACACTGATGGTCTATCCTTATGATAGGTCTTCAATGTCTAATCAGCCAGGGTACGACACCAGACACCCCCCATCAATCAGTTGTTCTGTGCCGGCAGCAGGTGGCTGGAAATGCCGTCTTCTGATAGTGGCCATGGCCGGATACTGCACATCTGCCTAGTGTTGATTTGAATAGCAGGTGGATGTGTAGTAGCTGGCCACAGCCACTATCAGAAGATGGCACAGCCCTAGAACAGAGCATCTGCGGCCACCTGCTTCCACTGCCGGCACCAAGATCAGCTGATCCGCTGCGGTGCTGGGTGTCACACATGTCCAATCAGATATTGATGACCTATTCAAAAGATAGGCCATCAATGTTAAACTAGTGGACAACCTTTAAATCAATAGGATAGTGAAATGAAACAAAATCAGACAAAATGCCACCCGTGTTGCCCAATCTTTAATAGTGTAAAGAGTAGGGGAAGCTAGGAAACACTTGGGGGGTGGGGTGGGGGGGGGTTCAAAATAGAAAAATGTAAGCCACAGTGATGATAAAATGGACACAAGAAACAAAAATGGATGAAAATCAGATTAAAAGCTCACTACTCAAAATTGTTCAGTTTTCCAAATATGTCAAAAAAAACAAAAAGGGGCATGCAAATAGGGCTTACCATAACGATACTCCTACTGATTGTTTACAAAGATCAACTGAACTGGATATATCCATAATATCTTTGTTATAAAGCAGCTAAATTGTTGTTTATCAACATGTATGTAATCTCAATTGTCATATTAACATCTCATCTAGAGGGAAATTGGTCATATACATACCCATTAAATCTGCAAAACCTCCAACGGGTAATCTGCAAGTCCCAGTAACAAACTGAAGAAGTCTCATGCGCTTCTCATTATCAATTTCTTTAGCAAACTAGAAAGAATAAAAAAAATAAAAATAAAATATAAAGATGTATAAGAACACTGATATTATAAACTTAAAGCAATACCGACGTTTACATTTTTATCTGATAATAATCTAGAGTAAGGGATTATAATAAACTTTCAAATATTGTTAATAAATGAAATCTGGAAGAAAACCTTTCAAAAACCTTCTGGAAGATGTCCCCCCTAGGCCGTTTCTAAACCAGACATATTCTGGATGTCTGGAACATTGGTCTCCAGCTCCACACATTGAACACAGCCTTATAAGGGTGGGGGCCTACACAGTGTGCGTGACTACACAGCGCTGAGCTCGGTTAGGCTGTCAGCACAAGCTCCTGTGATCTTATTTGTCTTGTCTACAGTTACATTTGCTCTGCTCCATGTTATCAGCTGATGGCCCCCACACAGCTCCTGATTTCTGATCTGTTTTCTCTCAGGAGCTGTGTGGGGCCATCAGGGGATAACATGGAGCAAATGTGACTGCATAGGAGCCAGATAACAGATCATAGGAGCTTGTGCCAACAACCTGACTAAGCACAGCACTGTCTCTTAACCCGAGGTAACCTGACACCACAGCAGCTGCAGTAGGCTCCGCCCCCACCCTTATAAGGCTATATTCAGTGTGTGGAGCTGAATACGGCTTTCCCCGACAACAAACATATGTCTGGCTTAGAATCAGCCTAGTGGGGACATCATCTAGAAGGTTTTTGAAAGGTTTTCTTCCAAATTTTATTTACAAAGTATAGTTGAAAGTTTATCATAATCACGTGCTCTACATTATTCTGATCTGCGAATAATATTTATTCACCTATATAACGCCATTAATTCCACAGCGCTTTACATACATAATCACCACAATCCGCATAGGGGCTCACAATCTAAATTCCCAATCAGATTATAGAATATCTGTGCTCAGACAACCTCTTCAATTTAAAAAGCTTTCCCACATACTAATTTACTATAAAAATCACAAGCAAACAAACAAACCTGCCAGAACCACACAATTTGCTTGCTGGTTCTTGTATAGTGCCGGTAGATTGTGTTTCGCTGCCAATCATTCAGATCAATTTCCTGCATCCCACACAGGAGAACCTATAACAGAAAAGAAAAAAAAAGATATAATGTATACATGATCTATCCCACAACAACTCTAAACGTGTGATCATTCAACAGTCAACTTGCTTCCAATTCTTTGGCATCAAAGTACTGCAAATACTGCTGGGGCAGGATCTCATTAAAGCCCTCAAAGAATGCCTGCGTCTGTTCCTCCACTCCTCGAGATAATCTCCACTCTGCGACAAGCCTGCAATAAGCAAATATAGATGGGTCAGTCAGGATGTGTATGTTTAGAATGAATCACTTAGTAATATATTGTGGGCATCAGCTTATAGATACTGTGGCCCCTGCCAAAGTACAACGGTTGGATAGCTGAAGCTTATTAACACCCATATTATTGTCCATATGTGAGCAGAAAACAAGATAAGCATTATCTTGTATGAATTGCCTCATCATAAACCGAGGGTGGGGAACATTTTTTATGCCGAGGGCCATTTGGGTATTTATAACATCAGTCGTGGGCCATAAAAAAAATGATCAACTTTAAATGTTTGACCAAATATAGCAAACTAAATGTTATCTCACCCCTAAAGTGATGGTTGGAGCCGCTTCTCCTAGGTTAGGCTGTGATATTAGGTACTACTTGCAACAAATTTTCCTGATATGCGTCAGTATGGAGCTGTCAATTTGTTTGCAATAACTTTCATAAAGTCTAATATTTATTACTATATGTGTTTCCTCAAAGGGGAAAATACATCACTGCTCATGTAGCATTTATAGAATGCAGGCAGAGGGAGGTCTGTAGTATACATCTCATAGAAGGCACCACGACTGTGCTGTGTCAACATCACATAATAGACACTGAAACAGCGCTGTATATACATTGAATAAGAAACACCACAACTGTTGCTGTGTATACATCACATAATAGACACTGCAACAGAGCTGTTTATACATCCCATAAGAAACACCACGATTGTGATGTGTATACATTCTACAGGAAACACTGGAACAACGCTGTATATATATACCCATAAGAAACACCACGACTGTGATGTGTATACATCCCAAAGGAGACACCGCGACTGTCCTGTATATTCATCCCATAGAAGCGAGTGTGCTGTATTTATATCCTATAGAAGTCACCGTGACCGTGTTGTGTATACATCAAATAGGAGACACCATGACGCTTGCCATTCATAGTCCAAGTAAAGCCCACATCATCTACACTGGCCATGAATTTCCTGACCTGAGCTCAACAGCCTAATATGCCAACAAGGCAATTTAGTTTAGGTCAGGTGACCTGTGGCCTTTCTGGACATTGCGGTACGTTTTCTGTCGGTGAACGCAAGACGAATTAAAAGGCCTAAGGTGTACAATAAGTAAAACTCTAATAATTGCAAAATCCTGTGATCACTAAAATGAGGTTTTAGTGGCACTAGGACACTGCTGTGCCACTTTGTTTTCTGTAATCTCTATGACAAGACAATCCCAAATTCAAGTCATAGGAAACATCTCACCTTATGTATTCCTCCTTATTTTCTTCTGTAACCTGGATGTTGCTCCCGTTCGGCTTCAGATCATGACTTTTAACCTCCCCAAGAAGTTCCTTATCCACTGAAAAGAACATTTCCAGGCAACACTCCTCTATGTTGTTTTCCCTAAGAATAACAATACATACAGGTTCAGATGTACAGACTTCTGTGAACTTTTTTTAACATTTTACATAAGACTGAATCAAATTTGAAAAATATATATTTTTTAATTTCTTTAGCACCATATCCCTCAGCACTTTACATTTCAGAGGGACATGTACAGACAATAACGACAATACACAATTCCATAGATACCAGAAGGAGTGAGGGCCCTACTCACAATACATGAGGAAATGGGGGAGGCACAAAAGGTAAAAAGTGCTTCTATTGTCTGGTCCAGCCGTCAATGTAAAAAATAGAGGATTCACATATTGCTGCATGAACTGTCCTCAGACAGGATCTGTACAAGTACAGATAACAAGCTATTAAGTGCAAGGAGGGTAAAGGGCATGCGAAAAGATGATAAAAACAACCAGATTTGGAAAATATTGTAGGGTCAGAATGGGAACAGTCCGATAAGTAAGGTAAGGAAGTGAGCTAAGAAATGTTTTTATTGCACGCTTAAAACTGTGCGTTTTGTGACTTAATCAAATTGTTCTTGGTAGTTTGTTCCAGAGACTTGGTGCAGCTCTTGAGAAGTCTTGGAAATGGGAGTGGAAGGTTCAGATTATTGAGGATGTCAGTCTTAGCTCAGTATGTGTATAGAGTGATAGACAGAGACGAGGGTAGAGATGTAGGTGCAGAACTGTGGAGGGCTTTGTGGGTGAGAATGATAAGTTTATATTGTACACTGTAGTCGTTGGGCAACCAGTGCAATGACTGGCACAGGACAGAGGCATCGGTGAACCGGTAGAAGAGGAATATGATCCTCGCTGCATTCAGGAGGGATTGCAAGGGGAGAGTTTAATAAAAGGAAGATGGATTAGTAAAGCTGCAATAATCCAGTCGAGAATTAATAAGAGTGACAGTAAAGTCCCCATCACACTAAGCGAAATCGGTAGCAAGATCGCTGCCAAGTCACAAATTTGGTGACGCAACAGCGATCTCGCTATGTTTGACACTTAGCAGCGACCAAGCCCCAGCTGTGAGATCGCTGGTCGTGTCAGAGTTGCCTGGACCATTTTTTTGATCGTTGGGGTCCCGCTGGGCAGCATGCATCTGTGTGTTTGACAGGGACAACAACCTCAATACTACAGGTCTGAGAAACAGGCTCCCAACGACCTCCGCATCATTCCAGATCGTTGTTGTGTCGCTGGTGAGATCTGACAGTTTGACATCTCCCCAGCGATCCTGACAGCGACGCACCAGCGATCCCTACCAGGTCGTTTTGCTGTCGGGATCACTGGTGCGTCGCCAAGTGTGATGGTGCCCTAAAAGAGTTTTTGCAGAGTCAACAGAAAAAGAGAAGGTGGAATTCTAGTGATGTTTTTAATTTGTAGATCACATGAATGAGCGAGTCATTGGATGTGGGGAGTGAAGGAGAGATCAGAGTCAAATATAACCCCAAGACAGTGCTGCTGGGGAGTAATGATAGAAGGTTAGCTGAGGGACAAAATACAAGAAGTTCAGCTTTAGACATTCAGATTATAGAAAGGACATTATGTTAGAGACAGCAGACAATCCGTGGCATTTTGTAGTAATACAGGGATGATGTCAGGAGACGCTGTGTATAACTGGGTGTTATCCATATAGAGTTGAAAACTGAATCTACTGATGTTTGTCCAATAGAAGCAATGTATAGAGAGAAGAGGAGGGGGCCTAGGACTAAAAAGCCATGTTCACAATCAGTGGGAACTGTTCTTTTCAGGAGCTTTTATTTTTACTCAAATTATTATCTATTCTCTGCATTTGGTATTTTTAATTCTTTCTTAAACCCCTAAAATTAAAGCCAAGGGATGAAGTTTTCCAAAGCACAGACAAACTAAAAGCAATGTAAGTTAATTTTCTTCCTGCCACAATACTTTTACTATGTGTGAACTCATTATCACGAAATACAAGTGGAAAAATGGACACCCCGTCAATACTTACTTGATCCAGATGAGAGAATTGTAAAACTCAGGATCTACGGATTCCAAGTCCTTCAGCCCCACTGGTTTATTTAATATGCGTTTGTAGAATGGCAAGGAGAAACCAGTGTCTATAAATTTGCCATGGAATAAAGCCTAAAGGAAAAGATGTGATACATTAACACAAGATACAGCGAACATCTCTACAGGAAAACAAACATACAAAAGAAAAAGGTAGAGTGGCACTAACACAGGATCCACCAGTCACACGTTTGACCATAATCAATACAACACAGAAGAAAGAAACGTGTATATATGACCGGGATCAGGGAAGAAATATATTCAACACTTGATAAAGTGAAAAATAGTTTTTATTACAATAAACTCGTGTGTATAAGGTAAAACAAAAGCACAAAACATCTAAAACCATTTAAAATATGTGCAACACCGCACAGATAGCATCAGATATACATGCCTCCTATAGTTTTAACAATAATAATAGTCCTGCAAAGCTGACCTGGTGACAAAACACAACAGTGAATAAATATTTGCACTAGTTCCCATGATAAGAAGACCAACAAAAAACAGGAGCGGAAAAAAGACCCCAGAGTATTGGAACTGTAGAAATCTATTGCAACCTGAGCTCAGCTCAATAAGGCAGAGAGGGGAAAAAAAAAAAAAAGCCTTGATTAAATGTCTGATACTCTATAAAGTGAGTCAAAGGCTGCCTAGTTAATGATAGGACCTGAACAGACCACAAAGCAAAGAGAGACAATACTCTGGGTGAACCGCATACCTGTGAATAAAGACAAATTTGTGCAGATTAGTCACCAGTCACTTTAGACCTGCAGGTAAGGAGGCATAGGAAGCGTGGCTCTGGACCTACGCGTGTCGCTGCCCAATTGACAGCTTCATCTGGGTAGAGCACTCTACCCAGATGAAGCTGTCAATTGGGCAGCGACACGCGTAGGTCCAGAGCCACGCTTCCTATGCCTCCTTACCTGCAGGTCTAAAGTGACTGGTGACTAATCTGCACAAATTTGTCTTTATTCACAGGTATGCGGTTCACCCAGAGTATTGTCTCTCTTTGCTTTGTGGTCTGTTCAGGTCCTATCATTAACTAGGCAGCCTTTGACTCACTTTATAGAGTATCAGACATTTAATCAAGGCTTTTTTTTTTTTTTCCCCTCTCTGCCTTATTGAGCTGAGCTCAGGTTGCAATAGATTTCTACAGTTCCAATACTCTGGGGTCTTTTTTCCGCTCCTGTTTTTTGTTGGTCTTCTTATCATGGGAACTAGTGCAAATATTTATTCACTGTTGTGTTTTGTCACCAGGTCAGCTTTGCAGGACTATTATTATTGTTAAAACTATAGGAGGCATGTATATCTGATGCTATCTGTGCGGTGTTGCACATATTTTAAATGGTTTTAGATGTTTTGTGCTTTTGTTTTACCTTATACACACGAGTTTATTGTAATAAAAACTATTTTTCACTTTATCAAGTGTTGAATATATTTCTTCCCTGATCCCGGTCAGGAAAACAAACATACAAACATATTTTACATACTGTGAATGTTGCAATACCATATTTTTCACTTTATAAAACGCACTGGATTGTAAAACGCACCGAATTATAAAATGCACCCCAAATTTGGTGAAGAAAAAGAGAAAAAAAATATTTTTAAATGGGGTCAATCTTATATTCAGTATATATGTCCCCCTTCCTTGTACATGACCCCCCAAATCCTGGTATATATGGCCCTCATCCTGGTATATATGATCCCCAACCATACTGTTATGTCTGTCCCCCATTCTGGTATATACACTGTATATCCCCCACCCTGGTATATATGTGCACCCTCCTCTCATATGTCCCCCATCCTGGTATATGTACCAGGATGGGGAACATTCAGTGTATATATGTCCCCTCATCCTGGTACAGTGCGTTGTCAAAGTATTTGTCCCCCTTGAACTTTTCAAACTTTTGCCACATTTCAGGCTTCAAACATAAAGATATATAGATTCAAATTTTTTTTGTGAAGAATCAACAATAAGTGGGACACAATTGTGAAGTTGAACGAAATTTATTGGCTATTTTAAACTTTTTTAACAAATAAAAAACTGAAAAGTGGGGCGTGCAATATTATTCAGCCCCTTTACTTTCAGTGCAGCAAACTCACTCCAGAAGTTCAGTGATGATCTCTGAATGATCTAATGTTGTCCTAAATGACTGGTAATGATAAATAGAATCCACCTGTGTGTAATCAAGTCTCCGTATAAGTGCACCTGCTCTGTGATAGTCTCAAGGTTCTGTTTCAAGTGCAGAGTGTATCATGAAGACCAAGGAACCAGGGCTGTGGAGTCGGAGTCGGAGTCGTGGAGTCGGAGTCGGAGTCGGAGCTAGTTTTGGCCGGAGTCGGAGTCGGAGTCGGTAGAAATGTACCGACTCCGACTCCAGCTTTAAAAAAATGTATTAATATTTCATAGTTGAACTTTCATATTAATTTTATAAATGTTACTCAAATATTTATGTTCTATCAAACTATGAACAGCAGTGATAAGCAGTTCTGCTGGAGATAGAGACATTTCTTACTTCTTGTGTGTCAGTGTTCTCCACTGCCCTTATCTATTCTTATACTTGGTTAACTTCATGCTGCCCCAACCCCCCTACTTACAATGTATGAAACTGAAAGTGAAAATGTGTTGCAAATTCTTAGTAGTAACTTGGCTCCTCCTCGTCTAGACTAGATCATACTAGCCAGTGTGCATCTTCCAAGCATCTCACAGCTGCCTGCTACTCAGAAGAAGAGGAAGACTGTAAGAAGTATTATCCACAAACTTTGCATCAGTTAACTGTGAGTACATGAGGAATAATAACAGTATTACTGACCAGTATATCAGTTGTACGACCTGGCAATAATTTTGTACAATTGTTTTTAGGAAAAACAATTGTCATTTGGATTGTGAATGCAGAATTAAAAACCTGAGAATGTCAAAGAAGCGTCACATTAAATCAGCTGTATTTGAACATTTCACCATCACTCAAGATAGAAAACATTATGTCTGTCAGTGTATGACAAATGATCCAGACGAAAACAAAAGCTGTGAAGCGAAGATAAGTGCATTTTCAGGCAAAGATAAAAATGCTCCTACCAGAGCTTCTAATCTAAAGAGACATTTACAGCGCTTCCATCCAGAAGTACTGAAAGCAGTGGATGAGAAAGACTGCATCCAAACCAAAGAACCAGTGCCCAGCTCTTCCGGTCAAGCAAAGGAGCAGAGAACTTTGCAGCCATCAGTTGCAAGATATTTTGTCAGTGACAAAGTTACTGTGACAATGACAGTAGATACATTTAAAAAACAGATCATAGAGCTTGTTGTAAAGGATAGTGTGCCTATTTCATTATTTTCACGACCAGCTTTTATGTGTTTGAATGGAGAAATGGCCTGCAAGCTTGGTGTTTCTCTGGAGAGAGAGAGTATTAGAAAATTAGTAATCGAAGAAGCTTTTAAACAAAAGGAAGAACTTAAAAAAACTCTCAAGGGACGCTTTGTGTTTCTTAAAATGGATGCCTGCACACGTCACAGAGTGAACTATTTTGCCATCAATGTCCGGTTTGTTTGTGACAAAAATGAAATAATTACCAAGACATTGGCAGTAAAAGACACCAAAGCTCATCACACCAGTGAGTTTCTCCAGGTCTTGGTGGAAAAGGTTCTGCAAGACTATGAACTTAAAAAAGAGCAAGTTCTTTCTGTCGTAACTGACAATGCTTCAAATATGATAAGTACTATTAAGCTAATGAATGAGTGTAATGATGGTGACCAGCAGCTAGAAGAACATTCTGGGTCCACGGACACAGAAATGTTTGAAATAGAGGAACACAGTATAACTGAGGAGCAAACTGAAGTTGCTTCAGATGAACTGCTACATGATAGTTTAGATAATCTTGTTGAAACTGTGTCAATGCGATCTTTCATTCATCACATGCGCTGTGTTGTGCATACGCTACAGCTGGCTATAAG
The DNA here is from genome assembly GCA_033576535.1 of Allobates femoralis. NCBI lineage: Eukaryota > Metazoa > Chordata > Amphibia > Anura > Aromobatidae > Allobates > Allobates femoralis. Next base: position 324,040,716 of record JARQOC010000006.1, read on the forward strand.
AGACAGTCTGCAAGAAGGACATGCTGCTGCACTGATTGGCAAGGTGAGAAAATTGGCTACTGTTGCCAGAACCCCTAAAGTTGACTCAATTTTGAAGAGACGTGCTGGAAAAGGGGCAATTATTGATCAAGCCACACGATGGGGCAGTACTTACTTAATGATTCAGCGCTTGGTTGAACTGAAAACCTTTCTTGTAGACATGGCTAACCCTCAACTGACGCTAAATGAAAGTCAGTGGAATCAGGTGACTGAGCTGGAAAAATTGCTAGAGCACCCATTTACAGTGACTAAAAAATTACAAGCAGAGGACTTAACTCCAGGTATTTTCTTAAAGGAGTGGAGGAACCTGATGCTTCGCCTGTCCCAAAGAGGAGGGTTAATTGCAAGTGGCATTGCTACATCAATGAAACGGAGAGAGGAGCTACTATTACAAAATAACATTCTTTTGGCAGCTGTTTATGTAGACCCAATGCATCGGATTCTTCTAGATGATCAACAGCTGAGTAAAGGAAAAGAAGCTCTGTTTGAAATTGCAGTAAGGATGAAAGGATTGCAAAACAGTCAGGAGGAACAAGAAGAATTTGATCGTCCTGCCACATCTTCACCCTCATCATCAACTGATGAAGAATTTAATATCGAAAAATATTTGGATCACAAGGACCGTGCAAAGCGTTCCCGCATGGAAGAGTCATCCCCATCAAAGAACACAGCCAGTACATTTCAGCAGAATTTTTCATGTGCACTAAAAGAGATTGAGAAATTTGATCGTTCATCAAAAATAACAGTGCAACAAGCGATTCCCCTGTATCCTGACATTGTCAGAGATGTTGCCCGAGTGGTTACTGCTTTGCCACCAACCCAAGTTAGTGTAGAGAGGTTGTTCTCTGCTCTCAAAATAATTAGATCAGACTTGAGGGCATCCATGAAGGAGGATCTGACAGAGGCTATACTTTTTCTGAGGACAAATGTATAGATTTCTTATTAACAGAATAACAGGGTTTATTGAAATTTACTTACAGTTTTGAAAAGTTTATAAAAGTTATTTGGTATATTCTAATTGTATCTAATAAATATAGTGTTTGCTCTAAGTGGTCTGATTATTTATATGATGGTGAGAAACTGAATAAGCTCCATGTTAATATTTTACAACAGTAAATTTATTGTTACGAAGTGGCTATTTATGAAGGAGTCGGAGTCGGAGTCGGAGTCTGATAAAATCCAGGAGTCGGAGTCGGAGTCGCAACTGTGTCTTACCGACTCCACAGCCCTGCAAGGAACACACCAGGCAGGTCCGAGATATTGTTGTGGCGAAGCTTAAAGCCGGATTTGGATACAAAAAGATTTCCCAAGTTTTAAACATCTCAAGGAGCACTGTGTAAGCGATCATATTGAAATGGAAGGAGTATCAGACCACTGCAAATGTACCAAGACCCGGCCGTCCCTCTAAACTTTCATCTCGAACAAGGAGAAGGACTGATCAGAGATGCGGCCAAAAGGCCCATGATCACTCTGGATGAACTGCAGAGATCTACAGCTGAGTTGGGAGAGTCTGTCCATAGGACAACAATCAGTCTTACACTGCACAAATCTGGCCTTTATGGAAGAGTGGCAAGAAGAAACCATTTCTCAAACATATCCATAAAAAGTCTTGTTTGAAGTCTGCACACAAGCCACCTGGTAGACACATCAAACATGTGGAATAAGGTGCGCTGGCCAGATGAAACCAAAATCGAACTGTTTGGGCACAATGCAAAACGATATGTTTGGCGTAAAAGCAACACAGCTCATCACCCTCAAAACACCATCCCCACTGTCAAACATGGTGGTGGCAGCATCATGGTTTGGGCCTGCTTTTCTTCAGCAGGGACAGGGAGGATGGAGGATGGTTAAAATTGATGGGAAGATAGACGGAGCCAAATACAGGACCATTCTGGAAGAAAACCTGTTGGGAGTCTGCAAAAGACCTGAGACTGGGACGGAGTTATGCCAGGCCGAAAGGAGGGCTAGTTGCAATGTCCGGAGGTGGAATTGGGCAAAGGGAATGGCTTCCATTGCCACTTGCCTAGAATCCTCATGCTGAACTGAATGGAGTGTGAGGAAGGTCGTAGTAGCGTTCGTACTGCCTGGTGTAGGGTAGACACCTTGTCCTGAGGAAGAGAGACCAGAGTAAGTGTCTAGGGTCATGCTGAGGAAGGTAATCGACAGACGTGACCAGGGATGACTATTCTAAGTTCGGTAGCCACCCTAGACGAGACAGGGTGTCCACTGTAATCTGGACACTGCTTGCACAGTCCTGAAAGGAAGGGGCTTTTATCAGCACGTTGTCTAGTAAGGGCAAGACAACTACGCCCCTGGCATGAAGTACACACATGGCAGCCACCATGATTTTGGTAAAGACCCTTCGTGCAGTAGTGAGGCCAAAAGGGAGGGCCACAAACTGGAAATTAAAATCCTGTACCGCGAAGTGGAAAAACTGTTGGTGAGCTGGGGTGATGGGTATATGTAGGTATGCGTCTCTTATGTCTATGGAGGCGAGGAATTCCCCTTCCTCCATGGACACAATGATGGAGCGTAAGGACTCCGTCCTGAACTTCCGGACGTGAACGTGCTGTTTAGGTGTTTGAGGTCCAGAATGGGACACACCGACCCGTCTTTTTTGGGGACCACAAAGAGATTGGAGTAGAACCCCCTGAACCTCCCGGACTCTGGTACGGGAACTATTACTCCCGTCTGTTGGAGTGATTGTATTGCCCAAATATCATTGCATTTAGCAGGATACTATCAGCCACCTCAGAGGCAACCCATATCTCTCAACACCGATGTTGCATGGGTGTTGAGAGATATGGGTTGCCTCTGAGTGATTGATAGTATCCTGCTAAATGCAATGATATTTGTAAGAGGCCAAATTTGGTGAGTTTTTTTTTCTTTCTACATTTTTATGTATCAATTAGGTGATTTCTGAACAGCCATAGCCAGCCGGCAAGTTTGAGTGTCTTCCGGAAAGCTGTAGAAGCCAAGAAGAGGAGAATCGCTGGGACCGAGACTCCCTGGTCTTTGACAGTCTCTGTCTGGGCTGCCAGGAGGTACTTGCTTTAGGAGAAGACTGGGAAGGTCTGTCTCTGCAAGGGGCCTGGGCAGGGGCGGAGGGCGGTCGAGAGGTCGCCCAGCCGAAGGAGTTCTGAAAGGAACGGAACATGGTCTGTGGATGTCTGACTAAGGCTTTTCTCGGTTTAAGTTGGGGCAGGGAAGTGCTCTCCCTGCCTGTGGCATCAGAAATGTGTTTGTCCAGGCGCTCGGGAAGGTAAGGGAGGCCTGTCAGTGACTTTTTAGAGGCCGAGTCTGCCTGCCACTGCTGGAGCCAAAGGGCCCTACGAATGGATCAAACAGTCCGCGGTGATCTGAGTGGTGATGTCAGTGAAGCTATGGGGAAGCTCAGATTCCTGCAAGGAAGTGTTTAGGGTTTCGGCCCAGACCATGATAGCCTTTGCCACCTATACAGCGGCGAAAGACGGCGAGAGGGAAGACCCTGCTGCCTCAAAGGCGGAGCGAGCAAGCTGCTTCACTTGTCTGTCGGTCGGATCTTTGATGGAGGATCTGTCTGGCAATGACCGCAATGTTTTTGCTGCAAGGCGGGAGACAGGGGGATCGACGGATGGCGAGTCTGCCCAGCCCTTGGGAATAGATAAGCTGAAGGGGTACCAAGACTCTATGGTCTTGCGGTTGCCAAAGCACTTGTCAGGTTTTTCTCTTTGCTTAGTTAGGATTGCCTGAAATTCCAGGTGGTCCGCAAACACCTTTTGTGGTTTCTTTGCTTTTTTAAAAGAGACTACATGTTCAGGTGTTGCGGACAGTATGTAGTCCACATTTAAGGTGCAGTTGACCGCTGCTATGAGAGAATCAATGGCCGCTTGGACGTCGGAGGGGGTCTACGCCCAGGGAATAGTCCTGGTATAGGCAACATTCCCCTTCCTCGAGGTCGTCAGATGCAGTAAAACATGGTCCCTGGTCCCTTGTTGGGGATGCATGGGAGCCGTGAGAGGAAACAGGAGACACATTTCTGTGTGACCGTTTTCTGGATCCATTCTGACGAATTATAACTGGACATGTGAACTTAACCCTATGCTTGAGGTGACATGATTATAATATGTACAGGCAACAGAGCGAGATTACGCACACTCACAAGATTCAGCAGAAATGTAGCCGAAGCTTGGAAAACCCCTTTAATGTATGTAAGCCAATGAAAAGGAGGAGCATTAACAACCAGATCATTTTAGATAACAGTAGTAGAAGTACCATATTTTTCGCTTCATAAGAGGCACTGGATTATAAAACACACCACAAATTATATGAAGGATATGATAAAAAATTTTTTTAATGTTAATGTCAGTGTCCATCTTACAAATTATATATATGTCCCCTCATGCTGATATTTTACACAGCTCTGGCAAAAATTAAGAGACTACTGCAAAATTTTCAGTTTCTCTGATTTTTCTCTTTATAGGTATATTTTTGAGTAAAATGTATATTGTGCATTTATTCTATAAACTAATGACAACATGTCTCCGAAATTCAAAGCTAAAAACTTTGTATTTATTTTCAGCAAATGAGAAATCGTCAAAATAATAAAAAAGAAACAGTGCTTTCAGACCTTAAATAATGCAAAGAAAACAAGTTAATATTCATTTAGAAACAATACTAATGTTTTAACTCAGGAAGAGTTAAGAAATCAATATTTGGTGGAATAACCATGATTTCTAATCACAGCTTTCATGCATCTTGGGATGCTTTCCACCAGTCTTTCACACTGCTATTGGGTGACCTTATGCCACTTCTGACACAAAAATGTAAGCAGTTCTTCTTTGTTTGATGGCTTGTTACTATACATGTTCCTTTTGATTACATATCAGAGGTTTGCAATGGGGTTCGGGTTTGGAGATTGGGCTGGCAATGACAGGGTCTTGATGTGGTGCTCCTTCACCCACACATTTATTGACCTAGCTGTGTGGCATGGGCCATTGTCCTGCTGGAAAAAAACAGTCCTCAGAGTTGGGACTGAAGGAAGCAAGTGTTTTTCAAGCATAACCTTGTATACATACATCCTTCGTAAAGATTAACCTGCCCAATTCCAGCCTTGTTGAAGCATGCCCAGATCATTACCGATCCCCCCACCAAATTTCACAGTGGGTGGAAGACACTGACTTGTACGCCTCCTCAGGTCTCCGTCTAACCATTAGATGACCAGGTGTTGGGCAAAGCTGAAAATTTAGACTCATCAGAGATTACCTTACTCCATTCCTCTATAGTCCAATCCTTATGGCCAAACTTCAGCCTGGCTCTCCTTTACTTCTCATTGATGAAAGGCTTTTTTTCTAGCTTTACATGACTTGAGCCATGCCTCTAGGAGCCTGTAACGAACTGTTCTTGCCATGCACTTCACCCCAGCTGCTATTTGCCATTCCTTTTGTAGGCGACTTGATATCATTCGGTTTCTGAGTGACATTCGAATAAGATGACAGTCAGTGGAGAGTCGTTTTCGCCCTCTGCCAGTCTGTAGCTTTGTTGTCCCCAATGTCTGCTGCTTGGCCTTCTTGTAATGGACTACAGTCTTCGAAATTTTAAGGATGGAGTCAACATGATGCTCACTATACCCCTCTGCTAATAAAGCAAGAACTGAGCCCTTCTTTTCCTCACTCAAAACTTTTTTCAACTACTTTGGCATGGTTAAAAGTAATTTTTTCATACAAATTACTTTTGGACTATTCCTAGCACTTGTTTTGCCATCCAGCTTGTCCTATTGCAAAAGGATTTGTGAAGACCACAGCAGTGTTTTTTATACTTTCCCTTGTTAAATAAGATTCGGTTCAGGTGATCACCTAATCAGAAGCGGCCCTGATCACATTATAGGATGCCCTGGGGACACAGGAGGACTTGGGAAGTGTGGCAAGCAGGGAGTAACAGAGGGGTGCGCTAGACGGTAAGTTCAAAACGTTTATTATTTTAGTGTGGCCAGCAGCATGGGGGGCCATACACAGTGATAGGGAGGCCATATCCAGAATGGGGCTTGGGTTGAGTGCAGACACATGTAATATTTGCCAGTCCCCTGTCCACGTCTCGGAGCGGCTTCAGCACTTAGGTGATTGACAACGGGTGCGGTGCATATTGCATGAGGCTGATGAACGGGTGCACGTGACCACGGCTGCCTCTGAAGCCCGCAGCCAGCCTCCTCCAGCCCCCGGACACAACTACAGACTACAACTACGACTACTGTCCCCCCCTCCCCTACAGAACAGTAGATTCGGATTACAAGACGCATCCCTCACTTTGCCCCAAAATTTTGGGGAACAAAAGTGCGTTTTATAATCCAAAAAATATGGCAAATTAAATTCTTATATAGCCTCTGCTTTCTACTATAATGTTATGGCACAATAAGGATACAATATTCTGATCAGTGTCCTCATGAGATCTATGACCCCACTGATTCGGAAAATGAAGAAAAGGGAAAATGGCTGTCAATGAAATTGATAAGTTAATGACTATTTTCACAGTAATCTGCAATTGCTGTTTTTTGGGAGATTTAGAGGAGACAACAATCAATGAATATGTTTTCTTAATAATGCTCATTTTCAATTAACAGCATATATAGAAAATGGTGGAGATCACCCAACGATCATTTATGCTGGCATAAAAATAATTATTTTGGGTCATGGAAATGGAATAGGCTGCCCAGTAACATAATTGTGTGTGGTGACAGAAAGATCATATTAAAGGGGTTTTCCTATGGAATAAGTTCATTTTAATCAATAGACCTTGGAATAATAATAATTTCCACAATGTGTTTAAAGACAAAAAATGTTCCTGTGCCGAGATAATCTTATATATGTGTTCTTGCTCTATATTGTATAATGGCCTGGTGTTTGACCATACAGCGACATTATCTGATCATAAAACATCTTCTGGGCAGGGGAAGGTGCAAAAGAGGAGGATCTCCTTAAGGATCGTTCTTTTCCCATCAGGTTTTGTTGGCCTGTGTACACAATCAGCCAATCTATTTGTATATATTTGGTCAGTGCTTGTTCAGAGCCTGTCCAAGTGAACCCTGAGAGTTTACAGGAATCCTACACGTGCAATTTAATCCATGAACAGCATAGTATAGAGGGAGAAGCTGAGCAGATTGTTATATACTTTTGTTGGAAAATATTTGGTATAAGTAGTATTTTATTAATTGAAATCCATGGTATTATTATGAATATGAGTCCAATGTGATTGTCTTGTCCTATTCTATAAATCCTGCAGGCCAGAAACCAAATTAAAAAGGTTCCCTTTATCATATATGCCTTTGCCCTCTAATTTGACCAAAGGAGCTCAAAAGGTCTACTTCTAGACCTCACAGAGAAAAACCTAAACTCACCATGGCAATGAACCTGCCAATAAAGCGGAAGTAGCGAAGATGGTCAGGGTTGATGTATGAGGCAGGGTTGATTTGCAAGCAGTAGTTATCTTTTCCCGCATACTCGAAGAGGCAGTACATGGGGTTAAGCACTTCATGGGACAAAAGGAAAAACCATTCCCTGTGGAGAACAATACAGCATGAATTAGGGTGGACCTGGCCATATTCTATTGACTTCATTCTACGGCCAAGGTCAGGGTACTACCTTGCAACACCTCCATAATCGAGCCCCTCCTCTCCAGGAATGATGATCCAAAGTCTTCTCCTCAAATCTTGAGGGTTAAAACTCATTATCTGAAAATGAGAAGACAAACTTGTAAAGTGAACCCTCAGCTCCTGTAAACTAATGACATGGCTTTATTTGTGTTTCAGAACTGATTACAGTCAATTGTGTGGGATAGTTTCACAGTATACTGTATAGCAGGTGCCGGGAACCTGTGGCTCGCGAGCCAGATGTAAGTCTTTTGATGGTCGCATCTGGCTCGCAGCTAAATCTATGTTTTACTCGCCACACAGCATTCCGATGCCGTATGCACTTCTGGGTGCAGCGCTGTGTCCCTGCTACCGTGTGGGTGGCTGCAGTCCAATCCAAAGCCAGCAGCTGTGACCCAATCAGAGGCCAGGGGGTATGTACTGCATGGGAATGATGGGGGTAGTGCCTGGGGATGATGGGTTGTAATGCATGGGGGATAGTGCATGGGGATGGTGGGGGGATATTGCATGGAGATGATGGGGGTACATAATGCATGATGGAGGTAATGCATGGGGATGATGGGTTGTAATGCATGGGGGATAGTGCATGGGGATGGTGGGGGGATATTGCATGGAGATGATGGGGGTACGTACTGCATGGTGATGATGCGGGTACATAGTGCACGGGGATGATGGGGGTACATAGTGCACGGGGATGATGGGGGTACATAGTGCACGGGGATGATGGGGGTACATAGTGCACGGGGATGATGGGGGTACATAGTGCATGGGGATGATGGGGGTACATAGTGCACGGGGATGATGGGGGTACGTAGTGCATGGGGATAATGGGGGTACGTAGTGCATGGGGATGATGAGAATACATAGTGCATGGGGATGATGAGGGTACATAGTGCATGGGGATGATGAGGGTACGTAGTGCATGGGGATGATGAGGGTACGTAGTGCATGGAAATGATGGGGGTACGTACTGCATGGGGATGATTAGGTTCTTTATTGATCATTAGTTGGCAACAGCATAACTACGTTATTAAAAAGAATTCAGAGACTTATTGTACTTTAAAAGTGTTGGTCTTACATAAAATGCTCACATTTACTTGTATTTAGTTTTAAAGTTAAAAAAACATTAAGAATAAAAGTTTTAAAGATTAAACATAAACATATTGTACGTCTCTCATAGAATTAAATTTTAAAATATGTCGCGATCATGGCTCACTCAGCCAAAAGGTTCCTGACTGCTGTATAGTGATATTCTCCTTCTCAAACTACTCCTACAGCATATTTTAATGCCTTGGTCTAATGGGAAAGGCGTGAATACCCACTGGCCAGTCCGGCCCATCGCACAGTCAACGTGTCGCCCTTACATTCTCCTATCAGAGCTTTAAATCCTGCGACTTTGGACGTGGGCAGTGTAGTCTCATGCTTTGGCATGTAGACAGGGAAAATTAGTCTTCAGCTAATGTAACCATGCTGTCCCCCTGTGATAATACTCCAAGGGAAAATATGGGATATAGGATACACAAAAGGTTTTTTTTTGCTACTTTCTATCAATTTCCATAAGTGGTACTAGAAAAAAAAAAATACTATCCTCAGGGTGAAAACAGACATACTATGTATGGATGCCTGAACATGCTCTACAAACGATGCATAAAGGGGTAACAAACAGTGTTAGCATTGCGGTACAAATGGCCCTTTACACTGCAGTGTGTACACTACCCTTCATTGATCATAATAGACTATTTTCTTCTCGGCTGTGTGCTTTTCCTTCACTCCAGCGACCTCAGCTGAACTGCATTACTAACCTGCTGGAAGGAATCCTCAAACAAGGTTTTCCTATTGACCGTGATCTTGATATGCTGCGGCATGAAGAGTTGCTGTAATGAAATAGAGGATATTGCATATCAAATTGTTAAAGAGTAATCCTGCTGAAATTTGGTGTATACTAAAGCTTCTGCAAAGTATAGGGCAGAGGGAGATTGGTAAATGACAGTGTACAGAGCTACCACAAGTAATGCTTTAGCAGGAATTATTGCCCAGCTTTAAAAGTCAGATCAGATTACTCTGATAGGAAAATCTTCCATGACAGATTAGGCAGAATATTCAGAAGCATGAAAAACAACTACATTCCTTACCTGACACCAGAACCTGAAGTATTGCACCTTAGCCTTAAAATCCCGCACGTAAGCGATCTGAGGCCCATTATCTCTGTACACAGAAAGGCAGGAGATGAGTAATGGTTGACTACTTGGTTTTACAGGCAGAAAAACTAGCAAAAATTTGCAAGTGACAGAAGAGTGCAAGGCTAGAAACCCACAGAGATTGGAAGTGCAACATTGCCCTTATTGACCACAAATGCGGCATGTAACACAACATGTCCACAGCCGGGCAATCACTACAATTACAATCTGATGGATTTTAGGTCACACAAGACTTGGTCATTAATGACAATTTGTCACCCCCCTCTCATGTTGCCAAAGTCGCAGCCTTACATCACAAAGCATTCACTGATCTCAGGGAGACCAGTCCAAGAAAACTCTGCGGGAAGCTGGCTAAAGCGCTCAAACACAGTGAATTCCTAGGTGCATTGCCCCCTGGGAATTATGAATATGCAAATAGAGTCTGTGGAGCCTCGGTTAGGAGTCTCAAACACAGGACTAGCCAGATATCCCTCCAGGGAAGGACCCAGCCAAGGGGTGGCTCCTTGCGGAGAACACCATAACCACCATGTTAAGTGGCACTTCTAGTCAATATCCAGCTCTTTTACAAGCTTAGAGGTATGACAAGGGAATACCAAGGCCAGGTATCCACCCACAGACAGCTGTTTCAGGGTGCTGCCCCTCATCAGTGTGGAGCAGGATTCTGGCTAGGTGGAAGCAAGGCCTAGTAGACCTGTCGCAGCCTTCGCCTTAATCTCACAATAATTGACAACTCACAAGGCAGATTTTCCAGTCCGAGGATCAATATAGGTGGTGGTTCTTCGATTGTGATCTACAAAATACGGCACCCCGTCCACTGTAAACCTCATCTCCCAGCCCTCCGGCAATGGCTTCTCATTTAGTTGCCTGAAATACACAATAACACAGATATGAACACAACTATCCACATGGCACAATCAATCACCAGAAACTAGGGGTTAATGCGCCCATCATGGTTCAAAAAGGGAATCTGATTGGCTACTTTGGGCAACTTCCTTTACACTAGTTCTTTTGATGAATACCGTTTTATACAAAGGACATCAGAAAGATATAACAGAAAAATACCAGATGAATCGATGACTCCGAATATACAGCGTTCAGGGGCAGAAAAGAAAACAGTCATGCTACAGATCAGTTTTACGCCAGAATTCAGGTGAAAACAGTTTGAGGAATCTGGGCCAGTTTCATGTAATACATGTTCAAGTAACAAATTACCTGTCTTTATGCTAGTCCCAGCCAAATATAGGCATAGTTTAGAATGGATGGGGCATGATCCAGCATGGCCAGACAAATTTCATCATAATTTACACCAAAAAAGTGCAGGAAATTATGACAAAATTACTCCCATTTATGACTGGAGGTTTATTGTGGCGGCGCACTGCACCAAATTCATTAGGTGGCCCATGACTCTTAATCCAGGATGGATATTTAGGTTTCCAGAGGGGCCACATTGGAGACAGGAACTACTAGCCAGAGATGAATTCTGATGAATATACCTTATGATTAATATTTAATTGAATACCAGTACCGCCTCCATAAAACGTCTTACGTGCACTAGTGTATGGCATCTGATGATCGTTATGTGAGTATCAAAGCTATAAGCAAATAACATTCAGCTCAAACTCTACTGCAAGCATCACCGAGCGTCATTCACTGTGAATGCGAGAATCAGATCACAGGTGCGGAGAAGGTGGAGAGATTCATTTCTCCATCATCCGTGTTGGCTTATATCAGACTGCATTCAGATGACATCCAATGTTTTGCTCACACTCAGGCTTGTATGGGTGCACGCCGTCTGATATATGCTGCTAATCACAGTATGCAGCTAATGTTTTCTCATGCCAATTCAGCACGAAAGAAAAAAATAAAGATCATTAGTTAACAGTGCTCCACAATATAACAATGAAGCGATTGCTATGAGATAAATATAGCACTTGGCCAAGTTATATGCAGGTGCTGGAATCTGGTGATGGTAAGTGTATTAACACACATTACATACACATTTACACAGGTTTAGACCAGACAGTTTCATGAGCACTGCCTAAATTGAATCCTCAGCCCTGCCGTCAGACATTGCAGCAGTAGAGAGCATATACAGTGTTCTCATATCAATCTCTTGTCTGCTGCAGACAATCAGCAGACACAGGTTCAAAGAAGTAACGGGTTAGTGATACAGTCAGGAGAGGGAGATGAGAACACGCCTGTTCTTAAACTTCAAGAGCCAAGTGAGTGCAGGCACACAACGTGTTAGAAGAGAACGAGCACCGACCTGCACACATTGACACTTAGTGCTCTTCGACCCTGTAGTGTATGTGTGTGTAGGGCTAAGGATTCAATGTAGGCGCCAAAGAGAGCTGTCAATCAGTATAAGGGGAAGATTGTAATTTAGAGGGCGAACAGTGCACGGAGCCCTTGGCCAAGCAAAAGGGGCACCGGGAACCTCAAATTTACATGTCCAATAAACCTTGTATACACGTAAAACAAAGTACAATCTACAGTATAGGAAGATTTTTGACTTACCCCTGATTTCTAGGATCTTCCCACTGAGTTGTCCGTGTAGTGTGATTCACAAAATACACTCTGCCATTTCCATCCGTCCGCTTTTCTGCAAAAGATTAGGAAAGCAAACCTTTAAATGGTCCACAAAGTTATCACATAATAAACAATACAATTCTCCTGACTTTAAGCTTTGCAAAGTAGTTTAAGAACAACTAGATCTAAAATGGTAGATCGCATCTCTTACTCTTACCCCATCCAGCAGGTAAGGGCCCCAAGGGATCATACTCTTTATTCTGACTGTAATCTTGGTTCTAGAAAAATTGAAACAGCAATATATTATAATATATGTCTATCAGAATCACTGCACACATAACACTTAGGGAGTTTTTTGCTTGTTAGTGAAATTTATTGAAACAAGTGCTCTTATACTGATTGAGTCACAATGACGTTTCGGTCATTCAAGACCTTGATCACATAAGTCACCTTGAGCTATGTTGTGGCTCATGAAGGATGTGGTCCTTATGGTGAGTATAGGAACAACAGGTATGCCCTTAGTAGTTCTGAACTGAGGGCTGTCCTGTACAAGGTAATGGTCACTTATGCCTTTGGGTTAGCCAGGGTCAGAGCGGTCGCTCTATGTGGGGTGGTGGCACGGCGGTGGAGTGTGTTCAAGGAGGAGTGACGTTATAATATATTACACACACAAAAAAAGAAGAATTTTGTGTACTCACCGTAAATTCCTTTTCTCTTAGCCTGTAATTGGGGTACACAGGACCATGGGTGTCATGCTGCTGTCCACTAGGAGGCGACACTAAGTATACTTCTAAAACAAAGAAAACAGTGCGGCTCCTCCCCTGTATTATATACACCCTGGCTGGTTCGAGCCTCACCAGTTGTTACTAAAGCAGTAGGAGCACCAACTAGCACATATGTAAAAATAAACGTCGGAACTGCAAGAAACTCAGAACTGAGGTAACAAGAGAAACGCCTGAAAAACGGCAACAGGGAGGGTGCTGTGTCCCCCAATTAGAGGCTAAGAGAAAAGGAATTTACGGTGAGTACACAATTCTCCTTCGTCTCATTGGGGGACACAGGACCGTGGGACGTCCAAAAGCAGTCCCTGGGTGGGTACACAGATGTATCCTGTTGTTCTACAGGGGCGCAACCGCCGCCTGCAGAGCACACCTGCCCAGACTCCCGACTGGACAGGTACATTGTAATGTTTAGCAAATGTGTGAAAGCTGAACCAGGTGGCAGCCTTGCACACTTGTTCGGCAGAAGCCTGGTGCCGAATGGCCCAAGAAGCCGCACGAGTAGAATGCGCACGCAGCTCGCTTGGAACAGACTGATTTCTGAATTGATAGGCTTCTATGATCGTTGTTATGATCCATCTGGCAAGAGTAGCATTGAATGCAGACATCCCTTTACGGTGACCTTCCGGAAGAATGAACAGAGAGTCCGCCTTCCGAAAAACTGCCGTTCGGGAACTGTAAAGGCGAAGAGCCCGAACCAGATGCAGTGTATGCAGGGCTCTTTCCACACGATGAGCCGATGCTGGACAAAAAGAAGGCAGAGTTATATGTCCTCGTTCAGATGAAAAAGAGGACACCACCTTGGGAAGGAAGGATGGAACCGGGCGGAGAACCACCTTGTACTAGTGGAAAGCGAGAAAGGGAGGCTTGCAGGAACGGGCCACAAGTTCCGATACGTGACGGATAGAAGTGATTGCAACAAGAAACACTACCTTTTGGGACAAAATACAAAGAGGAACGTCTCTGAGAGGCTCAAAGGGAGGCCTCTGTAGGGCGTCCATAACCAGATATAGATCCCATGTTTCTAAAGGTCTTTTGTAGGGGGAGCAAGACTAGCGACACCCTGTATGAAAGTCCTGACCTGCGATTTGCTAGCCAAATTGCGTTGAAAGAGAACAGACAAGGCTGAGACTTGTCCTTTCAGAGATCCTAAGGAAAGACCCAAGTCAAGACCGGACTGGAGGAAGCCTAGAATAGCCGGCAGAGAAAACCGTAGGGGCAGCCGGTTTTGGGAATTACACCAGGAGAAAAAGGTTTCCAGGTGCGATGTAAATTGCGGGCAGAAGATGGCTTCCTTGCCCTAAGCATGGTGGTAATGTACACCTGGGGAGAAACTGGCCTGGGTTAAAACCCAGGTTTCAACAGCCACGCCGTCAAACTCGGAGCGAAGAAGTTCTGGTGGTGGAGTGGACCTGGGACAGAAGATCTGGATCGATCTAGTAGACGCCAGGGGAGGGGCAGCAGACGAACCAGGTCGGCTACCAGGCACATCGCGGCCAGTTTGGTGCGATGAGAATGACTGGAACGCCCTCTGACTTGATTTTCTTCACCACCCTGGGTATCAGGGGCAGTGGAGGGAAGATGTAGCAAAGACGAAATGAGTCCAAGGCTACACCAGAGCATCCGCTCCCTCTGCCTGTGGATCGTGGCACCTGGCCATGAATCTGGGCACTTTGTTGTTCAGCCGAGAGGCCATCAAGTCCACCTCCGGTGTTCCCCACCTGAGGCATATTTGTTGGAAAACCTCGGTATGCAGACTCCACTCTCCTGAGCGATGACTTGGCAACTGAGGAAGTCTGCTACCCAATTGTCACGCCAGGTATGTGAACTGCTGAAATCACGACATCGTGGATTCCACCCATTCGAGTATTGGACAAACTTTGTGCATCGCCCTTGTGCTGCGCGTCCCCCCTGGTGGTTGACTATGCCACCAGCCGTGGCATTGTGTGATTTGACTCATGTGACGCCCTGCCAGCAGATGATGGAAGTCCTGCAGGGCAAGAAAAATGGCATGGATTTCCAGCAAATTGATGGGAAGAGTGGTCTCCGGATGGACCACCTGCCCTGAGTTGTGTGATGACGATGAATCGCTCCCAAACCTGTTAGACTGGGTCAGTGGTAAGACAACCCAGTTTACTGGTAGGAAGGACCTCCCTGTCTGGAGAGAGGCAGGACGGAGCCACCAATATGTTTTACAGATGGGGACAGACGCAGGTTCTGTCTAAGTAGCAGGATTCCTGTCCAAGTGAGAAGAGGAGAGCGAGCTGTAGGGTCTGAGATGGAGCTAAGCAAAAGGAACTGCCTCAATTGCTGCTACCATCTTCCCCAGGACCCTCATTCCGAAGCGAAGGAATGGGTCTGGAACGGAAAAGTGTCCGGAGACTGTGATGCAAGACGATGGCCTTTTCTCGCGGAAGCAATACTAGTCCCTGAGAAGTGTTGAAGACCATTCCTAAAAAGGTAATGGTCTGGCTCAGGATTGGAGAGGACTTGGGTAGATTTAGTAACCAGCCTAGACGGACGAGTGTGTCCATGGTAATTCTGAACATTCTCCTTGTAGTCTTTGAATGAAGGTGCCTTGATAAGGAGATAGTCTAAATAAGTAGGACCATTATACCCCTGGAATGTAGTACCTTCATGACAGCGGCCATGATCTTTGTAAATACTCTGGGAGCAATCGAAGACGAACGGTAAAGCTATGAATTGGTAATGATCCTGACATATTGCGAAACTGTATGGAAACGTTGTGTGGGCACTGGAGAGAATTGGTAGTATAGAGTAACGCATTATAGTTTGACTTGTCTATTGATGCGAGACACTCCACCTGTCATCCATCTCGTATTACGGATGGAGAGGAATGATTGTAATGATTCCATGCCCAAAAGTGAACGAGCAGTCTGATAAACCCGTTGAGAAGCTTGAGGTCTAGGATCGGACGTACTGGCCCGTCCTTTTTGGGTACACAAAGTGGTTTGAGTAAAAACCTGTGAATCTTTTCGTTTGGCGGTAGGAACAATGACCCCTGCCAGCCGGAGGGAATCGAGGCCCTGAAAAAGGCCACAAGCTTTTACTGGCGATTTTGGGGGGGTGGAAGACGAAAAAAACGATCGGAAGGACGGGTTCGAAACTCTATGGAGTAACCGAAGAAATTACCTCCCTGACCCACTCGTCGTCTACGAACAGCGAGCCAAATGTCCTGAAAAAGAGAAAGGCGGCCGCCTACCCGGGAGGAGTCTTCCGGGAAGGGGAATGAGTCAGGAAGAGGAAAATCTTTGTGACGTGGTCACTTAGATTTTGAATGTCTTTGGAGCGTGACTGCCAGGTAGACGAGGACCTCTGAGAAGATTGAGAGTTCCTGGTCTCTTCTTGGGGATCGGTTATTGGATTGAGACGGGCGGGAGGTCGACCAACCAAATGAATTACGAAAACAACCGAAACCGGGTCTGTTGGCGCCGAAAAAGGGGACGTTTCGGTTTATGTTGTGGAAGAGAGGTACTCTTTCCTCCAGTGGCATCCGAAATTAATTTATCAAGCTTTCCCCAAAGAGTCGTCCAATGAGGTAAAGCAGACTGGTTAGGGATTTTTTGGAGGCTGAGTCTGCCTTCCATTCGCGGAGTCAGAGTGCTCTGCGGATTGTAATAGATTAGCCGCTGCAATAGCTGAACAGTTGCGGCGGTCAAGTGCCGCTTGGAGCATGTACTCCGCTGCGATGGAAATCTGAGCAGCCATGTCTGACCCCTCTGGGACAGAGGTATCACGGAGGGAGTTTGCCCAGGAGGCGACTGCCTTAGCTACCCAGACTGAAGCAAATAACGGGGACAAGGTGAACCGGTGGCCTCAAAAATTGAACAAACTAATTGCTCGACCTGCCGGTCGTGGGATCTTTAATAGATGAACCGTCTGGAAGGGAGAGAAGAGTGCGCATGGCCAAACGGGAGACAGGAGGATCGACCTGTGGGGATTCAGCCCAGTTCTGACCTAGGACTGGAGGGAAAGGGTAGCAGGATTCCATAGCCTTACGATTGCCAAACCGTTTGTCAGGTCGGGTCCTGTGTTTGGTTATGACTTCCTGGAATTCAGGATGGTCAGAAAAAAATATATCACAGTCCAGCAACAAAAGAAGGGGGCACCCCCGTATAGGAAGGCTTTTCCAGGTGGAGACAAAAGAGTTAAAGTCACACAGGCCTTTGGGGTGCCAGCTAACAGAGAATTCAATAATCAGCTTAAGAAAAAGAGCGGCACTCACCAAAGTTGCAACATGCGAGGTCCTTTATTGGGGTAGTTGGTACAAAGTGCAGGGAGGGGGACCGGGTGACGACGGCACCGTTTCGGGCGGACTGCCCTTCAACGGATCACGGGCAGCTGGTGGTGCCTGCTCCAACCTTATATAGGAGGAGCAGGCACCACCACTTAGCTGAAGTATGGCATGTAAGCATAAGATCTTTGCATATTGATTTACAATAATTACTATGATGTGGTTCCCTGGTATAGCTTTTAATATGTGTCTTGTAAGTCGGCTTTGTTTTTAACATGTTCACATTATTCTGTGCACGTTTGTTTAGCTGGTGATGACGTCATGAGGGCGGTCCTGCTCCTCCTATATAAGGTTGGAGCAGGCACCACCAGCTGCCTGTGACCCGTTGAAGGGCAGTCCGCCCGAAACGGTGCCGTCGTCACCCGGTCCCCCTCCCTGCACTTTGTACCAACTACCCCAATAAAGGACCTCGCATGTTGCAACTTTGGTGAGTGCCGCTCTTTTTCTTAAGCTGATTAGAAAAAAATATATGCGGGCACTTTGCTCACTTAAAAGATATTGTGGGCTCTGGTGTATCGGATGGGGGACTATCAACGTTAAGTGTCTGATTTACAGCCGTTATCAGGTCCTGTATCATAGACTGAGTGTCAGGGTTGTCCAGGTCAAGGGACATATAGTGCTCCGGGTCCGAGTCATATGGGCCCTGGGAAGAAGGAGAACCTGGTTCCTGGTCCTGGGATGGGGAACTCTGGGAGCTTCCCGAGGGGGAGGGAGAAGGACTTTTGTGAGTTCTTTTACGGGTAGGATCCTGGCGAGAAGAAGAGGACTCTTACCTCTGGAGACAGTATCGTGAATCTCTGTATTATCCTCTCTTGGCTCAGGGAGCCCGGAGGGGTCAGGTGTGGGTCGGGTCTGCACAACCTGGATGAGAGTCGATTTCAGTCTTTCCATGGATTGAGTCATGGAATGAGTCATAGACTGGGTCAAAAAAACAGCCCATGCAGGAGTGGTGGGGAGACTACCATTTACGGCAGGGGCAACGGGCTCAGGGGATACCTCGGAAGCTGAGGTTGCTCAATTGGTGGGCTCCAGATTAGTTTGATCACAGGCCTGGCAGAGAGGGGTTGTGTGACCGCTGGGCAGGTGCGCCTTGCAGGTGGCACATGAGGCATAAAAGGTCGCCATCTTTGAGGCTTTCTTGTTACCTCTGGAGCTCTGCATGATTTCAGTGCTTGCAGGTATTCACCCAGAGAGGGTGTGCAGGTATCTCTATATGTGCTGCCTTGGACTGTATACCTGAAGCAGCAGGGTGCAAGTAATCACAGCGCTATTGCTGACAGTGGGGGGCTGCAGGGAAGGAAGACAAAAGGGCACTAGCAGATTTGCTGTGCCCCTTACCGCTCTTAATGGACCGCAGACCAGGTCCGATGTCACCCTTAGAAGATGAGAGGTGGCCTTCGTGATGCTAAAGCCGGAGAAGGCGGCAGAAAATGGCGCGCAGAACATCCCGCGATATGCGAGAAGCGCCAAGAGGAGGGGTCCGCCTACTGTGACGCGGTCGGAATCTGCAATTCCCAGTTGGGATCTGCAATTCCCACGACATCAGGCGGGGGGCGGTAACCAAGGCGGGAGGGGGTGTTATACTATGGTGTAGGCCGCAAGCCGGGGACTAGATTAGATTGTACAGCTGAAAAAAAGCGAGCTCCGGCGCGGAGGACTTGGGAGTTCAGTTACCGCGGCGCTAATGATAGCGGTGTGTCTCTGGAGCGGCCCCCTAGATATGAATATGCAAACGGGCCCCCTTTGTGCACAGTAACCCCAAAATCAGGGGACATTAGAGGGGGGGGGGCAGCGGTCCAGAGGAGCCCTGATTACCTTCTGTAGGCTCCTCGATCCAGAACCCCAGAAGGGAATGGGGAGGGCATCTTGGAAATTTCTCGGCCCATAATCTACAGAGAGTGTGGGGAGGGTCTGCTTTTTGCATGGCGTCCAGAAGAATCCTTACTGAGGCTGCCGCCCGTGATTTCCCGTGGAACAGGGGGAGAGGTGTATGTCTGGAAATGCCGGTAGAGGAGCAAAGGAGTTCGGAACCCGATGGAACCGTCGCCTAGCTTCCTATCCTTCGTGGCAGAAAGAGGTACGTGGAGGTAACACCCCGCGTTCCCGTCTGTTGATGGTTTTGGGAAAGCGGTACGAGAGGGTACCGTCGCCCTATTATATCTTCGGTTAAAAAGGAAAAAAAAAAAATAAAAATCTAACTATCTACTAGTAATGTGGTCCTTGGACCGCATCTACCTCCTAATGACACTAAGCAAAAACTGGTGAGGCTGGAGCCAGCCAGGGTGTATGTACTACAGGGGAGGAGCCCACTGTTTTCTTTGTTTCAGAAGTATACTTAGTGCTGCCTCCTAGTGGACAGCAGCATAACACCCATGGTCCTGTGTCCCCCAATGAGGCGAAGGAGAAATATATATATTGTGGATAACCTACTGTAAAATAAAAATCCTTCAAAAGTAGAAGTGTTAATAGTTTAATTTTAAAACAATCACGTAACAAAATGCAAAGTGAATGAAGAAAATAGTGATCTAAATCAAAATTTGGTGTGACCACCCTTGCATCATTCCTTGCATAATGGAGAAGTATCTGCCTGCATTTGTCAGCAGTGAGGGCAACGTGAAAACTGTAGACGCTGTGGCCGACCATGAAAACGTGCGCAAGTGATGAAAGACACATCTTGGTTATGTCATCTCAAAAACCAGAAGATGTCCAGCAGTTCTATGAGCTCAGCACTGGCATCTGCTGTTCAGAGACGTCTGGTCAGAAGTGTCTTTATGGCAGAAGTGCAGCCAAAAAAACATTTCTTTGACTTACTAAGGTGATCTAACACACAAAACATGGGAATTGGGGTGCAGAAAACATCAGTAGGTGCTTGGTCTGAAGCGTTAAAATGTTAAATATATGGCTGTAACAGACGTTTGTGGAAGGGTTGGAGAGCGGTACAATAATGATTGCCTACAGCAGACAAACATGACGGAGGTTCCTTGCAAGTTTGGGGCTGTATTTCAATTTGAGAGTAGTGGCGTCATAAATGCTATGCAGTGTGACCAGAAAGAGACATCTGATTGGCTTCAAATTTATTCTACAGCAGGGCAACGACCCCAAACATACACCCATTAAGATTTATCTCTAGCGATAGAAAGAACAAGGAGTCTGGAAGTGACGATACAACCCCCACAGATCTCTGATCTCAATGTCATCCAGTTTGTCTGGGATTACATAGAGACAGAATGGTATGTACAAGAATACATCCACAGATCTGTGGTTAGTTCTACAAGATGTTTGGAACAACCTTTCTGCTGAGTTTCTTCAAAAACTGTGTGCACGAGTGCCTAGATGAAATGATGTTTGGAAGGCATAGGGTGGTCACATCAAATATTACATTTGATTTAGGTTTCTCATCTTTTGCTCATTTACTTTATTTTTAATCAACAATTGCAAGCTGTTAACACCTCTATTTTAAAGCTTTTTAATCATTGTATCATTTGCCGCACAATACTGTGTATTTTAAGTCTCCAGGTCAATAAAACTGGGGGAATAAAAATTAACAACATATAAACCACACAATAGACACTCGCATGTATATGTAGGCAATTTAGTATGGTTTATGCAACTTTTCCTTAGTTGCATTCCTGGGGGTGTATACTGCAGAGGAGAGCCACACTTTAATCTTTTTCTGATCACTTAGTGTCGCCTCCTGGTGGCAGCAGCATAACACCCACGGTCCTGTGTCCCCCAATGAGGCGACAGAGAAAAGCTCCTATCATGTATACTAAGGACATACTTTCTCATAGCATGAGCAGTTGGTTGTTCTGCACCCTAGTCTACAAGAAAACCAGAATGGGAATGCTAAAGAAAGACAATTGTGAACACTTATTAAACTAAAATTAGGTTAAAAAAAAAAATGTAATATTTTACATTTCATCTAAGAAAATGATAGCTGTTACTTAGAAACAATTATTCCATGAAGTGGTAACGGTTGCTTACCCCGATGATGAACCTTGGTTGGTTGAACTGTTGCATTGCCCTTGTAGCTGGTTCGCTGAAGCTTGCCATGCTCATAGTTGCAGTACAGATTTCAATAGTGGGCTCTGCCACGTAGTTGTCGCGTTATGTGGGTCCACATAGTAGATTCGCCACATGTTTATTACACACTGCTCCCACGTGAAAATGACGAGAATTGGTAAGTGCTAAATAAGCTAAGAAGACATGCAGAAGATAATAAAGAAGAGAGACAACATGATTACTTGACATTTATTAATCATTTAAGTTACTGGAAATGCCCAGCCGAAACTGCAGGGCAATAGGAAGCTTGATTGATTGATGGCTACCAAAGTGGCCAGTCTAACATAACAGTTCAACCTGAGAAGACAAAGCAAGGCTTACCCAGGGGGAAGAGGCTCTGGTCTGTCCCAGGTCGTCCTTTTTGCCACATGATCCACAAAATACACACGTCCATGTTGATCCACACGCTGCTCCCAACTGTTAAAAGGGAGAGCAATAAAGACTTCAATAATCATTCAATTATTACCTATTCTGTGGGTGGTGATAAGGTGGTAAATGAGGTTCATTTTCTGAAACCCATAATCACGTAAAAAGTGTCCTTAATTCACCTATATAAATAGGCCATTAGTTGAGAGTGTGACCATTTACTGTGTAGAGAAATGGTGCTCACTAATGCGCAATCCCACAGAATCCTGTTCTTGAGGTCTAAAGAGGTCTCAGAAATGTGATCAGCAGTGACCATACATCCATCGTGTTCAGTGACCATGCAGCCATCGTGTTCAGTGACCATACATCCATCGTGTTCAGTGATCATGCAGCCATCGTGTTCAGTGATCATGCAGCCATCGTGTTCAGTGATCATGCATCCATCGTGTTCAGTGATCATGCATCTATCGTGTTTCAGTGATCATGCATCCATCGTGTTCAGTGACCATGCATCCATCGTGTTCAGTGATCATGCAGCCATCGTGTTCAGTGAACATGCAGCCATCGTGTTCAGTGATCACGCAGCCATCGTGTTCAGTGATCATGCATCCATCGTGTTCAGTGATCATGCAGCCATCGTGTTCAGTGATCATGCAGCCATCGTGTTCAGTGACCATACATCCATCGTGTTCAGTGACCATACATCCATCGTGTTCAGTGACCATGCAGCCATCGTGTTCAGTGACCATACATCCATCGTGTTCAGTGATCACGCAGCCATCGTGTTCAGTGATCACGCAGCCATCGTGTTCAGTGATCACGCATGCATCGTGTTCAGTGATCATGCATCCATCGTGTTCAGTGATCATGCATCCATCTTGTTTCAGTGATCATGCATCCATCTTGTTTCAGTGACCATGCATCCATCTTGTTTCAGTGATCATGCATCCATCTTGTTTCAGTGACCATGCATCCATCGTGTTCAGTGATCATGCATCCATCGTGTTTCAGTGATCATGCATCCATCGTGTTTCAGTGATCATGCAGCCATCGTGTTCAGTGATCATGCATCCATCGTGTTCAGTGATCATACATCCATCGTGTTCAGTGACCATGCAGCCATCGTGTTCAGTGAACATGCAGCCATCGTGTTCAGTGATCATGCATCCATCTTGTTTCAGTGATCATGCATCCATCTTGTTTCAGTGACCATGCATCCATCTTGTTTCAGTGATCATGCATCCATCTTGTTTCAGTGACCATGCAGCCATCGTGTTCAGTGACCATGCATCCATCGTGTTCAGTGATCATGCATCCATCGTGTTCAGTGATCATGCATCCATCGTGTTTCAGTGATCATGCATCCATCGTGTTTCAGTGATCATGCAGCCATCGTGTTCAGTGATCATGCATCCATCGTGTTCAGTGACCATGCAGCCATCGTGTTCAGTGAACATGCATCCATCGTGTTCAGTGATCATGCATCCATCGTGTTCAGTGAACATGCAGCCATCGTGTTCAGTGATCATGCAGCCATCGTGTTCAGTGATCATGCATCCATCGTGTTCAGTGATCATACATCCATCGTGTTCAGTGACCATGCAGCCATCGTGTTCAGTGAACATGCAGCCATCGTGTTCAGTGAACATGCAGCCATCGTGTTCAGTGATCATGCATCCATCGTGTTCAGTGATCATACATCCATCGTGTTCAGTGACCATGCAGCCATCGTGTTCAGTGATCATGCATCCATCGTGTTCAGTGATCATGCATCCATCGTGTTCAGTGATCATGCATCCATTGTGTTCAGTGATCATGCATCCATCTTGCTTCAGTGATCATGCATCCATCTTGTTTCAGTGATCATGCATCCATCTTGTTTCAGTGATCATGCATCCATCTTGTTTCAGTGACCATGCAGCCATCGTGTTCAGTGACCATGCATCCATCGTGTTCAGTGATCATGCAGCCATCGTGTTCAGTGATCATGCAGCCATCTGTTTCAGTGATCATGCAGCCATCTTGTTTCAGTGATCATGCAGCCATCGTGTTCAGTGACCATGCAGCCATCGTGTTCAGTGACCATGCAGCCATCGTGTTCAGTGACCATGCAGCCATCGTGTTCAGTGACCATGCAGCCATCGTGTTCAGTGACCATGCAGCCATCGTGTTCAGTGACCATGCAGCCATCGTGTTCAGTGACCATGCAGCCATCGTGTTCAGTGACCATGCAGCCATCGTGTTCAGTGACCATGCAGCCATCGTGTTCAGTGACCATGCATCTATCGTGTTCAGTGATCATGCAGCCATCGTGTTCAGTGATCATGCAGCCATCGTGTTCAGTGACCATGCAGCCATCGTGTTCAGTGACCATGCAGCCATCGTGTTCAGTGATCATGCAGCCATCGTGTTCAGTGATCATGCAGCCATCATGTTCAGTGATCATGCAGCCATCGTGTTCAGTGATCATGCAGCCATCATGTTCAGTGATCATGCAGCCATCGTGTTCAGTGATCATGCAGCCATCGTGTTCAGTGATCATGCAGCCATCGTGTTCAGTGATCATGCAGCCATCGTGTTCAGTGATCATGCATCTATCGTGTTCAGAAGCGGTTTGTATGCCTGTCCTTAACAGCATGGGTGCCAGTTATGTTACACAGCTGGCACCTGACAATAAGTAATGCAATCAGAGCTAGCTCAGATCACAAACAATTAACCCCTTAAATGATGTTATTAAACACAACAGCAACATTTTAAAGGCTGCAACATGGCGGTTGTCAGTTCTGAAGGCCACTGGTTCCTAGTATGTTGTGGACATTGGATCTTGATGGGTTGCGATCGGAACTGGGTGCCCTCTGAAGATGTTAAATCATGTTGCAAATTTTTCTTTTTTTTTTACTGCACAATTTCACTGCAGTTGTATTTGTCTTGCAGTACATTATATGAGTATAACGAACATTGTGTTATTCAGTGCTACAAGCTGCGCTGTGAAGAATAACCTGTCATATTGCTGTGTCAATGGAAAAATAAACCTATGGCTCTTCGAAAAAGAGAAGGGAAAAAAAAACAACAAATATATTACTTTAAAAAAAAAAAAAAAAAAAAGAAAGCCCCACTTTACTGGCTTCAAAAACCTACAGACAGAACAAATCAATTTTTCAAAAAAGTTATTTTAGGAGCTTGCAAAAGCTGAAACCTTCCCTCTTTCCAGTCCACTATAATGTTATAGCTTCATGGTGATCAGAGGCATTCACTGTATGTGACAAATACTGTCAATAGTAGAAAGTAGAGGGCATCCAAACGCTGCAGCGTCAGTCTGAATACACCATATTCATTGCCTTCTACCATGTATTCACGTCTGTAGTAGATAATCTGATGCCGGATGAGAACACCTGCAATATCAGTAAATGAATACTCTACAGACATACCCAGGAGGAAGGGCTCCTTGGTTGACATTTCCCATTCTCTGGCCATCAATGTTAACAGGAAGAATTTGTCTGGAAACAGGAGGGACACCGGACGTCACGTCTGTCTCCGGCACAGGAGTGCTGCCTGCCAGGATTGCTGCGGTTTCTGAACTGTTGAAGGGAGGGGCTAGAAGAAAGGCAAGAAATCATTAGTACATTTTCACCTGTATTTCTGGTGTAAAAAAAGAAAACATACATTTGTACAATTATATACACATCATCACAAATGTGATGTAAGTATGGTGATGTATGTATGAAAGTCATATCTCCCTCTCCAGCTTGATTGGCAAGTCTCTTACTTTGAGTGTAGGGAGAGACCTGACAATCAAGCTAAGCAAGGAGAAACTAGAGTGGGATTCTCCAAAAACTCTTCTTATTGTGCCGTGTTCGTTTTAACCCGTCACCCTGTATTGTGGCAGCTGACAAAGTTAGTATGGTTAGAAGGAAGACCTGTCCATCAAGTTACACTTAAACGGAACCTGTCACCTAGAATTAAGGCCCTACACTATCACTACCTGTCCCTTCCAAGCTGCTCCCTATGTATCCCTATCTGAGCTAAAGTGGCCCTATAAAAGATCAGAAAAATAACTTATAACTTACAGAAGTCCCTGAGGCTGGGGACTGAAAAGGCGGGCCCAGGCTCCATGCAGCACTCCTCGATCCGGCTGCGCAAGCCCCGCTGGGCGGCACTTTCTTCATCTCCGCCCCTCCATTTGGAATCTCCCGCCCTCTGGACGCCTATCATGCACCGGCCGCTATGTCACATCTGGTGCGGTGCATTATGGGGCCGATCACATGATCGGCTCCAGTGCATTATGGGCTTGATCACGTGATCGTCCTGGCTCCGTGCATGTGCAATGCGCTTATTGAAGCCGGGTCCCTGCTCCCCCCTACTGAACTAAAGGAAGGCAAAATGCATGAACCAATCTGCCCTAAAAGGAGAATGTTCTTTCCTGATCCCATGTTGATCGACTGGGTCAGCATCTAAAATAGGAATGTTATACATTTACACAAGAGTTAAAGGGGTTTTCAGAACCTTGACACTAATGACCTACCCTTGGGATGTAGTGGAAAACCCTTTTACTTGTTATTTTGCTCTACTCAATCATATTTTTATGCTACCGCTTACACCAGCCTCGAGGTGGATCATGCCACAGATTAATAACTGCTGCCTCTGCAGATGGAGGGAATGCTCTTTTCTTGTGAGTTTTCTATGAGACATTTTATGCACTTGTACAAATTATAGGGTTATCTAGAACCCCTCCCCTCCCCAAATGGAGCTTAGCATTTATTGGCAGGAAGTTGCTAATAACCTGCCTGATCCACCTAAAGATGATTTCTCCTAGCTCCAAGTTGTCATTGACCACTCCTACCGGCGATTTCACCACTTCCTGTGATGTCACATTGACAGCTAGCTTCATGCAGCATTCGGCTAAGCCAAGTGTCCAGCAGCAAGACATCCCGCATAACCCTGTTAATCATGATCCCACTTATACACTGCTTATAATAGGCACACATGGGCAAATACATTAAAAAAAAGGTATATTGCACTAAGGGAGGACCGAGTGCCGCCTGCTTTTATGCATATATATACTGAGAAGTTGAATTACATATTGGACTTGTACTGCCTTTTTCTTTTCAGTCAATTCTTGTAATTTTTTACATCACAAATAACCTTTATCAGTTTTGCTCCTTTTTTTCAAACTTTTCTAATTGTAGGGTATCTTCCTTTCTATGAACCGGGGCCAGGAACTGAACTGAGGTCAGCTAAATGCTTGTTTGGTCATCAGCTCTCTCTCCCTTCTCCCCACTAAACAAACATTCAGCCAAACATTCGTGTGCTTTCAATGGTTTTCAATGGAGAAAGAGGCAAAAGCAGCAACCTGACACCTCATGAGAGCCTACTCACTTGAAAACACAATGATCGGGATTCTGAATTTAAGCTGCCTTAAGGCCCTGTTACACGGCATTACATCATCAACGACATTGCCGATACGTTACGGATTTGGAGTCGTTCCAGCGACATCGTTACGACCTCGTTGCGTGTGACTGCCAAGTTGTAACGAGAAATCGTTGGATCGCAGGTTTGAGAACATGTTCTCAAACCAGACGATCAACGATCAGCCAACCTGGTATATCGTTGTGTCTGACACCGCGATAACGATGTCGTTTAGAACTTCGCCCATTCACAGCAATGAGCAAGGATCGTTTATACTACAAATGATGTCGGAGGAGATGAGTGTAAAGGCCTCGTGACGTGGCACGACGTTGGAATGATGTCGGGAACGATCTCGTGGGCACGCGGTAGGTTCAGACATCGTTTTGACATCGGTGGTGAATGTCACACGTCTAGATATTGTGGACGACTCACCAACGATGTAGTGAGCAGCTATCGTTCGCACAACCCAGTGAATGATACCTGCTCATTGCTGTGAATGGGCCAAGTTCTAAACGACATCGTTATCGCGTTGTCAAACACAACGATATACCAGGTTGGCTGATCGTTGATCGACTGGTTTGAGAACATGTGGATTGTGGTGCCCTCTACCTTAACTACTAATTTTGTAATTTCTGTATTGCAAAATTTAAGCCCATGAAAAATTAAGATACACAGATTTAGGTGCTGTTTGCTTATTTTTGCTTATTATTGTGTGTACATGTTTCCTCATCTAGTCCAGAAAGGAGCAACATTTCAGGGTAAAGCAAAGCTGCTCGTAATGAGGGAGCCAGCTGGCATTACAGACCGACTTCCCCCTCCATTTAATGGTAGGTTGAGAGTGGTTTTTTCATTAATATTTTGCACCTGCTATCTCCACCTTTATTAAGGTGGTCGCTGCATCATTTTAGTGAATTTGTTGAAGAGGTCAGGAAGATAGAAGACAAGTAGGTGAGAATGTGCTCGGTAATGCTTCGACATGCCAAGAGGGCACAGAACACCTGCCCTTGGTTTGAACAATTGTGAGTGGCTTTACATCTGTCTACACATGCAATGATCCATCCCTTATCACAGATCATGATTTATCTGTCTGAAAAAGCAGGGGAAGCCACTTATAGTAGTTGTGATGGTGACTAGGCTGCGGTCAACCAGCTTCGGCGGATACAAGTACATTTCAAGGAATACCCAAGACAATTCCCCATTTATAGAGATGAGGATTTAATCACAGCTGAAACTGAAGATTTATCATCGTACCTGAGATGGATGTTCTTTGAGGGGTAGGTGGTGGTGGCCGCGATGGTCTGGGTGGTCTGCTGGGTTTGAACCCTCCATTGGACAAAGATGGTGAATTAGTGCCATTAGGTCTGCGATTTTCACTAGGACTTGTGCCATCTGTACTTTCAGCACTGAAAAATAACCTTGGTTGAAGAGCTACACACAACAATTACAAGACAGTGCAATAACATTTACTGCAGAAGCGATGCTCAAACTAGATTACACAAACTCATTAAGGATCTCTCTGGTCTATGGCACTCGTTTCAATTTTCTATTTCTGCTGTATAGGAAGGTCTGTTGCTTCAGCCATCACGATCCAGTTACTTTCTAGTGAATAGGCCTCACCTCACCCCAAGTTTCCTGCTACAGAGTACAACACCACATAAAGTAGGGTCCCTCATATATCTACTTGGTCTGTAAGTTTGTCCCCAAAATAACGCTACCTAGAGGACAATGGCTGCAGTGCAGGCAGCCACAGGAGACTAAAGGAATAGATTATCCTTCGATAGATAGCAGTGCGGCTCTTTACTATTCATCTGTGGCGTTAGGCAACATCCGATACAGATCATAGGTATTCCATGGTGGTAGTGTCCTACACAATCACACCAGGTGAACACCACCTTGTCACTTAAAGGGATCCCGTCACCCCCAAATCACCTCCTAAGCTATTAAAAGCTGTCCCTCGAGCATAGTAACACTTACCCTACACTCCTTTTAGCTCCTAAATGCAGCAAGTGAAACTGAATATAAACGTTATAAAAGTACCTCATTACTGATGTTAATGAGTGACTATGGTATTCATAGTCACCCAGCCAGGCTGCCCCTCTTCATACTATCACGCCTCAATAGGCGTGATCTTCATGATACATTCAAATGCGCGCCTCCCCGCTCTCCTCTCGGCCTGGCGCTGCAGTGTGGGGCTGTATGACGCGATTTGCGTCATTTCCGGCACCGGGTGACGAATTTACACCCGCGCCGCTGTTCGCTTCAAGTCCCGCACTGCGCAAGCGCATGCGCAGTACGGGGCTTGATGCTCCAACAGCAGCGCGGGTGTAAATACGTCACCCGGCGCCGGAAATGACGCGAATCGCGTCATACAGCCCCACACTGCAGCGCCAGGCCGAGAGGAGAGCGGGGAGGCGCGCAGGGAGGCGCGCATTTGAATGTATCATGAAGATCACGCCTATTGAGGCGTGATGGTATGAAGAGGGGCAGCCTGGCTGAGTGACTATGAATACCATAGTCACTCATTAACATCAGTAATGAGGTACTTTTATAACGTTTAAATTCAGTTTCACTTGCTGCATTTAGGAGCTAAAAGGAGTGTAGGGTAAGTGTTACTATGCTCGAGGGACAGCTTTTAATAGCTTAGGAGGTGATTTGGGGTGACAGGATCCCTTAAAACTTAATAGCGAGTTTTGAGGAGTAAACTCAACTGCGCTTTCTTTGTCCATACAATCTCTTTCAGCGCACTTATGTATGCCTAACACAGATGTGATTGTACCATGGCACTTACCCAGCAGCAGGGGAATCCATCTGTACTCTTGAGTTATCAGAAGCTACATAGGAACAAAAGAAAGAAATAATGGAACATCTATTTGCAAATTTACTACAAAGGTTACTAAAATGGAATTACTTGTGCAAATATGTGTCAATGTAAAGGGGAAGGGTACTCTTCAAAATGGAGTATTGAGAGAGAACCAGTCATCTCTACTGACAAGTCTGGTTAGTCGTATATACATATATTATTATAAGTATAAAATAAAATAGTCATAGGATATCCCTTATAAGTATGGGGTACTTTTACATAAAAAGCTTGACAATACAATTTGAACCCCAGATCTACAATTAATAGCATCTATTCACATTTGAGAATATGAACTACATTCAGTGTATGAGCTGACAAAGCACCAGACACATACAGGATGTATCCATAAAGGCCCAATCACCAAGCATATGCCTTAAGTATGTCCTTTTGGCATACAACGGGATGGCATCATACCTGCCATTTGCTGAAGAAAATAGCATAATGGACTTCACTATTTCAAACAAATAGAGTATTGCATACCCTTTTTAATTTACAATAGTGGCCAATTAATCTGTACATGACCAAGGACATATGTATATATGCACGTCCTTGGCCGTGTGCCCTCCCTTTGATGCAAGCTCGCATCATCCCCTGTACATATCAGCTGATTTGATCAGCTGACACGTGTAGCTAAAAGCATTTATTGGATCAGCGATCCAAAAGGCACTGTTAACCCTTTGGATCGTGCTGTTCCCCACCAGCATTGGTGGCCCCATGATGAGTTGTCATGACAGCAGGGGGACAGCTGAGGGCTCCAGATATTGTCATGAATCACTTCTTGTCAGGATGCCGATCAATTGTGCTATGCATAGGGATCCTGAAGTACCTCTCTGCACAACAGAAGCGATTGTACTCTGCAGTCCTGAGGCGCTCTAAGAGGCTATGTAAAATAAAGAAAGTAAAAAAAAAAAAGTTTTAAAGACTGCAAGAATAAAAACAAAACCCCCCTTTTGCCGCATTGAAAGTAAAAAGTATTAAAACACAGAAAATCATAGTTGGCGTCGCAGCATTCAGAAATGCCCGATCAAAATATAAAATTACTTAATCAGATCTGTAAATGTAACAGAAAAAAATCCAAATGCTTAAAATGTTTTTTTTTTTTTGCTCATTGCAACATTGCAATAAAATGAAATAACAGGCGATCAAAACAAAGTATCTGGCCAAAAATCGCATTATTAGAAACATCCACTCAAGCCACACAAAAAAAAGTCGTCACACAGCCTCAGATCCTAAAAAATGAGAATGCTACGGGTCACGGAAAATGCTATTCTCTTTTGCTTCCTCCCCAGCCCAGTAGATGTGCTATAATCAGATCATGTCTCTGTATAGTCAGACACAGCCATTACACAGTAGGGACACATATATAAGATTATCTCAGCACAGGAACATTTTTTTTAAACATTCAATTGTTGAAATTATTATTATTTCAAGATCTATTGACTACGATGAATTTTAAAATTACCTTTGTGTGTGGGGCACCCCCTAAGTGTATGAAGCTCTAAATCTGGTGTTAAAGGGAACTTGTCACCAGGTCTTCTCCATATAAAAGTACACCCACCACCAGTATGCCCTTATATACCACATTTTGTGTACAAGTCTTCAAACCGATCTACATAACACACACAAAAAAATTCTTTTTTCTATACTCCCCTATAGGGTGGGGTCTGGTCCACTGGGCATCGCTGGTCTTGATCCGTTGCCTCCTCTCTTCTTGCTTAGTGTGGATGACATGTCCTACATCACTCACATAGGTGTCCTCCACTGTGCTCCTACGTGCGCACTGCTCTCTTGGGGGCTTATATACAGCATTATAGAATGCTGAATAAAAGGGCTCATTGGTGGTGACTACTCTTTATACAGGAAAAACCTGCTGACAGGTTCTTTTTAATAATGCGAGTATCCAAAATGGCTCTCTAGACTTCCACCATACCTGATACACAAGTGGCATCTCCGTTAGCCAAGAGCTCTGGATCAACCTGCAGCCCGTTAAGACACACCGAAAGGTCACCCACCGTCTCTCGGTCTCCCTGAAGCTGTAAATTCACCATCACTTCCTCCACTGAAATAGAAAACAGGCAAATAAAGTGTTTACAATGTAAGGCTAAATATCCCTCATAATCAAGTCACTGTATGTGGACCTCTGACTTTCTGGTAAGAATGGTAATACTGGTGATACAGCCATTACCACATGAGTTGTCAATGTAACGTTCTCGGACTCTTATGTATCTATTATATAATTGCGAATGGCTTTTTTGCCCCCGGGCATGGCGAGTCGACTTAGCAGCGCGAAGCATTGGCCGCGAAGCGGCCATTGCGAGTCAGAGACTCGCCGTTCTAGAATCCCGATGCATGTGCATCGGGCTCCCAGCTAGTATTCAATAAAAATGAGAAAAGTGTCCATAACCAGATGTACAGCCGTGGCGGATGGTCTAGCAGTTATACAGGTTGTTATCAAGCTTTCTAACTTTACCAATGCACATATTTAGTAGAGGGAACCTGAATATAAGAACTGATGGACCGCTCAACATTATAATGCCCTCCTCTATAGGACAATCTTTCAATAAACTGGTCTTAATATTAGAAAATGTATTAAATGTTAAAGTTATTGTGATGATATTAATGCTAAACTCAATAAAAAAATTTGAACAAGAAAATGTATTAAATTAAATAAAAACAATAGGCTTATTAACATTAATGCAACCATTTAAAGCAAAAAGTTCCTATCTAGGGACCAACCTCTGGGGCGTCCTTCACAATTTAACAATGCACACCTGCCTCTTGTCTGAGGACAATAAGGAGGACGTAGCACTAAATCAGAACTGAAGAGCCTTCATTCTCCGGATCAAGTGTCCTATGTCTGGGACCACCATCAATCCAAGAAATCAGAATTATGTCATAAGTATTATACAATGAAAGAAAATAAGAGTCTTCCAATCTCACCCCATAGGTAATGGTAGAGGCAACGCATAAGGGCAGTCACTAAGTAAAAAACCTTCCAAGCCCAGGTGCATCAGATTGTGTGCATCAAACATAACAAAAAGAAATTTGTTTTGAGTTTCCTACAAGACATGGACGTTTTGAAAAAGATGATGTAAACAATCTCCGTGAAGGGTTAAACCACTGTTGCAACCTTCTGTCTACTCAATTACAGGGAACACTCCTGGCAAAGCCAACTGAGAAAGCGAATGACAGACAGGCAGCAGCTAACAATGCCCTTCCCAGATGCCCTTCTCAGCTGGATGCCAGCCACAGGATCTGCCCACTGAATTCTTAGAGCTGGGTAATGGGAGTCCCCACATACTGGTTTAACCCATTAGAAGAACATTTATATAGTTATCCAGATAAATGTGCATTAAACATGGTTCCCAGTACTTAAAATAAAAATGGAGAGAAAATGTGTCACAGAAAACAGATAAAAAAAAAAATAACAAGGGATTTAGACAATCTTCAAAATCATTACCTAAATTCTACATAAAGTCAGAAATATTCACTCTGGCTACTGAACCCAATATTGATCTTCCTGTCCTATGAGGACACTAGAGGACTAGAACAGAGACCAATGGATTGTGTCCTGTAGAAATAAAGCTAAAATCCAACATGAAAGGGTACATAAATGTGAAATAGTTGGGTGTTGCATATTTAAGATCAATGCCTTTATGGAGAATGCTTGCTTGGCGATAATTTTGCAGATTTCCAGCCACTATTTGCATCCAACACCTCAACCAACAGGCATTTATGGCACATCATACTAACCACCAAAGCCAAGCAACTCTACTCTGACCTCTGCCTTTAACAAAGTGGATCATTCCCAATTAGTACAGATTCACTCATCTCTTGGCATCAAAGACTTGGTCACATCTTGGATCTCCTCATACTTAACAGACCGGACTTTGAGTTTCCCACACACAATTCATCTCCTCATCTCAACCCCTACCTGTTGGTATCCAAGGCTTGGTTCTAGGACCCCTGCTCTTCTCCATCTACACTAGGGGTCTCAAACTTCAGGCCTCAAGGGCTGCCCACAGTGCAGGTTTCCAGGATTTCCTTAGTATTTGACAGTTGGTCATTTGATTACCAAGGAAATCCTGAAAACCTGGACTGTGTGCAGCCCTCGAGGCCTGGAGTTTGATACCCCTGATCTACACCTTCGACCTGGGACAACTCAAAGTCCCATGACTATCAGTATCATCTCTACGCTGATGACATGCTGACCTACTTCTCTGGACCTGATATCACCTACTTACTAACCAAAATCCCACAATGTCTGTCTGCAATTTCACCCTTCCTTCTCAATTTTTAAAACTCAACATTCACAAAACAAAATTCATCATCTTTCCCCCATCTAACTCCACCCCTAAACCAGACCTATCCATCAAAGTCAATGGCTGCTCACTCTCCCCAGCCCACAAGTTTGCTGCTTCGTGGGTAACCCTTGACCTTTCTCTCGCCTTCAAACATCATATCCAATCCCTTGCCATCTCCTGCCAACTCCAACTCAAAAATATTTCCCAGATCCATTCATTTTGCAAAAAAACTAGCGCATGCCCTCATCATCTCTCGTCTTGACTACTGCAACCTCCTGTTCTGTGGCCTCTCTTCTAACACACTTGCACCCCTCCAATCCACCATGAACTCTGCTGCCAGATTTATCCACCTTTCCCTCCAATAGTCCCCAGGTCTCTCCTCTATGCCAATCCCTTCACCCGCGCTCCCTATTGCCCAGAGAATAAAGTTCAAAACCCTAACCATGACATATAAACCCATCCACTATCTGTCTCCTTCATACATCTGTGACCTAGACTCCCAATACTTATCTGCACGCAACCGCCGACCCTCACAATATCTCCTTCTCTCCTCCCCTTCCCACAATCACATACAAGATTTCTCCTATGCATCCCCCATAACCTGGAACACTCTACCCCAACATATAAAGACTCTCGCCTACCGTGAAAACCTTCAAAAAGGAACCTGAAGTTCCATCTTTTTCGACAAGCCTACCACCTGCATTAAGCCTCAGTCCACTAGACTGTTGCACAACCAGCTCTATCCTTCTCTACTGTATCCTCACTCATACCTTATAGACTGTGAGCCCTCGCAGACAGGGTCCTCATTCTTTCTGAGCCAGTCAATGAATGCACTGTTCATGATAATTGTACTTGTTTTTTATTATGTATACACCTTTTCCCATGCACAGTGCCATGGAATAAATGGTGCTATAGTAATAAAAAATGGTAATAATAATACTGCACATCTCAATTTAAAAAAAAAAAATGTGATTAACCCTTTAACTAGACCTTTATCGGGTGTAGCCAGGCATAGAACTCTCGCTCTCCATTTTTAAAAGTATTTTAAACATGCAGCAATTAGAATATAAGTAACACGTGTATTAAATAACCTGTGCCAGCTACATAGTAATATATACAGCTCTTACATTCTGCATGAATATTTATGGAGCACATTAATTATACATGGGGCATGCTCACTGGTTCCCTTTAATTCTGTAACTAGAAAGAAGATGGCAGCTAAGCAGTAATGCCTATGGGATAGATGTGTGTAGTCAGAGGGATCTGTAGTTACTGCAAGTTTGTGTCATTAGAGCAATCATGAGATTACTTCAGGGAACCGTACAGAATCTGAAGGTGAAAATAGCACTGATGAGAACATGTTATGAGGTCATGAAGAAGGAGCTGCCATGGGCTGTATACTCACACTTCATATTATTAGCTAGAAGGGTTTCCTGCAGGTTCAGCGATGCAGTGCCGAGGAGAGCATCTGATTTTAAGGTCTGATGGCTCCATACACGGAAACTTAACACACTGAATGGGGTGACAATGCTGCAGACAGAAGAGAAAGACACGTCTTTTACATAGGCAAAGCAAATAAGTGAGGACAGCAAGATAACACCAAGACAATAGAGGAAAGTAATACCCAGCTATGACTTCCCTATATGTAACATTATAGAGGACTGATCAGGTACACTATACTGGAAACCCCAACACACAACTAGTCCGTTCTATTACAGCACCGGCACATAGGGTAAAGCAAAGTGTCCTACTACCCACCCCATAATCTAAGTCTCGCCCCCCGTGTCCTCATTTCCTCGCCCACCTTCTTAGACAGACACTTACACAGTGAGGTGCTGCTTCCATTTCGGACTGTGGGTGTTGTTCCGAGTTTCTGTCTTCTTTGATTGTCCATCGACTGACACTTCCACATAAGGGTTTGGCCCAAACCAATTCTTTCTGCCGTCTTTCAGCTTGGCGGAAATAACTAAGATATAAAAACTAATGGTTATATATTTTTATTTACCCACTCAGTAAATGTGAAATTTAAAATATTTAAGACATCGCAAATCTATATACGGTATATTAATGCAAATATATACAAAACTACCAATTTCTGCAAGACTGGTCTCTTCTCCGCTCGATGGCAGATGTTGGGGGAAAGATGGAGCGGGCATTTGTAATTGCAACCTACAAATTCCTTCTGCTCGTGGATGATAAGTCACTGTCAAAGGTAACTGGTAGTGTCCTATTGCCCTCTCCTTGAGGACACGTGCAATGCTGTATGTATGGATTTTAAGAGTTTGAACAGAATGTCCCCTCCACATACTAAATGGAATTTATTCACAAATCCAATGTTTTTTTGGATCTGGTATTAACTGGAAAGCTGTGATCTTGCATTAACACTCTTCAGTGGTACTTAATACACGTGCTCACATTTTATAGTCCTAACCGCATGGTTTCCCTCAAAACAATTGTGAGGTTTGCTATGGAAGCTCAGATCTGAATGTTTTGAAAAGCAGCTAGATTAGCTCCATAGTAAGCTTCCTGCATATAATCCATTTGCCTTAATTTAAACTAAAAGTTAGCTTATTTCTAAGGTTCTTGCAAAACAAATAAACTCCAGGTCATAGTGATATGTCAAAATTCAAACTAAGAGTTAAGGAGCCCCCCACCCTCTATCCCTTATAGCTGGAATGCAGAGAGGACAGCTCTTGGACAGGTCATAGAGTTGAGATAGACTACGTACGGCCCATCGATGCCTCTATTAAAACGATTTCTCTTTATACGAAGCCAAGAGAACACATGATTTTTTTCTGACTCAGAAGTGTATATGAACATAAACTCTGTAAAAATGTCATGTCCTCTGTCAGAACACCTACCATGTTGTTTCCGCACAATCCAATCAAAGGGATTTTCAGTCAGACAACCCATTTAATATATACAGCAGTTGCTCCTATGAAAGTCCATAAACGCACATGTAACCAGGGTCATCCTTATGGGAAAACCTTTCCAGATAGGTGGTGACCATGGCGGTGGCTTTGAAGTTGGACATTTTGGATCCAACGTTTTTTTCCAATGGGAAGAGGGTCATGTGACCTATCAAACTTATTGAGAACGTGCTTGGTCTTAACGTAACTTTTTCTTTCATGAGTTTTTTACAAGTTTATGACCACTTCTAAAACAAAAATTGATTGTATGGTGTGGTACATGGGGTACAAAGATAGTGGGGTCATTCTTCATCAATGGAAACCTCAATGCCACTGGATATCTGAAATTGCTACATGATTCAGATATCCAGTGGCATTGAGATTTCCATTGATGAAGAATGGCCCCACTATCTTTGTACCCCATATACCACACTATACCATCAATTTTTGGGTTCCAACAGTCTTGGAGGGATCTATCTACTGTGGGTTAATGTCAGACCAATAGCGGTGGATTTGTTTGTTAACTTCACCATTCACAAAAAAGTTTGCCTCATCATTCACCTGAAGGCAATAGTCTATGCTGTGAAGATACTAGATGTGCAGCATCTGAAACAACGGATACTGGAAGCATTTTATAAGTGGTCAACTTCAAAATGGCCGCCATGGTCACCACCCATCCTATATACTAATGTGCCACAAACAGGAGGTTGATATCACCAACCATTCCCATTTTATGTAGGTGCATCCATATAAATGGTCCACCCTTATAATTTATATTCATAGAAACAGCATTGTAGAGCTGGAACGGACCTCAAGGGTCATTGGGTCCAACTCCCTGCAAGTTGAGGTTTTCATAAATAATCCCAGCAATATGTTTATCCAGCTCTCTCTCATTGATTGAGAGCCCACAACCTCCCATTGCAGCCTGTTCCACTCTCTGACTGCCCTCACTTTCAGAAAGTTTTTCCTAATGTCTAATCTGTATCTCCTTCCTTTTAGTTTTATCCCATTGCTTCTTGTACTTCCTTGTGCTAATAAGAATAGGCTAGTTCCCTCTGCACTGTAACAGCCTTTCAGATATTTGTAGACAGCTATTAAGTCTCCTCGCAGTCATCTTTTGCAATCTAAACATTCCCAGCTCTTCTAGCCAGTCTTCATAAGACATGGTTTGCAGACCAAGTGAGTGGTGGGTATGGGAGTAGAATTTTTTAGTTTTTATTTTTAATATATATGTGGTGTGATGGGAGCCATATCCACCAAGATGGGCCCTTGATGGCCAAATATACCAGGATAAGGGCCAGGATGAGGGCCATATGTACCAGGGTGGGGACCATATGCACCAGCAGGGATGTGGAGTCGGAGCCCATTTTGTTAAAATGGACCGACTCCGGTCCTTAAAATATATAATGAATTGGGTACAGTAGCTCAATGCAGAATGTGCTGAATATTTTTATGATGGATTATTATTATGTTCTATCTAAATATATTGATTATTTTATCATAATAATGATTAAAATGTGATGTTCACATTATACCACAATAAATGTATCACTTAAACATGAGCCATGTATGGGGGAGTCTGATTGTTGAGTTGGATTCAAGGAAATTGAGGAGTCCGAGTTGGAAATGTGGCTCACAGTCTCCACAGCCCTGTGCCTTGGGAGGACGAGAGCCATATGTACCAGGATGGGAAAATGATGGGGAAAATATATACCAAGACTGGGGACACACACACCTGGAAGGGGCCCAGGATGGAGGACAATAGTAAAGTATTTAGGGACATTACCCACATACCAGTGTCAGCAGCAGAGAACCCCCCCATAATAATAGTGCGTTATGACCACATTTTTTCGCTTCAAATAATCTATACACAGTCATGGCCAAGAGTGTTGGCACCCTTGAAGTTGTTCTAGAAAATTATGTATTTCCTCCAGAAAATTACTGCAACTACACATTTTGTTAAGCACATGTTTAATTCCTTTGTGTGTATTGGAAAAAAAGACACAAAAAAAATAAAGGCAAATTGGACATAATTTCACACAATCACAAAAATTGGCCAGAGAAAATTGTTGGATTTTTCCAAAATTGTGGGTTAATGATTTTGTTTCAGGCATGTGATGCTCTTTCAATCTCAGCTGTGGCAAGTAACAGGTGAGGGCAATATGAAAATCACAGCTGAAACCAGATAAAAAGGGGAGAAGTTGACTCAATCTTTGCATTGTTTCTCTGTTTTGCCACACTAATGGCCACTTTACACACACCAACTTCTGTGTCCAACTTCTGAACAACTTACTGGTTGCAGTGAAATCATGGACAAATTGTTCCATTTGTACACAACCACAAAATGGAACAATGTGTTCATGATTTCACTGCAACCAGTAAGTTGTTCAGAAGTTGGACACAGAAGTTGGTGTGTGTAAAGCGGCGCTAAGAATGGAGAACAAAGAAGAGAATTTTCTGCAAATTTGCACTTCATTAAGGAAGTGGAAAAACTCCAGTGCCACATTTAAGCAGCTCCTCAAAGTCATAATCGCTTTCCAACAAGCTTTTAATATGACTTGGGATTTGTGCCAGATCAGAACCCCAAACTACAGACGCTGAGTTTCGGGGTAACTGCCCCTCATCAGTGTAGTGTGTGGGATATTCTGACCTGGCTGTGTGAGTGGATTTAGCTGTCTCCATAAGGTAGATAGCAAGTTCCCAGACCTTGTTTTAGCCCACTCACACAGCCAGATCAGAATATCCCACACACTACACTGATGAGGGGCAGTTACCCCGAAACGCAGCGTCTGTAGTTTGGGTTTCTGATCTGGCACAAAT
Source organism: Allobates femoralis (assembly GCA_033576535.1). NCBI lineage: Eukaryota > Metazoa > Chordata > Amphibia > Anura > Aromobatidae > Allobates > Allobates femoralis. The sequence goes on from JARQOC010000006.1 coordinate 324,080,924, forward strand.
CCCTTAGTTATATTAAAAGCTTGTTGGAAAGCGATTATGACTTTGAGGAGCTGCTTAAATGTGGCACTGGAGTTTTTCCACTTCCTTAATGAAGTGCAAATTTGCATATTTCCTAGAGGGGGGATGTGGCTACAATCTCCTCACCTACTTAGCAAGTTCCCAGACCGAGAATTTTCTGAGAACTTGAGAACCAACATTTTTGACAGATATCAACAATCTCAAGGTTACAAGTCCATCGCCACAGCACTTGATGTTCCTTTACCCAGGTGCACAACATAAAAGATATTTACAACCCATGGCACTTTAGCTAATCTCCCTGGATGTGGACAGCAGCGAAACATTGATGAAATGTTGCAATAAAGGATAGTCCAGAGGGTGGATAAGCTGCCTCAATCAAGTTCCAAATATATTCAAGCTGTCCTGCAGGCTCAGGGTGCATCGGTGTCAGTAGAAACTATTCATTGACATTTGAATAAAATTACATGCTATGGCAGGAGATACAGGAGGACCCCACTGCTGAAAAAAGCTAGACTGTGGTGCAGTAAAATGTACATATGCCAAAATCCTTCAGGGAAAGAGTCTTGTGGACAGATGAGATCAATATAGACTGATTACAGGAAACTGAGTGAGGCCTACAAAGAAAGTAACACAGGACCTACAGTCAAATATGGTGGAGGTTCGAAGATGTTCTAGTTTGTTTTGTTGCCTCTGGTACTAGATGCCTTGACTGTGTGCAAGGCATCATGAAATCTGAAAATTACCAAATGATTTTGGGTGGCAATGCAGAGCCCAGTGTCAGAAAGCTGGGTTTGTGTCCTAGGTCATGGATCTTCCAGCAGGACAGTAACTCCAAACATACTTCAAGAAGCCCCCAGAAAAGGATGGAAACAAAAGCACTAGAGAGTCCTGAAGTGGCTAATAAGGAGTCTGAACAACGGTGGAGAGATCTTAAAATTGTTGTTGGGAGAAGGCTCCCTCCAAATAGAGACATGGAGCAGTTTGCATAAGAAGAGTCCAAAATTCCAGCTGAGAGGCATAAGAGCTTGTTGATGATTACAGGAAGCGAATGATTGCAGTTATTTATTCTTATGTTGAGGGTGCCAACAATTTTGTCTGGCCCATTTTTTGTGTTTGTGTGTGAAATTATGTCCAATTAACATTTTGGTTTTTCTTTGCATTGTTCCAATACACACGAAGGAAATAAAAATGTTTATAACAAGATATTTAAAACTGAAATAACTTTCTGGGAGAAATACTTGCCATTTTCTGGATCAATTTTAAGGGAGACAACAATTATGGTCAAGACTTTATAGGCAATGACTTCAGAAAAGAATAACTTCATTACAAAGAATTAAAAAAGAACATTTAGATATAGAATACATAGAATACAGCTATGTGTCCCTTAGGGTGCCTTCACATTAGCGTTCCCCTCCGCAGCGTTCTGCGGAGGGGATCCGCAATGTGAACGCGGCACCGCAAGCCCCTATGTTTAGAATGGGAGCGCACGGTGCTGCGCTTGACAGCGCAAGACCGTGCGCACCCATTCACTCCCATATGTGATCTGTGCGCAGGCGGATGCCTGCACACAAATCACACACTCTCGCCCACACCAGGGACGCAACATGACGCATCCGCCTGTGCACAGATCACATATGGGAGTGAATGGGTGCGCACGGTCTTGCGCTGTCAAGCGCAGCACCGTGCACTCCCATTCTAAACATAGGGGCTTGCGGTGCTGCGTTCACATTGCGGATCCCCTCCGCAGAACGCTGCGGAGGGGAACGCTAATGTGAAGGCACCCTTACTGGGTGAAAGTCTGATAAAATAATTACCTGCTACAGATCTACCAGTTCTCTGAATGCGGAGCTCTTATAACCCCACCCATACATCTGATGACAGCTTTCTGTGTACACTGTGCATAGGCAAAAAACTGCTAATCATTAATGGGGACAGATTTACACAGAGTCCATGAAAATGCAGAATAACATGGCAGCAGGTTTACAAATCCTGTAGTATTAATCTTCTGCTATTAAATTACTCTCGGATAGGGATAGAAGGGAAAACAGGTTCGCTCGGCGCCACCAAGAGAACAACGGTTCGGGTGCTTTTCTAAATGCTTTATTTCTGTCTACGCGTTTCGTAGCCTACCGCTGCTTCCTCATGGCTATTTACATTACACATACATAACAAACCAGCTTTATAAAGGGTACAATATGACATCATATGCCAAAATGTCACAAGTGACGTAAGCTACGTTTAATCCATGTGACCATTGCCGGCATAATTCAATGAAACCTCATTTTGAGGCTTCAGTGCTGTTGTCACTTCACAGTTATTTAACAGTTTGATTAAAATTCTAACACATTCTTACATTTATCTAAAGCAATAAGTTTTAATGATATGCATAAATAAAATGAACCAAAATAATATACCCTGGCTGGTATCAAACACACACTTTGCTAATCACAACTCCTCCATTGTTCCTTGTCATTACCTCTATTCCACATGGTCACCCACAGGCTTCTCATGATTAGGGGTTGTTAAAGTGTATTAAAGGTTATTCTCCTTTATTTAAAACCAAGGGAACCAATTCCCAAAATGATCAACTGCTGAACAGCTTTATCCTCTGCTAACCAAGCTGTGTCCTGGATCAATTTTCTAGACCTCTTATTCTCACTTATTTTGGAGGAACTGCATGTAACCCGGGGATCCTGCGCAGCGTAGCAGGCATCCCCCGAATTCACACAGAGTTAATAACGTGGGGAAAACTTTTTGAAGCTGCGCTGGCACCTCATCGGGGGATCCTGCATGACATCAGCAGGTGTCCTCCGAATATGTCCAGAGCTCAGACCGGGGGAAAGGTTTCTGTGGCTGCGTTGACACCAAGGATCCCCCCAGCAGGATATTCTTTTATTAGAAATAATTTTTAGTTATTTATATATAGACGTGGAACTTTTTTAAAATAGACTGCCTATGGAAACTAGGTTTTAAATGGGTGTGCTTTGTTCAATATGGCCCCCACCCTACCTGACGTGTTTCTGCTTTCTACATGAAGCAGTTCTAGTTTTTTGTTCATTTAGATAAATATACCTGATGACAACTGTTTTTATGTCGATACGTGTTGTATGGTGAAACATTGTATGCAGCCAATTTTGTGAAGCAGTTGCACTTAAATCTGTGTGCTCTCTATCTCTTTTTCGATGGACATGCACTTTGATGTTAGACATCTAAAGGAGCCCAGTTTTGAGGCTGCAATTTGCTCAGTCTTTCTGATTTTTAATCTGCTCGGAGGTAGTATATCTTTTAGGCTGGAAACACACCATCCTACTTACATGCGAGTCTCTCGGACGAGACTCTGATCAGTGACCCTGAACGGCCTTCTCCCTCTCTGGACAGGAGTGTGATGCTGCACAAAAACACAAGCAGCTGACACTCCCGTCCGGAGAGGGAGAAGGCCGTTCAGGGTCACTGATCAGAGTCTCGTCCGAGAGACTCGCATGTAAGTAGGATAGTGTGTTTCCACCCTTAATGTAGGTGCTCTCCTGAAAGTAACAATTGGTTTGTTGGGTAATAGTTTACCACAAAATGATACTGCAGTGTATTATACTCAATCTCCCTATTCTGGGCTGAATATGTTGTCACAAAATTAATTCTGAAATTCTGCTCATTTGTAGTCTTTTTGTAGTTCCCCTTGATCTTAACGTCTTACTTTGCGTGTAAAAATCTGATGTTAGAGTACAATTTCTTTCGTATACGTCTATATTGGATCCCCGGTACATTTCTCAACCATTTATTACAATGACTGCTTGTGAAGTGAACACAACTGTTCACATCTAACTTTTTAAAATATTTTTTTGCTACAGTTCTCCCATTGTCATCATGAAACACTGTTAAATCCAGAAAATTGACCTCCTTTTGGCTAGTGGTTGATATCAGTTCCAAACCCCAAATGTTATTTTCTACCAGTGCCAAAAAATCATCCAATTTATTTTCCTCATTATCAAAAATAATAAATAGATCATCAATAAACCTTTTATAAGTTATAATGTATCTCCTAAAAGTATTATTTAAAATATACCAGAACTCGAAAGTAGCCATAAATAGATTTGCATAATTGGTGCTACCTTCGAGCCCATGGCAGTCCCGCGTATCTGATGGTATACTTTATTACCAAATGTAAAATAATTATTTTGCAGCATAAAAGCCATACTCTCACATAAAAAAAATGTTTTTGTCCCTTACTAAATATAATTTCAAGCATGACGACCCAATTTCATGTGAAATATTTGAATATAAACCTGTGACACCCATTGAAGTAAACATATAGGATTCCTTCTATTTGATCTCTTGGAGTGTCTGAATAAGGTGGTAGAGTCCCTCAAGTAACTCCTGAATTTCCAGACTTTCGGGTTTATAACATAATTAATGTATGCTGTTAAATTTGAAGTTAATGCACCAATCCCAGATATTGTCGGATGTCCTGGGGGGGGGGGGGGGTGATCCCGGTCAGTCAGGGTCGTTGTCGGGATTGCTGGTGCGTCACTACGTGTAAACCCCCCTTTACTTTGTACTGGATAATACTTGGATTTTAATCTCAGACCCACAGGTACCACTGGATCTTTGGTTTGTGTCAGTATATCATTATGCTCCTTATTTAGTGCATAGTGTCTCTTTAAAGTTAATTTGCGTATGAAATGTTGGAAGTCTAGAAAAAGATCAATATCTTTCGTATTACGTCACTTGTGACATTTTGACCTATGATGTCATATTGTACCCTTTATAAAGCTGGATTGTCATGTATGTGTAATGTAAATGGCCCTGAGGAAGTAGCAGTAGGTTACGAAACACGTCGGCAGAAATAAAGTATTACGAAAAGTACCCGGACCGTTCTCTTTTTGGAGGTGCAGAGCAAACCCGATTTCTCTTTTATCCCTATGAGAGTGTTCCACCCGTGGATCTGCAGCAACCACATATGTTATATGCAGTCTAAGTTGGTCTTGACTCATACACCCAAATAAGGCGAGTCCAACCCCGTATATCAGAGGTCCCCAACTCCAGGCCTCGAGGGCCGCCAACAGTGCAGGATTTCAGGATTTCCTTAGTATTGCACAGGTGTTAATGTGATCAAATGCACAGGTAATGATTCCAAGCCCTGTGCAATACTAAGGAAATCCTGAAAACCTGCACTGTTGGCTGAAGTTGGGGATCCCTGCCGTATATCTTGTGAAAGTATTACGACGGATAAAGCCCTATGTGCGCTCCTCTCTTTCCTCTTTAGATTGCTAATAAATTTGTGATTTTATCAACATTACAGGGTCGGTTTTTACATTATGCTGCTCTAATATTAGGGAGAAAGAAATCTGGTGACAAATCCCCATTAAATTACTTCTATACACAGCATTGTTAGATTATTTTTTTTCCAGCAGCCATTTATAAATAAGAAATTGACCCTCGCCTGGTGATCAAGCCTCTAACGACTATTCACCTTAGAATATTTTTGACGTTTAAAACATCTTTACCAAGTCAGTTCACTTACCAGTAACCTGTAGTTGTGATTTCATGGTGAAGCCATTGACCGCTGGTTTTGGTGTTCCGCCATCCATTTCCCACCTTCCAAGTCTGTGTCTGCAGATAAAGCACAGACGCCCATTTTAGTGCACATTTCAAGCACTCCGTCTCCTATGTTACTGCCCTTTTTTCATAGCTTTGGGCTTGTTCACACATACAATTTGTCAGTTTGTTTTCTTCGACATTTTTGATGCAGAAAAATACCAGGATTACAGTACCTACAAAATGAATGACATTTCAGGAATTTCATGAGCATGCTTCCTTTTTTTTCCTTGCAGGTGTGAACCATCAAAGCATTTTCCACATCTGCAGGATGTCAATTCATTCAGGGCTTTTGCAGCGTTTTTCATCCATTTAATTGAAGGGGAAAAAAAATATTTAACAAGGCATAAAAAATGCACAATAAGGCACGCTGAGTATTTGGTGCAAGAATTTTCTGCATCTTCTGGCAAAAGAAAAAAAAATGACCAAAAACGCGGCGCGGTGCATTTTTACCATGTTTTTAGTGCCTTTTTGCCCTTGTGTTTTTCTTTATGAAGTCAATGGGTGGAAGGGCTGAAAAACACAGGAAATCTGCACCAAGAATTGACATACTATAGATTCTTTTTGCAACCAAATCTACAAGGAAAAAAATAAGCAACCCGTCAGAATTTTCATTGGCTTCACTGGGGTAAGGATATACTTGCCACTAAAAGATGCATAAATAATACAGTGTGCACACAAGGCCTAATACAAATATAAAGTATATATGTTCCCAGTAGGCAGGACACATCCCCTTGAGGAAGCTGTGGTTACCAAACCAGCACAGCGAAACGCCGCGTTGGGGCTCCTAGCCATGATCAGGCCTAAGGGATATTATTAAGTGTGCATATGGGTAATTTTTGATATTTGACTATGTGACTATTTCCTTGCTGGTTTTCATCTCATACATATATTGCTCTTTTTAGTTGCTCCCTCTGCATTGGCAGCTCTTTATGCTAGCTATGTCTAGTTCAATTGCACAGCACAAAGCACTTTACCTTGATATTGCTGTCTGTGTTTTTGGGTGCAAGCTATTATATCTGTATTGTTACCTTCAATATGTGTATTTGTTTTGTGGTACCTGCAATGATTGTACATTGAGACAATTATGTTACATCTTGAATATACCCTGCACTCATGATTGTTATACTCCCTGAAACCCTGTAAACGGCTCTTTTTTGTATGCACCGTAATTTGTCACTTCTAGATTTTTAATACGTCATTCTTCCAATAAAAACCTAGTTTTTGCATCATATTCAGTTCTTTTTGTATTATAATGTTCTGTGAATATGTGGATGCTTAAGGCGACCCCCTCGCGTAAATCATTATGTGGGAGGTGTCGACCCTTACTTTTGAGCCCAAAAGGGCGTTGTTTCTAAATGTTCCCAGTAGGAATAACAGAGGAACAGCAGTGATTCTAGATAATATACCCAGCATTGTTATTGCAGGAGTATTAGAAGCAGATCACAATAAAAAAAAAAAAGACGTTAAGCCGGCTCTCATTTAGTCTTGAACTTACCGCTTCGCAGAATACGTCACCAGCAGGACACTATGGGTATTTTAGAAATAGGAATAATACAATTTCCGTATGAAATAACGGACCGGACTGGCATCCGCTGACACCGAGCTGAACACATATTAAGTCACCCACTTGCTTTGAAAGGCATGATAGCAAACTTTCAACCAGAACGGACTGGCCGTGTGAGACCAAAATATAAAAATACCCCCAACACCCGAATAAAACAAATATTAACTCGGCCTGCATATTAATATGTGAGGACTGCACTCTGCCATCTCCCACTGGAAGGAGGAGAACAGATAATGCAGAGAATGACAGCACAGGTCTGGAGGGGCGAGTCAGGAATTCACCTACTATTACCCAACATGCGAGTAAAACACAGGGAAATGTATTCAACTTAAAGATGTAATAATAAGGACGTCTGAATGACATGAGAAGTCATTACAATGACAACAAAAGAGAGAAGGAAGCCAAGAGCAACTCTCAGCTCCTGCACAAAGCAGATAATAAACTACCGTATTCAACGGACTCATAATCAATGGCACTGGCGGACATGTATGCAAGAGTTCTCAAATGGGGAAAGTGACCCTACAACTAGGCAGATGCTTCCCCATCCTGTGTGTATGTGCCTGGCGCAGGCTCTTACTCCAGGTCAGGAGCTTCTTGGAGGACCTGTAATCACTCCGGAGAGGTCTATTAGAGTAAACACCAGCATTCCTCATTGAAGACACAATTCTAGAGAATCCTCGCTTACAACTTTAACTTGTGTTTCTCCATTATTCCTCCTATAAATGTATAAATAAGCTGACAATTACGAGTTACCAGTTGGGGTATATCCCTACACAGTCTAAGGCTAGGGTCACATGACCATATTTTCATCCAAGGAGCTCGGCCCGACCAGATGTCATCCAAGCTCAGACCGATTTTTTCCAATGACCGATTGACTTGAAAGGCAGTGAGATCCAATTTCCGGATGCAAATCAAACATGTGCACGGCCTCATAGAATAACATAAGTCTAAAGGCCGGGTTACACATACCGATGTTCCAGCGACCTGATCAACGATCTGGGATCACTAAAACATTGCTATGTGATCGGTGGTGAGATGCCAGACAGGTAGATCCCACCAGCGATCACCCAGCGATGCGCCGACACCCGACAGTTGCTGGGATCGGTCAGTGTGTTGGGCGCACACTGGGTGTCACAGGTCATTGCCCCTGTCACACATGCCATGTCACTCGCAGCGACATCGCTGGAACGTCACAAAACCTGTGATGTCGATGTCGCTGTGTGTAACCCGGCCTTAAGTGTAATCTGATGTTTTCTTGAATCGCAATCGGACAGAAGTTACAGTGGTGTAATGCTAGCCTTATACAGTCCAATCAGATTGTGCAAGACCGTGGCCCTTTCCCAAGTGGTACTGAATTAATTAGGCTACATTCAGGCACACCGGTTTTTCTTTTCTCTTGTAATCCATTTTTCAGCTGCTAAATTGACCAGTTTTCCAAAAATCACACCGCCATTCACACTGTTTTTGCATCTTTTTTTATGCTGCATTTTTTTCCCCCATTTAGAATGGTGCCCTATCGGAAAAATGCCACAGAAACGAACATGCACTTATGTTTGACGGATCAGTCCTCCAGGCAAAAAACGGATCGGTCAAACATTTCCCAGTCTGAATGGCCAAAAGTGAAAACCTATTGACCTGGCTGGGAATTCATTTGACTGATACATTTTATGCAGTGCACTGCAAAAAATGGATGACAAAAACGGATCAGAAAACGCACAGTCTGTATGTAGCCTTATTCAGGAGGAATAACAGAGGAACAGCACTAAACAGAAGAGTCTGGGGTGAAAAGAGTTATGACAGACACACTTTAAATTAGTTATTTCAGAATTCTGATTTGGAGTTTTATATAATTTTTTTTCTCCTTGTGAACAGTAAGATAAGTATGTGGTAATCCAAGATCTGTTCTTGGGAATTGAGATGCCCCACAGAAAACAGCACAACTTGATAGTGTTTAGTGAGCCTCCTCTAATTATATAGGATGGATCAGGTTAGAAAGACATGGCTGCACATATCTAGAAATAGCAATGCTTCAGTCTATGGATTGGTGCTGCACCATTTTCATTTGAAGGTCTGAAGTGATTTCCTCCCCGTGGTATTGCAGTAGATCACATGCCTTCCCCTTATCTCAGCACCATAGGTACAGTGCCTACAAGTAGTCTTCAACCCACTGCAGATTTAGCTGGTTTGATAAGATGCCAATAAGTTAGAGCCTTCAAACTGCAAACGAGAGTAGGATTTATTAACAGAAGCATAAATCTTACAAACCAAAAAGTTATGTTGCTCAGTTGAATTTTTATAAATTTTAAACATAAAAGTGTGGGTCAATTATTATTCAACCCCTAGGTTTAATATTTTGTGGAATAACCCTTGTTTGCAATTACAGCTAATAATCATCTTTTATAAGACCTGATCAGGCCGGCACAGGTCTCTGGCGTTATCTTGGCCCACTCCTCCATGCAGATCTTCTCCAAGTTATCTAGGTTCTTTGGGTGTCTCATGTGGTCTCATCAGACCATAGAACCTTGAACCAGTCTGTCTCAGAGTCCTCCAAGTGATCATGAGCAAACTGTAGACGAGCCTTGACATGACGCTTTGAAAGTAAAGGTACCTTACGGGCTCATCTGGAACGGAGACCATTGCGGTGGAGTACGTTACTTATGGTATTGACTGAAACCAATGTCCCCACTGCCATGAGATCTTCCCGGAGCTCCTTCCTGTTGTCCTTGGGTTAGCCTTGACTCTTCGGACAAGCCTGGCCTCGGCACGGGAGGAAACTTTCAAAGGCTGTCCAGGCCGTGGAAGGCTAACAGTAGTTCCATAAGCCTTCCACTTCCGGATGATGCTCCCAACAGTGGAGACAGGTAGGCCCAACTCCTTGGAAAGGGTTTTGTACCCCTTGCCAGCCTTGTGACCCTCCACGATCTTGTCTCTGATGGCCTTGGAATGCTCCTTTGTCTTTCCCATGTTGACCATGTATGAGTGCTGTTCACAAGTTTGGGGAGGGTCTTAAATAGTCAGAAAAGGCTGGCAAAAGAGATATTTAATCCACACATGTGAAGCTCATTGTTATTTATGCCTGCACTACTTCTTAATACTTTAGGGGGACCAAACAGAATGCTGGTGGTTTGAGGGGTTGAATAATAAATGACCCTCTGAATTAACTTTTAACGGTTTAAAAAAAAAATCTTTTTGGCTGCAGTGCATTTCCCACTTCCAGGCTGATCTACAGTCCAAATGTCACAATGCCAAGTTAATTCCGCATGTGTCAACCAGCTAAATCTGCAGGGGGTTGAAGACTACTTGTAGGCACTGTATATTCTAGGGAATCTGTCGCGATATTTTACCAAGGTAATGCGAGCATCATAATGTAGGGATAGAGACCCTGCTTCCATGTATCATTTACCAGGCTGCATGTTGCTGTTTCAATAAGGAAGTGATCACTAGAGGACTATTTGTATTGTGCCATGTAGTCACCATTTTTTCTCAGCATTTGATTGTGCATAGGCAGAAAGCTGCCAATCAGTGGTGTGGCTGGGGCTATACAGAGCTCAGCATTCAGAGAATTGGCAGATGTGCAGCAGATAAAACAATGACTGCATCAAAATGACAGAAAGCAGCCCAGAAATTGAGAACGCAGGAATCAGGGCTGTGGAGTCGGTATAAAATATATAATACATTGGGTACAGTAGTGCAATGCAATATATGCTGAATATTATGTTCTATCTAAATAACTTGATTGCTGTATCATAATAATGATCAAAAGCCTGATGTTACCATTGTATTACAATAAAAATATCAATGAAACATGAGTCGTGTATGGGGGAGTCGGAGTCAGGGAGATAGAGGTTTGGCTTACCGACACCACAGCCCTGGTTGGAATCAGGGTATCTGTCCTTACATGTTTTTGCTTTGCTGTTTGAGGGCAGCATCACGGTGACAGATTACCTTAAGGGAATAGATTCCACAGAGGTTTGCAGTTCAATGTTCCTCTGTACACAGCCCAATATTCTACATACCGTAATTTCTATTAGTGCTGGGTAAATTCTAGCCCATCATATTAAAATTAAGGGACAGTACAAGAAAAAAAAACGCTCTAGGCTTCCGTGCACTAATGTAGGCAGTGTCCAGCATTAGGCTGCATTCAGATAGTTTGTGCTCCATGATTTATTTTCAGTGTTTGGTTTCTGCATCTTCTTTTTGCAAAAAAGCATCACAAATGCATTATCAGTTTGGTACTTTTTTTCCCTCCATTTTCGGGTGACACAGCCAGAGATTCACATGCTTTCCTTCTGTTCCTGCAATCCCATGGTGACCTCAATGAGGTCATCCTCATGAGTATCGGCAGGTCCTGTCTGTGAGTAGTAAAGTAGTTTAGTACTATGTGACTGAGTCACATGGTGAGTTACATCTTCAAGGATGTAGACTGTCTGGCAGGTTAATAGTTAACATTTCAGCTGAATGTCAGAACATACTGGGAGACCTGATGTGATGTCACAGTCATGTGACTACAATAGGCAGAGCTAAATCCCCACAGCACATACGTTTGCTTGCATAGCTGCACCCACCATAGTCACATGATCGGGACCTCACACAGGTCCTTTAGACAGACAAGTTAATAGTGAGTTGACTGCCAGACAGTCCCCCTCCTCCAAGCTGGAGACTGACTGCCTCATTTACATAAGGAAATGTAAGTGTATAAATGCTTTTCTTTCACCTTTACCATTACATTATGAGCTCCGAGATGATTAGAATAGTACTATGAAGCTACAGCTACAGATAATGATAGCTGGGGGGGGCATAAACTGGCTGACAGGTTCCCTTTAACCCTTTTCTATACGACTCTCTCTAGACATATTATGTAGTGATCAGACAGACAGTGAAGAGGCCAATAATGGAGGGGTAGTGGAGCTATGAAGTAGATTGGACAAGTGATAATAAGGAGGATGGGAAAATAAAATCCAAGGTTAGATCTGAGCAAGTTGTTAGATGGACCGTACACGTTAGGTATTCATTAACAGGATCAATGTGGGACTATGTGGAGGAGAGACTTATCTACTGGCCTGGAAGGTAGACCGCAGAAAGCGCTACTGGGAGAGCCTACTGCTCCCTGGTCACATGAGATAAGCTGGAGCCTGCTCAGAGAAAGGGAAGATACCAAAATGGCACTGGAGCGAGTAAAGAGGCTAAAAGGGGAGGAAACCGTCCAGCTGCATTTTTGCCTCGATAATATATTTTTGAACAAAGAAAACATTTTTTCTATTAGTGAGATACTTCTGCAACGACTAGAAAAACATAGATTTTGATTGAGAAAATCGAAGGTTTGTATAATCGTTATAGAGAGAAAACCTTCCATAGTTATAGAGAGGCAGCTAGTAAACAGGTCAGATTAAATTTTTACCTGATGATCGTGCCTGTAATCTGGCCGGAATGTCTGCTTGATTAATGTTAATGCTATTCAGGGAAAGTATGCCAAGGTACTGTGAAATGGAGACCATGCTGACCGTGTTGACAAAACAAGAGTGAATCACGGGCCCAGAAATGATGAATGGATACGGGGGGATTATGGTTATCTTTGTGTGCCCATCACACCACCGGAGCAGCTCTAATCCCTAGAAATGATGGCCCCTAATGAATGACAGCAGGCACAGATATGGATAGTCTCGGATACTAATAAGAAAAAAGTATAAAGAAAGTTGGGCAAGCTTGTTTATGTGCCATTTTGGCTACGATTACATGGACACCAGCTGCTAGATAGAAATCTAATGACATCAAAGTCACCAGCTCAGAAGTATCATAGAGAAACCAGAAAATCCAGAGATGAAGGTGTGACATAGGACGATTCAGAGGCAACCACAATCCTGCGCCTTGTATTTTAAAGGGAACCTGTCATGTCTTTTGTGATTAAACCGCCCACAATGTTATTTACATCATGTACTGTGCATTAGTTTTTCTTTTTTTAAATAATCACATTTATCCCAAAACAGCACTGTAAATACTTAGCTGTTTTCATTAGCTACCTGCCCAACCAGTCACAGTCATCTGGGCGGTTAACAGACATGTCAATCAACTGAAAACATGTCAAAATTCATCTAGTGCTAAAGGACCTGCGATGATGTCATGACCATGTGGCCATACTGGGCAGAGCTAAGCAGGCCTTGCATAAAGAACAATGGAGGATTAGCTCTGCCCATTATAAGCACAGGTCCTATAGCATTAGATGAATTTCGGCATGTTTGTAGTTATTTGACATGTCCGTTAACTGCCCGGATGACATGATCTAAATAACACTGGGGGCGGTTTAATAACAAAAAATGACACAACGGGTTCCATTTAAAGGGTAATGGTCAGCAGGGTTTCTTTCTATCCGATATCCACCACCTTTGAGCTGTCTTTAATAGCATGTGTGTACTACATTTTCCAGGGTTTCAAACGTAAATCCCAGAGGGGGCTATTGACCATGTGCTAAAACACTAAAGCAGCAGAAGAAATGGTATTTCCATTATCTGTGCTACCAGTGTGATGTCAAATTACATCTCGAAAGAAAAATATTTTTCAGGGTTTTCTGGGATGTGACCTCACCTCTGCCCAAATAAAGCTTTAGTTTGAATTGTATAGGTATAAAAAAATATGACATAAAAAGGAAGCTAGGAGGTGTGAAAATACTATAAAGGTCCCCATACACATAACATTGTATGAAGAATGCTAAACCAAACTGACCTGTGTAATAAGCCAGATCCTAGTGCTCAATCACACTTCAAATCTGTGTGTATGGATCCATAGGCACTGTTTGCCACCATGTGGTTAACCTAACAGCATGCCAAGGATCTTAATTTGCCAGATAAGCTGCCTTCACACTTGCGTTTGGAGCGCAGCGCACCAAACGCAGCCAAACAGTTGCGCACATGCGTTCCTATGTTTAACATGGGAACGCATGTGTCTGCGTATGGCTGCGTTTGGCCACATTTGCGTTCGGATGCGCGTAATTTATGCGCCCTCCAACCGCACTCCAAACGCAGCATGCATTTTTTTGTGCGTGGCGATTGTTTTATCTGCAAGCGCACAAATAAAGCATGGATCTCAATGGATCCGCAGTGTGCTCCGCATGGCAGGCAGGAGAACACTGCGGATCACATTGAAATCTCTCCCGGTGGCCACCGCTGATCACCGGCGGCCACCGGGAGATCATGCAGAGCCACAGCTGATCTCCCGCCGGTGTCAGCGGGGAGATACAGCTGATCTGACAGCTGTTTAAATCTCCAGTGCTGACACCGAATAGGTGAGGTCGGCGCGGGAGATTTCAAGCAGCGATCAGCTGTTTCATATCTCCTGCACTGATATCACCTATTCGGTGTCATCGCTGGAGATTTAAACAGCTGTCAGATCAGCTGTATCTCCCCGCTGACACCGGCGCAAGATCAGCTGTGCCGAGAGGAGGAGATCTCTGCCACTGATCTCCTCCTCCCGGCCGCCCCCAGAGACAGCTGATTGGCTGCCTGGGCACCATACTAATGTGAACGCATGCGGAGATTCTCTGCTGCGTTCACATTAGTATGGGCTACGTTTGCCTGCGTTTGCGTCTGCATGCCCTCCGCATGCAGACACAAACGCAAGTGTGAAGGCAGCCTACGCATGGAATCAGTGATAGAAGAAAATATCACGTGATGTCACGTAAAGTAACAGAGAGACCTTTGTCCTTGGCCCTAAAGTTTTATTAGGGCAGAGTTGATGCCACAGCTCAGGAAAATCTAATCTGACAGAACACTGGTGACAGATAACGGAAACCTTCATTTATTCACATCCAGACGACTGCTATTACTAGACTATAAATGAAGAACACTACTCAGGGCAAAGTACAAAAGCATGAGCAAAGCTCAGAGGGCTAGCAGTACAGGCACATGGGGAACATTCATATAGGGCTGAAGATCACTGCCCAAAAACCTGGGGTTCTCTGCAACTCAAGCTCAGAGGGCTAGCGGTACAGGCACGTGGAGAACATTCATATAGGGCTGAAGATCACTGCCCAAAAACCTGGGGTTCTCTGCAACTCAAGCTCAGAGGGCTAGCGGTACAGACACGTGGAGAACATTCATATAGGGCTGAAGATCACTGCCCAAAAACCTGGGGTTCTCTGCAACTCAAGCTCAGAGGGCTAGCGGTACAGACACGTGGAGAACATTCATATAGGGCTGAAGATCACTGCCCAAAAACCTGGGGTTCTCTCCAACTCAAAGTTTGATTTTCTATGGAAAGTATTATAGGCAAGACCCAGTAATTGTCCTTTAGGAAAAATCTGGTTGTACAAGACTATGTGCACACTGATCGTTGTTTTATTTTTGAGCAGGTCCTCCTCAGCATCCTCGAACAACACATTTAAAAACTCTCTACTGGAAGACCATCTTAAGGCCACTTTACACACACCAACTTATCTGTCCAACTTCTGAACAACTTACTGGTTGCAGTGAAATCATGGACACATTGCTTCATTTGTACACAGCCACGAAATGGAGCAATGTGTCCATGATTTCACTGCAACCAGTAAGTTGTTCAGAAGTTGGACAGATAAGTTGGTGTGTGTAAAGTGGCCCTTACCGTCCAATTCTGACTAAATGCTAACTCATATGGATGGTCTAAAGTAGAAAATTAATATTCAGGTGCACAAATACACTAAGGCCAAAATACAATATATAGACATACATTGTATTCCATGGTCTAGCGTATATTATTATTCATGTACGCGAAAAAAAAAAAAAAAAAAAGGATCCGAGTATGGTCTGGGTTTTTATGTCCTTTTCATTAAACGTGTCACTTTTTACGATCAGAGTTTAATGAGTGACATGTATGAAAAAATAAATTGTAAAGCTTCTCCTACCCATTACAGTGTTAATCATGGCCTGCACATGGGCTGCACAGGAAGGATACTATCCATGGGCTGTCCGTCATTTGTATGGACCCATAGACTTCTATGTGATCTGTGACTATGCAAAAAACAAAACAAAGACCTCAGTTTTTGAGTCATGAATCAGAATGACCCAAGCAAGTATATAAAACACAGGGCTGTGGAGTCGGAGCCTGTGCTCATTTTGGTGGGGTCGGAGTCAAATTCGGGGAAAAGTCGGAGGTTCGGCTTACCGACTCCACAGCCCTGAATCACTAACAGATAGATGCAATCAGTTTACAGTCCGAGTGACAGTGCAGTCCATGTTTAACACTAATGCATTGGAGAAGCTTAGCAGTTTGTTTTCTTATTTCATACTTGTAAAAACATTAATGGAAAAAATTGACTAAGGCTGCCTTCACATTTGCGTATAGGAAGGCAGCGTATGCTGCCTTCCCATACGCAGTCAAACGCATGCGCACTGCGTTCCTATGTTTAAAATAGGAACGCATAGTGCCTGCGTTTGCTGCGTTCTGGTGCGGAAGATATCTGCTCCCTCCAGGGTCTCCCGTCCGCACCCGGGACGCAGCATGTTGCATTTTTTGTGCGTTCGGGGACCTTGGAAAATCAGCAAGCGTCCCCAAGCGCACAAAAAATGCATTGGTGTCAATGGGTCCGCAGTGTTCAGCGCTTGACAGCGCAGGAGAACGCTGCGGACCCATTGAAATCTCTCCCGGTGGCCGCCGGTGATGTCACAGGAGATCACCGACGGCCACCGGGAGATCAGCTGAGCCTCTGCTGATCTCCTCTTCCCCGCCGCCGGTAATCTGCTAGCGGTGTCGGCGGGGAGAAACAGCTGATGTGACAGCTGTTTGAATCTTCCCGCGCCGACATCTCCTCTCGGTGTCGGCGCGGGAGATTCAAACAGCTGTCAAATCAGCTGTTTTCCCCGCCGACACGTCCCGGAGCTTACCGGCGGCGGGGAGGAGGAGATCTCCGGCGCTGATCTCGCCTCGAGCCGCCCCTGGACACCTCCGATTGGCTGGCCGGGCTCCACTGTGATGTGTCCGCAGGCGGACATTCTCCGCTGCGGACACATCAAAATGACACCGCTTTTGACTGCATGCTATCAGCATGCAGACACAAACGCTAATGTGAAGGTAGCCTAAGCACAGATGAATCGCAGATCAAAAATATCACTCGGTGTACGTGAAAAATCACAGACACATACATGTTTGTTTCAGATCGGACCACACGTACATGTGAACAGTTCTATAGACTATAATGGGTTCCATTTGTGAAAGTCATACAATATGTACATGATTCAAGGGGCCACCCCTTGGCTAGGTCCTTCCCAGGAGGGATATCGGTCTAGTCCTGTGTTTGAGACTCTTAAATGAGGCTCCACAGATTCTATTTGCATATTCATAATTCCCAGGGGGCAATGCGCCTAAAAATCACTGTGTTTGAGCGCTTTAGCCGCTGCCACAATGTTTTCTTGGACTGGTCTCCCGAGATCAGTGAATGCTTCATACACAATTATACACTAACCTCAGTCAGCACAAAGTCCCACTCAGGATTTACATGCTCTTGCAGCTGAGCAGGGTTAACCACTGGCTCTCGCATTCATTCCGCTTGCCATTCACAGGATTAGTGACAAATCAGTGGATCACCCAACAGCTGTCCTTGGACTTGCTCCGTGTAGGTGACCTGTCGCGAGTCTAGGATCACACTGAGCCTCGCTTACTTCTTGGACTTCTATGAGCCCTGGCCAGCTCCAATCTAAGACTGCTTGTCTGCAATGCGGTTCACAGCAAGGGGTGAAGGACCTTGCTTATGTCACAGCCCATGTGATCAGGCAGGAGTCACATGATATACTACCTGTTACACGCACAGGGGGAGGTGTGTTCACTTACACACACATACTTGCTTGCATTAACTCTTTTGTGCAATGCTACCAGTCACAGTGAAACCATTCACAGTTATACTGCAACAGACCTCCACCTTATGATGATGTATACCAGCCATGTACAGTATTGCCAGGATAGCTCACACTGCCTTCATTCAAATTAATCAACAGGAAGTGGGTGCTGCAGTTGACATTCACTTCCTGTTCCTGTTGATTGTTTCCGTGTCCAAAGGCAAAAAGAAGGAAACAGTCAGTGATCAGACGTGGGGCTTGCACAACATCACATACGCCGAACCACTAGTATGAACATTGCTAGAACGGCTCTGGAGGAGAGTTTTTTTTTTTTTTTTAATATTTTACCTGGGTGAGATATTTGGAACCAGAAGTGAATCTCCAAGAAGAGCACAACCCCTTTAAGAATAAATTCACATGGGATAGAACAGCTGTGGACCTTGCCTGCTAATTTGTGCAGGTAAAATCTGCAGCAGATTAATAGCAGGTACCGTATATACTCGTGTATAAGCCGAGTTTTTCAGCACAAAAAATGTACTGAAAAGTCCCCCCTCGGCTTATACACGAGTATATACGGTAGCCCCAGCTGTATACAGCAGCCCCAGCTGTATACAGCCCCCCGTGGTATCCAGGGCCCCCCTTGCTGCACACCTGTAAAGTAAGATGTCAGTATACTTATCGCCGCCGCCGCTCCGCGGTCACCGCGCTGCTCCGGGTCTTCATTGCTTCCTTCTCCAGCGCACAGGAAATGACGTCATTGTTCGAGCGCCGGAGAAGGAAGCATGAAGACCCGGAGCAGCGCGGTGACCGAGCAGCGGAGCGGCGGCAGCAGCGATAAGTATACTGACATCTTACTTTACAGGTGTGCAGCAAGGGGGGCCCTGGATACAGCTGGGGCCCCTGTATACTACTGATGGGGGGGGGGTGGGAGGTCTGTATACCCCTGGGGCTGCTGCTGTACATACCCCCTGGGCCTGCTGCTGTATATACCCCCTGGGCCTGCTGCTGTATATACCCCCTGGGCCTGCTGCTGTATATACCCCCTGGGCCTGCTGCTGTATATACCCCCTGGGCCTGCTGCTGTATATACCCCCTGGGCCTGCTGCTGTATATACCCCCTGGGCCTGCTGCTGTATATACCCCCTGGGGCTGCTGCTGTATATACCCCCTGGGGCTGCTGCTGTATATACCCCCTGGGGCTGCTGCTGTATATACCCCCTGGGGCTGCTGCTGTATATACCCCCTGGGGCTGCTGCTGTATATACCCCCTGGGGCTGCTGCTGTATATACCCCCTGGGGCTGCTGCTGTATATACCCCCTGGGGCTGCTGCTGTATATACCCCCTGGGGCAGCTGCTGTATATACCCCCTGGGGCTGCTGCTGTATATACCCCCTGGGGCTGCTGCTGTATATACCCCCTGGGGCTGCTGCTGTATATACCCCTGGGGATGCTGTATACTACTACTGGGGCTGCTGTATACTACTACTGGGGCTGCTGTATACTACTACTGGGGCTGCTGTATACTACTACTGGGGCTGCTGTATACTACCACTGGGGCTTCTGTATACTACTACTGGGGCTGCTGCTGTATATACCACTGAGGCTGCTGTATACTACTACTGGGGCTGCTGTATACTACCACTGGGGCTACTGTATACTACCACTGGGGCTGCTGCTGTATATACCACTGGGGAGGCTGCTGTAACACTGCTGGGGCCTGTATGTACCACTGGGGAGGCTGCTGTATACCACACTGCTGGGGGCTGTATACTACCACTGGGGAGGCCTGTATACCACACTGCTGGGGGCTGTATACCTGTGCTGGGGTCCACCCTCGGCTTATACACGAGTCAATAGGTTTTCCCAGATTTTGGGGGCAAAAGTAGGAGGGTCGGCTTATACACGGGTCGGCTTATACACGAGTATATACGGTAAATGAATTGGAGGCCACAAATATAATCCACATACTGACTGTTTGCTCTATGAAAGCAGACTTTGTAATTTGTGGCATGTCAATTTTTCAACTGAAAATTGCCACAACAGATTTCATCCATTTCTGTGCAGCAGGGGTGAAATCAATGGAGAATCTGCCCTAAATCTGAAGCAAAATCCACATAGCCAGAAAGATTTATTCTATCCTTTGCGGTCTTTTGGATATGTGCACCCACTATCCTTTCCAGGTGGATACGCACCGTATCCTGCCTGAAAAAGCACTATAGAGACACTAAAAAGAATGAATGGGTGATGTAATGAAAAAAATAATAAATAAATAACACGATATACATATGTTCCGTCTTCAGCGCTTCTCTTAACCTCTCCACATAACTGCAAAGAGGTTAAGAAGTGACCGGACCATCAGATGGCTTCCTCTTGGAAGCCACTCACATATACACATATGATAGGTAGATAATGAATAAAGAGCAGCACGGCTGGTACAGCAGGGTGCAAAAATCAATCTCAGCAACACTTCTTCTGCTTTCATATACAGACCATAAAAACGGATTGCAGCACTCCTTCATAGAGGTTTGTAGATGCCTTTATTGGGCCATCAGGGTAGTAATGCGACATTTCAGCCCTATCAGGCTTTTTTTTCCTTTTTTCCAGCCAAAATAAATCATCCATTTCTGATGTGTTTTTGGGTAATACATTCTTTTTTTTTTACCCATAGACGACACATAGCTCCTATGGGATATGCAAATCAGAAAAATGCCAAAGTGAGAGGCCCTTTTCCAAAACGGGGCCCTCCAAAAGTGAAAAAAACGCATCACTTTTCAAGTGCCCTGTGTGAATGGCAAAAATGTAAACCCATAGACTTGCCTGGGCTGTCATTTGAGTGATCCGTTTTCTGCAGTTCACTGGAAAAGACAGATCAAAAAATGCACAGTGTGAATGTAACCTCAATTTGGTTGGCATTTTTCTGATCTGCTTTTCACATAGGAGCCATTGTGTAAGCGTAATAAAAAAAACAAAAAAAAAACATACCACCCAAAACGATCGGAAACGATGATTTGTTTTTGGCTGAATTTTTTTTTTACATCTTCTGTCTAGCAGCTAAAAACGCAGCAGAACAAAAGAGAAAAAAAAATGCAGAGTCTGAACGTAGCCTAAGGCTGGTTTCACACTTGCATCTTTTTGTCTTGCCCTGACATCCGTCCAAATCCTGAGGCCTCCTGACCAGGCATATGTCCCTATACTCAACAGGGGGCAGAGACATACTTGGTATCAATATTTCAGCGGATCCGCAATACTGCGTCCTTTTGACCTCCTCCCGAACGCACAAAGTTGTTTTTTGCATCTTGACAAAAATCCTGATGCATGCGAATCCGGGACATATTGTCTGCAAATAGAATGGGTCCCAATGGCATCTAGATCCAGCCAGTACGGATCAGTCCACCTTGATCCATTTTTTGTGCAGAGTTTGAACTCTGTTCACGCACCTCACAAGGTTTGGACAAAAATAAACACTGCAAAACTGATAAAACCACAGCATTTTTTTTGCTGCGTGGCATGCGTTTTTACATGTGTCAACGGACGTAGATGCACCGATCAGGACAAAACCAAGCGTGAAAGAAGCCTAAAGGGACCTTTCACATCAGAGCTAATTTACAATCTCGGCTGATCCGGCAGATCTCGCTGCATCTGCCACGTAACGGCCAACTTGCGGCAAGCCCCATTCATTCTCTATGATGACTTGTAGTCAGTTGTAGCAAATGCATTTTTACTGAATCCGGCAAATCTGGCACGCTGGGACAGCATTTTTTTCGCGTGTCCATAAGTGCCGCATTCGGCAAAACCGCAGCTGACCACAAGTCCCATAGAGAATGAAAGGGGCTTGCCACAGGCTTGCTGAAGTTAGCTGTTACGGGCAGATGCGCGAAAGTAACTTAGCGCTGTTGTGCAAGCAGCCTAACATGATACAAACACATTTTACCTAAAGAGTATTAAGAATGCAAGTAAGGAAAATGTAGATAATAAATGAATTTGGTCAGCAGGTTTTAGCTGCTCTGAGGGCAGCATCATGTATGGGTAGAGACCCTGATTCCAGTGATGTGTCACTTCCTGGGCTGCTTGCTGCAGTATTGATAAAAGCCCAGTATTATCTGCTGCAGATTACCAGCTCTCTGATTTCTGACTCTGTATAACCCGCCACACCGAATGCAGCTCTCTCTGTACTTGGTGTGTAGGCAGAAAGCTGCCAGTGCTGGCGGCATTGTTTGTTTTAGTCCTCTAGTGATAATCACCTGCTCATAAATAATCATTTCATAAAAACTACACGAAGCAGCCCAGCCACTGCGTTATACTACTCTCAGCATAGGTAGCAAAAACGTGGTAACAAGATGCCTTAAACACAAATACCCAACATAAAATTCATACATTTTGCACAAGGAGCCATGAAATTTTCTTTTTTCTAAACACTTTCTTTACTGTCCCATCATCACTAATGTCCCTTTTCGGCAGCCAATAAAGTGCCAGGACTAAGCAGCAGATTCACCTTTGGCACGAGTTCTACCTAGAAATTCATGTTGTAACATTGCACATTTCTAAAGAAACAGTTATCTGCAATAATAATAGTAAGCAGCCTATGTGATCGCAGTCTTTGGGTCCAATTCCACCCAACTGTAACTAATGGTGCAGTTACAAATAAATATCTGATCAATGATTGGAGCACATAAAACGGGCATCTGAGAGATGTTATAATGTTATTTATGGCAATTACAACAAATAAAGGCCCCATTACACATAATATTAGTAACGAGATCGCCGCAACGTCACAGGTTTATGTGACGTAGCAGCGACCTCTCCAGCAATATCCTGTGTGTGACAATTAGCAGCACGCCACCCCCCCCCCGCTGGGAGATCGATGATCTTTATTGAATGGCCTGGAACCATTTTTTGATCGGCGATCTCCGCTGGGCATGCTGGATCGCTATGTGACAGGGGCAACAACCAGCAATCCCCATTCTGAGGACAAGAACCTGACAGATCCCAACGACCGTCGGGTTGTCAAGCGAATCGCGGGAAGTCTGCCTGTGTGGCAACTCACCAGCACCACGTAGCACCAGGGGGCCAGGTTTGCGTCTCAGTTCAGAGAGGCTCACTGCAATGACTGGAAGACGCCACCCCTCCGCACTACGCTTCTCTGAAGCTGCGAATGCCGAAACACCTGGCTTGGAAATAGTGGACATGAATGGAAGGGCGGGCAACTTTGATCATGCTAGTGAGCTTCTTCGCACACGCAGCTTTGTATAGCGCTTGTGATCAAGCTGGCTGTTGTAAAGCATGTTATTGACCCGCCCCAAAGCCGTGGGTACCCTGTCCCAGGCGTTTAGTTCACGGGAATGTCACTGGTCCCTGGCCCTGGTGGTCATTTAAAGAGAGGAAACAGTCAATAAAAATAAAATAAAAGTGTTTCATGACGCCACCTATGGTTCCGGTAATTTTACCGCCGCTGCGGGACAGTTCTCGGGGTGATGGTGGAGCAGCAAGATGATTAAACTCCCTGTAGGTGGAACGTGATCCCCGGGGCAGTTGTGAATGAGTTACAGGACAGTCTATGATGGGAGCAGGATCAGGGGCCCCAATAACAGTCACACACAGGGTCGTGGCTTCGGTACCTTTACTGATGTTGATGTGCAAGGTTAAGTCCAGGGTACCGTCCGGGTGGTCTGGAAGCAGTTCAGGATCTCCACACCCGATGAGTTATGAGGCCTCCCTGTCGTACTGTGGTTGCTACGGTCCTAGGCTGCCTGTAGCTAGGCCCTGACCCTCTCCTGCTTTCTTCACCTGTATGGCAGGCGGTGTGAACCCTGCTGATGGGCACCGCTGTGTCAGCTGCGGTCCACGGGCTCTACATGCGGCTGTGCCTCCAGGTACTGCTGCGGCTGGGAGGCTTGGGTCCTCCCTGGCCCTCCAATCTTTACTGCTGGGCTGTTAGATCCCTCACAGTCTCGGACTCCAGTGTCCGCGTTGTCAACGCTGCTCCTCTGGGGCGAACCGATATGGTTGCACTCCCCTGGCTAATTCTCCTTGCCTCCGACCCTCACTCTTGGGTCCCTCACATTGGTCAGTCTCCCTCACTGGCATGGGCCTAGCGCGGCTCCGTTCGTCAGAATGTCTTCCTCAGTACTGCTCCGTACTGAACTGCTGCCTAACTTCACCCCCAGGCCCGAATTTATAGGGTATCTTGCCTGAACTCAGCAAGTAGAGCTCCCCTTTCTAGTCTGGAGTGGAAGGTGTTGTGCATGAGCTTATCTGATGTGCAAATCCCTTTCTGCTCCAGGTGTTCCTGTGGCAACCGGAACCGTGGGGTGCCACATTATCATGCCCATGGGGGAGGGGGGTGATAACATCTAAGTAGGCCGGCTATTCAAAGGCTATTAGCATCTCCTAAACAGAGTTTAGAAATACTTTTTCTAAAGATCTGTTTATGTGCGGCAAATACATGAAGGGACTGTTATGCAGGGATTAGAGATAGGTGCCCAGAATTGCTCATAGTTCTGGGAACATAAGGACCTGACTGATTTCCCTTTAAAGCTGAGAATTTGCACATTAAAGATGACCTGTCACCTCCCATGCATGGTGATCTAATTGCAGCACTGAATGCAGCATGTCTGCTGCATTCAGGCAAGGGGTCCCCCATCCCTTGAGCCCCCCTGTACCCCAAGATAATTGAAATTGAAAACTTATATATTGAAGCCGGATAGGTGGGGTCTAGTGTCTGGAGCCACACTTCCCTTGTATCTTTTTTTCCGCCCTCCGCCACCTCCCTCATGTCACTCATTCTCTCCCTCGCCTGCTGCATGCCAAGCTAAGCGCAGATACAGGAGAGAGATCGTTTGTTGTGGTGCTGGCTGCATTGCCCTGCCCTCCTGCCATGACATCACCACTTATACCCACCCTGATCCATGTTAACCATGGAGAAGGCGGGAAGGCAGTATTCATGGCAGGAGGCGGGCAATGCAGCCAGCACCACAACAATCCCTCTCCTGCACCTGAGTTTAGCTTGGCATGCAGCAGGCAAGGGAGAGAATGAGTGACATGAGGGAGGTGGCGGAGGGCGGAAAAAAAGATACAGGGGATGTGAAACTGCCCTGTAAGGGAAGTGGCTCCAGCCACTAGACCCCACCTATCCGTCTCCAGTATGTAAGTTTTCAAATTGAATTATCTCGGGGTACAGGGGGGGAGCTAAAGGGATGGGGGATCCCTTGCCTGAATGCAGCAGATATGCTGCATTCAGTGCTGCAATTAGATCACCATGCATGGGAGAGGCAGGTCCTCTTTAATACCAAATCTATTATATAACAGTGTCTGGAATATGTTTTGGTGAATGGCTAAAATGTCAAAACTTATCACTGTACAAATATTTCTGGGCCTAACTGTATTTGCTAGAATAGGGCCTTATAAAGGAATAATTTTCATCCATAGTGAAAAAAGAAAAAATACTAAAACTGAATCTGAGCAGTTGTATAATTGTGTATAATCACGATAATAGGATTAGAGGTCAGACTCAGGTCAAGACGAACATAGAAACATCAGTCACTTGCTTCAGCTCGTCTACAGGGGATCAAGACGGCAACTTCGCATGTAAGGCTGCTTTCACATTGCAATATTTTCCTGCCCGTGGGGATCCTACTTATTGCAGGACCCCACGGACAGGAAAAGGATCGCATCGGAGGTGACCTCCGGATGCCATTTCTGTGTCCAGGTCTGCGATTTTCATGGATCCGGACACAGAAAGGCCGAAACTGCAAAGTGCATTGCGGGAGTGAAGTTAAGTAAAAGCAAGTGTTATAAATAAAAAATATATATGCTCACCTCTCCAGCGAGTCCCCCGATGAGCTTCATCTAGTTCCCAAGGGTTGAAGGACCTGGTGAGGCGGGGCTACCCAACCGCAGTTACCGGTCATGTGACCGATCAGCTGATCAGTTAGCCCCACCCAGCTAGGTCCTCAAACCGCGGAAGACAGATGCCGACAATCGGGGGACACGCCGGAGAGGTGAGCATATACTGGTATATTTTTTATTTTTAAACACTTGCTTTTACTTCATTTAACTTCCGCAACGTGTGTATATACTTTGCGGAAGTGAAATTAGATGGTAAAGAGCAGTTTTAGTGTACTGAGCATGCTCAGTACACTAAAATCAGGTCCGAGAAATGATCAGCTGTTTTCTCAGACCCGTGCTCCATAGGCCCCCATGCTAATGGCCGCGGATCAGGTCGAATCAGATTCGGTCCGATGTGCCCAAAATCGGAGCCGTCTCCGATTTTGGGTACAGCAAAAGATCGGACACAATCGGATCCGACACAAATCGGATGGCAATAAGGCCAAATCCAATCCGATCCGTTGCCCATAGTTATACAAGGGGGCCAAAAAATATCGCAGTGTGACAGCAGCCTTAGAGAGGACATAAAAATGATACTACGTCAAATATTAGAGAAATGAAGAGGATTCTGATTCATGAAGTACATACAGTAGTTTCCACCAGTCACAAATGATTCCTATTCTATGGCTGCAAAGCTAAAGGCGACCATATCTTTAGCATTCATGTGTACTCAATGGGGAGAGGAGAGCAAGTGCGGCAGACACTTGGCGGCAGCTAATCTGCATGAAAACAAGCGATTAGAGGACATGAAATCCAACATACTTGATCCTCATATTGTCACAAGAGTCTCAGGACACCCCTCTAAGCATGGACGGTCAGCAGGACCAAAGTCATTCACCAATATCAATACGACCAGGTGTATGGACTGAATGGCCAATTTAAAAGGCATACTAGATTATTATATACACATAAATAACACACACTACAGATTACAGGAAGATTCGGCACCGTTTTTTAGTATCAGCTGTTAGCATGACTTTGTCACCAGGTTTTTACCACCCAATCTAAAAGCAGCATAATGTAGAGACAGAGACCTCGATTGCAACAATGTCACTTACTGGGCTGCTTACCATAGTTTTGGTAAAATCAATAATTTAGGCCTCATTCATACGCCCATATGTAAAGATGAAAAAAATGCTAAGTGTCATTAATGTTTTACATCCATGTTACCACTTTTATCATCAATGTTTTTTTTAAGATGTATAAATTACCAAGCGTCTTCTATAGTCAGACAAGACATAGTTGTCATCCCTTTGATGTACGGGTTTGCCACGGACACTCAGATTTATATTGACCCTGGTCAATGTTCATTGTGTGTTTGGGATAGACACATGGTTTGTGAAAAAACGTGAATAGTACCATAGATTATAATGGATATGTTTGGTATCAGAGAAAAAAAAATGGGTACAACACATACATGTAACACGACAGTATGAGGCCTTATCAACAGGAGATCATTAGAAGAACAGTACATCTGTTGCCATGTAGTCCTTCATATTTATGAGCTTGGTCTAACACCGTCACCACCACTAATTGGCAATAAATGATGTGGCTGGAGCTATACAGAGCTCAGAATTTAGATAACTGCTAGATCTGTGGCAGATAAAACAGGGATTTTATCAAAATTGATGGCAACCAGCCAAATAAGTAACACATCACTGGTATCAAAGTCTAAGGCTGGCTTCACATTAGCGTTTGTGAGCGCAGTGCACCGAACGCAGCCAAACGCTTGCGCACATGCGTTCCTATGTTTAACATGGGAACGTATGTGCCTGCGTTTGGCTGCATTCGGTTGCGTTTGGATGCGCATAATTTGTGCACCCTCCTCTGCCCTCCGAACGCAGCATGTTGAATTTTTTGTGCGTTCATGGGCACTTGTTTTATCTGCAAGCGCACAAACCATGCATTGAAGGCAATGGATCCGCAGTGTCCTCCGCATGACAGCGCAGGAGAACGCTGCGGATCTCATTGAAATCTCTCCCGGTGGCCGCCTTTGATCAGCGGCGGCCACCGGGAGATCAGCTAGAGCCTCCACTGATCTCCCACCTGTGTCGGCGGGGAGAAACAGCTGATCTGACAGCTGTTTAAATCTCCCGCGCTGACACCGAATAGGTGAGGTCGGTGCGGGAGATTTGAAGCATTGATCAGCTGTTTCATATCTCCTGCACTAATATCACCTATTCGGTGTTGGGCGGGAGATTTAAACAGCTGTCAGATCAGCTGTATCTTCAAATCTCCCGCGCTGACACCGGCGGGAGATCAGCTGTGGCCGGGAGGAGGAGATCTCTCCTGCTGATCTCCTCCTCCTGGCCGCCCCCGAGACAGCTGATTGGCTGGCCGGGGTGCATACTAATGTGAACGCATGCGGAGATTCTCCGCTGCGTTCACATCAGTATGGGCTGCGTTTGCACTGCGCTTGCGTCTGCATGCCCTGCGCATGCAGACACAAACGCCAGTGTGAAGCCAGCCTAAAACCAACATTATGCTGCTTTCAGATGGGGTAGTAAAACCTTGTGACAGATTCCCTTAATCTTACACGAATGACAGGACAGACATCACATTCTCAGTAGCTTTCACAAAACTTGGCTTCACCTGTTGAAAATCCTGTCTCATATCTCTGGTATGCTCGAAGGGGTAATCCGGCACAAACATATTGATAACATCATCTGACTGCAACAGCCAATCCCAGATGTTATCACAGAGAATGAGTGGGGGAAGCTGTAAATAAACATGGTTAATGAGCGGACCCAGAAGTAGTGCGACAGGTGCGCCAGTCCACCAAGTATAATTCTCCTGCTTTGATGGTGGGTTTACACGCCACGATATCGTTTCGATATCGCAACTCAATGGCGCGGGAGCGCGCAATTAGTGCACGTTTCACCCGCATCGCATTGACTGTTTACATGCTGCGATATCGAAATACAACGTCCGTGCGATGTCTCCGCCTCCCAACCCAGGATCGCATAGTTAACATGGGAGTGAATGGGTGACGTTTCAAATCGCATCGTAATTGGGCGTTTACACAGCACGATCGGCTCCAATCTCCCTTCAATATCGGGGCATTGAATAGCACGCTCATTCAATCCCCGATATCGCATTGACATCGTTCCTGCATCGTATTGGACGTTCACACCATACAACGCAGGAACGATATTGGGTCCAACGATCGAATCACGTGACTTTTCATTGAAATTGTACTGCGATATCGCGACGTGTAAACCCGCCATAAAGAGGACCTGTCACCAACCACCCATGGTGATCTAATTATAGCACTGAATGCAGCATGTCTGCTGCATCCAGGCAAGGGGTCCCCAACCCTTGAGCCCCCTGTACCCGAGATAACACACTTTGAAAAGTTACATTGTGGAGCCAAATAGGAGGTGGCTTGTGGCTGGAGCCAAAGGGCAGTTTCACGCCCCCTGCACGTTTAATCTGCCCACCGCCGCCTCCCTGATGCCAATCATTGTCTCCCTCGCCTGCTGCATAGTACACCGAGCTTATTGCAGTGCTGGCTGCTTTGCCCTGCCTCCTGTGATTATGTCACCGCCCTGCTCCATGGTTAACAAGAAGCAAGGCAGGGAAAGTCGGTGATGTCACAGCAGGAGGCCGGCTGCCTCGCCTGCTGCAGTGACATCACCGCTTATACCCGCCCTGCTCCATGTTAACCATGGAGCAGGGCGGGGAAAGGTGGCGACGTCACCACAGGGGGTGGGGCAATGCGGCCAGAACCGTACCCCTCGCTGTGTTATGCAGCAGGTGAGGGAAACAATGATTGGCATCAGGGAGGCGGCGGTGGGCTGATTAAACATGCAGGGGGCGTGAAACTGCCCTTTGGCTCCAGCCACAAGCCACCTCCTATTTGGCTCCACAATGTAAGTTTTCAAAGTGTATTATCTCGGGGTACAGGGGGGCTCAAGGGCTGGGGGACCCCTTGCCTGGATGCAGCAGGCATGCTGCATTCAGTGCTATAATTAAATTCACCATGTGTGGTTGGTGACAGGTCCTTTTTAATCACAAATTTGCTCCATTTCACAACCCTCTAGCCAATCCTGAACTGTATACCAGATTAATCAGGGGAGTCAGTGTTCGGGGTCCGTGTCTGACCATTAGGTGTTTGGCATGGTCCCTGAACTTTACAGTTCATGTTCACCCATCACTATCCACGTGCTCTATGTAAAACACCTGCTACTAAGCAACTAGGTGGTGCAGTTCTGGGAACAGTAAAGCAGTCTGGACTGAAGCCATGTCTCCTAAGATCATTCTTCTGCTCCAGAGCCAGATGACACATGACTTTCTTTCTCACCAGGTCACCGAGGGCGTCCCCACACCCTGGACTTGTCTCGCTACCAGTCACATATTGAGGGAATGCACTGCTCATCAATGAAACATTCATATGTTGTTGACTGCACATTTTATACAAACACTGAAATCGTCATTTGTCATTAGCACGTCACCCGATGTGATTATAAATGGACTGTGGAGAATGATGAACATGCATGAGAATGAACAACTGCTCTAATGACAGTCCGATCACATACAGTACTGATGACTGATCAATGTGAATGGAGCCAAACAAAGAACACATGAAAATTTAAGATTTGACAGAAAGCCATTTTAAAGAGTTATTTTCCTTGGTATTGCTTGATTGTACTTGTAACCACAAGCCTTTTATAACTAAAATTAAACCTCCATCTCAGCACTGCACTTTTCTGGCTTGTCGGACGTTGCTCAGTATACGGGCCACCACTTCAGTCTAAAGGTAGCCGAGCATGCGTAGTGTTTACATGATAATTTCTAAAGTTTGTTAGTAGTGCATGGAAACTGTCTGGGATCGATGGAGTGTATTTACACTATATAATCCATTAGGAACATTTTTTGACAAAAAAAAAAAAAAAAAAACTCACCGAAGTTTTGACACTTTTTTCTACCCCTTGCATCTAGCAGGTGGCTGCAGATTCCCCCAGGAGGTAACACATGCGTCCAGACACCAGTGCTCAGTCCCCTGCAACCTAAAACATGGGGCGGTTTGTGGCAACCAGGCGACCAGCCATGTTAGCAAGGAGGGGCTGGTGGTGAATACAGACACATGGACACCATTAGGCCTCTGCCACTCACATCCAGGTGATACAGAGTGTCTGAGCAGCCTATTGGTGACGCCTCCTTTTAGACCGGGCGGACTGCTCAGCACTGAAAATATGCATCACTGTGACAGACACCCCTAAAGGAAAACAACCTTAACTGCAATGGATAAAAAGATGCAAGTTAACACTAAAAATAATGATGTAAGGTGTCAGTTGGGTATTTTGGCGCCAGAATATCGTAAGCTCGTGACCCCCGTCAAGGGCCCTTACACTCACGAGTCCCTAGCTATATGATAACTCATATAATTGTATTTACACTATATAATCCAATAGCAAAATTTTTTGACAAAAAAAAAAAAAAAAACTCACCAAAGTTTTGACACTTTTCTTGCTTACGATATTCTGACGCCAAAATACCCAACTGACACCGTATATCATTATTTTTAGTGTTAACTTGCATCTTTTTATCCATTGCAGTTAAGGTTGTTTTCCTTTAGGGGGTGTCTGTCACAGTGATGCATATTTTCAGTGCTGAGCAGTCCGCCCGGTCTAAAAGGAGGCGTCACCAATAGGCTGCTCAGACACTTTGTATCACCTGGATGTGAGTGGCAGAGGCCTAATGGTGTCCATGTGTCTGTATTCACCACCAGCCCCTCCTTGCTAATATGGCTGGTCGCCTGGTTGCCACAAACCGCCCCCATGTTTTAGGTTGCAGGGGACTGAGCACTGGTGTCTGGACACATGTGTTACCTCCTGGGGAATCTGCAGCCACTTGCTAGATGCAAGGGGTAGAAAAAAAAAAGTGTCAAAACTTCGGTGAGATTGATGGAGTGCACAATTAGCCCCTTTATCTGGTTCACGTTTAGTGCTCCTCCCATGCTGCAAAGACAATAACTGTCTCCTGCATCCACATAAGAGCTCCCAATGTACA
This sequence comes from Allobates femoralis, assembly GCA_033576535.1. Taxonomy (NCBI): domain Eukaryota; kingdom Metazoa; phylum Chordata; class Amphibia; order Anura; family Aromobatidae; genus Allobates; species Allobates femoralis. Next base: position 324,112,794 of record JARQOC010000006.1, read on the forward strand.
ACGATGCTGCTGAACAGAGCTGTTAATCAAGTATGAGCACCACCCCAGCAATCAGGAAGTCAGGTGGTTGTGGAGCGGTGCGCTCCTGAACACAACACCAATTTACTACGCAAATACATTTCTAAAGGCGCTGCTCACATAAATTGTGCAACAGATGTAACAACCCAACCAATCCACACAGTCAAAGATATGAAACCATAGAGGTCCATAAATTGTGTAATAATGAGAAATGACTGGACAAAAAGCAATGGATATGCTTACTGAAATGCATTTAATACTTTGTATAAAATCCTTTGTTTGATGATGGCAGCTCTTGTATGAAAGAACAAGTTGCATGCATTGCTCAGGTGAGATTTTGGTCCATTCTTCCACAAAATCTTCAATTCCTGAAGGACCTGTGTCTCTCTTATGGACTATGGGCTTTAGTTCTCGTCAGGTGATACGTTAGGCCATTCTAGGAGGGTTTTTCTTTCTCTTGAGAGTTTCTTTGATGGTGTGTTTGGGACCATCGTCTTACCGCAATGTTCACCCTTGTTCCATCTTCATCATCCTGGTAGATGGCAGCAGTTTTTATTAAGAATGTCTTGGTACACTTTACCATTCATCCTTCAAATATATTAATCCCTTCACGATCAAGGGCGCCAATGTATGGCCTTGGTCATGTCCCTCTCTTTGATGCTAGCTCATGCGCTGAGCGCACATCATCTCCTGCACATATCAGCTGATCTAACCAGCTGACACGCATAGATAACAGAGATCCAACCGGCACTGTTATCCCTTAACATTGCGCTGTGTTTCATTGACCATGCAATGTAAAGCAACACGGTGGGGACCGCGCTGTTCCACCACGGCATCAGCGGCCCAATGATGAGATCACGAATGCTTGATGCATAGCCATGACAGCCCAGGGTCGGCCGATAATCACGGATGCTGTCGTGACGCACTTCCTGCCAGCAACACCCGAGCAGCAAACCAGGCAGACCATTTGAGCTGCGTAGGTGGATGCTGAAGCATCTCTCTGCAAAGCACAAGTGATTGGACACGGCAGTGCTGAGGTGTCCTAGAGCGGCCAGGTTAAAGGAGAAAAAAAATAAAAAATCACCATTGTATCTTTTATACCATCAAAAAAAAACAGAAAAAACAACACATTTGGTATTGCCACGTTCAGAAATGTCTTATCAAAATATAGAATCCATTAATCAGATCGGTAAACTGTGTAATAATAATTAAAAAAAAAAGTCCAGACGACAAACTTAAGGTACCGTTACACACAGATATGTGCAGACATTGCTTGCAACTCACTGGTTGCAGTGAAATCATGGACACATTGTTACTTTTGTACACAGCAACAAAATAGAACAACGTGTCCATGATTTCACTGCAACCAGTGAGTTGCAAGCAATGTCTGCACATATCTGTGTATAACGGTACATTTAAGCTTTTTTGGTCAACGCAACATTGCAATAAAATGCACTAACAGACGATCAAGCATCGCATCTACCCCAAAATTGTATAAATTAGAAATGTCAAATCAAACCACAAAAAATAAGCCATCACACAGCCCCTGATCACCCCAAAAATAGAGAATATTTTGGGTCTCGGAAAATGGAGCCAAAACTGCAATTCTTTCTTGAAAAGCATCTGAGTTTTTTTTTTCTCATCACATACGTTTTACCACATAGTGAACATGATCAATTTATATACCGTATATACTCGTGTATAAGCCGACCCGTGTATAAGCCGACCCCCCTACTTTTGCCCCAAAACCTGGGAAAACCTATTGACTCGTGTATAAGCCGAGGGTGGACTCCAGCACAGGTATACAGCCCCCAGCAGTGTGGTATATAGGCCCCCCAATGGTAGTATACAGCAGCCTCCCCAGTGGTAGTATACAGCAGCAGCCCCAGTGGTATATACAGCAGCAGCTCCAGTAGTTAGTATACAGCAGCCCCAGAGGTATATACAGCCCCAGTGGTAGTATACAGCATCCCCAGAGGTAGTATACAGCAGCCCCAGAGGTAGTATACAGCAGCCCCAGAGGTAGTATACAGCAGCCCCAAAGGTATATACAGCAGCCCCAGTGGTAGTATACAGCAGCCCCAGTGGTAGTATACAGCCCCAGTGGTAGTATACAGCAGCCCCAGAGGTATATACAGCCCCAGTGGTAGTATACAGCAGCCCCAGAGGTATATACAGCCCCAGTGGTAGTATACAGCAGCCCCAGAGGTATATACAGCCCCAGTGGTAGTATACAGCAGCCCCAGAGGTATATACAGCCCCAGTGGTAGTATACAGCAGCCCCACAGGTATATACAGCCCCAGTGGTAGTATACAGCAGCCCCACAGGTATATACAGCCCCAGTGGTAGTATACAGCAGCCCCAGAGGTATATACAGCCCCAGTGTAGTATCCAGCAGCCCCAGTGGTAGTACACAGCAGCCCCAGAGGTATATACAGCCCCAGTGTAGTATCCAGCAGCCCCAGTGGTAGTACACAGCCCCCCTCCTTAATATGCGTCCCCCAGTAGTAATAAACAGCCCCCCCCTCCTTATCATGTCCCCCCGGCTGCGGCAGCGGTGAAAATAACAAACAGTTTATACATCACCTTCCGGCGCAGCTCTCCGCTTCTCCGGTCCTCAGCATCTCCGCTCGCGGCTTCTTCTTCCTTGATGTGCCGGCTTGTGACCGCGCGCAGGAAATGACGTCATCTCCTGCGCCCGGTCACATGACACCGGCACAACAAGGAAGAAGAAGCCGGCGAGCGGAGATGCTGAGGACCGGAGAAGCGGAGAGCTGCGCCGGAAGGTGATGTATAAACTGTTTGTTATTTTCACCGCTGCCGCAGCCGGGGGGGGACATGATAAGGAGGGGGGGGCTGTTTATTAATACTGGGGGACGCATATTAAGGAGAGGGGGCTGTGTAGTGCAATATGCACGGCATCCCCCCGCCGCTGATGGGCGGGGGGATGCCGTGCATATTCATTGCACTAATGAGGCGGCCCCACGTGACCGCCTGCGGTCACTGCGGCCCCCTCCTGCCTCCTCCAGCCCCCGGTCACAGCTCCGCCCCCACAGCATACCATATTGACCCGTGTATAAGCCGAGGGGGGGACTTTTCAGCCCAATTTTTGGGCTGAAAAACTCGGCTTATACACGAGTATATACGGTATATAAAAAAAATTGTAATTGCACTTTTTTTTTGCAATTTCCCAGCACTTTGAATTTGTTTCCTGTTTTCCAGTACACTATGTGGTAAAATGAATGTCATCATTCAAAAGTACAACTCCTCCCGCAAAAAACAAGCCCTCATATGTGTAGGCTGATGGAAAATAAAAAACATATGGCTCTTGGAAGAAAGGGAGGGAAAAACGAAAACCGGAAAAAAAAAAAAAAAAAAAAAAAAATCACCCAGGGTTGAAGGGTTAAGTTTGCTAGTGGCGTACTGTGAAAAACAGCCCCACGCCATGATGTGTCATGTGTCCACCTCCAAACTTCACTGTTCAGCTGCTTTCACATCTGTGTATTTTAACTTCCGGCAGATCAGATCAACTTAACTTTTGAGCTTCAGGTTCGCCTGATCTGACATTTTTCAAATCTGGGGGGATTCCGCCTTTTTTGGAAAAGGCAGATGCGCCCCACTTGCAGCACGGATGCGCTTGTGCTAATGCATTATAAATGGAGCTCCGGACACTTATATTTTCCCTGCAATCCCGCACTTCCGGCATCGGACAAAAACTGCTGCAAGCTGCAGATTTAAGACACGCCGATAGTGTCTTCATTTACAATGCATTAGCACAAGCACAAGCGCAACCTTGCCGCATTGCGTTTTTGCAAAGAAAGCGGATCGCCACCAGATTTGCAAAAACATAGATGATTTTAAAGATCTCCAAGCATAATATGTATTATCGTATCTAAAGAGTTAATTTTTTTTCTCAACTGACCAGACTATAATCTCCTAGTATTTCACAGTCTTGTCTACATGTTGTTAAGCAAACTTCCATTGCGCTTGAACATGTTTTTTTTTTTCAGCAATGGAGTCTTCCATGGTGAGCGTCCATACAGTCCATGGAGGTAGAGTGAAATATTTGTTACCTTTAAACAATTGTACCTGCAGATTCCAGGTATTTCCGTAGTTTTGCACTGGTGGTCCTTGGATCTTGGGACAATTCTTTTGACTCCTCTGTTTGAAATTTTGTGAGGTGCTCCTGGTCATGGCCGGTTTATGGTGAATTGATATTTGTTATACGTCCGTATTATAGCCCCAACAGTGTTCACTGGAAACTTCAGTAGTTTAGAAATCCGTCTTTAACCAATGCCATCAGTATGTTTTGAAACAATCCGTTTGCAAATGTCTTGAGATAGCTCACTGGTTTTAACCATCATGAGATGTTTCTTGTGCGGCACCCTTGGTAATGAGACACCTTTTTATAGGCCATCACTTGAACCAGCTGATATTGTTCATTAAGTGACAGGATTACTTTCTAATTACTGGTAGATTTCAGCTGGTGTCATGACTTTCCATGGCTTATTGCACTTCTTTCTGCATGAGTTCAATTATTTTCCCCTGTGTTATTTCTCATTATTACATATAACTTATATTATGCACATCTATGGTTTGATTCCTTTACCAATATGGATTGGATGGTTGGTTACTGACATGTGGTGAGAATTTCATGTCAATGACACCTTTAAAAATATATTTAATTAGAAACCTGGTGACTAGTTCAATACTTATTTCACCCACTGTATATTGGATATTATTTTCATTTAAACCACTAAATGTTTCTCAAATGGGTTATCTCATCAGAAATGACCCTCTCCAAAATGTGGCCAAAGGAACCAGGTCCCAGCAAACAGTTGATTTCGTCAGAGAAGGAAACGTCATAAGCAGGGTAAATACAACATTACATAACTGCCATTCAGGTGGATATCGATACATGATGGGTCCGGTGTGCCAGAACAAGAGCTTTTCCTATAGGGTCCTAATCAATAAAAGGCTCATGCAAGGAGGCCACCTCAATATGCTCCAATAGGGCAAATGGGCAGTTTGTATTTATCAAAAATCCCATTTATACCTATGTAGTATGTGAAAGGGACTAAAACTATGCTGTGAAAACCAGAACATCAACTGCACAGACTGGAAAAAGGAGCGAGAGCTTGTATTGTGACAAGTGAAACCTTGCCTTGCCGTCACGGCTGTAACCCAACTCTCATGAGGTAAGCAGAGGAGATCACGCCCCATACAGGTAGGGGAGCAGCGAGCTCCCAGCACTCACTCAGGCTTCTACCTGCTCAGGAAGATATTTGCCATACAACAACGGCTTAAGGCTAAAAGCTGCATTCTTTCATCTGAAAAATAGAAACAAGGAAAGAGACGTTGTGTATCTGCCCGAGGAAAAAAAAAACAAAAAACACACAATCCCATATTTTCAATCCCTCATTAATAGGGATGTACCACACGATAAAAATAAATATATAAAGGTGGAAAGGACCTCCATGACCACCACTATAGGAATACTGATCCCTCATTCCTCATCCCTGTGCCTAGGATTGACAAGGATTGTTCCTACAATCGGACAAAACTGCAGTTGATCAGAGGCCACCATCACCAAGGAGGACCTGCAACAAAGGAGGACCCATCACCAAGGAGGACCTGTCACCAAGCAAAAGTGACCAGGAAGAAGTGGCATTAAGTAAGAGCAGAAACTGGTCACTTTACACCTGGTGACATGACAGGTCCTCTTTATTTCAGGTGATGAGCAGAGGACACATCAATGAGATCAGAGGAATAGCATCGCCTGGAATGTAGTGTTTGGTTTGTTTTCTTGCACCAAGTTAGTACTATTAATAAGGGGTTGTCCATTAGTCAACAACCCTCTAAAAGTTGATGTCTTAGACGTTGGCAGCAAAACACTAGTATGTGCCACCAATGTCTTATCGGAGGGTGACTGACATCCATGATCTATTTGCAAGAATTAAATCATCCATCGATTTGCAAGAATTAAATTAGCAGTTGCTTCCCAATAATAACCACTTTCACTCTCACTAAACAGCCACCACCTTATACAAGTATCCAGAAAAAGCAAAGGCGAGGCTCATAGTAGAGATGAGCGAACCTTTGGATGGTCGGGGGACATATATACCAGGATGGGACATACCGTATATACCAGGATGGGGACATATATACCAGGATGGGGACATATATACCAGGATGGGGACATATATATACCAGGATTGGGGGATGCAGTATTTCCCACCCTAGGCTTATACGCAAGTCAATAAGTTTTCCCAGATTTTTGAGGTAAAATTAGGGGTCTCGACTTATACTCGAGTATCTATATGGTATATCACCTTATGAATATGTATTACACATATCAAATTACTGCGCTAAATAAAACAAAAAAGCTGTCCTGGTAAAAGTGGCAGCACTTATGTACCAATATAATCACTCATTGTCGTCAAACCTGCTGTGGACAACACAAATTTCGAGTAGAACTAGTTGTACTATTGGATGATCCACTTTCCCATCGGCAGCTCCATATTTCCGGGTGGTGACGCTCACATCCTATCGTGCGGCTTCCAGGAAGTCGACCATCACAGACGCAGCACAGTAAACAAGCTTTATTCCATGAACTTTAGAGAAAATAATACAGTCAACTACGTGTGGACAACAGAGCCTTGTCCTGTGAGGGGGATCAAATGATTACAGGAAGGCCACCTTACAGGGGTTTACTTTTGCTATAAAATAAGATAACAGGCCGCAATCATCATCATCATCAGTAGTGATTCCAGCCTTCGGGTCATTTGTGGTTGGGACATAATTACTTTTGGCTCGGCGGAGACTGATTGTCATAGCAGCAGCGCTGGAGCAAAGGGTGAGTTCTGGGGAAAAGTAGGCCTGTATTTATTTTATTACGGTATCTAATAAGTATCATTGCATTCTGTAAACTCTGCAAAAAAGAACAGCAAGACAAAGAAAAAAAAACAGGAAATCCTTTTAAGAACAATACTCCCCACACCAGGTGCTGCAGGAACATTACTCAGTAAACAAATAGGAAAATCAGCAAACCTTGAAGACCTAAGAGCAAACATATAATGGTTTATATAATAATGGATCTGCTCCTCACCAGTGCCCTAGAGCTCCTGTGCTGCTCTCCCCTGATCCCTGACCAGCCTCTGTATACCCATTGGTAGTGATCCCACACCAAACGCTGCATTTCTCATACGTCTACACAACACATCATCGTTGGAGGCCAATAAACAGAGCCTCATTGGGGATGCTTGTGCAAAAAAAACGCATCATATATGACATATCTGCAGCAAAGTCCACATTACCTGTACATCTGATGCCATATTTTGTCTGCAATAAATCCAGCATGTTCCTCAAGAGAAGTTCATAGGTTGCAAATTTAAATACCTCAACCATGTGTCAATATTGGTGTGCGACTATTATCCACTTTCCCTCTATGATTGTGGATTTTTCCATCATAAATTCTCAGATAAGCATGTCAAGTTTGCATCCAAAGAGTTTTTTTGCACTATGATAAGTGACAGCAGACCGCCAGCATATGACATCACTTTGTGATCGGCGGACCCGACTGCTGGGACCTAGAGGTGTTGGAGCCACTTAAGGTATAGCTCAGGAAGATAGAAGTGTTGTGTTATTCTTGGACACGTGCGAAGGAACAGTCAAAAAGACAATGGGGATAATATCCCAGATGACAGCATATATAAGAAAAATTTTATAAAAGGCTGCAAGCACACGATCAGCATTACTGCTGCATTCAAAACACACTGCGTGGTACAATACAAGCATAGTGGATGGGATTTCTAGAAATGCCATGCCCACTGTGCTTCTTTCCTAAGCAGCGTTCTTTCAACTGCAGTGCAGGTAGCCGCGCTCCCCCAGCATGTTAGTTTATTGCTGCGGTATCAGAAGCTATCTCAGCAGGTGAATGCAGGTAAAAGCTGCCCTGCATTCACGCAGATCATGGGCAGTGGGCACAGGGTGGCTTCCCTCAGACTACATCCAGGACACAATGTCTCCAGACTGTCTGCACATACCCTATCTTTACATTACTAAATTATCTGGAGAATGTAATCCTTTGACAGATTACACAAAACACACAGAGCAAGATTGTGTGAGAAGTGTAAAGCCTAGGTCTCACATAACGATATCGGTAACGATATCGTCCTATTTGTGACGTAGGAACGATATCCTTACCGATATCGTTATGTGTGACTGCTCCCAACGATCAGGCCCCTGCTGAGAGGTCGCTGATCGTTACAAAGTGTCCAGGACCATTTTTGGGTCGCTGGACATCCCGCTGGTCAGCCCGCATCGGCGTGTGTGACCAGCGGGAAGAACGATCAGCGAGCTCACAGGCCGGTAACCATGGTTACACCAGTAACAATGCAGCGCGCGCTGCTTAGATACTTGGTGTAACCATGGTTACCAGCGGGGGGCCCACTGGGGGGACTACTGGGGCCACTGGGGGGGGGACTACTGGGGCCACTGGGGGGGGACTACTGGGGCCACTGGGGGGGCTTGTGGAGCCAGCTTACCGCTGCCTCCACGCTCCTCTGCCGACGCTTCTGCCAGCGCTTGCTTCCGCGTCACGTGGCTGCATGAATGCAGCCGCGCGGCGTGCGGTCCTAGTGCCCGCCGGATACACACTGTGTATCCCGCGGCACTGAGGAAAGGTGCTGGGGTGCGGGAGGGAGAGGTGCACGGTGCTGAAGTGCGGGAGGGAGGGGTGCAGGGTGCAGGATGACAGCCAGCTCTGTGCTGGCTGTCACCGATGTGGGGGGAGCTCCATGGTCCCTGGTCGCTGGTGAAGTCTGTCTGTGTGACAGCTCCCAGCGACCAGATTACACATGCTCCAACGATCCCAGCAACTCAGGATCGTTGCTGGGATCGTTGGAGCATCGGTACGTGAGACAGGACCTTTAAGAAGTCCACAGTTCTCCATTTTATTGGACCACTCCAGTTTCCGAACAGATAATTTCAATTATATTAATAATTAGGGCCATTTTCGGGATAGGAATTAGGCTAAAGGCCCCGTTACACGTAGTTATATCATTAACGATATCGTTGAAACGTCACAGGTTTTGTGACATTGCAGCTACCTCGCTAGCGATGTCGCTGTGTGTGACTTGCCGCAGCGACCAGTGATGAGCTCACTGATCGTTGCGTAATGGCCAGGACCATTTTTCAGTCGTCGGTCTCCCATTGGGCAGCAGACATCAGCGTGTGTGACGCCCCTTTAGCCCGATGTGTTTCCTGGTAACCTGGGTACACATCGGGTTACTAAGCACAGCGCTGTGCTTAGTAACCCGATGTGTACCCTGGTTACCAGTGTTCTCCTGTTTACCCCAGCCTATCAGATTACAGTAGCAGGACCTCAACACGATGTCGAGGTGGTTACACGGGTCGCTGAGGAGATCTGCTTGTGTGGCATCTCACCAGCAACCACAGAGCGATGTTCCAGTGATCCTGGCCAGGTTGGATCGTTGGTTGGGATCGCTGGAACATCGCTACATGTAACCTGGCCTTAAGGCTGGATTTACACATCTATGAATCATAGTCTAAGGACAGACCCGGTGGGTTGGCACATGTATACATGGCCGATACTGTTCCTGGCAGGGCACCACATGATTGTATATGCAGCTCAGAGGATTTAGGTTACATTATTTTATGCCATTAACTTTAACCTAATTTTTCTTGATCCAGGAACCCCAACCTAAACTTAGTTGTAATCTACAAATACACAGATAATATGTTGTAAAACCTGGTGTTTGGGCTGTTGCTTATTAACAAACTCTGTGGTCAGTGGGTGCCCCTGCCGGCTCTCCATACTATGTGGAAATATGGCCGTGCCCTAATTGATACTGATGACACGCACAAATGTAATGTAAACGGTTGCTGGTCCCCAGCATTACAGTGAGGGTTTCTACATTATCATTAGCAAAAAGATTATCAAATAATAAAAAAACAAAAACAAAGAATGAATACACAAGTGACATGACCGGTATCTCTCCAAAGTTTGCATGCAATAACCTGCAGGTCCGTACAGTGTACTATGTACAGTACAGCAGGTACAGACTGTATCATGACATTCAGAAAGGCAAACAAGCCAAAGGTTCATCACCGAACTCACACCCTCAAAAATCTGATGGCCTTCCCAGTTAGTTCTAGTTTGCCTTTATTTACTACATTACGAATACAAGAAAGGAAGTGACAATCTACCGTACCTTAATCAATAGCCAGTACTGTTTGGCTGCTTAAGTCCAATTGAATACACACAGAAATAAACTTTAATGCCCTGTGTAGCAGTCACTGGCGATCTGATATGCCAACCTTTACCATCCTCTTCACACAGGAGTCTATGTTGATGTCTTATACTTACATATGATGGGTGTTATTTGCCCTGGTCCTGGAGGTCCTGTATTACTAGGTCATGGCGTGAAGCGGACAAAACAGACTCTTCTCACATCTACCTGTTCTAACGATCTATTTAAGGGTACTTTCACACTAGCGTTTTTTTTAAAACGCCGGCAGATGCGGTGAAAAAAACGCATCTGCCGCGATTACCGCATACCGGCTGCACTTGCGGCACAGTTGCGGCAAGCCCATACAATGTATATGCGGGCTTGCGGCAAGTGCGGTTTTGGCACTTGCGGCAGGTGCGGCCGCGAAAAAAACCGCGGTCAGCCGCGTTTTTTTCGCGGCCGCACCTGCCGCAAGCCCGCATATACATTGTATGGGGCTTGCCGCAACTGTGCCGCAAGTGTAGCCGGCATGCGGTAATCGCGGCAGATGCGGTTTTTTCACCACATCTGCCGTGATTTCAAAAAACGCTAGTGTGAAAGTACCCTTATATATGGTCTCCAGGTAGGGGCCATGCCAGACATAGAACAGATGCTAAAACTGATCTCCAAGATGTGATCTGAATGTGGTTTTGCGTTACCACAACCACCTGTTTCCTTTTATTTCTCCATCAATAAAAGGTGCCGGTTTCTTAGATAACCGATACTGGAGCTAGATACAATTATTCTGCCTTTGATATTTTGTGAACGGTTAATCTAGAACTAAAAGTTTACTTTAAAAAAATGTGAAATTGCTTCAGGAAAACACAGACAGTCTTTTTCCCTGAAGCACATGCACTGGTGTCTTCAGCATCTTGAGCAGATGGCTTCCCAAAGAAGCCACCTGAAGAACGAACATGTCACTACTTTTAACAACTCCAAAGTTTCCGAACCCTGAAGCAGTTAAAAGAAGTGACGCAAGAGTGAACATGTCCATGGTAATGTCATTTTAACATAGCTGTACATCATGTTTATTTTTTCAGAACGGTTTTTCATGCAAAATCCCATCTAAAAGATGTCAGGTGCACATACTCCTAGAGCTGACTGGTTTCTCATCAACACAACTAAGAATGTTCACATTAGCACTGTGGTGGATCAGTTAGATTATTGAACCTGGCGGTACCCCATGGACCTGACCCATTTGTGAGGAGGTCTGTAGGTTCCCTACTGTAATGGTGGAGCTGCCACCACAGATGTGAACAAAGCAAGTCCAGTCAAATATTGATACCATGATTTATGCTGCTAATGACAAACTATGGATGGGGACATAATGAGACAATCCTTCTAACCTCTTAAACGGTATCTATCAGCTCAAACTTCATATGTAACTGTAATTTTCTAATACCTTGTTGTAAGCGCTCTCTATTAATGTATTTCTATTACTTATATTTCCCTCCTATCCTTTGTAAACTTCAAAATAAAAGATTAATTCCATCTGTCAATCAGTGATTTCTCTGCTGTCCACTCTCCAAGGAATGAATATTCATTTATCACTACACTGTCCTGCCCTCCTCTGACCTATATGCTGTGTGACTCACTGCACTATTGCAGAGTCTGTGCAGACAGAGCAGAAAGTAGTGGGAGGAGGTGTGTGTGCTCTTATATGTCACATACACATAATAAAGATTTCTGTGTAGTGTGTGCAGTCTGAGATATTTCTATGTGATTATAAGAACAGTTGGTCATTTACTCAGCAGATACAGACATGACTTGTCTGCAGGAAAACAAACTTTCATATAATAGAAATCTCTTACAGATAGCACACAGTGCAGGACAAAACACCTACCTCCTCCCAGCACAGAGGGGAGGGATAGAACACCAGCTTGGGTGGGTGTGGCTATTTAAATAACACTTATACAGCCAGACTATTGGGCTGTGAATATAATGGAGAATGCAGAAGTTGCCTGCAGGGTGTGAAAAAGCTTATAGCTTGTAAACTAGAAAGTGTACAATAATGATTTAACATGTTTTTAAAAGGTCTGCCCAGGCACTATTCAAGGGTAATATTAGTATCATACTGAAAAATGACCAAACTGCGTCCCTTTAACATGTTGAGTATTTGGACAGTTTTTAACTTCCGTATTTGTAGCCAAAACCAGGAGAGGGTGATAAATACAGAAGTGGTGACGTGACTATTATACTTTTCTTCTCATTAATCCACTTCTGGTTTTGGCTACAAATACTGAGGGTAAAAAACTCACCAAATACTCATCATGAGTACGTGGCTTAAAGAAAAAGCACTGTGGACATGAGTTTTCAATACATCTCATCCCCTTTGTTGGAAGTGGAAATCCACATGTACAAATTGAGCATTTGGTGAGCATTTTACTTCAGTTTTTGCAGCCAAAACCAGGAGAGGAACAATCAGAGGAAAAGTATAATAGAAACACGTCACCACTTCTGGATTTATCACCCACTCCTGGTTTTAACTACAAATACGGAGGTAAGAAACTCACCAAATACTCAACGTGTGCACGTGGCCTAAGAAGCAGATCAGGGGATATGATACAGAGCAAGAAACCCCCGGAGCTGATGGTGTACAGCTTCATACATGTTTTTAGAGTTGTGCACATTGGTTAGGTCACCAGTGTGTATGGCAAAACAAGAGTCTGAATAACCAGTTTTTAGTCTAGATTAGTCTGATCCTAATGTAACATATACTGTAGTTATACAGACCTGTAAAATTCTAGCATTGCACATACACACAGACATTAGAGATGGTGCACATAGACCTGCAGAACCCTGGTCCAGCAGCCCTTGTGAGCAATCAGCTGCCGCTGGACAGGAGCCTGTGAGCAATCAGCTGCGCTGGACAGGAGCCTGTGAGCAATCAGCTGCCGCTGGACAGGAGCCCTGTGATGCATCATGCCCTGGAGGGCCTGGATCTCTTCCTTCACTCCATTTCTTTTAGCCAACCTAATGCTACCCAATTGTGTCAGTGTGCCGAGCACGTTACATTGTGCCAGGCTAGATCTTAAAAAAGAACTGGGAATGCGCCCACAATTACAGATACAACCAATTGACCAGACCCCGCGAATTCAACTCCAACTCTAGTGATGAGCGAGCGCTACCATGCTCGGGTCTAGTAACGATCAGTTGGATACTCAGATCGGATGAGTGGAGCTCAAGTACCCAGGTGTAATGGAAGTCAATGGGGAACTCTAGGATTTTGACTGGGGACCATTGCTGTTGACCCCCATTGTACTCGGGTGCTTGAGTCGCGGCCAACTGAGCATCAAACTGCTGGTTATGAGTACCCGAGCACAGTAGTGCCCACTCATCATCATCCATCTCTATTACAGATGTTAATGTAATCATGCTGGGGCTGTGTAACCATCATTACAGGATCCACTGGGAGGTTCAGAAACACTGATACAATGCAAAAGTGGAGTAGTTACCCATAGCAACCAGATTTAAGCTTTGCCCACATACAGGGTCCTGGTGCCCATGTCTCTGGCTGCTGACACCAGGGCATTTAGATAAGAGCAGGAATCACTTTACGTCTTGCTGTGAGAGATACAGTAAGCTCATCATAAGGATCACAGTGATCTCCCCGGGGCTGCCCAGTAATAATAAGGACAGACCTGCGTACTACGACACAGCACATGACAAGCCCCACATAACGTGTGGTAACACTCACCAGGCCAGGGAATAGGCTGACACCACACACCCGCGGCCCGGAGGCGCTGTCAAGACGACACTCGCTCACTCGCCTCTTCCGCCCCGGTGAAGATGGCAGCGGCCGGTCTAAGGAGGAAACGACAGCTGAGACTGCGCATGCGCAAGAGAAGACACAACACAGAATGTCTAAAAGCAATAAAGCTTTCGTTGGTTGAGATGGGCGTGCGCTGCGCATGCGTGGAGTATACAGGTGTAAGACGCATGCGCGCAAGAATCGCGTCACGTGGGGTACAACTTTTGTCAATAAAGTTTATTTGGAAAATGAATGAAGCGGCGGGAGGTTTATAACAACAAATATCTTGAGGCAGCGCATTAGCGCACACATAGAGGAACGTGAAGTCACAACACTGCAGCCAAATCTCTGCGTATATTCTCATAACTTTCAATAGTTGTAAGACAGAAATTAAGAGCACACTTAAATAAACCAGTACTACCACAAAGGAAGAGACCCTTATGTGATCTTTAGCTGACGAGTCTGCTCCAGATCCCACCTGACTATTAATGAACATATGTGTGGTGCCCCTGCAGTCTGGTCGCCACAAAGGGGTACTGCACCCATCCCCTGGGTGTGGTGTTGCTGTTCTCAGTAAGCAGGAATGAAAAGTCCAGACACCCACAAAAGTGTGGCGCCCCACTGGTCAGTGCGCCACAGTAGGGGTACTGCACCCACAATCGAGTGTGCAGTATAACTGTCGCAGGGGAGTGTAAAGTCAACATGAGTTTCCCATCCTAGTGTGGAACCCACTGGGACGGGGAACTCGGTACCGGACCGGGGTACTGCTGGGGATATCACGGCGGTCTTGGTCTGGACCGTGTCCCGGGTTCTCAAAAGTAAAAGTGGTATTTACAGGGATAGTTTGTCGTGATTCCACCCATGGGTTGTGGTCAGTAAGGGACCACCGCTGCAGTGTGCTCCTGTTAGGAGGATGGATGGATGCTGCAGCAAGGTGGATGAGCCTGCCGCGGGTCGGGGCTGCTCCTGACAGGTGTATAAAGTGTAATAAAAGTTCTGTATACCGGGGAATCATAGACGGGAGACTGAAGCAGGGTTCATCGGGTTTACTCATGAGTTCTTCTACGTCAAACAGTTTACCACAGTTCAGTTCACAGTACAGTTAACTCGTTAACTTTAACCTCTGCAGCCAGGCTGTCATTGAGATCCTCACTCTCTCAAGGTACCGCACACGCGGCAATATTGCTAGCAATTCTGGCAATTTGCTGTGGAGTGAATCATGGACAATTGTTCTATTTTGTTGCGTGTCAATGATCAATGTGTCCATGATTTCACTGCAACCAGCAATTGCCGTGAATGCTAGCAATTTGCCGCGGTGACGGTACCTTCAGTGTCCTTTCAGGCTTGTTCTCTCTGTTCTCCCATGTGGGTTGTATGACGGCAACTCAGCCCCATGTATATGGCTTCTCCCTATGTGTATGGGCAGTAAGTCGCGTCCTCCAATGTGTTGCTGAGTCTCCAACCCTTGAAGTAGGAACTCCAACTTAGAATTAAAGCTCCGCGTCAGTTTGTCTGGGAAGCCGATGTGTAACTTCAGTCCCCTTCAGAGCCGACACTCTGATTTAGCCTAGCTTAGCTTTCCCTCTCTCTCAAGGGATCACCGGCTCCTTTCCTACCAGTGTGGCTTCCAGATACAATCAGGGCATCTATCCCAACGGTAGTCAGTCAACGCTGCCTTGCTACTCGGACACGGTATCACCGGTCCGGTCTCTGTCCTCACTTTCCTTGGGCTGCCGGCTATGGACAAGTTTTCTCTCCATGGATCTGTGTCACTGTGGATTTTGCGTCTCCAGGGAGCCCAATCCCTCTGGGAAGTGTCACTTTCTGTCTGTTCTTGGCTGCTTGACACTTACTGGCCTACTAACTCCTTCCTCCTACTTTTCCTCTATTTGTACTATTCTACCACCTGACCTTCCTTCCCACCCACTTTCCTCTAAACCCTACCACCCCTTGCCCACCTAGAGTCCCGGGCTCCGAGTTGGGTGTTGTGCTCCTGTGGGTGTGTGTGCTGTGGGGGTGTTTGTTGCACACACTGTCTACTTTCTGCCTGGCTCCAGTTCCCTATGTGGCCACCCTGGTCACAGGGGCGCCACACTAGCACTCACGTACACTAGCCAGGGATGATGGGGTTAAATCCTAGGACAGATACCCAGTCCCAGAGGGTGGAGTCAGGTGAGGCAGGAAGTCATCAGACAGGTTTAGTTTTGAGGAGTGAAGCAAGGTAGGAGCCTGAGAGAGAGAAGGGTTCCCAGGGAGGGGGCCTGAGAGAAAAAGGCAGCCCAGGAAAAGAACGAGGAAACCCCATACCGGACCGTCCATAGTCCGGGGGAATCCTAGTCCACCAACGGAGTGCCAGCTCCGAGGAACGGTACAAGCGAGTTCACCTCCTGATCCGTCGACCCTAGCCGTCGTGGGTTTGTTCAGCAACCCCGACATCACTGTTCAGAACATGCAGTCCACTAGAAGGAACCTGGTAGACTATCGGGCTGTGCAGGGCAGCACAAGGAAAGTGAGGAGGCGCAGGACAAAACAGCAGGACATGGGATTGACAAGAGAAGGTATACTACGGGAACTTCAAAAAGACTTTACCCTCTTCTGTGACTACCTGGCCAGCTACCCATCTAAAGACTGTATAAGCTGTAACCTGAAATGCCATCTGAACCGGTTCCAGTAAAGTACCCGTACAGAGTCATAAGGTCTTAGTGTCTCCTTTCATCGTAGACCGCTGCACTGCTCCACAGACTATACCCAGCACCACCACCAAAAGTGCTGGCCCCGGAAACTCAGCTCCGCCTGCAGGGTGCTGCAACATCCAAGCTTCAATACCATCATCTCCGGAGGTTTGAAGTGGCGCTGGTGAACCTCAACAGAATCTGCAGGTGGCGTCACAACAAACTTTATTCTTACATTCCCTTCAACAACCTCCCCCAAATTTTAAGCTAACCACTAGGGCCACGGGTCCTGGCGGGCCACCGGTGCCATCCCTGCAACTTCATGTCCGGGTACTGAGTCCCCATAGGCCCTTGGGTGCATCAGAAGCACCCAACACACCCAGGGACGGCGGGCGAACCCGACAAAAGGAGGGCCCAGTTAGTCAGTGGGACGGTGGGGAGAAAGGTGGAGAGTGAGACATTAGTTGGAGGCAGTCAGAAAGAAGCAGTGAGGAGTTGAGAGGAAGCAGTGAGAGGAGAAGGATCCGGAGGACTTGAGTAGCGAGGAGCTGGTCCTGGGTCCTGAACAGCAGACTGCAGAGAGGCAGAGGGAGCCCTACGGGTGCGGGCAGTGAGAGATCCACACGTGTGCCCGAATCAGAATCTGAACCCCAATTCCCAAACTTTTATTGATACGGCTGGGGCCAGCCGATCTCGACCCCCGTGACCCCCCACAGCAGAACTGTTAGCCGGTTTCTGGTACCCCACGGCCCTGGGGAGGTTGTGTCATATGCATTGCTATGTAAGAAGCTCGCTAATAGTTACAGGAGAGCCTCAGCTGATGACTGCTATGACTGAAAGGGGTTGTCCACTTCTAAGAGAACCCCTTCTCATTCCTCAGGTTTGGCCCCATTAAAATAAACTTATACTCACCTCCTGTGCCAGTGCTTGAATTCCCGGGCCTCAAGTGAGGTTGTGATGTCACATAAGCTCGCAATCAATCAGTGTCAGCTTCTGCCTCCTCACCATTAGATGTATAAGTAATCAACAAGTAGTGAGCGGCAGCACAAGGCTCTCACTTCCTTTCGATTGCTGATATGTCTGAAGACAAGGAGAGAGAAGCCGGTGGTGATTGGGTACGGGCTCATGTGACATCACAACCTCACTTGCGTCCCGGGAACATAAGCGCTGGCACAGGAGGTGAGTATGAGCTTATTTTATTGGGACCAAACCTGGGAAATGAGAAGGGGTTCTCTGAGTAGTGGACAACCCCTTTCAGTAATAGCAGTCATCAGCTGAGGCTCTCTTGTACTATTAGCGAGCATAGTAGTGGACAATCCCTTTAAAATGGATCTCTATACAATGACCAGGACTGCCACCTATTGCCACCATACGATGACCATATAGAGGTAGATACCAGTACCGCAGAACATATTAAGAGATTACAGTACAGTTATGTGTGGCGCCCATGGACAGACAGCCCTGTTAACAAGGGGCACATCAGGCAGACTCCACAAGGAGCTGAGTGCTCCGCTGAACTCCCGGTGCACATGGCTAGTGTGGCACCCCATGGGTTAATGTGCCACAATAACATCACATGGGTTCTCTCCCCATTACACACTGACAAACACTAGCACCTCTGGGCCAGGAGGGGAGCACAACCTGCTTCCTTATATACTCTTGCCCATGAGGAAGGAGCTCAGACCGTGCAGCACGGTGTAGTGCTGTGAAGAGCACACAGAGAGCAGAGTTAGCTTAGTGCAGACCTAGTGAGGGTCAGAGGAACAGGAGAACTACAGACTGAGGAACACGTCTGGGAGCTGGAGTGACACCTTCACTCGCCCCAGAAGAACGCACAGAGCGGACACTGGATCCGGTACTGTGTCTGGCACCACAGCACAATGAATCCAGGAACAGTGGGATCTCTAGATGCCCTAGTACCAGAGCAAAGCAACACGGAGGGGTCAGCACAGCACAGAGGACTCAAGTTGCCTAGCCAAGTGGTACCAGCAGAATACAGAGAGAGAGACGTGAGGAATCCTAGCAGCTCAGCTAATAGGAGCAGCCAGGACACACACACAGTGCAGCATAAGGACGCTGACGACCCCGGACAGGGTGGGAAGAGAGCTCAGCCCATTACAGACTCTGTGGACTATAATCTGCAGTAACATCAGTAGTAAAGCTTTGGAAAACAGCAAAACTGTGAGTCTGTGTATTGATTGCGACCTTTGCTCCAGATTCAGCACAGAGAGCTTCCCCTGCTACAAGCCCGTCAGCTCTGCCGCCTCAGGAGAGAAGGAGAAGTGCACCAGTGTCTACCAAACGTGAGTGTGTGTCATTTAACCCCGTCTCCACCATCTATAACCCCAATAGACTTTAAACCTTACTGCCCCGGGGGATACAGTTCTTCCCACTGGAACTACACCATCTCCGCTGCCATCACATCACCCCCGGAGGTTCTGCGGCAGCGGCGGCCCCATCACTGGCCGCACCAAGTGGGTGGCGTCACCCGTGACAAATCCCCTTGTAAATATTCCCCATCTTATTGTGCGGGCCCAGGGACACGGTCCGGACCAAGCCACCCGTGACTTCCCCGGCACCGACCGGTCCGGTACCGAGTACCCCCGTCCCGTGGGGGCTCCACACTAGTTTGCATGCTATGCAGATTAGCCATGTGCAGGCTATGGGAGCAGTGGAGCTTCCTCCTTTGCCTACTGTAGCAGAGTGAAGAGTGATTGTGGCGCCCTGCTCACACAGGCTTCCCTACAGCACTGCTGGGTTTCCACACCAGGTACCTACTACATGCAACACCTTCCACCCCGGCACAGTAGGGGGAGCTACACTCACTGACTTTAGGTGAGTTCCCCTATAAATACTGCTGCTGGGGGAGGAGTTAGTTAGAGTGTGCAGACGCTAGGAGAACTGCAAAGACGTCCTGGTGATCGGTGCCGCGGTTAGCCCCGAACCAGTGACCCGGAGTGTCCCTTCTACGCTGAGCCAATCCTAGGAGTGGGGACAGAAGGCAAGGAGCAGAGCTAAGGGAGTGAGGAGCTAGTGGAAGTTCACCCTAGACGTACCGGACTTCGGGGATCCGCACCTGCAGGATTACTTCAAGGCTGCAGAAAACCCGTCATACCGTGGAGACTTCAGTCACCCGGTCCCCCTGCGTACCCACAAAGAGGGAGCCAGACACCGCAGTGTAATACAACATTGATCAAAGAGGGTAACCCGTGGACCGCGCAGGTGGAGGGAGAGAGGACAAGAGGAAGTAGAGAGGCCAGTCTGGCTACAGACAGACAGGGCTTCCGTAACTGCAGAGTAGCTGAGGAGGCCTTATACCCACTTGCTGTGGAAGTTAACTGTGCACCTGGTCACCCAACAGTGCCCTGGACGTCTTTACCTGCTAATACCACCAGTAAAAAGGTAAAAGAGACTTTCTACCGTGTGTGTGCGTCATTCCTCTCCGCTCTCGGTGCCCCTTATAGACTGCTCCATCACTCCCAATCCCAACTTAAAGTTCCACTCCAAGCTGCCCCTTTACACTACTCTGCCCCAGAGGCCCAGCTCCACCTGTAGGGAGCTTTGCTATCTCTGCCCCATTACCATCGACCTCCGGAGGACTGTGGCGGTGCTGGTGACCCATCAACAGGTACTACAGGTGGCCTCACATGACAAACTCTAATCCCCTGTACATACACCTCTTATTGAAGTGTCACCCAGGCCACGGGCTCAGGTGCTGCCACCCGTGACATCCCAGTGAAAACACCAACCGAGCCCGATACCCGAGTACCCCAGGGCCTGGGGCTCGACATATATCTCTGGCATCACAAACAGGATCTCATGCTCGGTATTACGGGTACTGTGTGCCGTGATTTCAACTGTATTGAGTGACTGTTAAAACTACGCCGCCATTACTGCGCCGAAGAGCGGGAAGAAAGGGGGCGTGTCGGCCTGTAGAGCGCGAAACTGAAGCCCACCCCTCGCTCAGCCGTGCATTCCCGAGCGCCGTGGCCTAGTCCGGAAATTCCCGAACTGTTTAACTGTTTGAAAGCTGGCTGTAATTCACTAGGGGGGCCTCCAGCATGTCGGCCTCCTCCAGTAACGACAACATTTGCTGATCCTAGGAATTACCCTGAAGCATTTATGGCTGCTTCCAGTAGCACTGCCAGCGCCACCGGCGCGTCGGACGCAATCGCCCCAATCATGCCAATCTCACTCCCATACATTCCGGGGGCTAAGTGGTTGCCCCAGTATGACGGTCGCCCTGATACGTTGGATGCTTTTAGGAGAAAAATCACTAGTGTCCTGGACATGTATGCGATGACCGGTCAGCAGCGCGCTGTTGTTGTACTCGGACAGTTAACTGGCGCAGCAGAGAAAGAGAGTGAGTCCTGGTCTACTGCTGCACGGAGATCAGCGGCCACTATATTTGACAAATTGAGAGCTACTTTTGAGGAGTGCAATGAGGCTGATATACGCATGCGCTTCCATCACTGCTACCAGAGGCCAGGAGATGATATCAGAGCTTATGCCTGGTTCCTAGAGGAAGCATTGCGAGCCCTTTAGCATGTCAGCCCTGCCAGTGTACCCGATGAAAACAAGCTCTTGATTGAACAATTCACCCGGGGGCTGCTATCCCCCGAGGACAATAAGACTGTATGACTCACCGTGGCCGAGGACTCCGGTTTAGACAGGCAGTAGCTTCTTCCTCCTTGTCACGGATGGACCGCGCCTGCCGGTAGTGGGGCCCGGTTGAGTGCAGATCAAAAGGGTTGAAGATGTCGTTCGGGAACAGATTAAGGGGTTAATTGTTTTGTGACGCCACCTATGAGTAGTTCGGTTACTTTACCGATGCTGCGAGGCTCCGGGGGATGGAATGCAGCAAGATGGAACGCTCCCCACAGGCTAAGCGATGATCCCCGGAGCCATAAGCTGCTTAAGATGTTGTGTGGCAGCTACGGTTACCTTGTGTGCAGACGGACGTAGTCATAAGGAAGCACGGACACTGTAACTGTAAGTCTCTGTAACGGGTAATTTACTGTAACCAGCAAGCAGTACATGGCATACAGTTAACGGGTAGTGGACCGGGTGGACTCAGCAGTGATAGGTGTCCCTCAGAGATCCGCGGTGTTCCTCCATTCTAACTAAGTAAGTTGCCGTTGTTGCCCAGGAATACCAAGTCGGGTACAGGGAGGCTGCTTGAATGCCCTATCCAAAGTATACGTGATGGATGTTTTGGGGAGCCTTGGGTCCCTAGGTGGGTACACCGTTGGTTAGACGACTGGATTTGGCGGTGGTGGGGTGCTCCTGTAAAGCTGCTCCTCCACGCTTCTGGTTCGCATAGCAGAGCTGAACTGCTGCTAGCTTCGGTACCAGCAAACCGGCTGTATAAGGGCGCGGGGTAGCTTTGAGCCCGCATGTTGATGCCCCAGTTCGGTTGGTAATGCATCGGGAGTAATGGTGCTCAACCGTGGTGAGAGTGAGGAGATGGCCGGTTTAGGTGGCCAGGGGGCTGCACCGACTGTGCAACCCCTCTCCTAGGTTGCAGAGCTGGGAATCTGCAGAGGTCTTCTAAGCTGCTGTTGCTTCTCCAGACCCGAGACTAGAACTCTCTAAGCTGGACTAAACTTTCCACTACACACTACCCTTGCACTCCGCCCACCAGGACCTTGATTGGCCCTCTATGCTAAGTGAGGCATGCAGGGTATGGATCTCTAAGTTAACCAGATGACTGCTGGGTCAGAGAATATTGCTGCTGCATTTGTGGCTGCAATACCCTCCTGTGACGCACTCGTTGCGGGGCGCCACATGTACGTTGGTGGTCACTGAGCAACTCAGAAGCTGACTTTAACGCCCTAAAGGACATGGCCATTAAGGGGTTGCAGCCAGTAGAGACCCATGAAGCTGCCATCAAACGGTGGTGCAGTGGTGAGGCGCAGGCTACCCCGAAACCAGTACCCGTGTCTGCAGCACGCACAATGTACAATCTGCTCAGCCTGACAAATATGACTCTCTGCGTGCTGAGATGCGTACTGAAATGCGCCAGATGAGCAAGAACATAACAAAGTTGATAGAAGCTCTAAAGCAGCAGCAGAATCAACAGCCAGTGCCAAGACCCCAACCCCGACCTCAACCGCTGATTCAACTTGATGACAGTGCGGAGGATGTACCCTGGATGAGAGCAAAGCAAGCTACCGCGTACCGAGGGAGAACCACCAACCGCTGCAGCTCCACTGGGGAGCCCATCTGCCGCCGCTATAACTGAACCGGCCACATCGCCTGGGGCTGTCCTTTAAATGGGCAGACCCTGGGGGGCCGGGGCCAAACCTCAGGAGTAACTCAACAGGGCCCAGCCACCTGGTACAAGACCTTCATCGGACAGAGGCCGTTCCTATCAATTGTACTAGATAGCATCCCGACACCTGCTCTGTTGGACACCGGGTCACAGGTGACCACCATCCCCTATATCCTTTATAAGAAGTATTGGGCTGATGCTGAACTGAAACAGCCTGCCTTAGACTTCACCCTCAATGCGTCTAACGGTGAACCGATTACTGTAATGGGGGTTAAAGAAGTGCCCATAAAGGTGGGGAGGGTGGAATTGCAGAACCAAGGGGTCAGAGTCGTAGCAGAAGCAAGTAATGCAAATGACCCATATATAATACTTGGCACAAATGTTGTTAGCAATTGCATAGAGGAAGTTTTGTCTTTGCTTCAACAGATTGCAGATACTGCCAAACCTGGTCAGAGGAAGGTCCTTCAGTGGGAAATAAGAGCCCTCCTGCACCATCAACAGGTAACAACTACTGGTGGCGAAATTGGTACTGCATGGGTGACAGACCCGTTTCCTATTGTGATTTCCCCAATGAGTGAAATGATGATTTGGTGTCGAGCAGCTATAGGTCTGAGAGGGCAGGACTACCAAGCATTAGTGGAGCCATCAGCACAGAGCACAGACCTACACTCTTGACAGCCAGGGGGGTGGTAGACGTACACAATGGGAGAGTACCTGTTCGCATCTTAAACTGTGGCAGTGAAGAGGTTAAGTTACCCAGGTATGCAACCGTTGCTAAATTGTACACAGTAAACAACAACTAGACCCAGGCAGTGGGACCCTTACCCCATACCAAAAGGGCGAAACCTGATAATACAACAGGGCCACTGGAGGACTGGTGCCAGCAACTCCATGTCGGAACTGACACCACTCCTGTGTACGAAAAGCAAGGTGTGTACCGGGTAGTCAAGGAATTTGAACAAGTCTTTAGTAAGCATTCACTTGACTTTGGTAGGATAAAAGGGGTGCAACATCATATCCCCACAGGTACACATCCACCAATCAAAGAGCGGTACAGGCCCTTCCCACCTGCACATTATCAGAAAGCCAAGGTAATGTTACAGGACATGAAGGACGCAGGTGTTATACGAGATAGCTGTAGTGCTTGGGCAGCCCCATTAGTCCTAGTCAGGAAAAAGGATGGCAGTATTAGAATGTGTGTAGACTATAGGCAAATAAACCGCATAACACACAAGGATGCTTACCCGTTACCTCGTATAGAGGAATCCTTAGCTGCGTTGAAGTCTACCAATTACTTTTCTACCTTAGAACTCACTAGTGGGTATTGGCAGGTGTCCATAGCCGAGGAAGACCGCGAGAAGATGGCATTCATGACACCTATGGGCCTGTGTGAATTTAACAGCATGCCATTTGGACTATGTAATGCACCCGGAACCTTCCAGAGGTTGATGGAGAGTTGCCTGGGACATAAGAACTTTGAGACGATACTGCTCTACCTGCATGACGTGATTGTGTACTCTAAGACCTATGAGGAACACGTAACTCATCTAGCAGAGGTGTTTGAAGCTCTGGCCAAATATGGGATGAAGCTGAAACCATCCAAATGCCACCTGTTAAAGCCAAGAGTACAGTACCTGGGACACATAGTCAGTGCCAAAGGCGTGGCCCCTGATCCAGACAAGGTGACAGTCATCAAGAAGTGGCCAGAACCCAAGACCCTGAAGGAAGTACGTCAATTCCTGGGATTGGTGGGCTACTATAGGAGGTTTATAAAGGAATTGTGGCGCCCTGCCAATGCAGGCGTCACAGAGGGGTACTGCATCAGTAAAAGAGGTGCAGATGCTCCAGCTGCAGGTGGACCCTAGGATGGTGGGTGGGACCCATTCCCAGCACTCCCACATTAGTTGAGGGTGGGAGGTTACCCGGGAGGGAATAAATTCACCTCTAGGGGGAACAAGGAGGTCTTTTGTCTTTGCCTCAAAGTCTTTGCTGCTAGGTCGCTCGGCTGATGGACCAGGGAAAGATCGAGGAAGAGGAGAGGTTTTAGGAAGATAGCTAAGTGGAACGAGATGGAAGGTCACATCGGGTCGGTTACACGCTGCATCGGAGGAAAGAAGAAGGGCCTTGAGGAGATCCTGAAAGAGGGCGGCCGACAAGAGAAGTACAGGCCCTAGAAAGAAAGGGAGATCCTCAGTGTGGAGCTCCCATACACCAGGGGATACTCCAGTCCAACCAGGGGAACGCCGGGTCCTAGGAACCGGCCAAGTCCAGCTTGCAGTCGGCAACCGGCTGCTGTGGCTTGTTCATCAGCCGCAGCACCCTGCCATCGGAAGGGTCTGCCTGCTTCCTCACCAGTCACCAACAAGGGAGGGGACTCCCGGTACTACCTACATGGAGCTACTGGGTTTAGATCAATCCAAAGCGGGGAAGAACGGACACGGGTTAGTTAACGAAGGTACACCAAGGATTCCACCATACCACCTGGGATCCACTTGCAGCCACCCGTTAAGCTACCTGTCTTGTAACATCTCAAGTGCTGAACTGTTAACTGTAACCACTGCTGCTACAACCAACAGTAAAGTACCCAGGAGAAAAGTGACTTTGCCTCCGCTTGTGTTTCCATTTGCATGAACTTGTTCCCTTTACAGGAACGCTAACCCGGAGGTCCAGCCCTACCTGTAGAGGACTTTGCCAAACTAGCCGCAATTCCATCTACCTCCGGCGGACTGTGGCAGCGCTGGTGACACCTCACCAGAAACTACAGGTGGCATCATGACAAACTGTATATAAAATCCTCTGTACATAATTCCCCCCTTTTTGAAGATATACCCAGGACACGGGATCAGGCGCGGCCACCACTCCCCATGACACAGCAGACGCTACCCCTGCAGCCTGATACCCGAGTACCCCAAAGCCTGGGCTCAACAGAGTACACAAAGAGGGCTGCTCCCCTGCAACACCTCCTAGTAGGCCAACCCACGAAGGGCAAGTCTAAGGATTCTCCGTGGAGGTGGGGCAAGGAACAAGAGGAATCCTTCCAGATAATGAAGGATGCCCTGACAGGAGAAGAAATCCTTGCTTACCCGGACTACAACCTGCCATTCCTGCTGTACACAGATGCCAGCAATGTGGGACTCAGAGCCGTCCTTTCTCAGAGACTAGAGGGCAAAGAAAGAGTGATCGCCTATGCCAGTAGTAAGCTGCGCCCCGCGGAGAGGAACCCAGAGAACTACAGTTTCTTCAAGCTGGAATTCCTGGCCTTGGTCTGGGCCGTCACAGAGAGGTTTAAACACCACCTGGCCTCTAGCAAGTTTACAGCCTACACGGATAACAATCCGCTGAGCCACCTGGAGACTGCAAAGTTGGGAGCCATGGAGCAGAGATGGATGGCCAGACTTTTCAGTTTACATTAAAATTAAAAAACCACAAACACATTTAGGGACTACATCTTTATTAACCCCTCGACCATCATCTCTGTGCTGAACACTCTGGACTCTGCTTCATCAGAGACCAGCAGGGGGTTAACTCAGGTCACCCAAGGACAGCTCAGGTCATGCCACCTGAGCTTTCCTCAGGTGACCCTAGTGTCTCCCCGGTACAATGCTACAAATCGCTCTCCTTACCCCAATTACGTACTGAGCTGTAAGAAGACTGTGCTCCTTGACAGCTCAGAACGTAAATGGAGTAGGAGATCCTGATTTGCTGGCAAAAGCCAACATTACTTTAAACTGTGATTATAATAAAGTAGTGGGTTAGACCCACTCCTGCAGTCCCTCACCAGGTGCCCTCACATTATTTACATCCCCCCAATAAATTTTATTCATGTGTATGTAGCGCCCCTGCGAACAGGGTGGCCACATAGGGAACTGCAGCCAGGCAGAAAGACGGTATGTACAACAAACACCCTCACAGAACACCACACACCACTAGAGGCAGCGCCCAACCCGGCGCTCGGGACTCTAGGCGGGCAAGGGGTGGTGGGTTTAGAAGAAAGTGGGTGGGAAATCATGTAGATCAGGTGACAGAAAGCTTAAATAGAGGAAAAGAGGAGGAAGGAGTTAGTAGGCCGAGGTATAGGCTGAGCTGTAAAGACACAGTAGGCTAGAGTGAGCCGAGCAGCACAGACATCAGAAAGACAGACACACATCCCGGTGGGATTGGGCTTCCTGGAGATGCAGAATCCACAGAGTCACAGAAACAATGGAGAGAAAGCTCGTCCATAGCCGGCATCCCAGGGGAGTGTGAGGAAAGAGACTGGTCCAGCAGTACTGGGTCCGAAGAACACGGCAGCACTGTCTAACTGGTGGAGAAATTTTCCCTGATTTGTGCTGGAGTCACACGGGTTAGATGGAGTCTGGTAATGCCTTGCAAGAAAGGGTTACTGCAGACTAGGCACACACCAGAGTGTCGGCTCTGAGGGGAACAGAGATTCTATACCGGCTTCCCAGATTAACCGACGGGGAGCTCTAACTCCAGGTTGGAGTTCCCACTGCAAGGGTTGAAGGCACAGCAGCAACCACGAGGACCCACAAGGGTCCGAGCTGCCGCCATACAACCTGGGAGACAAGAGAGAGAAACAACAGCCTGGAAGGACTTAGAAGGAATGAGGGGTCTCAGAGTGACAGCCTGGCTGCAGAGGGTTCGAGTGTTCCCGGGGTTAACTGCACTGTCAACTGTTAAGAACTGAACTGTACCGTGAGTTGTGTTAACTGTGAAGAACTGACAAGTAAACCCGGTGAACCCTGCCTGAGTGTCCGTGTTTGATTCCAGGTATATTGAACTTTGCATACCTTTTATCCTGCCAGGAGCATCCCGACCTGCGGCGGGCTCATCCATCTGGCTGCAGCCCCATCCATCCCTCCATCCTCCTGGCAGAGCAGCGCTGCAGTGGTGGTCCCATCATTGACCACAAACCGTGGGTGGCGTCACGACAAACTTTATCCCCTGTATATATCCCCTTTTACTTGTGTGAACCCGGGACACGGTCCGGACCAGGACCTCCGTGACATCCCCAGCAGTACCCCGGTCCGGTGCCGAGTACCCCGTCTCAGTGGGCTCCACATGTACATAATATAACATAGGGCACAAGTCCTTCTTGTGAGGTGGGGTATTTAATAATTTAAAAAAAAGGTCTCTTCTGAGAAGACAGGAAATGACATCAAGGACCCTTTTTTTTGGTTTTCTCAACAGTCTTTATCGCTATCATTTTTCTAAGTGCACAATGCAGAAAAACACACATCTGTAAAAAACGCGACACAAACGCAGCATCTGAACACAACTCGTTTTTTATACCTGCGCTAAAAACCGCAAGAAAAAAGTGATAAAAATGCAGCGTGTGAACGCAGCCATAGGGTTACATCTGATATTGAACTGTAATACAGATGAGTGTATACAGTAACGAATACTGCATGCTTGTTACAGTACTGCTTGTTATTAGTCCTTTTGTAGTTGTGGGTACCTTATCTAGGTTATCACAGTATTTAGTTGGAGAACAGGTAGTTCTGCATTACATGCAACATTATTTGTGGAATATATATGTTATGTAGTGCAACACTTCGTTATCACTTCGCTGAAATGCTGTTGTGAGAAGTTTGGCCCTGTAAGGGTTAAGCCTACATAGTACCTAGTGCCCGGTTTTGAATCTTTCAACCAATTGAATATATATGTTAGGCTGGTTTCACATTGCGTTTTTTTCCTGTCCGTGGGGATCCTGTTTTTTGCAGGACCCCACGGACAGGAAAGGACAGCATCGGATATGTGCCCATGGATGCCAATTCTGTGTCCGGACACAGAAGTGCACTTTCACTTTCGCAATGTATATACATACATTGAGTAAGTGAAGCAAGGGTTAAAAATAAAAAAAAAAGATCCTCACCTCTCTGGTGTGTGTCCCCGCGATTTGCGGCATCTACCGTAGCTCAAGGACCTGGGAATCAGGTGAGCGGGAAGGGGCGAAGCAACCTGGTCAGCTGATTGGTCACATGACCGCATCAGCTGATCGGTTTACTAATCGCCAAACCTGATACATATACAGTTGTGGCCAAAAGTATTTACACCCCTGCAATTCTGTCAGATAATACTCAGTTTCTTCCTGAAAATGATTGCAATAACAAATTCTTTGGTATTATTATCTTCATTTAATTTGTCTTCAATGAAAAAACACAAAAAGAATTGTCCTAAAGCCAAATTGGATCTTATTCCACACCAAACAAAAAAAAGGGGTGGACAAAAGTATTGGAACTGTTAGAAAAATCATGTGATGCTTCTCTAATTTGTGTAATTAACAGCACCTGTAACTTACCTGTGGCACCTAACAGGTGTTGGCAATAACTAAATCACACTTGCAGCCAGTTGACATGGATTAAAGTTGACTCAACCTCTGTCCTTTGTCCTTGTGTGTACCACATTGAGCATGTAGAAAAGAAAGAAGACCAAAGAGCTGTCTGAGGACTTGAGAAACCAAATTGTAAGGAAGCATGAGCAATCTCAAGGCTACAAGTCCATCTCCAAAGACCTGAATGTTCCTGTGTCTACCGTGCGCAGTGTCATCAAGAAGTTTAAAGCCCATGGCACTGTGGCTAACCTCCCTAGATGTAGACAGAAAAGAAAAATTGACGAGGGATTTCAACGCAAGATTGTGTGGATGGTGGATTAATAACCTCAACTAACATCCAAACAAGTTCAAGCTGCCCTGCAGTCCGAGGGTACAACAGTGTCAACCCGTACTATCTGTCGGTGTCTGAATGAAAAGGGACTGTATGGTAGGAGACCCAGGAAGACCCCACTTCTTACCCCGAGACATAAAAAAGCCAGGCTGGAGTTTGCCAAAACTTACCTGAGAAAGCCTAAAACGTTTTGGAAGAATGTTCTCTGGTCAGATGAGACAAAAGTAGAGCTTTTTGGGCAAAGTCATCAACATAGAGTTTACAGGAGAAAAAAAGAGGCATTCAAAGAAAAGAACACGGTCCCTACAGTCAAACATGGCGGAGGTTCCCTGATGTTTTGGGGTTGCTTTGCTGCCTCTGGCACTGGACTGCTTGACCGTGTGCATGGCATTATGAAGTCTGAAGGCTACCAACAAATTTTGCAGCATAATGTAGGGCCCAGTGTGAGAAAGCTGGGTCTCCCTCAGAGGTCATGGGTATTCCAGCAGGACGATGACCCAAAACACACTTCAAAAAGCACTAGAAAATGGTTTGAGAGAAAGCACTGGATACTTCTAAGGTGGCCAGCAATGAGTCCAGACCTGAATACCATAGAACACCTGTGGAGAGATCTAAAAATGGCAGTTTGGAGAAGGCACCCTTCAAATATCAGGGACCTGGAGCAGTTTGCCAAAGAAGAATAGTCTAAAATTCCAGCAGAGCATTGTAAGAAAGTCATTGATGGTTACCGGAAGCGGTTGATCGCAGTTATTTTGGCTAAAGGTTATGCAACCAAGTATTAGGCTGAGGGTGCCAATACTTTTGTCTGGCCCATTTTTGGAGTTTTGTGTGAAATGATCAATGTGTTTGAGCGGGTGGCTGAACGGGAGAGACTGCCGGTCGCCCAGTGGGCCGAGGTGCTGGCGCCCTATTTGACTGGTGATCCCCAAAAGGCATACATAGACCTGTGTACTGAGGATGCCCTGGACTATGGAGCCCTGAAGGGGGAGATATTGGCCCGTACTGGGGTCAATACATATGTGAGGGCCCAACGGGTGAGCCAATGGGCCTATGAGGAAGGCAAACCCGTGCGCTCACAGGCCTATGATTTGTTGCACCTGGTTAAAAAATGGCTGCAGCCTGAAGCCCTGAGTCCGGCTCAGATGGTAGAGCGGGTGGTGGTGGATCGCTTCGTGCGTACGCTGCCCGTCCCCATACAAAAGTGGGTGGGACACAGTGACCCGGGTTCCCTAGACCAGTTGGTGAACGTGGTGGAGCGCCATGTGGCCACACAGGAACTGATCCGGGACAGTGGGACAATGCGGGCTACCCGCAAGGCCGCGCCCACCACACCAGACAGTAGGGACCCCCAACCCAGCCCCCAGGCGGGCGAGCGCCCGGCTCAGGCCGAAAACGGGCCTCCCCCTGCAGCAAAGCGGCGATCCGGACAGCCGCGGTTCGGCCCCTGGTATAGCGGGGAACCACCCCGATGTAGAAGATGCCGGGAGGTGGGACATATGATGCCGCAGTGTCCCCTCAACGGGGAACCAATGGACTGTGACTATTCCCGGAGGCGGTCCATGTTCGCCCACCTCGTCGGAAAACGGGGCTCGGCCCCCCGGGATACTGAGAATGTACTGTGCCGCGTACGGCTTAACGGTCATGAGGTGACGGCCCTATTGGACTCAGGGAGCAACGTGACCCTCGTGTGTGCCTCCTTGGTCTCCAGGACCAAATCCACCGGCCGTACGGTCAGGGTGATGAGTGTCCATGGGGATCATCGCAGGTATCCAATGAAGCGTGTCACGTTTGCTACCCCAGCCAGGCGGGTTCAACATGTGGTTGGGGTGGTAAAGGATCTCCCTTATGATGTTGTGCTGGGGAGGGATATGCCCTTGTTCCGGGTATTGTGGAACGGGTATATGGCCCTTCGGATGAAGGATAGACAGGGCCCGGAGCCCGAGGATCCCGCCCCCGGGATACCCAGAGGACTTGATGTGACTAACCCCCGGGTGCAGAGCCCCGTGCGCCGGCCGCGCCGACTCCCCATCCGGAACGGTGCAGCAGTGCCGTGCGCCGACCCCGTTTTCCTCGTAGGGCCCCAGGGCTCTGTCGTTGGTACCCGTCCGGGGTTGGTGGGTGCCGGGAGCCCGAACGGGTTGGTTGCTCGTGGGGTCTGGCACCGCTGGTACCCCCGGGTGCCCCTGCTTGGCTCCGCCGGTGCTCCGCGCTGTGACGTGGTCCCCTCACAGGGCCCAGGGTTATGGCCTGGTGTTCAAACCCATACGCTTGAACATAGGGGGGGGATATGTGAGGCACCGGCCGGGTCGGTATGCTGCGACCGGTATGTGCCTCTTTGGGTGCGTGCTCCAGTGCCGCAGGATGTACTCCATCCCAGGTATTAGATGGGATTCCTCTTCTCAGAGCAGAAGGGGTTAAGAGGACATAGGAACCCTGGGTGTGGGTCCTTGAGTCTGGAGTGAGATTCTCTCCAGGGCAGAGCCTGATTGAGGAGCTCTGAAGGAAAGTTGAAGTGGTCCCGGGAAGGGATTATCTCCGGTGGGGCTGATAGAGCCTGTCAGTGGTTGGGAGATACACCAAGCGGTGTGAAGTGTGCCGGCTGCGCTCCGGATCTGTGTTTTGGTGACTGTAACCGGACGGAGATCAATAAATCGTGAGTTGAGAACTGTCCGTGCCTGGTTCCCTGCCTCCCCGACACCGCTACACCTCACAATGCGTTAACGCACCCATAGACTTTCATTCAACAAACACATTCTAATGTTGCCAAAATAGGCGTGCGTTTGAGAGTATGCGCTTTTTCAATGCACATGAATACGCTGCAGACGACAATTTCATGTAAAAAGCGCATACTTTTAAACACAAGCCTACTTTGGCAACATTAGTATACATTTATTGAATGCAAGTCTGTGGGTGCGTTAACGCATCAGTGACATTGCGTTTGTGCTGCCTTACAACGGATCTGTTGTAACACACAGCAAAAACGCAATGTGAACTTAGCCTAACCACTTTTACTCTGACCAGGAGATGGGGATTCTGAACACAGAACTCCTTATATTGATTAAAAATTACCCATAATGGCCCCTTTACACGCAGCTACAGGTAACAGGTTTTCCACAGGTAACTTACTGGTTGCAGTGAAATCATGGAGACATGGTTCTATCTTGTTGCTGTGTACAAATGGAATCATCTCTCCATGATTTCACTGCAGCCAGTAAGTTACCTGTAGCAACCCTAGAAATGTAGCCGTGTGTAAAGGGGCCCTTAGGGTACCTTTACACGCCGCTACTGGCGGGTGGATACAACCAGCTACTTCACGTGCACGACCACGCACAAACGGTTACAAACGGTCAACGCACCATCTTTACACGCCGCCACAAGCTACGCTACGCTACGTGACATCTATCCCCGGATACACCGCTGGGTGCCACAAGTAGCCATCTGTAGCTTAGCCTACCATCTTCAGACGCCGCCACCACAGGGTACTCTGGGCGGAACAAAGACAGCAGAGAAAACATATAGGCGTGCCACAGTCCATCAAGCCGCGCCAAAACCACAACCATTGGCTAACCCAACAGAGTTCTGATTGGGCACGACGCAAAGGGCGGATGGCGGACACCTGACGTAGTAGTGATCGGACTGTGGCACGGAATAAGCGCTTGTGACATGGTGGAGTGTGCAGGAAGAGCCAATCGGTACGCAGTATCTTCCACCAATGATCGCTGATGGGGCGCGGTAACCCGGAGCCTGTGTCACGCCCCAGCTACATACCAGGTACATTGCCTGGTGTCGACACATCCCTTCTGTCGCTTCTTTACACGCCGATACAGCTCGCTACAATCGCCTGTGTAGCCACCTGTTTCTGGGCAGTGCTCGGAAACAGATGTATCTGTGGCCGGGTGCCTCCTACCGTCTTTACACGCCGCTACTACGGGGTATTTTCCCGCTACAAGCTTCATTTGTAGCCTGTAGCTAGTTGTATCCACCCGCCAGTAGCGGCGTGTAAAGGTACCCTGAAGGTACCTTTACACGCCGCCACGGCAGGCTGGATACATCCCGCTACTTCACGTGCACGAGCACGCTCAAACGGCTACAAACGGTCAACGCACCCTCTTTACACGCCGCCATAAGGTGCGCTACGCTACGCTACATCTGTAGCTAGATACATCGCCGGGTGTATCTGTAGCTTAGCGTACCACATTTACACAGCGCTACAACAAGCTAATATGGGCGGACCTGGTACAGCAGAGACAGCACATAGGCGTGCCACAATCTTGGATTACGAGCCGTCCGTACGATGATAGGACGGCGCAATATCATCCTGATTGGCCAGGCATCGCAGGAGGCTGAGAAATACAGCACGCTCGAGCGATTGTGTAGTGTGACTGGTCAGCTCCTTAAATATGCCGCCCTAGGCAGCGACTACCAATCGTCATGCAGCAGCTTCCTCCAATGATCGCTGAAGGGGCGCGGTATCCCAGAGCCTGGGTCACGCCTTAGCTACATTGCAGCTACAGCCCCGGGTGTCCACAGTTCCCTTCCGTTGCCTCTTTACACGCCGATACAGCTCGCTACCATCGGCGTTGTAGCCATCAGTTTTCGAGCAGACCTAGGAGACAGATGTATCTGTTGCCGGCTGTAGCGTCGCGTCTTCAGACGCCGCTACGACGGGCTACATTGACGCTACAAGCTACATTTGTAGCCTGTAGCGGGATGTATCCAGCCTGCCGTCGCGGCGTGTAAAGGTACCTTAAGAGTGTAAAAAAATATGTTTTACAATCTGGAGAGTCAGTAAGAAAAATGCTTTCATTGGGTTATTTACCTACACGTAATCTTTAGTAAAGATCTCCAATATTCTTCATACTATAGTTTATTTTAACACACAAAAAAGTTACATTTGAATTAAGGCCCATCCTGGTGGTCTTGTGTTGTTCTGGGGTCACTAGTGGAAATGTTGACCTTAAAGGGAACCTGTCAGCTAGTTTATGCCCCACCCAGCTATCACTATCTGTACCTGCAGCTTTATAATACTATTCTAATCATCCCTGTCTGAGCTCATAGTGTAATGTGAAAGGTGAAAAAAAGCATTTATACACTTACATTTCAGTCAGGGCCGGTTTTAGACCAAGTGGGGCCCTAGGCGAGATTGAGAGTGGGGCCCCAAACTATGAAATAAAAATAGTACCCTTACAGTTGTATACAGTATATACAGCAGCCCCAGTGGTATATACAGGCCCCAGTAGTATATACAGCAGCCCCAGTGGTATCCAGCAGCCTCCCCAGTGCTATATACAGGCCCCAGCAGTATTACAGCAGCCTCCCCAGTGGTATACACAGGCCCCAGCAGTATTACAGCAGCCTCCCCAGTGGTATATACAGGCCCCAGCCGTATATACAGCAGCCCCAGTGGTATACAGCAGCCTCCCCAGTTGTATATACAGGCCCCAGCAGTATATACTGCAGCCCCAGTGGTATACGGCAGCCTCCCCAGTGGTATATAAAGGCCCCAGCAGTATTACAGCAGCCCCAGTGGTATACAGCAGCCTCCCCAGTTGTATATACAGGCCCCAGCAGTATTACAGCAGCCCCAGTGGTATACAGCAGCCTCCCCAGTGCTATATACAGGCCCCAGCAGTATTACAGCAGCCTCCCCAGTGGTATACACAGGCCCCAGCAGTATTACAGCAGCCTCCCCAGTGGTATACACAGGCCCCAGCAGTATTACAGCAGCCTCCCCAGTGGTATATACAGGCCCCAGCAGTATATACAGCAGCCCCAGTGGTATACAGCAGCCTCCCCAGTTGTATATACAGGCCCCAGCAGTATTACAGCAGCCCCAGTGGTATACAGCAGCCTCCCCAGTTGTATATACAGGCCCCAGCAGTATTACAGCAGCCCCAGTGGTGGTGTATACAGGCAGCCCCAGTGGTGGTGTATACAGGCAGCCCCAGTGGTGGTGTATACAGGCAGCCCCAGTCAGTGGTGGTGTATACAGGGCCCCAGTGGTGGTGTATACAGGCAGCCCCAGTGGTGGTGTATACAGGCAGCCCCAGTCAGTGGTGGTGTATACAGGGCCCCAGTGGTGGTATATACAGGGCCCCAGTGGTGGTGTATACAGGGCCCCAGTGGTGGTGTATACAGGCAGCCCCAGTGGTGGTGTATACAGGCAGCCCCAGTCAGTGGTGGTGTATACAGGGCCCCAGTGGTGGTGTATACAGGGCCCCAGTGGTGGTGTATACAGGCAGCCCCAGTGGTGGTGTATACAGGCAGCCCCAGTGGTGGTGTATACAGGCAGCCCCAGTCAGTGGTGGTGTATACAGGGCCCCAGTGGTGGTGTATACAGGGCCCCAGTGGTGGTGTATACAGGCAGCCCCAGTGGTGGTGTATACAGGCAGCCCCAGTCAGTGGTGGTGTATACAGGGCCCCAGTGGTGGTGTATACAGGCAGCCCCAGTGGTGGTGTATACAGGCAGCCCCAGTGGTGGTGTATACAGGCAGCCCCACTGGTGGTGTTGTATACAGGGGCCCCACTGGTGGTGTTGTATACAGGGGCCCCA
Source organism: Allobates femoralis (assembly GCA_033576535.1). Classification (NCBI taxonomy): domain Eukaryota; kingdom Metazoa; phylum Chordata; class Amphibia; order Anura; family Aromobatidae; genus Allobates; species Allobates femoralis. Next base: position 324,149,020 of record JARQOC010000006.1, read on the forward strand.
CTGGTGGTGTTGTATACAGGGGCCCCACTGGTGGTGTATACAGGCAGCCCCAGTGGTGGTGTATACAGGCAGCCCCAGTGGTGGTGTATACAGGCAGCCCCAGTGGTGGTGTATACAGGCAGCCCCAGTCAGTGGTGGTGTATACAGGGCCCCAGTGGTGGTGTATACAGGCAGCCCCACTGGTGGTGTTGTATACAGGGGCCCCACTGGTGGTGTTGTATACAGGGGCCCTACTGGTGGTGTTGTATACAGGGGCCCCACTGGTGGTGTTGTATACAGGGGCCCCACTGGTGGTGTTGTATACAGGGGCCCCCTCCCCTCCCCTGTAAAAGAATACAGAGATCATGATACTTACTCCCTGCCGCTTGCAGCGCTCTGCACCGCGCTCCGACTTCTTCCTGGTTCCTGTGACGACACATCGCCTGCGGCTGCGCCCGGCGCCGGTCACCAGGAAGAAGCCGGAGGCGGAGCGCGCGGCCGCGGCGCTCCCGCGCAGCGGCGCCGGCTATAGTCCGGCCGGGCCAGGGGGCCCTCTGAAACTTGGGGGCCCTAGGCAAATGCCTAGGCTGCCTGCCCCTAACGCCGGCCCTGATTTCAGTCCCCACCTTGGAGGAGGGGGACTGTCTGGCAGGATAATAGTTAACTCACTTTTAACTTGGATGGCTAAAGGACCTGTGTGATGTAACAATCATGTGATCATAGTGGGCGGAGCTAAGCCAGCAATCAAGTATTATGTTCTGTGAGAACTTAGCTCCGCCTATTGTAGTCATATGGTTGTGACATCACATCAGGTCTCCCAACATGTTCTAACATAAGGCTGAAATGTTAACTATTAACCTGCCAAGCAGTCTCCCTCCTCCAAGCTGGGGACTGACTGCCTCATTACATAAGGAAATGTAAGTGTATAAATGCTTTTCTTTCACCTTTCACATTACACTATGAGCTCAGACAGGGATGATTAGACTGGTATTATAAAGCTGCAGGGACAGATAGTGATAGCTGGGGAGGCATAAACTAGCTGACAGGTTCCCTTTAAAGGGGTTGTCCAGAATTCCCTAAAGGGAACCTGTCACCTGATTTTAAGCCCCTACGCTATCTCTAGCTGTCCCTACACCTTCCTAGCAGCTCCCTATCTATCCCTTTCTTATCTAAAGTGTCCCTATTAAACATGTGTAAAAGAAGTATACACTTACTGCAATCCCCGTGGTTGGGGGACTGGGTAGGCGTGCCCACTCTACCTTCCTCACACCTCCGTGTTAAAATGCACGCCCGCTGGGCAGCATTATTCTTTGTCCTCTCTGCCCCCTGGATTTTGAATCTCCCACCCTCTTTGTACTTCTATGCACCGGCCGGGCGTCACATCCGGCGCGGTGCATTATGGGGCCGGTCACGTGATTGTCCCGAGTGCATTATAGGCTTGATCACGTGATCGGCCCGGCTCCGCTATTGAAGGCGGGCCGATCACGTGATCAAGCCCATAATGCACTGTGGCCGATCACGTGATCGGCCCCATAATGCACTCAGGCCTATCACGTGACCGGCCCCATAATGCACCGCGCCGGATGTGACGCCCGGCCGGTGCATAGAAGTACAAAGAGGGCGGGAGATTCCAAATCCAGAGGGCAGAGAGGACAAAGAATAATGCCGCCCAGCGGGGCGTGCATTTTAACATGGAGGTGTGAGAAAGGCAGTGTGGGAACGCCTACCCAGTCCCCCAACCACGGGGACTGCAGTAAGTGTATACTTCTTTTACACATGTTTAATAGGGACACTTTAGATAAGAAAGGGATAGATAGGGAGCTGCTAGGAAGGTGTAGGGACAGCTAGAGATAGTGTAGGAGCTTAAAATCAGGTGACAGGTTCCCTTTAAATATGACTGATTTCCTTCAAAAACAGTGCCACCCCTTTCTACAGGTTGTGTGTGATATTGCAGCTCATCTCAATCGAAGAGAATGGGTGTATGCTGTAATACCATATGCAATCAGTAGATGGGGGTGGTGCTGTTTTTGAAAGAATATAGTGAAATGTTATTAATCTTGGACATCCCCTTTAGTGCTTTGTAACTGTCTACAAATGTAGGAATTAAAGAGGTCCTCTGACCCTATTTACACCCGTCATGAACATGTGAAGATTGAAGCATGAGTGTGTGTGTGTGTGTGGGGGGGTACTCCTGCTGCTATTATATGGCTATTACAAGGTTTTTATACCTTTCACCACTGAGTAATTTTTTGGTTTTGTTTTTTCCTCCAGTTCTTCCAACAACCATAACATTTTTTACTCTTCCTTCTTTATAGCCTTATGAGGGTATTTGCGGGATGAGTTGTACTTTTGAATGACATTATTCATTCTATCACATACTGTACAGAAAATGAGAAAGAAATTCCAGGTGCATTGAAATTGCAAAAAAAAGTACAATTCCCCAATTTATTTTGAGTTTTTTTTATTTACCATGGTAACTATATGCTAAAAGTTATCTCGAAAGATGATTATTTATTATTATTATTATTATTTATTTATAGAGCACCATTGATTCCATGGTGCTGTACATGAGAAAGGGTTACATACAAACAAGTTAAAAATACAATGAACAAATTAACAGTAACAGACTGGTATAGAGGGGAAAAGGACCCTGCCCTTGTGGGCTTACATTCTACAGGTCAATGAGGAGGGAAACAGTAGGTTAGGTCTGCTCTGGTGGTGGTGGAGCGCCTGGTCCAGTAATGGTGGAGTGCCAGATCCAGTGGTGGGGAGCCAGGCCCAGTGGTGGTGGAGCGTCAGGTCAAGTGGTTGTGAGGTGGCACCATGGTCATTGCAGGCTGTAGGCTGTTCTGAAGAGATGGGCTTTAAGGTTCTGAGTATAGGGGACAGTCAGACGTTTTGGGGTGCAGAGTTCCAGAGAATGGGGGATGATCGGGCGAAGTCTTGCAGGCAGTTAGATGAGGAACGTACAAGTGTGAAGGAAAGGAGGAGGTCTTGGAAGGATGGAAGATTACGAGTTGGATGAAATTGGGAGATTAGATCAGAGATATATGGGGGGGGACAGATTGTGGATGGCTTTGTAAGTCAATGTTAGTAGTTTGAATTGGATACACTGGGGGATTGGGAGCCTGTGGAGGGATTTGCAGAGGGGAGAAGTAGAGGATCAGCGAGGAGAGAGGTGAGTTAGTTGTGCAGCAGAGTTAAGGACAGATTGGAGTGGTGCAAGATTGTTAGCGGAGAGACCACAGAGGAGGAGGTTGCAGTATTCAAGATGGGAGATGATGAGAGCGTGCATTAGTAGTTTAGTAGATTGGGGGTTGAGGAAGGGACAGATTCTGGAAATATTTTTCAGTTGGAGGTGGCAGGAGGTGGCGAGAGCTTGGATATGTGGTTTGAAGGATAAGGCAGAGTCAAGGATTACTCTGAGCCAGCGGATTTCAGGTACAGGGCAAAGCGTGATATCATTTATTGTGATAGATAGATCAGGTAAAGGAGTGCGGGAGAATGGGGAAAGATGATGAGTTCTGTTTTGTCTACATTTAGTTTAAAGAAGCGAGAGGAGAAGAAGAAGGATATGGCTGATAGACACTCTGGGATTCTGGACAGCAGAGAGGTGACATCTGGGCCAGAGGGGTAGATTTGAGTGTTGTCAGCGTACAGGTTGTACTGGAATCCATAGAACTTTATGAGTTGTCCTAGGCCAGTGGAGTAACTACCACGGTCGCAGCGGTCGTGGCTGAGACCAGGCCTGCCCCCTGGGGGGGGCCCGCACCCCCCTGGGGGGGCCCCGTGTCCCGTGCTTACAGCCGGCCGCCGCGACCGCGATAGCACCGGCCGGAGAGGAGGGAGGATGGGAAGTGAGAGAAACCTCACTTCCTACAGCTCTGCCCACCCCTCCTCTCTTCACTGCGGACCGCGGGACACTGGATGCCTACGGCGGCCGCGGTAAGTGTGATTGGCTGCGGAGAAGCTCAAAAATTTCTAATAGCACCCCCTCCGGACCTCATGTGAGGGGGGACAGGCTCAGAAATTTCTAATGCCCCCCCCCGATCCTCACATGGGGAGCCCGGGGGCTGATGTTGCACCGGGGCCCGGAACAAGCTAGTTACGCCACTGTCCTAGGCCAAGTATAAATGGAAAAAAGAAGGGGCCCCAGGACAAAGGCTTGATGTACCCCAACAAAGTGGGGATAGTGTTGGAGTGGGTTTAGGTCAGTATGAGTAAGCAGAAACCGAACATGTTTTTTTTAACATTTTATTACAATGATGAAAATTTTTTTTTATAAAAATAAATACACAAATATATAAAAATTAGCTTTAGTTGTTATTTTCCTAGACAGTAACTTTCATTTTTTGCAATATGGGGCTTTTTGAGGGCTTACTTTTTGTACCATGAGCTGACATTTTTATACCATTTTGAGGAAGATGCAATATTTTGATCACTTTTCATTGCATTTTACTGTAATGTTCTGGTGGCCTAAAAAACGTAATACTTCCATTTTTATATTTTTCCCATTACGTCATTTAACAAATGGATTAATTTACTTCATACAGTTCCTGACAGAAGTTATGTCACTTATCCATTTTAGGGCCCTTTCACATCAGCGTTTATTTGAAATCGCGGCAGATGCGGTGAAAAAAACGCATCTGCCGCGATTACCGCATACCGGCTGCACTTGCGGCGCGGTTGCGGTAATCCCCATAGAAAGTATAGGGGGACTTGCGGCAGGTGCGGCAAGTGCGGTTTTGCAGTTGCAGCAGGTGCGGCCGCGAAAAAAAACGCAGTCAGCCGCGGTTTTTTTCACGGCCGCACCTGCCGCAAGTGCAAAACCGCACTTGCCGCACCTGCCGCAAGTCCCCCTATACTTTCTATGGGGATTACCGCAACCGCGCCGCAAGTGCAGCCGGTATGCGGTAATCGCGGCAGATGCGGTTTTTTCACCGCATCTGCCGCGATTTCAAATAAACGCTGATGTGAAAGGGCCCTTATATAAATAAAAGTTTAAAACCTGACGTTAAATTCATCCATTGGTTGTATTAATTGCTCTTTTGAAAGCTGAAACCCTCCTAAATGTGGTTTAGGTTAAGAAAATAAATTGGCATGAATGCTGAAATATTGATCATTTAATGAACACAGAATGGTCAGATTTTGGCAAGACAAAAGTCTTGTCACCTGGTCATATAATGCACCCAATCCTAGTTTACATCCTCACCTGTGCTCAGTAAATGATCGGTTAATTAGTGGGTGTGTATAAAAAGAAACCCAGCACCCAGACATTCACTTGAACTGCAATTTGAGCTCTGACAACATGCCAAAAATCCACCCTGCGACCAAATCATTGATTATCAAGAGGCTGAAGACCAGATCCACTTTAACCCCTTCAGGACCCAGCCTATTTTGACCCTAAAGACCTGGGCATTTTTGTCAATTCTGACCAGTCTCCCTTTATGAGGTAATAACTCTGGAACGCTTCATTGGATCCTAGCGATTTTGAGACTGTTTTTTCGTGAACTATTGGGCTTCATGTTAGTGGTAAATTTAGGTCGATAATTTTTGCGTTTATTTGTGAAAAAATTAAAAAAAATAAAAAATTTGGCAAAAATTTTGAAAATGTTGCAATTTTTACATTTTTAATTTTTATTCTGCTAAATTAGAGAGTTATGTGACACAAAATAGTTAATACATAATATTTCCCACATGTCTACTTTACATCAGCACAATTTTGGAAAGAAAATTTTTTTTTGTAGGAAGATTTAAGGGTTCAAAGTTCATCAGCAATTTTTCATTTTTCCAGCAAAATTTACAAAACCATTTTTTTAGTGACCATATCACATTTGAAGTCCCTTTAAGGGATGTACATGACAGAAAACATCCAAAAGTGACACCATTCCAAAAACTGCACCCCTCAAGCTACTCAAAACCACATTCAAGAAGATTATTAAGCCTTCAGGTGCTTCACAGGAATTAAAGCAATGTGGAAGAAAAAATATACATTTTAATTTTTCTAACAAAAATGTTCTTTTAGCCTCAGTTCTTTCATTTTCACATGGGCAACAGGATAAAATGGATGCTAAAATTTGTTGGGCAATTTCTCCTGAGTACACCGATACCTCATATATGGTCATAACGCACTGTTTGAGCACACGGCAGGGCTCGAAAGGGAAGGAGCACAATTTGACTTTTGGAGTTAATTTTCCATTCAAAAGTGAAATGGTGCTCCTTCACTTCTGAGCCCTGCCATACGCCCAAACAGTGGTTTATGACCACATTTGAGGTATCGGTGTACTCAGGAGAAATTGCCCAACAAATTTTAGGATGCATTTTATCCTGTTGCCCATGTGGAAATGGAAGAATTTAGGTTAAAAGAAAATTTTTGTGAAAAAAAAAAGTACTTTTTAATTTTTACGGATCAATTTGTGAAATATCTGGGGGTTCAAAGTGCTCACCACCCATCTAGATAAGTTCCCTGGGGGGGGGGGGGCTCAGGTTTCCAAAATGGGGTCACTTGTGGGGGAGCTCTAATGTTTAGGCACACAGGGGCTCTACAAACGCAACATGGTGTCCGCTAACAATTTGAGCTGATTTTCCATTCAAATTGTTAGCGGACACCATATTGCTTTAGCGGACACCATATTTGCCTAAACATTGGAGCTCCCCCACAAGTGACCCCATTTTGGAAACTATACCCCCCAAGGAACTTACCTAGATGCATAGTGAGCACTTTGAACCCCCAGGTGTTTCACAAATTGATCCGTGAAAATGAAAAAGTACTTTTTTTTTCCACAAAAATGTTCTTTTTTCATTTTCACACATTAATTTGTGTAGCACCTGCATGTTCAAAATGCTCACTAAGCATCTAGATAAGTTCCCTGCGGGGTCTAGTTTCCAAAATAGGGTCACTTCTGGGGGAGCTCCAATGTTTATGCACACAGGAGCTCTCCAAACACAACACGGTGTCCGCTAACAATTTGAGCTGATTTTCATTCAATTGTTAGCAGACACCATGTCGCGTTTGGAGAGCCCCTGTGTGCCTACACATTGGAGCTCCCCCACAAATGACCCCATTAGACCCCCCAGGTAACTTATCTAGATGAATAGTGAGCACTTTGAGCCCCCAGGTGCTTCACAAATTGATTCGTAAAAATGAAAAATGATTTTTGTTCCACAAAAATTTAGTTTTTTCATTTTTATGGATTAATTTGTGAAGCACATGGGAGTTCAAAGTGCTCACTATGCATCTAGATAGGTTCCCTGGGAGGTCTAGTTTCAAAAATGGGGTCACTTGTGGGGGAGATCCAATATTTAGGCACACATGGGCTCTCCAAACGTGACATGGTGTCCGCTAACAATTTGGGCTGATTTTCCATTCAAATTGTTAGCGGACACCATGACACATTTGGAAAGCCCCTGTGTGCCTAAACATTGGAGCTCCCCCACAAGTGACCCCATTTTGGAAACTAGACCCCCCAAGGAACATATCTAGAAGCATAGTGAGCACTTTGAACCCCCAGGTGCTTCACAAATTGATCTGTAAAAATTAAAAAACAAAATTTGTGTGAAAAAAAAGTACTTTTTCCTTATTACGGATCAATTTGTGAAGCACCTGGGGGTTCAAAGTGCTCACTATGCATCTAGATACGTTCCTTGGGGGGTCTAGTTTCCAAAATGGGGTCACTTGTGGGGGAGCTCCAATGTTTAGGCACATAGGGGCTCTCCATATGCGACATGGTGTCTGCTAACAATTGGAGCTAATTTTCCATTCAACTTGTTAGTGGACACCATGTCGCGTATGGAGAGCCCCTGTGTGCCACCAGCACAAAGGCAACTGGAAGAGTTGGGGTACAGCACCAGAAAATCGCGCCTCTAATGAATACGCTACTTTCTGGGGTGGCTGTGAGTTGCAATTTGCAGCATGGGGTGCCCACAACGTTTGGGTCACTCCATGCTGAGGATGCCAGCCCCCCAGCTGCCAAGTTGTACCTGGCTGGCAACCAAAAATATGGCAAAGCTCCATGTTATTTTATTTGTAGAAGTAATTAAAAAAAAAAATAACGTGAGGCTTTGCCATATTTTTGGTCCAGCCAGGTAGAACTTGGCAACTACGGACTGCCACCAACCCCCAGCTGCCTCGTTGTACCTGGCTGGCAACCAAAAATACAGTGAAGCCCTTTTTTTTTATTTCTAGAACTAATTTTAGAAAAAAAATGACAAGGGACTCTGCCATATTTCTGGTCCAGTCAGGCACAACTTGGCAGCTACGGATTGCCACCAACCCCCAGCTGCCTCGTTGTGCCTGCCTGGCAACCAAAAATACAGCAAAGCCCATTGTTTTTTAATTTCTAGAATTAATTCTAGAAAAATATTAATGTGGGGCTTCGCCATATTTTTGGTCCAGCCAGGTACAACAAAGCAGCTGGGGGCTGGAATCCTCAGCATGGAGAGGCCCAAGCATTCTGGGCCCCCTATGCTGTGAATTGCGGCCCACAGCCACCCAGAAAATGGCGCATTCATTGAACCACAATTTTCTGGCGCTGCACCCAGACTCTTCCAGTTGCCCTGATGCCGGTGGCAAACTGGGTAATAAAGGGGTCAACGCCAGCTTTTTTATTGGCAGCTGGCACTAAGCCCGAGATTCATAATGTTGGGCCAATGTTAGACCCGGCCATTAGGAATCTCTAGTAAATAGTCAAAAAAATACACCGCACAGAGAAAAATCTTTTTATTTAAAAAAAAAAACACAAACAGAATTAGGACTCCATCTTTATTATAAAGATCCGACATAGTCCACAATGAAGGTCCCACGACGCTCGATCGCCTCCGACGTAGTCCACAACAAAGGTCCCACAACACTCGATCGCCTCTGCTCAATCCAGAGATTGCAGCAAGGGAACAAGTGTCCTCTTCCTACAGTGTCTGGAGTCAGAGTTATGGTGCACTGTATGGCAATGATCTGTCATACAGTGCAGCATGACTATAAATCCCAGAGACTACAAGAGGATCCCTTATTGCACCCATCCATCCACCCATGCACCCATCATCCACGCATGCACACATCCATCCATGCACACATCCATCCATGCACACATCCACGCATACATCCACGCACGCACACATCCATGCACACACACATCCATCCATGCACGCATCCATGCATGCACATATTCACACATCCACACACGCACACATCCACACACGCTCACATCAATCCAGTTTCACTTTCAGTTGACAATCAGAATGACTTTAGCCACGAGGGGGTGCTAAGCCACCCCCTGGGATAAAGTATAGGTGCTTGCGATCCTGCAGCTCCGGTGACTTATCACCGACCCGGTCACTGGAGCTGCAGGACTGCAAACAAGCCATGGCGTTATAGAGACGTCATGGGTCGGGAAGTCACCGGCTTTCATGACATCTTTATAACGTCAAAGGTCGGGAAGGGGTTAATGCGTCTCAAAGTACAAAGAATTAAAAAAAGATTTGAAGAGATTGGAGATGTGTTTGACAAGCCCAGGTCCTGCAGACCCCGCAAGACCACTGCTCAGGAGGAACGTTTTTTGGTTAGAAAATCCAAAGCAAGCCCCTCTCCAACAGGCCTGATCATCTCAAGTCCCTCTGTCAACCAGAACAGTTTGTAGCATTCTGTCTCAAAATGGCCTCCATGGTCGAATCAGTGCCCAGAAGCCAGCACTAAACAAAAGGCAAATAAAAAGCCATGTGGCATTTGCAAAGTCCCACAGCCTGCTAAACGCTGGAAAAGTGGCAGAAGGTGGATTTCTCTGATGACTCTTCAGTAGAATTACACCACAGCAGCCACAAATACTTCAGGAGACCTACTGGAGCCCGTATGGATCCAAATTTGGTGATGGAAAGATCATGGTCTGGAGTTACATTCAGTATGGGGGTGTGCGAAACATTTGCAAGGTGGAAGGCAATATCAATAGCCTAAAATATAAGTATTAGCTACCTCTTACATTCCAAATCATAAAAGGGATCAAATTCTGCAGCAGGATGGTGCCCCATGTCATACATACATCTCTACAACAAAGTTCCTCCAGGCAACAAAGATCAAGGTGCTCAAGGACTGGCCAGCCCAGTCACCAGACATGAAAATCATTGAGCATGTTTGGGGTAGGATGAAGGAGGAAGCTTGGAAGACAAAACCAAAGAATCTAGATGAACTCTGGGAGGCATGTAAGACTGCATTCTTTGCTATTGATGACTTCATTAATAAATGGTATGAATTGTTGAACCGCATGGATGCAGTCTTTCAAGCTCATGGAAGTCACACAAAATAATAAATATGACTCTAATAGCACCTCAACTTCATTTACCAATGTTATGCAACATACATTTGCATTTTAAGTTAATTATTTGTTTGAATATCACATTACTTTCTGTAGGCGACAAAACATTTGTCTTGCCAAAATCTGACCATTATATGTTCATTATAAATGATCAATATTTCAGCATTGATGCCAATTTATTTTCTTAACCTAAACCAAATTTGTGAGGGTTTCAGCTTTCAAAAGAGTAATTTATACAACCAATGGATGAATTTAACGTCAGGTTATAAGCTTTTATTTACATAACATGGATAAGCGACATAACTTCTGTCGGGGACTATATATTGATAGCTTAGACTCTTACAAGCGCAACGGTACCAAATATGTGTTGTTCTGCCCATTCATGAGCAGAAAAATAAGCATTCATAGTTTTATACCAGTTACAACCCATAGAAATTGCTAGTTACCCATTTATGTTGTTTAGATGTAATCTAGTAGAGCTCTTATAGTTACAAGAATATGTTCCTTTTAAGATGAGTCATTTAGAAGGGACCTTCCCCTGCTTCTGTTGATGAAGGAGACGGCAGAAATGTTCCTGAACTTCTGAGGGATCAGCCTTATCCTGGCTCCTGTCACTTCTTCTTACAACTTTCCTCTTGTCAGATGATTCCGGTAAGAATAAAATGCAGTTACCTGTGTATGCTGGGATCTGTGTAAACAGGTGTAGGCTGCAGCCGTTGTACAGAGTGCAATAGAAACAAGGTATATCATGATCTGTAATCCTGCATCCTAGCATGTTCATGTACTATATGCAGTTAGATGTGCTTTGTTAGAATCTGTGTGAGCAGGTTATAATCCAGGCACTGCTACAGAGAGAACTGTGTGATAGATGTGTTATACCTTATAAATCTTCATGTTAGCATGTTTACACTGTATGCAGACAGACGCAGTTCTGTGTATAGTAGAGCCTGCTGCAGTGACTCCAGATACTGTTGTTCATTGTACTGTGTTATCACTGTGTTAGTGCTAGTTTCTTTAATGTATCCGGTACTGACTGTGTTTATTCTGTACTTGTGTTATAGTTTTTACCACTATCTGTCACGTCGCCGTTGGACTCGGTGGCTGGTGTTCCTGCCTCGGCCGCTGGGAGGAGCCGGATTCCTTCGGCTGATGGCGCCGGTGATAGGAGGGCCTTGTCCTCATATGGAACTGCTCCCGCGACGTCTGCCTCTGTCGCTGAGCGCCGCTGTGTTTCCCCTTTGGGTGGTGTTGGTTGCAGAGGAGCGGGTCCTGCAGAGGTGTCTGTTAGGCGCAGCCTTCGTTCTTCTGTCAGAGGTGAGGTGGGTGGAGCCAGTCGTGCATCACCATCTGGCCTGGTTCTAGGGGCGGTCCGGATGAGATCATCAGGCTGTGAGCTCCAGCCTATGGGAGGCAACCGCGCCCTTCAAATACATTGGAGCCTGTCTTGCAGGCCGCCAGGTATAGTTTTGGTTCCCCAGTGATATAGTGTGTGTTTGGTTTTGACTCTGACCTTTTCCTGGATTTTTGACTCTGTTACCGCCTGACGATTTTGTACCTTCGCTGCCCTCTCGGTTTTGACTCGGACTCCTGACTACGTTCTTCGGATCCTGAATTTTCCCTTCCTAGATGACCTCCCTGCTCTGCTGCTCTCATAGGTAGCTACCTCCTGGGCTCCGCTGTAATTCCAGATCCCTGTATAGGGGTTAAGGGTCTCGGGGTTTCTCGGGGTGCTGCCTTACCAGCAGCTCAGCCTCACAGCGGATGGTCGTCACACTATCAAGTTCATATCACTCAATAAATCAAGACTAATGAAACCCTACAGTCTGGTTACTGAGAATGTGAATGAGGGTTAAGCTATATGCTGGATATCTACAGTATGACACATAGAAGAAGGCAGAACATGCATATTTTTATATTTTTTAATTGTTGCAATGCTATTTTCAGTGTAGCTCTTTTTGTAGACCATAGGGGCCCCCAAGAGAGTGGGAACCCTGGGCAACTGCCCAGTCTGTCCCCACCCCTTAGCGCTCGTCCTGGTTTGAGTAATAGGAGGTGCGGGTATGGTGCGCTGTTATTTGTGTCTTCAAGAAAATCCAATATACGACATATGAGGATAACAGTACCGTTTATTCCAGCACATTTCAAATTACTTTCACTTCTTCAACAGAAGAACCACAAAAAGGAGGTTCTCTTGATGAAGAAGTCAGAATACCTTGAGGGTAACAGTGCAGTTTATTGGTGATATGTTTCATATGTCCTCTACTGGACTTTCTTGAATAAACAACCAGCAGCGCAGGATACCCACACCTGCTATTTCTTAATCATTACATTGGATCTGCCAATCTGTGGAGCTTCGTCAGCTGGCAATTTTAAGGGTACACTCACATCTGCATTTAAACTCGACGAGTGCAACCTGATAATACATGGAGTTGCTCTCGCACGAATATTAAACTAAAGTACAATGCCTATCTGTGAGAAACTTGCTGAGGAAAAGTTTGCAACATTCTGTGTATGGCAGTGTATATTGCTGAGATTCTCCCAACGAGAGTGAATGGGGTGCGATAAAAAAAAATAAAAAAAATCACACAGCGTTTTTAGCATGGTCTTTCCCATGCTGTAAGAATAGAGATAGATAGATAGATAGATAGATAGATAGATAGATAGATAGATAGATAGATAGATACACGATAGGATAGCTAGATCGATCTTACCATTTTCCACTGCTTGCTTCCGGGGCCGCTCATTAAGCTTCATGCATATTCACTGCACTGGCTGGCAATGGTCAATTACAGACACTCACTCTCTGAGAGTCTCTGTGATTGAATGTTGCACACATTAGTGTATGGCAACCAAACTGCTGTCATAGTGTGTAAAATAAATAAATAATGGTTAAAAATATGCATAGAGCTTCACTGTACAGAGTGGGTCATTTAGTGGATACACCTAAATAAAATGGGAATGATTGGTGATATCAACTTCCTGTTTGTGGCACATTAGTAAATGGGAGGGGAAAAACTTTTCTAAATGGGTGGTGATTATGGCAGCCATTTTGAAGTCGGCCATTTTGGATACAACTTTAATCTTTTCAATGGGAAGAGGGTGATATGAAATTCTCAATAGGTTTGATGTGTCACAAGTAAAACAATGGTGTGCTTGGCTTTAACATAACTTTATTATTTCATGAGTTATTTACAAGTTTATACCACTTATAAAATGTGTTCAAAGTGCTGCCCATTGTATTGGATTCTCAATGGAACCCTCTGCAAAGTCACAAGTTTACATTCGCTAAGATTACTATGGCATTAAGCAATTTGGGACAGCCCATATGATGATGTATGTTTCTGATAGGTGCATTGGCAACATCTGAGTTAATTAGAGACACACCTGTAGATGTATTTTAATGCACAAATGAAACACACTGCTTCTTTGTGTAGAAAGATGGCAAAGTCTAAAGATATCACCAAGATATTAGGTAGAGAACTGTGGAGTTGAACAAGTATGGTTCATCCTTGGATGCAACTTCCAGATTCCTGAAGGTGCCTTTTTTATCTGTACAAACAATTATATATAGTTACAAACAAGATGGGACTGTCCAGCCATCATACTGCTCAGGAAATAGAGGGGTTCTGTGTTCCAGAGAAGAACGTGCTTGGTCCGACATGCGCATATCAACCCAATAACAAAAGCAAATGACCTTGTGAAGGTGATGGCAGAAACTGGTAATATTGTGTCAATATCCATAGTGAAACGTGTACTATATCAACATGGGCTGAACGTCCACTCTTTCAGGAAGAAGCCATTACTCCAAAAGAAACATAAAAAGCCATATTGAGGTTTGCAAATGTACACAGGAATAAAGACCTACATTTTTGGAGACATGTTCTGTGGTTTGACGAAACTAAAAATGTAATAAAAATACCTTAAAACATTCTCTCTCTCATTATTGTGGCATTTGGCAAATATAAATAATTATGGTAATCCTAATTGACCTAAAACAGGAAATGTTTATTTTGATTTTATGTGAGAAAAACATGCACATGTGTCTTTATACAGAGTATGTAAACTTCTGGTTTCAACTGTAGCTTGGCATAGAGCATTCTACAACCCCTGGCAAAAATGATGGAATCACCTCGTTCGGAGGATGTCCATTCAGTTGTTTAATTTTTTAGAAAAAAAGCAGATCCCAGACATGGCACAAAACTAAAGTCAGTTCAAATGGCAACTCTCTGCCTTCAAGAAACACTAAAAGAAATGTTGGAAAAAAAATATGCTAGCCAGTAACGGTTACTTTTGTAGACCAAGCAGTGGAAAAATTCACAGGCCTGCGATGAAAAAAATACAAGAGAAGTTTTCACTGATTTTTATGTAATTTGGTGTGCTGATTATGAAAATGACCTCCATTTTTTTCCAGCATGTAAGGATTTTTTGTAAAACCAAGATCGATATTCTTGCTAAAATCCTATTTAAAAAGGAATTCTGTCGAACAATTGTACATGTAATATCTGGCAACAGTGGTTTTTATCCATTTAAATTTATGTATATACAGAGGCCCCCCCTGCTGGCACACGGTCCCCCATCCATATACAGAGGCCCCCCTGCTGGCACACGGCTTCCCCTTTGGTATACAGAGGCCCCCTGCCTCCGCATTGATCTCACCCTCCGATGTCCGCAGGCTCCCGGGGTCCTCCGTCCACTCTCCTCGCTGTATGCCGGCGGGTTCTACATGTGACCACCGGGCGCAGTGATGACGTCATCCCTGCTGCGCCGCTCTCAGCAAACTCGGCATACAGCGAGGAGAGTGGACGGAGGACCCCTGGTGCCTGCGGACATCGGAGGGTGAGATCAATGCGGAGGCAGGGGGCCTCTGTATACCGAAGGGGGGGCCGTGTGCCAGCAGGGGGCATTTGTATACCAATGGGGGGGCCGTGTGCCAGCAGGGGGGCCTCTGTATATTTATACATCAATTTGAATGTATAAAAACCACTGTTGCCAGATATTACATGTACAATTGTTTGACAGAATTCCTTTTTAAATAGGATTTTAGCAAAAATATCGATCTTAGTTTTACAAAAAATCCTTACGTGATGGAAAAAAATGGAGGTCATTTTTGTAATCAGCACACCAAATTGCGTAAAAATCAGTGAAAACATGTCTTGTATTTTTCAAAAAATTCAATTTTGCAGGGTTGTATTATGGAATCACTCAATTCTGAGGGCAAAATTATGGAATCACCCTGTAAATTTTCATTCCTAAAACTAACACCTGCATCAAATAAGATCTGCTATTTAGTCTGCATTTAAAAAGGAGTGATCAGACCTTGGAGAGCTGTTGCACCAAGTGGACTGACATGAATCATGGCTCCAACACGAGAGATGCCAATTGAAATAAAGGATAGGATTATCAAACTCTTTAAAGAGGGTAAATCAATACGCAATGTTGCAAAAGATGTTGGTTGTTCACAGTCAGGTGTGTCTAAAATCTGGTCCAAGTACAAACAACATGTGAAGGTTGTTGTTAAAGGGAAACATACTGGTAGACCAAGGAAGACATCAAAGTGTCAAGACCGGAAACTTAAAGCAATCTGTCTCCAAAACAGGAACTGCACAACAAAACAAATGAGGAACGAATGGGAGGAAACTGGAATCAATGTCTGTGACCAAACTAAGAAACCGCCTAAAGGAATGGGATTTACATACAGAAAAGCTAAACAAAAGCCATCATTAACACTTAAACAGAAAAAAACAAGGTTACAATGGGCAAAGGAAAAGCAATCGTGGACTGTGGATGACTGGATGAAAGTCATATTCAGTGATGAATCGCGAATCTACATTGGGCAAGGTGATGATGCTGGAACTTTTGTTTGATGTCGTTCCAATGGGATTTATAAAGATGACTGCCTGAAGAGAACATGCAAATTTCCACAGTCATAGATGATATGGGGCAGCATGTTAGGTAAAGGCACTGGGGAGATGGCTGTCATTACATCATCAATAAATGCCCAAGTTTGCATTGATATTTTGTACACTTTTCATATCCCATCATTTGAAAGGATGTTTGGGGATGATGAAATTATTTATCAAGATGATAATGGATCCTGTCATAGAGCAAAAACTGTGAAAACATTGCTTGAAAAAAGACACATAAGGTCAATGTCATGGCCTGCAAATAGTCCGGATCTCAATCCAATTGAAAAACTTTGGTGGAAGTTGAAGAAAATGGTCCATGACAAAGGCTCCAACCTGCAAAGCTGATCTGGCAACAGCAATCAGAGTACTGTTTGTCACTCATTGAATCTATGCCTTAGAGACTGTAAGCTGTTATAAAAGCCAGAGGGTGGTGCCACAAAATACTAGTAATGTATTTGAGTATTGTTTTGCTTGTTTGTCATGATTCCATAATTTTTTCCTCAAAACTGAGTGATTCCATAATTTTTCCCCCTGCTTGGTCTACAAAAGTAACCGTTACTGGCTAGTATATTTTTTTTCAAGATTTCTTTAATGGTACCTTCACACGCCGCAATATCAGCTGGCGATATGAGGCGATCTAACGTGTGCGTGCACGTTTTTCATGCTCGCCTCAGATCGCTGATGGTGGTATTACACGCTGCAATCTCGCCCTGAAATAAAGGCGATGTGTCGCCCCGGAAATCGCCTCACCCACAGCGGAACCAATCCGGTCGAATTCCCTCGCCACTTCACACGCCGCAATCCCAAAGGCAATGTGGGCGTACATGGTCAGCGCTGCGAGGAGATAGGAGTGCCACAGTGGTTTACACAGCGCCCCATACACGCTCATTGGACAACGCAACAGCGTTACGATTGGTCAGCCTGCTCTGGAAGGCTGGCTAGTATATGACGCCATTGAAGATGTGTGTGTTGCTGAACGGACAGCTCTTCAAATATGGCGCCCTGTGAACTGACAGCCAATGGGAACACAGTAGCCCCCACCAATCATCGCAGACGCGGCGCGGACTACAGCACGCTGTGGCACGCCTATGGGAAATCATAGGCGACCCTGATTCCATCAGTATCGCCCTATCACACTCCACAACCCGGAAATATCACCTTTATGATTGAGGCTGATTTCAGAGCAGTGCTCAGGAATCAGGCGACAGGCAAGAGTCGATTTATCGCCGCGAAATTCCCCAATTACACGCCGCAACTGTGAGGCGATTTCACGGCGATTGCTCCGGGGCGACATATCGCCTTTAGTATTCCCAGGTGAGATTGCGGCGTGTGAAGGTACCTTTAGTGTTTCTTCAAGGCAGAGAGTTTCCATTTGAAATGACTTTAGTTTTGTTCCATGTCTGTGATCTGCTTTTATTCTACACAATTAAACAACTGAATGGACATCCTCCGATCCAGGTGAATCCATCATTTTTGCCAGGGGTTGTATAAATGTGAACCTAGCCTGATTCTAATTTTTGGAAGGCAGAACAATCAAACAGCAGTCAAGGAATTGTCTATGCAAATAGAGTCTGTGGCGCCTCGGTTAGGAGTCTCAAACACAGGACTAGCCAGATATCCCTCCAGGGAAGGACCCAGCCAAGGGGTGTCTCCTTGCAGAGAAGACCATAACCACCATGTTAAGTGGCCCTTTTAGTCAATATCCAGCTCTTTTACGAGTTTAGAGATATGACAAGGGAAATCCAAGGCCAGGTATACATCCACAGACAGCTGTTTCGGGGGGTTGCCCTCATCAGTGTGGAGTAGGATTCTGGCTAGGTGGAAACAAGGCCTAGTAGACCAACATCACAAAGCATTCACTGATCTCAGGGAGACCAGTCCAAGAAAACACTGCAGGCAGCTGGCTAAAGTGCTCAACACAGTGAATACCTAGGCGCATTGCCTCCAGGGAATTATGAATATGCAAATAGAGTCTGTGGAGCTTCGGTTAGGAGTCTCAAACACAGGACTAGCCAGATATCCCTCTAGGCTCTAGGAATTCACTGTGTTGAGCGCTTTAGCCAGCTGCCTGCAGTGTTTTCTTGGACTGGTCTCCCTGAGATCAGTGAATACTTTGTGATGAAGGAATTGTCTTTATTCATTTTTTCTTTACGTTGTTCACGGTGCAGTAAAAGTGATAAAACAACTTAATTTTTTGGTTTACTATAATTACTGTAATACCAGCTTTTTATGTTTTTTTGTTATAATTTGCAATTGTTTTAAAAATGGTTTAATTATTAAAATAATATTTGGATTCCTTTATTCTGAGATCTACAGTATAACTGTTTTTTTTTCACCAACAGAGCTGTATGAAGGGAATTTGTATAATGTAGGCTGGGTTGTTGTTTTTATTATTAACATTATTTAACATTTTATTATTAACATTATTAACCACATTATTTGATTGTTTTATAATGTCATGGCATATCAAAGTGAATGAAATATACCTTTAATGCCACTTTTGCCAAATTTTGGTATTAACAACTGAGAGTACTAAAAGAAGATACTGTAATTTTCTCAGAAAGTCACATTGTTGTTTTGGCGGAGAGAACCGTGAACATTGCAGTGGGAGTATGCAGCTGACAAGATTTCATTGGATTGGGTCTGACTGGTGAACTATCCTGGGTTACTTTAGGGTAACTTGTGTCAGTCATTTTGCTTGGGTTTTCTGTTCCAAAAGGAATTTGAAATGCTGTGATATTATCAGAGCAACGCTACATGTCAGATTACAGCTATTTGTTCATTTTTAAATTCAAGGGTCGATTCATTAAGGGCCCTTTCACATCAGCGTTTTTTGAAAATCGCGGCAGATGCGGTGAAAAAACCGCATCTGCCGCGATTACCGCATACCGGCTGCACTTGCGGCGCGGTTGCGGTTTTTGCCATGCAAAGTATAGGCGGACTTGCGGCAGGTGCGGCAAGTGCGGTTTTGCACTTGCGGCAGGTGCGGCCACGAAAAAAACCGCGGCTTACTGCGTTTTTTTTTCGCGGCCGCACCTGCCGCAAGTGCAAAACCGCACTTGCCGCACCTGCCGCAAGTCCGCCTATACTTTGCATTGCGTTTACCGCAACCGTGCCGCAAGTGCAGCCGCCAGCCGGTATGCGGTAATCGCGGCAGATGCGTTTTTTTCACCGCATCTGCCGCGATTTGAAAAAAACGCTGATGTGAAAGGGCCCTAAGACTGTCATTTTGTATGCCAGTTTTAATGAGTAGCTATAAGGAGATGGACATACTGCCTACATTCCCCCTTGAAGACATGAATATTGCTGTGATGTATATAGTGACATGCATTATTAGTGACAAATGGTGTTTTGTTGGCAGTAGGGAGAGTTCATGTTTGGGACTAGTCCAGGGTGGGTGGGGCTCTAGTGAAGGCCCAGAGACAGTTTCCTGTCAGGAGATCAGATAGGGCCCAGCATGCAGTAAGAACAGATCTATGGTCTGACTAGTGGGCAGAGCCGCATGACTTGGGTGTCCCTTACGTGAGAGGAGACTGAGATAGAAGATAGCATGATGCTGAATACAAAGAAAGCTGACTGAAGTAAAGAGTGATTAAGAGGAGACGGGTCCTGGTGTAGGACAATTAGGCGTACGGCCCTGAGTTTATAACTCAGAGAAGTAGCAGGTGAGGATGGAAAGATGTCTGAGATGAAGAGAATGCCCTGAGTGGAAGTCCCGAAAGAGTCAGAGCTAGAGTAGCTAAGTGCATAATAATCCATTTAAAGGCCCTTTCACATCAGCGTTTTTCGTAATTCGCGGCAGATGCGGTGAAAAAACCGCATCTGCCGCGTTTGCCGCATAACCGTTCCACTTGCGGCGCGGTTGCGGTTTTTTCTATGCAAAGTATAGGCATACTTGCGGCAGGTGCGGCAAGTGCGGTTTTGCACTTGCGGCAGGTGCGGCCGCGAAAAAAACCGCAGTAAGCCGCGGTTTTTTTCGCAGCCGCACCTGCCGCAAGTGCAAAACCGCACTTGCCGCACCTGCCGCAAGTACGCCTATACTTTGCATAGAAAAAACCGCAACCGCGCCGCAAGTGGAACGGTTATGCGGCAAACGCGGCAGATGCGGTTTTTTCACCGCATCTGCCGCGAATTACGAAAAACGCTGATGTGAAAGGGCCCTAAGAAGAAAAAGACGTGGAACCAAGAGTTGAAATTAAGACTGTCACTAACTGACCTGTAGTAGTCATCTGGGATGTGTCGGAGGAACAGAAATAGTGCTGGAAGAAGTAAATATATTGTATTTGAAGTAGTAATAGACTGGGTATGAAAATGTTCTGTGCTGTGAATGATAGCCTCATGAACCTATGTACCTGCTATCTACTGTACATATTCCCTACCAAGTTCCCCTTAAGTAAAGAGTTTATTTTGGAATGGTGGTCTCCTTTATTGAACTTTTTACCACCTGATCCTGGCCAGCCGAAGTCAATGGAATCATGCGGCCTACAAGGGCGTAACACCCCAGAAGCACAGGTCCACACACCCAGCTAGGACATCCAACTTCATGTAGCGTGCCAGAGGTAAAAAACAACTACCTTGCCAATGGCTATCGTTCTGTGCCACATTACATAGCGTGCAAGAATAAGATGCACCAAATTAATTAACAAGCGCCAGTCACTTAATGAATTTGCGTCATGCTTGATGAGGTGACCTCGAGAGAAAGTAGATCCACTGGTCCAAAGTTACCAATGACTGGCCTGAAGGAGCACCCCTGAAGGGCCACTGAGACTTCACTAAAGCTACAGGAGGTGGAGATAGGCTTTGCAGATATGTAGATGACAGAGGGCAGCAACAGGGACTCTCATTACCCCGGCATCTGGCACCACTAGACAGGGTGGGGGGTACGACCCCCTAATGGAGGGCAGACAGGGATGGATGGTCACTGGAGGATACAGCCAATTCCAATACAGCAGCTGGCTATGACAGGCAGGCACAGCAGATAATGAAGGCTGGCGGTGGCTGCCAGGCACTGGTAGGCTTAGCAGATGGTGAAGGCTGGCGGTGACTGACAGGAAAGGGTAGACACAGCAGATGGTGGAGGCTGGCAGTAACTATTAGGCAAGGATAATGCCAGGTAACAAGGTTCAGAACAAAAGGGGACCTGACAACTTACTAAGAGAGCAAAGCTAAGTAGACACAATGACCAGACACTCTGACCCTCAGCCTTAGGTTGAGAAGCACTTCCAGGTTGTGCCATGCCCTATGTGTGTTCTCGAGCGTATTTCCATGCATGCAAGGTACTCGGGAGCAGACAGAGGAAGATCAAGCCATGGCAAGCAGGGAACAAGCGCAGTGAACATGTCAGCACCCCTGACATGTCGAGAGTAGAAGCACTGATGGCATAAAAATTTGGAGTATCTTCTTAAGGTACCGTTACATGCTTCAATGTTGAAACGATATCACTAATGATCTCGGGGGCGTGCGGTCATTAGGACGTCGTTTGGCAACATTGGTGAGATGTCACACGTGTAGATATTGTGGACGATGCACCAACGATCCAGTGAGCAGGTATCATTTGCACAACCCAGTGAATGATACATGTTCATTGATGTGAATGGGCGAAGTCATGAAGGACATCGTGTCACACAGAACGATGCAGCAGGTTGGATTGTTTGATTTGAGAACATGTTCTCAAATCTGTGGTCAACGATCCAACGATTTATCGTAGTCGTATCGCGGTGTTACACACAATGACGTAGTAACAATGTCGTTTAAACGACGCCAAACCCGTGATGTTTCTGCGATATCGTTCACGATATCGTAGCGTGTAAAGGTACCTTTAGAGGCATGTGACTCCATACGATTCACCAGAAGTATTACTCATTGACTGGAGTAACATTTCTGGCATAAGTATAGATGCCAGTTTAGATGAATTAGAGAGGCGGTCATAGCTAGCCTCATGCCACCCCGACTCCTCCGCAGTTCCACCCATTTTGGCAGATCACTTTAAAATTGTGTAAAAACTGCAAAATTTAATACATTTTATGACTTTTCACGGTGGAGGCACACTGGCGTGAGACTCGCGCGAGTCTGTCGGAGGAGCCTCGCAAGGAGCAGGAGCTGTGACCCGGAACGGCCTCTTTCTGTCAGGACAGGGAGTGTAGAGCTGCACAAACACACAATCAGCTGACAGCCCCGTCCTGACAGAAAGAGGCCGTTCCGGGTCACAGCTCCTGCTCCTTGCGAGGCTCCTCCGACAGACTCGCATGTCGGTCGGACAAGTGTGCCTCCACCGTCAATGTGTTTTATATCTGGTTCTGGTGAAAACTCGATCGCCCCTCAGACCTCTGATTTTTACATAGCGAAATAGTGAAATATTATTCTATTTACATGTCTTTATTACCAAAGGGGCAGTAATTTGTGAAATGTGAACTCAGTTTAAGGGCCGCTTTACACACACAGATATCTGTGACCAACTTCTGAACAGATCTCTGGTTGCAGTGAAATCATGGACACATTGTTCTATTTTGTGGCTGTGTACAAATGTAACAATGTGTCCATGATTTCACTGCAACCAGAGATCTGTTCAGAAGTTGGTCACAGATATCTGTGTGTGTAAAGCGGCCCTAAGGCGGCCGTCACACGTCTCGACATCTTGAACGATATTGTAAGCGATCACGTGCACGCGCGATCGCTTACAATATCGTTCACATCGCTGGTGAGATGTCACACAGACAGACTCACCAGCGATGTGGAGCAGCGAGATCGCTGGTTACTATGGTACACATCGGGTAACTAGGCGCCGCGCATCGCTTAGTAACCCGACGTGTACCATAGTTACCATCTCCCAGCATAGGCTCTGCCGCTGGGAGATCGTTCATCATGGTGTCATACACCACGATGAAGCAGATTGTTAAATCGTTCATCGCTAGATATGAACTCCGGCTCTCATATCTGCGATGTCACGATCAAGCGATTTTAAATTGTAAAATCGCTTGATCGCACGTAGCGATGCACAAACAATATCGCTTAAGCGATCAAAAAGCAGATCGCTTAAACGATATCGTTTAAGATATTGCAGCGTGTGACGGCCGCCTAAGAATGAGTTCACAGGCCAGTCAAATCTGCAAAATCTGTGTGAATCTTCATGTGCTTCACTGCATCACAGATGGGCACAATGGCTATTTGCTGCTTGAGAAAATTGAAACTAGCACACTTTTCTCTTCTGCAAAACAGACTGGCGCATGCTGGGAATTTTGCTTCACCATTTGAACAAAGATACAACTGTAAAATTGCTCATGTAACTTGGTCTGTAACCTTAGTGCAATGGCACATAAGCACCATGTTGAACAAAAAAATGTTTCTCTGAATCCGCCCTAAAATGTATGGTAAAAGTTGCAATGGCAATGGATGGGGTAATGTAAAAGAAAAAAAAAAACATACCATGGTATCTGGAAAGAAAGTGGGAAGTGCAAGTAGAAGCATTTGTGCCTTTTAGGGTACCTTCACACGCAGCAATATTGCTAGGCAATTTCAATAGCAATTTGCTGGTTGCAGTGAAATCATGGACACATTGTTCTATTTCGTTGCTGTGTACATATGGAACAATGTCTCCATGATTTCACTGCAACCAGCAAATTGCCAGTGAAATGGCCAAGCAATATTGGCGCGTGTGAAGGTACCCTTATGGCCCCTTTACACACAGCTACAGGTAACAGGTTTTCCACAGGTAACTTACTGGCTGCAGTGAAATCATGGAGACATGGTTTTCTATCTTGTTGCTGTGTACAAATGGAATAATCTCTCCATGATTTCACTGCAGCCAGTAAGTTACCTGTGGAAAACCTGTTACCTGTAGCTGCGTGTAAAGGTACCATTACTGATATAAGACACCTGAGCAGTAGTACTACCAAACACTAGCAACAATTGTCTTCAGCGGTGAACCTAGTCTCTGTGCTGCCTGAAGCGAACTGCAAAACGGTGTCACCCCACCAGTAAATTTTTTGAATTGGTAGAAATAAATCTGGTTGATAGAGATCTATATCTATCCTGTAAAAATGAGGACAATAGTGGACATTTTAATTTAGAGAAATAGAGAAACAAAACAGAAATAGAGAAATAGAAAAAGAGATGTCCAAACAAAGGATGTCAGCTCCATCACATGCACATACAAGAACCACACAGAAGAATTCAGAACAAGGATCAGTAATGGCAATGGCAGACTTGGCACAAGCTACAGACACAATAATGGTTGCAGAGTGGTGCTCCTGTGGGCAGACACAGTCCTGCATCCTTATAGCACAGGAGGCAGCACTGATTGCAACCTATTATATCTGGCACACACCTCCAAAACTCTGGGCAGCTCCAATGTGGCAGCTACCTGGCACTGACTAGTCAGACATGTCCACCATGCCTCACCGTCTACACAGCACATGCAACAACCTGCAGTCTGAGTAACAACAAGCCGCCACTGCACTAAGCTGGTAAAATGGTGCGTCTCCCCGAACAGACCACGCTTCCTCCTTAAACACTTAGGGAATCACAAGTGCTGCACATGGTCCAAAGCTAAGAGCAGGGGCCTTCGTATTGGGCTAAGGAAGGGATGTGAGAGTAGGAAGGAGGATGAGCACCACCGACTTTCCACCGCCCGGGAGAAACATGGCTGGATGCCTGTATGTACCAATTAGTCCTGCAGAAGAGGGACAATGCATCTTGCACGAGCGGCATACATAGAAATCATGGGGCTCCATAGCAGAAGGTCTAACTGTTCCCTCGCCCCCAAAAAATAAAATATCTGGCTGGGTCACATAATAACATACCTCTCAACTTTGTAGCCTTACAAGGTAAATTTTCCTCCTATTGATGCCCTGGATTCCTCTTTCATTGCAGCCATAAAGTATGATGCCAGCAAACGTACCCCACAAACACTGTATGATCTCCCGAAAGTGATTTCTCCACAGTACCCTCCACATGCACAGTATGATGACCCTACTGTATGCCCCTCAACTACCCCGGCACAGTATGATCTCCAGCTGTGACCCCCACACAGCCCTCCATGTAGTATAATAGAATTACATACAGTATAATGGCTTCCAACACAGTACTCAAACAGCTCTCCATAAAATATAAAGGTTTCCACATAGCCCTTCAAGTATTATCATGCCCCCACAGAGCCATCCAAATATTATAATGGCTTCCATATAGTATAATTGGCTCCATATATCATAATGCATCATCCATTGTCCTCAATATATTATAATGCATTATCCACAGTCCTCCATAAAGTGTAATGCACACCCATAATTCTCCATATAGTATAATGTACCCCAAAGTCCCCCATATAAATAGTAAACTAATAATAATAATAATGCACACCTCACAGCCCTTCATTTAGTATACCATCCATATTCCTCCATATAGTATAATGTACCCCCATAGCCCTCTATATTATATAATGCACCCTCACAATCCTTCATATAGTATAATGCACCCCCATAGTCCTCCTATATTATATTGCACACTACATAGTGCTACATAGTCTCCCACCAGTGTACTCACTGATTAAAAAAGAAAAGTAAATACCTCTCTTGTCGCAGCACTGACATCCCCAAAGTGCGTCTTCCCTCTGCATGGGTCAGCACCGGGGCGCTCACTCATGATATCATCGTGCCCTGCCCTGCCGTGCTGAGCTGCACAGTGCAGACAGTGGGGGCTAAGACTTAGGAGAATGCGGCCAGCAGCGGCTAACTTGGGTCGCATCATGATCGGTGCCCCACTGCACTTCCCGGGGTTCCACATATCTTTGTGTAGAGCGGACATTTTTCTTGATAGCATCTATTTACAGGAGATACTAAGTTTTGGACTGCATGCTCGCTATCAGTAAACACAGTGTTTTGAATGCAGTGTGTTGCCGCTGCGTCCAAAACGCTGCATTTTACAGTACCAGCATAGTGGATGGGATAAATCCCATACTCACTGTGCTTCTCCCCACCGCAGTGTGTTTTCACCTGCAGTGCAGGTTTCCAGACTTCTGCATCTCCCCAGTATGTTCATGATGCACCCCCAGGCTATGGGGTACTCGGGAACTGGGCCGGTGCTGTCTCTCTGGGGAATCACGGTAGTCGTGACCCGGTCTCGTGGCCTGGGATCAGTCCAAAAAAGGAGTTATTTACAAGGGATTTGTCGTGATGCCACCCGGGGTATGTGGTTAGTAGAACCACCGCTGCCATATTCCTGCTGGGGACAGTGACATGGGGCAGCGTGGATGGTAAACCATCCTCAGGTAGGGCTGAGGGTCCCCAGGGCAGGAGTAGTTGAGATGGATGGGCCTGGTGAGGGATTGTTTGCAGTGCAGTTCACTTCAAAGCTGCAGCTCTCCAGCCACTGTGCAGGGATGACAGTCCATGGCTCCTCAGGCGAGACTTTACTGCGACGCTGGAAGTAAACAGTCTAAGACAGGGATGAGATTACTGGGTACTTTACTTGGTCTTTTTAGCAGTAGTTTACACAGTTACAGTTTTTTAGTCACACTTCAGCACTGCTCCGGGTTACTACATTGTGCAGCTCAGGTGGCTCCTTCACGTTGCTCCCTCTAAGTCCATTCAGGCCTCTCAGTCTCTCCTCTAGTACCTCACCCACGGGTTCAGTCTGGTCATCGCAGACCTACGGGTGAATGTGTGGAGCCCACTGTGACGGGGTACTCGATACCGGACCGGGGTACTGCTAGGGATATCACGGTGGTCTTGGTCCGGACCGTGTCCCGGGTTCCACAATAAATGGGGGGATATTTACAGGGGAGTTTGTCGTGACGCCACCCACGGGTTGTGGTCAGGGTGACCAACGCTGCTGCAGAACCTCCGGGGATGATGGTGAGCAGCTGGGGATGTAATGGCTCTCCACAGGTAGAGCTGGGTTCCCCGGGGCAGTGGTAGTAATAGTCTATAGATGGTGCTATGGATGTTGCAGGAAAGGGGTAGTAGTAGAGATGATGGGAGTTTGTGAGGGTACGCAGGGTTTGAGCACAAGGATCACACACACTCACGGTTTTGAAGTTTTCCAAGGCTTTACTGCAGATTTTGGTAGCAGAGTACTGTCCACGGAGTCTGAACAGGGGCCGGGTTGCTACCACCCTGTCCAGGTCCTCAGCTTCCCACTGCTGCGCTGTGTGTGTGTGGCCCTGCTACCGCTTTAGCTAGGCTGCTGGCCCTGTTCCTCCTCACAGGTACCCCCTTTGCTAGGCAACTTGAGTCTTTCCGTGTGCTTCTGACCAAGCCGTGTTGCTTCGCTGAGGTACAGTGTGGATATATAACCTCCACTAGTCCGGTGTTTACTGTGCTGCGTGTGTCAGTCACAGTTTCGGATCCCGTATCCGGTCTGTGCGCTCCTCCGGGGCGAGTTATAAGGTAACTCAGTCACCCAGATGTGTTCTCCTGTTTCTCTTACTCCTTCCCTCAGACCCTGGCTAGGCCTGGAAGTGGGTAGTAGGGTGTGGAGAGGCCTAAGGCAGCCCCTTTACATCACCAGTCTTTCTTCCTCGGTCCTCCCAGGAACTGAACTAACTCCAACTGACTGTCACTGCCACTCTAAGGTAAACAACATTAGCTCCTCCCACCACTCTGCTCTTCCCCACTTCCTCTCCACACCTGAATATATAGGGAAGCAGCTTTAGCTCCCCCTTCTGGCCTGGAGGCGCTAGTGTAGTGTTGTGGGTTGTGTGGGGAGTTAGCCCTTTGTGATGTTACTGTGGCATATTAACCCCTGGGGTGCCACATTCCCCCTTAGTGAAAGACAGTACTCCGGGACTGTGGAAAAACAAACAGTTAACATATGAATACAATTAATATTTACAGAGTCTTAAAAAGTAAAAAGTACAAAAACCAATAAAAAAAAGAGTCCAAAGTTCAAAATAGCAGTCCTTACGGGGGTTTAGTCTATTGCATCCGGGCTGATAAATATATACAAGAAAGTCTATACCACAACCAGTTCCGTGGTAGTATGGTCCGTAGTCAATAAAAATGAAAATGTTCAAGAATATGTAAGAGTTCATACAGTATAGTATCTGTAGGTACTGGGCTTTTAACGTTGCAAAACAAATATAAACACGTACGGGTGTCTCTGGATTAAGTGCAGTAGGCTCCTAAGCCCTCGGGTCACCGCATAAGAGGCCAAGTTCTTACTCTCTGTGGCTGCCAGCACGTCGGCACACAGTTTATCGAACCGATCAGGTGTTATAGTCTGTGCGCTGGCCTGAACCGTGGGGAGTGGAGATGCTGCTGCCGGCACGGAAGGGGTGTTAGCATACTGCGGCTGTGAGGTTAGATCGGGCACTGTAGGGAACTGCTGTCCCGGCACTGTTAAGTCTCTTAAGGTATCAAACTCTGCATCAGGGTTTTGCAAGGCCCACCAGCGTGCCTGTTTCTTATCATCAGATAGTCTAAGTTCCACAACGAATTGTTCAATAAATGCTTTTTTTTCATCTCTAACACCATCGGGATCGACTTGTTTTAACAGTCTCAGTGCTTCCTGTAAGCGCAGTGCATAATCTAGGACACTCTCCTGTGCCCCTTGTTTGCAATGGTAAAACAACAGTCTTAATTCCGCTTCGGTGTGGTGTTCAAAAACCCGGTTTAATTTAGCAAATATCTGCTCGACAGACTCCTGAGCTTCTATAGACCAGTTTCGGGTTTCCAGCTCTGTTGCATCTGTTAACTGTCCCATTATTATTGAAGCTCTCTGCTTACCGGTCATGGCGTACATATCCAGCACTTGGCATATCTTCCTCCGGAACATATCCAGGGTACCGGGTTTACCGCTTAACTTTGGTAACCAGGCCGCATTCAGGACGTACGGCAGAGATATCGGCATTATCGGTGCGGGTTGCTGCGGCATGACGCTGACGGGTGGCTGACCTACCGGGGGTACGTTTGGTGGCCCCGGTGGAACAACCGGTTGGTTTACTTGCAGGGATACCGCGTCGCCGGAATCCGAGTCACTCATCCTCGCTCCCCCTTAGATAAGCGCGGCCAGTACTTTCGATTTCAGTGGAAGTTGTCGGCCTAGCGGCGAGGAGTGAGGCACCACGGGAGTTTCCGGTTCCTGCTGCGTTTGGCGGAACTCGTCAGAGTATGGGGCAGGGCCTATCTTCGTGCCCTTTGCACAGTAACGCCCTTTCTTTTCCAGCTCTCGCGCAGCAATGGCGGTTCAAATTTACAGTTTAGTATTCACAGTCATTAAATAGCACACAATATCCGTTGGGAAACGGGTCTGTTCATATCCTGTTCGTGATGCCAGGATTTGACTCACCGTAGCCGGGTTCTCAGGTCTCAGGCGATGCTTCACTTGTCACGGTTCCGCGCCTGAGGCTGTGGGGCCCGGTGGTCAAATAAAAAGGGATTAAAGGATTGGGATAAGTCTTGGTTGTCGTGACGCCACCAGTGGGAGTCCGGTGATGGCACCGGCGCTGCTTGGGCCTCCGGGGGATGTGTGGCAGCTAGATGGGATGCTCCCCACAGGATCAGCAGGAGTCCCCGGGGCCAGGAGCTGCACTGGATGGAATACGGCAGCTTGGTTGTTTTAAGTATTAGTCCAGGAAGAATACACAGACACATAAAGCCTTTTCTGTACCTTTTACTGATGTCAACAGGTACACTCGACCGGGTGATGAAGTAGACACTCCTGGAGATTCCACAGCAAGCAGTAGTATAGGCTTCCTGATATATGTAACTTCTAGGGGGTCTGGTGGACATGGAATCCTACCGAACCGGGGTTGCACGTTCTGGTGTGAGTTGTTACACCTGAGTTTGCTGCACTGAGGGCATTATAAAGGAATATTGTTGCGCGCTGGACTCCGGGCTCTCATTTGGTGGTGCTTCAGGTGTCCAGGGGAGCTAAACTCCCTTGTTGGGGTGCTGGTTTCTCTGCAGCCGGCGCTATGGCTCCTGCAGCTTGGACCCAGTGACCGGATTGTTAGGGCGAGTTAAAGTAACTCCTCTGTCCCTGTAAGGTGTTCGCCTCCTGTTCCTATGGCCCCTGTTGTGATGGTCTACCACTTTCCGGGTGTGCTGTGTGAGACAGTGCGGGGGATCATATGCGAGGGGCGCTATGTCTCCCCCAGAATGCGCACTGTCACATATTGAGCCCGGTAAAGGGTGTGAGAGAGAGGGACGGTCCGCTCCCTCCACTCCGGGTCTTGCAAGGTCCCAGAAGGAGACACGGAGTTAAAAGCCTGGTTAGGAGATAGGGCGGGGCTCCTTGTACACAGCTTTTTGCCTAAGCTGCAGGAGCAGCAGAGATAGACTGGAGAGGTCTAGAGTTCCAGGGGACCGTGTACTATACTAACACGGTCTAGCCCGGGAGGGCTGGGAGCTCGGGGTGCCTATACCGGACGCCCATAACCTGAAGTACCCGGGTTACTTTATGTGAACTATATCCTGTGTACCCGGCTGCGACCCGGATTCCGGCAGCTTGTGCCACCGCTGTGTGTGTATCAGAAATAAAACCGGGTCCTGTTTGAACTACTACCGGGGGTCAACGTGTTTCCTGACTTGCAATCCCGGTGCTGCCCCACATATGGTGGAGAATGCGGGCAGCCTGAACCGCGAACTGCATGTCCGTACTGAAGCCGGCCACGCTACAGTTCAGGCCTGCTGCTGGTATGGAGGAACTCCTAAGGCAGCTGGTACTTACCCAGCAGCGGCAGCAAGAGCAGCAGGAGCAACAGCAGAAAACAAATGAACTGCTCATGCAACAAGTTATGGCCCTACGAGGACCGCCAGCGGCGCCTCTTCCGGAACGGCATGAGGCCCAACCGGGTCCGATCGGCACTGAGGAAGCTGAGTCCGGAGGACGACGTAGAAGCCTTCCTCACAGTCTACAAGCGCACAGCAGAGCGAGAAGGCCTCCCTGATGCTCAGTGGGCTGAAGTGGTGGCGCCATTCCTGATCGGCGACGCCCAGAAGGCCTACACCGACCTCAGTTGGGAGGATGCCCAGGACTACGGGAAACTCAAAGGTGAGATCCTTGCAAGACTGAGGGTCAATACTTATGTTCGCGCTCAACGGGTGTTTTCCTGGTCCTATGTGGAGTCCACGCCGGCTCGCTCCCAGGCGTATGACTTATTGCAGTTGGTGAAACGGTGGCTCCAGCCTGAGAGCTTGACTCCGGGACAGATGGTGGAAAGGGTGGTGGTCGACCGGCTGGTTCGGACTCTGCCGGTTGCGATACAGCGTTGGGTGGGGCAAGGGGACCCGGGTACCTTGGACCAGGTGGTTAACTTGATAGAGCGATATACAGCCACCCAGGAGTTCATACGGGACTCTGCCCCACTGCGGCAGTTACGCCGGCCTCCGGAGCCGGGTAAAGGTGTTCGTTCATCCACAGGGGACTCTCCTAAAAACGTACCCGCTGAGAGGATACCCCAGAACGGGGCTGGCAGGAGACCAGGCTCCCCAAGAAGGAGCTTCCGGCCCGGCGCTGCCACTGCTACGTGGTGCTGGCGGTGCAAAGGACCGGGACATGTGGCTGCCTACTGCCCACTAACGGTGGAACCCATGGACTTCGGGTTCACACGCCGGCTCTCGATGTATGCCAGCCCCGTGTTCACCGCAGATGTGGTGGTTCCCCTAACGGAACCACATCTGTGCCCAGTGCTCATTAATGGACACAGAGCAGAAGCTCTCTTGGACTCTGGCAGTTTGGTGACGCTGGTTTGTGCGTCCTTAATCCCCAGGTTGCAACTCACTGGGGGAGTGATCGGGGTCCGGTGTATACACGGGGACCTACGCGAGTATCCGACCACGGAGGTGACTCTGTCCACTCCATGTGGAGAGGTGACCCACGTGGTTGGAGTGGTAAAGTCTCTACCCTACGGGACGGTGCTGGGAAGAGACTTACCATTGTTTTGGTCCTTATAGGGAAGGAGGAGTAATCCTCCCCTGATGCCAGGGAATCAGGGTGCTGAACCCAACGACCCTGAGACCGGGACACCTGCCGTAGGTGTCGCCAACATAGGGCTAGAGTGTCACCCCGATAGGTTCCCGCTAGACGTATTGGCAGGAGAGGTCGAGGAGACCCCACCGCTTCCAGAGTTGGAAGTATCCTGGGGAGCGTTTGGGACAGCCCAGCTACAGGATCCCACACTGATCTGGGCCCGAGAAAGGATAACTGAAGTAAACGGGGTAGCTCAGCATCCAGGGGCAGAGAACGTATTTCCACGCATGGTGATTGTTGAGGGGGAAGTGATGGCATAATTAATAATATATGACACCTAAATATATATCTCTCTTTGTGGGCATGTATGTGTATATATCTATATTTATGCCCACATTGGTGTAATAGGTATAACATTGACCAATTCAGTTGTATCTGATGGACATCTGTTCTACTGACATGGTTAATTACCATATCAGAAGATGTCCATTCTTGCAATTCAGTGTGGGAAGCTATCAGATAAGACTCTTAATTTAAATATCAAAGATCTACAGGCTGCTGGCACAAAGGGTTATTCTCACCCCTTTCTTCTAACAGTCCACAGCAGCCAAGATGTCTGAGGTGATAGGTAGACATGACTATTCCCATTGTTTGCCAATCTATAGTGGCAGGAGATACCTCATTTCAATATAGTGCATGGTGAGCGTGCACCCTTACAACCCTGTCAGAAGTGCACGGATGAGGAGGTGTGTCCGTCACGTGCACAGCTGAGGGACAGGTTAAAATGAACTGAGACACAGGAGCTCTCTCTCTTTTCTACCTGGACGCACGATGGAATAAGACATCACCTTCTGGCATAAGTATCATCCTATAACTCTATCACTTTCTCTCTCTCTAAGTATTATATCTCTCTCTCTCTCCCTATATTTATATATCTCTCTCTCTCTCCCTCTGTATATTTCTCTCTATATCTCTTTCTATAGGGATAGTTAGATCATTAATATAGTGTGCATGTATATTTAGGTAACGTGGGTATTAGTAACTGTGGGTGTTTTACATCATTATAACAGTTATTGATTGTGTATTAGTTTTGTGCTATCTAGAATATATATATATTATTGTTGTAGACTTTTGGGCGTGTTTAATAAATATTCATTTATTAGAACAGACTTGTTTCCATTAAGTCATCGGTATTTATATATATATATATATAGTTAATCAGCATAGGAACAGAAAGTGGTAAGGAAGGGAAGATTCTGGATATCGGTGATCGTAGTCATAACCGACAACAATAACCGATAAACAGAAACTGAGCCCTACAACAAATTGGCGAGCCTAGGCCCACTGTTTGAGGTTGTTCTAGTGTCTTTTGTACTGAAAACCTGTGGTCATCATCTGGAGCGGATCAGGCCAGGGGAACGTGGACACAGATAACAGGAGGCACGGTGAAGTGATCCGTTATTCTGTGCGTTCAGTGCCCTGATAGCTCAGACGGTGACAGTTTTCAGTCTTAGTAAGACACAGGACACAGTCCTCATCAGAGAACCTTTTTCTGATTTTAACGATTTTTCTGATTCCTTTACACGATACACACGTCTAACGGCGAGGCAGATCATCACGTCACTTCGTTCAAACACCATCAACGTTTGGTTCATCTGAGGAGTCCAGCTGGTCGGGAAAGAAGGCGTTCCGGAGAAAAAGGACCTTTTTCCAAGCAGCACAAGAGGGACGAAGGAACAGACTGCACCAAGCACCATGGCCTCTGAACAGGTGAGTATGAACTTCTCCACCCTTAAACACCTGTGTAGAAATAGCACATTTAACCCAATACTGCCCACCGCATATAAGTCCACAGAGATGCTCTGGTCAACTTTACTGGACCAGGCATACGCACACGATAGAGTTTGTATTAGTAAAAGTGTTTTCCACAAAACTAAGAAACGCCTCCAAATGCTGGCAAAATTAGTGTATACTTTTGAGGACAGCATTTGCAGGCCAGAGCATGTGGAAACACTTGCTAGCACAAGAAAGGCAGACAAAGTTTCCACATCAGATAACCTACACTGCCATTGTTGTGTGGAAAGCATAAAACGTATACACACTCTAGAATCTGAGCTAGAAGAAAGGGCCCAGTGTACAGCCGACATGGGCCGGGAAATCTGTGTGTTAGAATCTAGGATATCAGACAAAGAAACCTATTATTCTGACATGGATAGAGAGCTCCTCAGTCTGTATACTGAGATAAATCAGTTCAAGAGTAGAGTTGCATCCATGGATGCACTAGTAAGCACACTTAGAGAGGATCTGGCTGCAAAGTCGCAAACGATTGTGAATTTGCAACAGGTCATCTCTAATCTGTCACGGCCTGGTACAAATAGCATGGTGCCTTTGCCCACGAAACAGGTTTGTGTTTGGGGTACTGCACAGGATGGGGAGACCGTGGCAACAGGGCCCACGTCTCCCATGGATCAGAGATCCGGAGCTATAGAGTCCAGGGGACAGGTGGAACGGTCGCTACATTTCACTCAAACACCAAGGGAGTATACACGTAGCGACCGCTTCCAGGGTCAGGACGAGAGTTGGGGATATGGAGGTAGGTGGGAAAGGGATCACACCACTTCCAATCCGCCAAATCGTTCAGTAAGGTCAGATGAATTTTATCCTAACCGTAACAGTATGGAAAGGATAAAATTTCTGTTACGGATCTGCAAGGAGATCCCAAAATATGATCCCAGTCTAGATGCGTTTACTGCATGTGATATCTTTGAAGGTCACTGCAATAAATATTCTGTGGCTCCAGAACTTCGAATGGAGCTATTCAAGTTGTGGTTGCCTACACACCTCAATCAGAGGTATGAGGCAATGGGGAGCACGGAACCCAGTAATGGGCAGTTTCATGATAAGGAAGAACGCCTTTCCTTACTAATGACACTGGCAACTGGCCACGGGGACGTGACTCCAGAAATCCTGATGAAATTCAGGCCAACTATACACGATGAACCTTTATCGCTGTGCAGTCGGTTTGAAGCTATGTACAGGAAGGTTACTATGGATCAAGGTATCAGTATTCCACAAGGCATGATCCGCATGTTTGTGGAAAAATTCCCATACCTTGATACTGCAATTAGGTTGAGTGCAGCGAGGGAACCATCGCTCACTGATGCGGCCATGATTATTGAGCAGTGTAGACAAGATCTACTGCACAATAAAAAGTCGGTTAAGGTTAGGGAGCATGTGCCTGTACACGTTAGATCACAAGATGAACGTGTGCGCCATGCTAGAAAGAAGTCAGCTGTTCGCCCCTCGGCCCCACCATTTGAGAGGACAGGGAACATTCAATGCTTTCTATGTTTGCAATTTGGGCACATGAAGAAAAATTGTCCTCAGTGGGTACGGAGCCGAAACAGCCCTGAAAAATCTGGCAATAATAATGGTTTCAAGATGAAACCTAATTATGCCAGAACAGTGGGGGAACAGGCTGATGGGTCTCGGGGATATTTACAAGAGCAGACACCAAAATGTGTTGCCACTGTAAATGCCCCAGTTGATAGTTCAGGGGTTGTGGAATCTACTGATTCCACAACTGGAACTATGGTTGAGGATCTCCAAATTGCAGTATGTACCTCTCAGGTACCTACTGGAAATCTTGTCAACATCGATTGACAATTAGGGATCCCTAAAGAGCTGGCTCCAGTATGTCCTGTCATACTGGATTCTTCAGGGAGGCCCCACATAAAAGCCAGAATTAAAGATCAGGACACACAAATTATGCTTGATACTGGTGCGGAAATCTCCATTACAAATATCAAACATGAGTTGCATCCAAACAGCCCTCAGTGTGTGGTGATCGGATTTGATCACCAACAAGGGGGGGTGAAGGCCCACAGAATTGAGGAAGTGATTGTCCAGATTGCCAAACACTTAACCCTCAAGATCCCAATGTGGTATTACCCTGGTTCTGACATCGGAACTGATGTAATGACCCAAAATGGATGGATCCTGGATTTGGCAAACTGCATTGTGTGGAAGGGACCCAGACAATCCAAGGTGTGTGTCATACAACGCCAGTGTCTGGGACCACCTTTGCCAGCAATGGAGAATTCTGCTGATATGCTCGAACACAAATGGCCAGAGGTCTCTCATAATACAGACCTTGAACCCATTGTGTACGAACATCCTGATCTGTGGGCCCAGGGTAAAAATGACTGTGGCAGATTGATTGGTGTCCAGGTGGACATACAGGGGCCAGACCCACCCCCTCAACGTCAATATCGCTTTCCACCGGAAGCGACACAGTCGATAGTCAACACTGTCCTGGAATTGGAGACCAAGGGTGTGGTCATAGAGGGGAATTCAAAGTGCAACAACCCTCTATGGCCTGTGAAGAAAAAGGACACTGATGCGTGGCGTCTCACCATAGACCTACGTGTCCTTAATAAGTACACTCCGATGTCTGCCCCCGTAATTGCACAAACTCCTGACATAATGGCAAGGATAAGTGGCAAAAGCCGCATATTCTCGACCATTGATGTCGCCAATGGGTTCTTCTCTATTGAACTCACAGAAAACTGTAGGTACAAATTTGCTTTCACAGTGGGGAACAAACAGTCTGGACTCAAACTGAGTCCACACAAGGCAAATTTGGCCAGAACAGAGGTGACTTTCCTTGGGGTGCAGGTCTCTTTTGGAGCCAAAGGAATTGTGGCGGCCCGAGTGGTAGCTATGGTCAAGTTACCTCAGCCTGGCACTCTACAGGACTTACGGAAGTTCCTGGGAGTGGCCAACTTCATGAGGGAATTCATAGAGAATTTTGCTGCCAAAGCGAAACCCCTTTATGAACTCCTCAGAGGAGAAGAACCCTCACTCCAGGGTTGGTCAGAAGCACAGGATGAGGCCTTTTCAACTCTGAAAAGAGACCTCTCCTCTGCACCTGTGTTAGCCACCCCCAACCCAGATGGAGAAATGGCCATCCAGGCACATGCTGGGAAGGAGTCTATCTCTGTTGTCCTTCTACAGCAGATAGGACATGACAGTAGACCACTGGGATACTTTTCCCGACTACTCTCGCCGGTCGAACGAGGGTTCGACGAATGTGCCAAACAACTGGCCGCCATACACTATGCCGTTAAAACCAATGAGCATATTGTAGGTTTCAGATCTCTGACTGTACAGACACCACATTCTTCTTTGGTTCTTTTACTCAGAGATACACTCCCTGGAGTCTCCCAACAGAGATTCGGGAAATGGATCCTGGACCTCAGTGGCTGGAATCTGAAAGTGGACCACAAGGCAAAGTATGTTCTGTCCCAGTTGTTAAACATGACAGGGACCGAACATGACTGTGGTCAACAATCACTCTCCAGTACATCACAAATAGTCAGGACCGACAGACATCCAGAAGACAGGGTCATCTTTGTTGACGGCTCTCGTTTCTGTCTGGACGGCACGTGTGTGTCCGGATTTGCAGTGCTGGATGAGACCACAGGCACCCAGAGTCTTGTCTGGCTGCCTGGTCAAATGTCAGCACAACGGGCTGAACTGGAGGCTGTCAAGGAGGCTCTCCTCCTTCAACCTCCAGGGAATCGAACTATATATAGTGACAGTTCATATGTAGTTCGATCTCTCACCCTGCACCTGAACACGTGGAAAAAACGAGGGTTTGTGGACAGCCAGAATAAACCTCTGGCCCACGTTACAGTCCTAAAGGAATTGTGGGATTGGGGCATGGCACATCCAGCGGAGGCAGCCATTATAAAAGTCCCAGCACATCAAAGAGGAGAACAGCCTTTGACCATAGGAAATAACAAGGCCGACGAACTGGCCAAGTTTGCAGCAGTGTCTGGTGTCCTTCGGGAACCAGGAACTGAGCAGATCCCTGCATTCCAGATTGCAGTGAGGCAAACCAAACTAAAAGAAGGCATTCTGAGTCCTGAAGATGTCACTGGAGCAGAGTATAGTGGGTGGTATATCTTACAGGCTACCTTCACTAGGAAGGATAGTCAAGATGGGTTGAGGGTAAGGACGTACTTTGATAGACCCGTACTTGTAAAAGGCACCCTTAAGGCATATTGTATGTTGAGGGATTCCCAGATGACCATCACCAGGGAATCCAAATATGCCCAAGGACATGTGTCCACAGATTACTTACGGACTAGTGTATTGATGTTAAAGTTAAACTGCAGTAACTCTGGCCAGGCATTATGGAACGATCAGAGTGGTCCAGTGAAACTGGAGGGCTTATACCGAGCAACAGTTTTAAAGGTACGGACTGATGCCAAGGATCTGAGGTATACTCGAGTAGAGGGGTCGCCATCCATACGGTCTTTCATGATTACGATCATGAGAGAAGTCTGTGTATCCGAGGTGACGGGATACTATTTCATCACCTATGCCCACTGGGAACCGGATACACAGATGGTAAAATTGGATACTAATCCCTGGAGATGGGACTTAGTATGCAATGGGGTGGACACCCCAATTGTGGATGTATGGATGGATGGCGCCCCTATGACTGAGGAATACCGAAGCAAATACGTGTCTTCTGACTGGAAAGACCCCAGAGGCAGGGACATTAACTTTGACATCAATATAGACGGTCCATTTAAGTGGCCTTTTTGTGAGGCGGTGGACGAAGGGTGCTGGTCATTTACACAGTGGGTCTATCTGTCCAAATCCAAACCAATAGGAAACCTAGCGTTACAGGCAGGAGATAGCGATCAGTGGTACCAGTTCAGTGGTAGAGGACAAGTATGTGTGACCGTGGTAAGGGTCCCATATGAGGCTGAAGGTCTCCAACCAGTCAAACCGCACCTGGATTCTTGCAATGTTTCTACCCACCAATTGGCAGATCCCATAGCTCCTCAACTGTCATCCCCATGGAAGATCATCACAGGAACTAAATTCGTCCTATATACATGGTGAATTTCTGTAGATGACTTCAGAGTAGATCACTGGGATCACAGATGTGAGGAGTTTGTGAGGAACCAAATTGACATGATGAGAGGATGGGTAGAGGCGGGGCAAGAAGTGAGAAAAGATGATCCCCGACACAGGAAATTCAGGAGTAGGAGAGACTTGATAGAGATGGGAATTAGTGGAGGTGCATTGGGAGTAGGTGCCCTGAACACTATGGATATGGAAGTCCTGAGAGGTAAGCTCGGGGACATTGCGCGACATGCTGGGGAAGGGTTCAGAACTCAGCTTGATGTAAACCATGTCTTAGAGGGTTTGCAACATTCGCACATTGATGCCACTACCTCTCTATCTTCGGCTCTACGAGAGAAGTTTAGAAGGTTAGTTGCAGGTCTTGAAGTGCAAGACAGAGTTCAGTTTGCCCTAGCATGTACGCAGGTCCAGAGTGAACTCTCTGACAACCTAAAGCATATAGTGTCCTCTCTATACAAGGGCCACTTCCCATTCAACCTCAGACAAAGAGTAAGTTCCCTAATCTCCCCGTTTGCAGCCAACCATACAAACTGGTGGCTGGTTCAATGGCATGGGTGCCATAATCTCACCTGCACAGCATCTTCTTTGGCACCTGTATCTGGTAATATCAAGAAGGGGTACAGTGCCATGAATATAGGAATTGTTGTTAGCAATCAGACGGTGCTTCATCCACAGCTCACCTCAGACATCCTAACCTATGAGCGAGGCCATCCTTATCTGTTTGATACAGAGGGATGTTGGAGGAAAGAGGATGCTATCCTCTGTCAAGGGAGTCAAGATAGGGTGCTTAGGCACCAGTGTTGGGACTCTGAGGGGTCATGTGAGATGAAGACTAACACAATACCCTCCTCTCGTCTGAAATATTTGGGTCAAGGGTATTGGTGTTGGTACCAAGGGAAAAATGTAACGTATTCTTTATATGGCACTAATTGCACCGAAAGAGGCATACTCCTCCCAGGAGCATATTGTACCCTTAGTCCCGTTTTAGGTTTAGATGTCGCAGATCAGCAGGGGAGGACCCCGATAACACCGGAGAAGAGACTCGACATTCGCCCTGACACTCCTGTGAGACTGCAAAAGATTCCTCTTGGTTTTGGTCGTGAGCTCAAGCGTCTCTTGTTAGATTTCAGCGAAGAAGACGACATACTCCGAAATCTTCATGAGGCTGAGAATCAAGCCACAATTCAGCTTGAGCATGACAAAA
Source organism: Allobates femoralis (assembly GCA_033576535.1). NCBI lineage: Eukaryota > Metazoa > Chordata > Amphibia > Anura > Aromobatidae > Allobates > Allobates femoralis. The sequence continues at coordinate 324,189,261 of JARQOC010000006.1, forward strand.
CCAAGATAACGAGGATTACCAATGCCTTAGATACAGACTCTAAGGTGTCCTGGTGGGAAAGTATATTTGGCTATAGTCCGACAGCTACATCATTCTTTAATTTCATTATCCACCCTGTGATTGTTCTTCTGGTTCTTGTTCTTGTTATGTACATTGGACTGTGCCTAGTTTACCGGAGAGTAAAGAGACTTGCCCACCAGATACAAGAGAACCAGGCAGAACTTCACGAATTTAACCGCCGAAGAAGGTCCAGGACTTAGCACTAAAAGTCCTGAAACCTTGATATTATATTTGACAAGAGTGTTTAGGACATTACGTCAACTCCGCCCTGAAACCTCATAACATTGTATATTTTGTTTGGCTTTTACTTTGATTTATGGTTAAGGAATGGGGGAGGGAAATATAGTATTGTTATATACTGTTTAATTTTTACATTGGTATGGTATTTGTTTGCGGAGGGAGGGATATAGGTTTGTTTGTTTTTTTTGTATGAATGAGGAAAGAGTAAGGTTCTGTAGGGACAGGCCCCATCATTGTCTAAGGTATTTGCCACTTCAACCCTTGAGTCGGTAACGTTCATAAGGGATGGATTGAAGGTCGGTTAGACTGCGTTCTTCTCACAGTCAACTTAGGTATGCTGATATCATCCCCTACCCAATAAACTCTGACCTGCCTAGTAGAGATTCAACTATCTATCCATGGAAGAACCACATTAACGATAGATGCTTCAATCAAGCTTACAGGAGAAGTCTCTGTTGAAAGTCGTGCCTCAGCTAAGAAGAATGCCATCCCCTGATTGATCTAATCCCAAGAAGGAGGTGCTCCAAGAAACCACCTGGTGAGGCCCAGCTGCAGATTGTGATCCCCGGCACAGTCCCTACACGCCAGACATAAAAAAAAAAAAAAAAAAAAAAAAATCTGGTAGGGAGAGGGGCGAACACAGGAAAACTCTGTGGGCCGATCAAGAGACGAAGGTGCAGCAGCTCCAGAATCTAAGCAGTCAAGCTGGGAAGAAGACTACTTGGGGATAGGCGGGTTTCTCGAGATTGGCAACGACAAGATCAGAAGTGTACTGACAAATAGAGAACTTTATTCCTGAACCAAAGAGACCAAGAAGATCCACAAAGATGACTATGGTGTAATCTATGGATGGAGACACTGGATTACGGCGAACGGCAGGGAGAGGTGATGGCGATGGGTGATGTCTAGATACCTAAGTGGAAAATTTTACTTCATTTCACCCTGAACGCTTATTGGTGATAGGATTGAGTAGGCAAATATATTCCACACTTCCCACTCATTTTATTGTCGTATTTTCCGACAAAAGGGGGAATGTTGAGGGGGAAGTGATGGCATAATTAATAATATATGACACCTAAATATATATCTCTCTTTGTGGGCATGTATGTGTATATATCTATATTTATGCCCACATTGGTGTAATAGGTATAACATTGACCAATTCAGTTGTATCTGATGGACATCTGTTCTACTGACATGGTTAATTACCATATCAGAAGATGTCCATTCTTGCAATTCAGTGTGGGAAGCTATCAGATAAGACTCTTAATTTAAATATCAAAGATCTACAGGCTGCTGGCACAAAGGGTTATTCTCACCCCTTTCTTCTAACAGTCCACAGCAGCCAAGATGTCTGAGGTGATAGGTAGACATGACTATTCCCATTGTTTGCCAATCTATAGTGGCAGGAGATACCTCATTTCAATATAGTGCATGGTGAGCGTGCACCCTTACAACCCTGTCAGAAGTGCACGGATGAGGAGGTGTGTCCGTCACGTGCACAGCTGAGGGACAGGTTAAAATGAACTGAGACACAGGAGCTCTCTCTCTTTTCTACCTGGACGCACGATGGAATAAGACATCACCTTCTGGCATAAGTATCATCCTATAACTCTATCACTTTCTCTCTCTCTAAGTATTATATCTCTCTCTCTCTCCCTATATTTATATATCTCTCTCTCTCCCTCTGTATATTTCTCTCTATATCTCTTTCTATAGGGATAGTTAGATCATTAATATAGTGTGCATGTATATTTAGGTAACGTGGGTATTAGTAACTGTGGGTGTTTTACATCATTATAACAGTTATTGATTGTGTATTAGTTTTGTGCTATCTAGAATATATATATATTATTGTTGTAGACTTTTGGGCGTGTTTAATAAATATTCATTTATTAGAACAGACTTGTTTCCATTAAGTCATCGGTATTTATATATATATATAGTTAATCAGCATAGGAACAGAAAGTGGTAAGGAAGGGAAGATTCTGGATATCGGTGATCGTAGTCATAACCGACAACAATAACCGATAAACAGAAACTGAGCCCTACAACAGTGATTAACCAGGAGTTACTCTATAGGGTGGACAAAATCCAGGATGAGGTCGTGGACCAACTGGTAGTACCGCAGCCACACCGCCGGGCGGTCCTAGAGATGGCCCACTCCCACCTGCTAGGGGGGCCACCTTGGGGCTAAAAAAACGCAAGAACGCATCTTGCGGAGGTTCTTCTGGCCGGGCGTGTATGTGGATGTCCAGAGGTACTGTGACTCTTGCCCGGAATGTCAGCTGACCACACCCATTGCCACCTTCCGTAGTCCATTGGTACCTCTACCAGTTATAGAGGAACCTTTTGAACGGATCGCGATGGATTTGGTGGGGCCTATAGTGAAGTCAGCACGAGGCCACCAACACATACTCATGGTTGTCGACTACGCCACCCCGTACCCGGAGGCGATCCCGTTACGCCACCCCACGGCGAAACTGATTGCCCGGGAGCTGTTTGCCATGTTCTGTCGCCTAGGACTACCTAAGGAAATCCTCACAGATCAGGGGACTCCTTTTATGTCCAAAGTGACCCGGGAACTGTGTAAATTGCTCAACATAAAACAGCTGCGCACCTCGGTGTATCATCCCCAGACATCCTAGAGGGCTCTTGGATGTTGCCAAAGAGACATGGGAACAGGAACCCACTCCCTATAGGAGCGTAATCGACCACGTGGCGAAAATGCAGGACCGGATCACGGCGGTCCGGCCTATCGTGAAAGAGCACCTGATGGATGCCCAAGGAGCTCAAAGCCGCAGGTATAATACACGGGCCACCGTTAGGACCTTTGAGGTGGGAGACCGGGTATTGGTCTTAGTGCCCACTACGGAAAGCAAGTTATTGGCCAAATGGCAAAGGCCATATGAAATCCGGGAAAAAGTAGGGGAGGAGAATTACAAGGTATACCAGCCCGGGAAAAGGAAACCCGTGCAGCTATACCACGTTAACCTGATTAAGGCGTGGAAAGACCGGGAGTGCCTGATCATGGAGGCATCCGATGCACCCGGGGACCCTTCCCCTTCGGCCACCAAGGATACCGAAGGGGTACAAATAAGTGACACCCTCACTAAGGCCCAATGACGGGAAGCTCACAAGTTGGTACAGCAGAATCCCGAAGTGTTTTCTGAACTGCCTGGGCGTACTTCGGTCATTCAACATGACATTGTCACTGAGCCCCGGGTAAAAGTGCGAGTGAGACCGTACCGGGTACCCGAGGCCAGACGGCAAGCCATCGCGGCTGAAGTTAAACACATGCTTAAGTTAGGGGTGATAGAAGAATCCCGGAGCGAGTGGGCTAGTCCCATTGTGCTCATTCCAAAACCGGACAGATCGCTGCGGTTTTGCAACGATTTCCGGAAGCTGAACGAAGTATCTAAGTTTGATTTATATCCTATGCCCCGGGTGGACGAGCTGATTGAAAGACTGGGGCAAGCCCAGTACTTCACGACGCTCGATCTGACAAAAGGCTACTGGGAAGTGCTGCTGACAGTGTCGGCCAAGGAAAAAAATGCCTTTGTTACTCCGGAAGGCCTCTATCACTATGTCGTGTTGCCTTTTGGGTTGCACGGAGCCCCGGCCACATTCCAGCGGCTCATGGACATAGTGTTAGAACCCCATCGAAAGTACGCGTCCGCCTACCTAGATGATATCATCATCTTTAGTCCAGATTGGCATACCCACTTATCCCAGGTACAGGCCGTGGTAGATTCGCTCAGGGCCGCCGGCCTGACGGCAAATCCAAAAAAATGTGCCATGGGGCTCGAGGAGGCCCGGTACCTGGGCTATGTGATTGGGCGAGGGGTTATCAAACCCCAAATAAACAAAATCGAGGCCATTCAAAATTGGCCCCGACCGGTGTCTACCAAACAGGTGAGGGCGTTCCTCGGCATAGTTGGGTATTATCGACGCTTTATACCCAATTTTGCTGGGCGGATGGCGGCCCTGTCCGACCTGTTAAAAGGGAAGAAATCTGCTTTGGTGCGTTGGAATCCCCAAGCAGAGGCAGCCTTTCAGTCCATGAAGTTGGCCTTGTGCGGACAGCCCGTCCTCATCAGTCCTAACTTCAAACACGCCTTCGTTGTGCAAACAAGACGCCTCGGAGGTGGGACTGGGAAGCTGTGCTGTCCAGAGTGGACGGAGAAGCATCGGTCACTTAAGCCGGAAATTGTCCCCGCAGAAAAGAATTATAGCGTAGTGGAGAAGGAGTGCTTGGCTGTTAAATGGACCTTGGAGTCCCTACGTTATTATTTGCTCGGGCGACGTTCGGTTGGTTACGGATCACCTCCCCTGGTCTGGATGCGTAACGCCAAGGAACGGAACGCTCGGGTCACCCGGTGGTTCCTGTCCCTCCAAAACTTCAATTTTACGGTGGAGCATCGGGCTGGCAAGTTGCAGGGTAATGCTGATGCCCTGTCCCGGGCATCCTGTTTGATGGCTGGGGTTCAACCCCACAAGTTTGAACCGAGGGGGGGGGGGTGTGAGACAGTGCGGGGGATCATATGCGAGGGGCGCTATATCTCCCCAGAATGCGCACTGTCACATATTGAGCCCGGTAAAGGGTGTGAGAGAGAGGGACGGTCCGCTCCCTCCACTCCGGGTCTTGCAAGGTCCCGGAAGGAGACACGGAGTTAATAGCCTGGTTAGGAGATAGGGCAGGGTTCCTTGTTCACAGCTTTTTGCCTAAGCTGCAGGAGCAGCAGAGATAGACTGGAGAGGTCTAGAGTTCCAGGGCCGTGTGCTATACTAACACGGTCTAGCCGGGAGGGCTGGGAGCTCGGGTGCCTATACCGACGCCCATAACCTGAAGGACCCGGGTTACTTTATGTGAACTATATCCTGTGTACCCGGCTGTGACCCGGATACCGGCAGCTTGTGCCACCGCTGTGCGTGTATCAGAAATAAAACCGGGTCGTGTTTGAACTACTACTCGGGCTCAACGTGTTTCCTGACTTGCAATCCCGGTGCTGCCCCACAGCTGGTATGGGCCTAGTGTGGCTCCAGTACCAGGTCAGCTCTCCTAGCTGTTCACAGTTCTAAAGTGACTGCACACTCCACTGTTTCTCCCTCCAAGACCCATATTTATAGGGGAAACTGGCTTAAGGCATCCAGTGGAGCTCCCCCTAGAGGCCTGGGGTGAAAGGGGTGTTAAAGTAAGTGGGTTCTGCTTGCTGTGTACTTTCCATTGTGTCCTAAGAGTTCCTGTGGTGCCCCAACCAGGGTGCCACACATTGTCATTTAGACAATGCCTATTCCAGCACCTATAATTGCGGGCACAGGGGAATAGCAGAATGTGATGTCACACGGGGATTAAGACTACTGTGTTCCTCCCCTGTGTGACATGTCGGGGCTGTAGTTTTGCTTTTGCAGTGTATCTACATACAGTGCGAAAGTGAAATAAAAGTTAACTAAAGGAATTAAAAATAAAAAAAATAAGTGCTCACCTCTCCGCCGGCTGTCCGGGACCCGAGAAGACGTCCGAACGCTGCAAGAACCTTAATCATCTGATTGTTCGGTAGCGATCAGCTGATGTGTCATGTGACAAAATCAGCTGATCCTGACATGTCATCATCAGCTGACAATTTAAACCACCCGCCAAAATCGATCATGTCAGCTGACAGCATCAGCTGATTAGTTTAAAATGCCCGCCTGCCAATCGGTTTTGGTGGTCGGTTTAAACCGCTCAGCTGATGCTGTCAAGTGACACATCAGCTGATCGGTTTGCCGCCGGTCAGCTGATTCAGGTCCTGCAGCAATCGGACATGGACACCTAGCATCCGGGGACAGTTGGAGGAGAGGTGAGCATTTTTTTTTTTAATACCCATTGCTTTTCTTTTAGTTGAAAGTACACACATCACACGGGAACAGGATTATTCCTGCCTCAGTGTGGCATCACTTCCTCCTGCACTCTTGGGGGAAAAATGCGGCTGTAAAAAAACGCGAGTTGAATGCACCATGTTTCAAAGCGTAAAAATTGCCGCAAACGCAGAAAATGGACAGAAATGTGCAATTATGCCGTGGAACGCAGCCTAAATATAGCATTTTTCACACATGCTGCACTATACCATAGATTAGTGTCAGAAGTGCAGAAGTAATAGTGGTCAGACTGTCTAAGTCTATAGATAACACGGGCAACAGCATTTGGTGCAAGAATTCATTGATTAGTAATTGGTGCTGATTCTGAAGCATATTTCAGATTGCTCATTTAGATTTTCGTAAAATGTGTAACAAAAAAGCTTTTGCTACTTTTAAAGAGTCTGTTATGTTCTATTTTGTCTTATATTCACACAAATGTAACAGAAAAGTCTGGATGTTAGACAACTTCTTCTGATGATTCATGCTTTTCACTGAACAGACAACACTAAGTTAGTGCCAAACCAAGCTATGAACAAACTTTGAACTATTACACAATATATTGAGAATGCTCAGTTCAAGTACTAATCCAAAAATTAATGAGATGATGCGTCGCATTACAACAAGTGCTATAAATAAGATACCAAAAACTAAAACTTGAGCCAATCTGGCAAAACTGATAGCATATTCAGAATCAGCCCCAAAAATACCCAAATTCATTAAATATTTTGGCACCAGAAAAAAATTTTTTTTGTGACCTTGTAATAGATAACCTTTACGGTAAGTAAATGTCATATATATAGATGTATACATTCAAGTGAGGATGATTACAATAATTGTGAGATTCAACATCCTGTCATGATTGTGAGAAGAGCAGCATCATACTGCATGATACCATCTGAACAGAGCAGGTGACGTTGTAAGCAGGAAATATGACATTAATGATTTAATCAGTATTTCCATCTGCTTTCATCAGAACATACTGCTAATGACCAGTATGTTATAGAGATCCAAAACTAGATAAAAGCTCCAGATCTTCAGGGACATTTATGTAAAATGTAGAAATAGCCTAAATAGTGAGATAATCTTTATTATCTGGAGGAAACGGACACGTGTAATCTGACTACTGAAAGCAATATATAGTGATAACAGTTCTATGCATTTTCTCTTTACCACGTTTAGCTAACACTGTTGATATCTCCTGATGTACGGGAAGCTTTATTTCTTAAGAATAAAGTTCGACAATACTTTTGGCCTATTGCCACCATTTTGGCCAAGCTCATCCAATTCAAATTCCAAGTCATTGAGCATATGCAAATAAGGCTATGTCCAACGGCGCATTTTTTTAATGCATTATTTTTGGCACCTTCTTTCACAAGAATGCATGTGTATCCTTCCCTCACAAAATCTATGAGACTTCTAAGGCCAGTGCCACAAGTGAGTATTCATGGAAATTTTTAACCTCAGGATTTGTAGCCAAAAACAGAGTGGATAATAAACTACAGAAGTGGTGCAGGTGTTTCTATTAGGACTTTTCCTCTGACTGCTCCACTCCTGGTTTTGTTTACAAATCCTGAGGTAAAAAACTCATCAAATACTCAGCGTGTGCACGTGGCCTTAAGAGCTGGGCAATGCCTAAAGGGGTTTTCCACCACAGGACAATTCCTACTTAAACTCTTCAGAGCCCCATTTACAATAAAAACAATGGAAACTCACCTCTCACAGTGGTGATGTTCCGATGGTGTCTGCACCATTATTCATGAGTCGGTGACTGTTGCACCACAGGAAATACAACATGGCTTCCAAAAAATAATCTAGAAATGTCAACACTCTGAAATCCACATGGCCCTCCTCTTTTCTGGACTCTACAGTGTGCCCAAACAATTTATAGGATGTGCGTCTCTAATGCAGTGACCCCCAACCTTTCTTACCTTGAGAGCCACGTTAAGGGGGTTTTCCCACTAACAAAGATCATTTCAATCCATAGGTTTTAAAGATATTTGAGATAAAATATAAAAAAAAAAACAGGCAGGGAAAAGTTTTACCTCGCAAAAAGAATCAGCTGTGAGCCCGTGCTGTAATGTCTGAATACTCTTTTGCATCCTGCCCTGTCTAGGAGATGTGGTATGATCAAACCATGTACCTGTACGGTCAGACACATCCATTACACAGTACATAGCAGGGACACATAATTACCGTATATACTCGAGTATAAGCCGGCCTGAGTATAAGCCGAGGCCCCTAATTTTACCCCCAAAAACTGGGAAAACCTGTTGACTCAAGTATAAGCCCAGGGTGGGAAGTGCAGCACCCCCCATCCTGGTATATAACCCCTCATCACTGTAGATAGCTCCTCATAATGTGTATATAGCCCTGTATATACACTGTATATAGCCCCTCATAATATCGTGCCTCCATCACTGGTATATAGCCCCCATCACTGGTATATAGTTGCCCCCATCACTGGCATATATTTCCCCCATCACAGTATATGTCCCCAGCACTGGTATATAGCCCCCCATCACAGTATATGCCCCCCCATCACAGTACATAGCCCCAATCATTTGCATATAGCCCCTCATCACTGTTATATAGCCTCCATAACTGGTATATAGTTCCTCATTACTATATATAGCCCCCCATCACGGGTATAGCGCCCCCATCGCTGGTACGTGGCCCCCATTCCTGGTACGTGGCCCCCATTCCTGGTACGTGGCCCCCATCCCTGATGTGCGGCTCCCCCATCCTTGATGTGCGGCTCCCCTATCCCTGATGTGCAGAGCCCCCATTTCTGATGTGCAGAGCCCCTATTCCTGATGTGCAGAGCCCCCATCCCTGATGTGCAGAGCCCCCATCCCTGAGATGAGCCCCAATCCCTGATATGAGCCCCAATCCCTGATGTGCAGAGTCCCCATCCCTGATATGAGTCCCCATCCCTGATATGAGCCCCCATCCCTGATATGAGCCCCCATCCCTGATATGAGCCCCCATCCCTGATGTGCAGAGCCCCCATCCCTGATATGAGCCTCCCTTCCTGATGTGCAGAGCCCCCATTACTGATATGAGCCCCCATCCCTGATATGAGCCCCCATCCCTGATGTGCAGAGCCCCCATTCCTGATATGAGCCCCCATTCCTGATATAAGACCCCATCCCTGATATGGGCCTCATGCTGGCGCTGACCATAAAATAACAAACTTGTCACTCACCTTCTGACGATTCGGTGCGCTGTCTGCGGGCTCCATGCGTCCTCCCTACGGTCTGCCGGCTTGCAATCATGTGACTGCGGCGCAGCAGCGATGACGTCACTGAAGCGCCGGTCACATGATTACAAGTTGGCAGACCGGAGGGAGAACTCATGGAGCCCGCAGACAGCGCACCGAATCATCAGAAGGTGAGTAACAAATTTGTTATTTTATGGTCAGCACAAGCATGGGGCCCATATGGCAACGATGTGGGGGGGGAGGAGTGGTGCAATGTAATAAGCACCGCTCCCCATGCCACTGATTGACAGGGGGATGCAGTGCATATTGCATTGCACTAATGAGCGGGCCCACGTGGCCGCCCGCTACTACTGCAGCCTCCCCCCGCCTCCACCAGCCCCCGGTCACCAACCCCGACACTCAGCCAGTAAACTAACTCGAGTATAAGCCGAGATTATCTCAGCACAGGAGATGTGGTATGATCAGACTATGTCCCTGTACAGTCAGACACATCCATTACACAGTACATAGCAGGGACACATATATATAAGATTATCTTAGCACAGGAGATGTGGTATGATCAGACCATGTCCCTGTACAGTCAGAAACATCCATTACATCGTACATAGCAGGGACAAATATATATATAACATTACCTCAGCACAGGAGATGTGGTATGATCAGCCCATGTCCCTGTACAGTCAGACACCTCCATTACACCGTACATAGCAGGGACACATATATATAACATTATCTCAGCACAGGAGATGTATGATCAGACCATGTCCCTGTACAGACAGACACATCCATTACACCGTACATAGCAGGGACAAATATATATATATAACATTACCTCAGCACAGGAGATGTGGTATGAGCAGAACATGTCCCTGTACAGTCAGACACATCCATTACACCGTACATAGCAGGGACACATATATATAACATTATCTCAGCACAGGAAAAAAAAAATTAAATCACATCCAATTGTGGAAATTATTATTATTGCAAGATCTATTGATTAAAATTACTTTTAAAATTAACTGTTGATGAGAAAACCCCTTTAAGCTTTGAGAGAGGGTCACAAGTCCCATCCAGAGCCTTCTCAGACCCCAAAGAAGTAACATCCAGATTCCTCCTTCCCCACAGTATCGCTATTCAGAGTCCCCATTATCAGTAAAATGACAAGCAAGGCATCTATACAGAAATTATACTAATGCAGTTTCCACCTTACCTTATATTGATTTTGTTACTTAAGGGACTCCCACCACGATATCACATCCAGCTTCAAGCACCCCTCTATCTGATAGTATTAACCTACTGCCAGATTAGCACTTAATTTATCTCTCAAATATCAAGGAGATAGAAGAATTTGGGTATACAAATTGATAACAACCTTTGACACATTCAAAGCAGGATTGAATGTTTCACATGGATTCATGTCTTTTTACATCAATTGAAAGGGCATTTGGGGATATCACATTTTTGAACTGACCCCAGTTAAATCACAATAAACTTTGACACTTCTTACATGAACTGTTATCACAACCATTTCAACCCCCTACATTCCTGTTCTTGGAACAACCACTAATCAAAGGACTATATAACTGTCTGTTCCTCTTGTCTATCATTTCACTTCCCCAGCTGCTCCTTCCCCTTCCCCGCTGACCACTACATTTTTCACGTCATCTGTGACATGTATTGCTTTATCCTACCCTGCATTTGTGCACAGTATATATATATATATATTGTTCTGTTCCCACTTAAAGGCGATAAAGGCACGCTGGTGTATAATGGGGTGAGAGTTCTTACCTTTGTACTTCCAGTAAGAGGGGCAGACAGGACCCGGAGCAGCGTCTCAGATAAGCGTGCACACGTTAGGATGAAAACAATGCTGGTTTATTTCGTAGATGAATGATCCAAAACATGGCATTGAAATCTTGTATGAAGCTTGTCTCTGGAGTCGCTACTTGTAGGTCGAAAACTTTGCTTCTTCAGCTCCATGGGGAATGAACTCTCTGTACGGAAAAATGTCTGCCAAATGACTGGGCAAACAGGAAGAGACAAAACAGCACGTACAGGAGCCACACCCCCATAGGCTGGACAAGAAAGAGGGGGGAAGAATTGAAAGTCTGGCCAGCATGTGGCAGCAGAGACAAGCATCAGATATAATAGCAGTTTGAACTATAAAACAGGATTGAAACAGCACACTCCCCGTCTGGAATCCACTTTGGGGATTCCACTATTAGTTCATAACAATACCTAAACAAAGGGCATGTTAACTACAACAATTCAAAATTAAAAAATCCAAAAATGAGGAAGAAAGGAAACGGCTAAAGTTCAGGTCAGGAAGCGTTCATCCCGTAGCGGCGCTCTCTACAGGTAACAGCAGAACGAGTTCGTGGATCGGCCTTGCAAAAGTCTTCGTGTCACCTTTCCTGAAGACCTTCAGCTCCACCTTCCGCACATTGCCGTCCTGGCTAGGTAGCGTCTTAGTAACAAGTCCCAGAGGCCAATCAGTTCTTTCAGTGGTCTGGTCTTTCATAAGGACCAGGTCTCCTTCCTTGATATTCGGCTTGGGATGTCGCCACTTCCTTCTTCCTTGAAGAATGGTGAGGTATTCCTTTCTCCATCAATTCCAGAAGTAATCGGCCAAATATTGGACTCGTTTCCATTGTCTTTGGTAGGTGTTGGCGTGAGTGAAGTCTCTGCTGGGAATTACCGCGTTGTCAATCTTTTGAGTAAGAAGGATGGTGGGAGTCAGCATGGTTGGTACCTCTGGATCCATTGTCACCGGCACGAGGGGTCTCGAATTGATGATGGCTGAGACTTCGGCTAAAAGAGTGACTAGAGTCTCGTGCGTGAGTCTTGAGGAGTTAACGTCCTTTAGCATGGAGTTCAGGATGTTGCGTGAGATCCCGATCATCCTCTCCCAGGAGCCTCCCATGTGAGAACTGTGAGGAGAATTGAAGATCCAGGTGCAACCCTTGTCTGCTAGCTGGTCTTGGATTGGCTTGGTGTCGATGTCCAGCTCTCTACATGCACCGACGAAGTTGCTGCCACGGTCGGACCTCAGCTGCTTTACTGGTCCTCTGATGGCAAAGAACCTCCTTAAGGCATTGATCAGGCAGGAAGTATCCATGGATTCTAACACCTCAATGTGAACGGCTCGAACACTCATGCAGGTGAAGAGCACAGCCCACCGCTTACTGTCTGCTCGGCTGCTACGAGTTCTGCGTGAGGATACCATCCATGGTCCAAACACGTCTAGGCCCACGTAGGTGAAAGGCGGTTCCGTAGAAAGTCTGTCTGTAGGCAGATCAGCCATTTGTTGGCACAGTTGCTTTCCTCTCGCTTTACGACAGTGCACACAATCAAGGAGTATTTGTGCTACACGTCTCTTCATCCCAATGATCCAAAGGCCTGCCGACCGTACGGCGCCCTCTGTGATCTGCCTGCCTTGGTGTTCAGTCCTTTCGTGGTGATGTCGGATCAGCAGGACTGTAACGTGGTGTTTGTTGGGAATGATGAGAGGATTTTGTTCTGCGACTCCGAAACGAGCCTGATTTAAACGACCGCCGACTCTAAGTAAGCCAAAACTGTCCATAATCGGGTTTAAATTGGCGAGGGGGCTTCTTAGTGGAATCTGCTGTTTGTTGTGTAGGCAGTTCCATTCGGTGGCGAATTCGCTCTGTTGGAGGTGGCGTATTATGAGGGACTCAACATGGGAGATGTTCTCAGCAGAAAGGGGTTCGTGGCACACATGCCAGCGATGACAGTCTCTGTTTTTCAGGTCTGTACGATAGCATCTGGCGATGTGCACTAACCTGGCAACAGTCCGGACGAGTCTTGTCCAGCTGGAGAAACGTTCGAAACGTTGGCAGCCGAGGTTGGAAGCTTCCTCTGCACTGGTGGCCAGGGTGTTGACTTCAGTTCGGACATCTGGATCGTTATCTGGATCTAGGATGCTGAAGTCTTCCTGGACACCTTCCTCCGACTGTCTCAGCAGGAACTCTGGACCTGTAAGCCAAGAAGAGTTAGCAAAGGAAGATATAGACATGGATCTAGTTGCATGATCTGCTGGATTCAGCTCCGATGGTACGTAACGCCATTGTTCTGGTTTGGAGGATCTCCTGATCTTTTCGATGCGGTTACTGACATACACATAGAATCGTCTTGATTGATTGTAGATGTAACCCAAAACGACCTTGCTATCAGTGTAGAAGTGGACCTCATCCATTTCGATGCACAGTTCTTGTAGTATGAAGTCAGCAATCTCCACTGCCAAGACGGCTCCACAGAGTTCGAGCCTGGGAATGGTATGGTCGGGCTTCGGGGCTAGCTTCGCCTTGCCGAATACCAATTCAACGTAGCTTTGTCCGTTGGCGTCCATCACCTTCAGGTATACAACCGCTGCTATGGCTTCAGTGGAGGCGTCTGAGAAGACGTGGAGTTCTTTCCTTCCGCTAGAGGCAAGGGAGATTTTGGTGTAACATCTCGGAATATGAATGTTGTTCAATCCGCACAACGACTGTTTCCAAGCTTCCCATTTTTGCTCTTTGTCGGAAGGGAGTGGGGTATCCCATCCTTGACGGTTTCAGAGAATTGTCTCAACAAGGATTTGCCTTGTATAGTGATAGGCGCTACGAATCCAGCGGGTCGAAAAAGCTGTTCACTATGGAAAGGACACCACGTTTCGTGAACGGTTTGTCTGAGCAATTTACTTGAAATCCGAAGGAGTCAGCTGCGAGATCCCATCTGATGCCGAGGCTCCTCTGCACGGGTGGGCTGTCTAGCCCCAAGTCAATGTCCTTGAATCCAGGGGCGTGGTCGCCCGAGTCAAAGGCTCTCATTATGGCCGGGCTGTTTGAAGCGATTTTGTGTAGCCTAAGTTTTGCTTGGGCCAGCATACTTTGGGTCCTTTTGAGCAAATCAATGGCTGCTTCCTCGGTGGGTAGTGATTTGAGCCCGTCATCTACGTAAAAGTCTTTTTCAACAAAGTCTTTCGCGTCTGTGCCATACTCGGACTCTCCCTCTGACGCGGTTCTTCGGAGACCATAGGTTGCTACGGCGGGTGAAGGGCTGTTCCCGAAAACGTGACCCTCATTCGGTATTCCACCATCTCTTTATTGGTGTCATTGTCCTTGTACCACAGAAATCTGAGGAAGTTCCGGTGATCCTCCCTGACTAGGAAACAGTGGAACATCTGTTCGATATCAGCAGTGATGGCGACAAGTTCTTTTCTGAACCTCAGCAACACTCCTACTAAGTTGTTTGTTAGGTTGGGGCCGGTGAGGAGAACATCGTTAAGGGATACGCCTCCATATTTGGCGCTGGAGTCAAAGACAACCCTGATCTGGTTCGGTTTCCGTGGGTGGTATACACCAAATGAAGGCAGATACCAGCACTCTTCATTCTTCTTTAAGGATGGAGCGGGTTCCGCGTGGTTGTTGCGAAATATCTTGTCCATGAAGGCAACGATATGTTCCCTCATCTCAGGCTTGTTGTTCATCGAACGCTGCAGAGAGTTAAACCTGGTCTGAGCTTGGTCTCGGTTGTTTGGGAGTCTTACCCTGGTGGATTGGAAGGGTAATGGAGAGACCCAGTGGTCGGTTTCGTCTTTAGAGAACACACGGTTCCATTATCTCGATGAACTCTCTGTCCTCCACTGACAAGGCTACTTTATCGTCGTCCTTGGTCGTGTGAAAGACTGATCTTCCAAGTTGTCGGTACGCAGGGAGGAAGCGACGTCGGGTAGCTGTATTGAGTCTGGGGGCTTCTCCTTCACTTCATAGTGATGAGGACATGGTCTTAGGCAGGTTGTGCGCCCATCTCCATGCACGTAGGTCCTGAAGGAGTCGATTTCTGATCGATCAACACACACATTTCCTATGACTACCCATCCCAAGTCCAGTCTCTGGGCGTATGGTGCATAGTCAGGTCCATTGTACTGTTGTCGCACCTTGTGTACCCTCAGGTTGTCTCTGCCGAGCAGGAGTAGAATCTCCACGTTGTTGTCTATAGGTGGGATGACGCTCGCGAGGTGTTTCAGGTGTGGTTGATGAAGTGCAGCTTCTGGGGTAGGAATTTCACTCCTGCGGCTGGGTATTTGGTCGCATTCAACGAGCGTTGGTAGAGGTATTTCAGTCTTCCCGTTGATAGGAGAAGCAATGAATCCCCGGGCTCTTCTGCCGCTAGTCTCTATGCGGCCTGAGCAGGTGTTCAAGGTGTAGGGTTCTGATGGTCCACTAATTCCGAAGGCTTCAAAGAATTTGGTTCCTGCCAGGGACCGGTTGCTTTGGTCGTCTATGATGGCATACACCTTCATTGCCTTTTCTGGGAGTCCCTCGGGATAAACCTTGATGAGGCATATTCGGGCACAACATTTCTCCATTGGCCCTCTCCACATACCTCTGAGCATGAGCAGGAAACAGTTGTGGCGGTGTCAGTCTGATTCTGTGGCTCTCCGCCATGACTTGGAGCGGGAGCGGTGGTGACTGTAGCCGGTGTGTCTCTAGCTAGCCGGGTAGGATGCATGGCTGAAACGTGCTTTTCGCTGTGGCACTCCCCACACTTGACTGTGGATTTACAGTCCTTGGCCATGTGCTCAAGTGATGCGCAGCATTTGAAGCAAATCCCAAGCTCAGTGAGGACCTTCTTGCGCTCCTGTAAGGTTTTGGATCTAAACCCCTTGCACTTGGTCAGTGAGTGTGGTTTTTTATGGATGGGACATTCACGATTGAAAGACTTATCTCGTGGTGAGACAGTGTTCTGTTCGTCCGTGGGCGTTGCGGGTGATGGTAGCTCAGTCTTTCTAACACTCACAGCTCTCTTAGTGTCTCTGCGTTTTTGTATAGCACTTTCATACCTTGATGCTGGAGTTGCTGCAGCTGCTGAAGTGTTGGATTCTAGGAAGTCGAGGCTGGGGTCATTCCTCATCTGGGCCTGCTCGTCAATGAACCTGCAGAAGTGAATAAATGGGGGAAAGGTGACGTCGTTCACTCTTTTGTACCTTGAGACTAACGTTGCCCATTTCTCCTGCAGACTGTATGGCAGCTTTACCACGATTGGGTTTACTCCATGGGCTGAATCCAGATAGCACAGCCCGGACAGACGAGGGTCTCTTTTGGCGAGCTCCAGCTCCATAAGCAGATCACTTAGGTCTTGAAGCTTGTGAACTTCTTTAAGGTTGATCTTTGGGAAATCCTGCAGTCTCTTGAATAGGGCTTTCTCTATTGCTTCCGCGCTGCCAAAGGTGCGTTCCATCCTTTGCCATGCGGCGGCGAGACCTGCGTCTGCTTGTCCTACATAGACGGTTCTGAGGCTCTTGATACAGTTTGAAGAGCCTGGGCCCAACCACTTTATCAGGAGGTCGAGTTCCTGTTCTTCAGTTAGGTTGAGATTGGCGATGGCTGCCTTGAAGGTTGCTTTCCAGGCCCTGTAGTTCTCTGCACGATCGTCAAACTTCACAAGACTAGTATTGATTAGCTCTCTGCTCACCATGAACCTGGCAAACTCGGACATGTCCGACTTCTCACCACTTGTTGCCACGACGACTCGTGATGCCCCTGGGGCGTATGGGCCGCCTGGCGTGAATGGATGAGCTGTTTCCGGGTAGAATGATGCTGCTGCAGGGTCGAGCTGTGGTTTAGCCCTTGAAGAGTCTGACGAATACCGCTTGAGCTGTGAAGGTGGGCCAGGAAACGCTGGGTTGCCATCTTGTGGTGGTGACTGTGTTTGAGAGGGTATCTCTCGGCGACTGTCGTTAATTAGCTCGGGCGCCTTCGAGGGTACTGGCACCTTTAGAAGTATGTTGGGGGTTTTGGTGTCGTCGACTTGGACGGTACTGTAGACCGGGGTCGCTACAGGTACCCGGTTTAGCACATAGTCTCTGGTGCGATCGACTGGATCATCCGCTTCCAGTGGTGGCGAATTAGCTGGATCAGGACCTTGGATCAATGCCTGCTCAAGTAGTCTCACTTTAGCTAGCACAACCTCCTCTTCCATCTGTGACCGAAGGATCTGTATTCGAGCCTCTGCTTCTGCTTCGGTCCTTTTTGCTTCCATCTCCGCTTCCGCCCTTTTAGCCTCTGCTTCTGCCCTTTTTGCTTCCAACTCCACTTCCGCCCTTGCTTCTGCCCTTTTTGCTTCCACTTCTGCTTCTGCCCTTTTTGCCTCTGCCCTTGCTTCTGTCCTTTTTTCTTCTGCTTCTCTCTCAGTGGAAGAACGTCTCACCCTGGATTCCTCTGCTATTATGCGGGCCTCTAGTATCCTGTCGCTCATGGTTGAACTTCTTGAGGAATAGGATGATGACCTGGATGCCCGAGAGGAACGTTTAGACGAGGTCGATCGGTGTGATCTGGTTTCTTGTAGGTGAGAGATACGGTGTTCGGCCTTGTTTATGGCGTGTCGGACCTTGGCATCTCTCCCTTTGTCCGTCTCTAGCGCCTTGCTGAGGTCTGAAAGAGATTCATCAGAATTAAAGTCTTTTAGAAGGGCAATGTACCTTGTTGACAGTCTCTTGTATCCTTCATGGGCGCGTTCAGCCGTTCCATAACAGATTGTAAGCTCGCGGCGTCGCCTGACGAGGGTTCGAGTCTCGACATGTATGAGGCGACGCGTTCCCACTGTTCTTCCAGGCGTTCACTTAGCTCATCTTTCATAGCGTGATAGTTTTCAATTGCCTTTACCGTTGGTTTGGAAGAACGTTTTGGTCGGGTAACTTGGTCTGCTTGGGACGTGGGGTCTGCCTCCTGGGCTTCATCGTGGGCGGTATCAGGTTGTATTTGCTCTGTTTCAGCAGTGGGAGCTTGTCCGAGGTCCTTTTCGCCATTTCGAATAAAGGTGTACTGTCTCTTTAAAAGACTCAACTTTGAATAGGGGTCCGAAAATCGCTGTGCGGCTCTGCGGGAACTCCCGGGTGAGATTCCCAAGGTGGCTTTGGCGAAACTTGGGGTTCGCAGTTGGCCGATGTGCAGTAATGAGGTATAGTGTACTGCAGGCTTATAGAAGCGATGTGGCCAGAAGGAAACCGCAGGTGCATAAAAACAGTTCTTTATTACAGTATAGGCAGAGCTGATACAAGATGTGGCAGGTGGGAGAGCTTCCTCTAGGCTTGTCCAGACGTGCCCTGTTGCAGGCAGACTGGTGCACAAGGCTTGTTGCTGGGCAGATTACGCACAGAGGAACAGGGCACATGGAGATCTATAGCTGGATGCTGGGCTGTAAGGCGGTTTTCTAGCTGCTAGTAGCTTTTAAGCAAAGTTTTCGACTGTTCTGTTCCCACTTAAAGGCGATAAAGGCACGCTGGTGTATAATGGGGTGAGAGTTCTTACCTTTGTACTTCCAGTAAGAGGGGCAGACAGGACCCGGAGCAGCGTCTCAGATAAGCGTACACACGTTAGGATGAAAACAATGCTGGTTTATTTCGTAGATAAATGATCCAAAACATGGCATTGAAATCTTGTATGAAGCTTGTCTCTGGAGTCGCTACTTGTAGGTCGAAAACTTTGCTTCTTCAGCTCCATGGGGAATGAACTCTCTGTACGGAAAAATGTCTGCCAATGACTGGGCAAACAGGAAGAGACAAGCAGCACGTACAGGAGCCACACCCCCATAGGCTGGACAAGAAAGAGGGGGGAAGAATTGAAAGTCTGGCCAGCATGTGGCAGCAGAGACAAGCATCAGATATAATAGCAGTTTGAACTATAAAACAGGATTGAAACAGCACATATATATATATTATATATATATATATATATATATATATATATATATATATATATATATATATGCTGTATATGTTTCTCCAGAGGTTGTATCATTAAGCCTGTTGAAGAAGCCATAGTGACTCGAAAGCTTGCTTTCCTTTTTTTCTTACCATCTTTTCAGTTAGCCATTAAAAAGTATCAACCACTGAGGACTCTCAGATTCCAATATTTTTCTTAAGGCCAGTATATTCACATTCAGATATGCTCTTCTGTTTGGGGGTACTTACAAACGTCACCATCTTTAGACCTGCTCTTCATAGTTGTTTGATATATCTGGTGCTCATGCCCTAAGTGGGTAGACAGCCAAGAGCCACACATCACGTGCCAGTGCCACGTGCTACTGGTTAGGGATTCCTACTGTAAGGTTGGAGTCACATTAGCATATAAATCTGATGTGAGAGCATCGGATTTGATATGCTAGTGAGAGTGAGCTGCTCTTCTGCGAGCGTGAATCGAGTATCCTGCAAGTGTGATCAGATCTTAGCTGTTGAGGAGAGGTAGAGATTAATGTCTCCATCTTCTCCATTGTCAGCCTCGGCGTATATCGCACTGCAATTGGATGACATCTGAGGGCAATGCGATGTATCACTCGCACCCATAGAGTTGTATGGGTGCGAGTGAGCCGAGACTCGCTGACAGGCTGGAAACACACTGTCCGAGTGACATGCTAGTTACTCACATGAGTCTCGGATCATTCACCCGGCACAACCCTGCCTCTTTGGACGGGATACTGTCAGGGGTATGTTTTTCTATGTAGCTCCACTGCTCCCGTACAGAGAGGGAGAGGCCATCCTGAGTGAATGATCTGAGACTCATGCAGGTACATACATGAAAAAGAAGAAAGCGATATATCGGTCTAAAATATGTGCAAAAATATTTATCTATTAAAGAAGTGCTTATCAAGGATTAAAAATGGGGAGCATACTGTAAAAACTACAAGACATGTATAGACACACTTTTTTACAGGAAACAGTGTTACAATCTGTTACAATAATACAGAAAGGATTTAAAGGGATCCTGTCACCTCCAAAACGCCTCCTAAGCTATCAAAACATGTCCCTGCAGCATCCCATTCACTAATCTCACATTCCTTTTGTCTCCTAAAAGCATCCTGTGAAAGTGGAGAAAAACGTTTTAATGCTTACTCATTAGGGATTATAATTAGCAGGGGCCATATTCTTTAGTCACCAGGGGGTGTTGTTTTGCAGCCTCGAGGATCCAGCCTCTCTCTGTCTCTGCTGCTGTGATGTGCAACTGAAGGCAGGACATGCATTCTGTGAGTGATAGAGAGGGGGGAGGGCAATGCCTGCACAAGCAGAGCACACAGACAGAGAGGGTGGATCCTCGAGGCTGCAAAACAACACGCCCTAAGGGCTAAAGAATATAGCCCCTGCTAATTATAATCACTAATGAGTGTTAAAACGTTTTTATGCACTTTCACAGGATGCTTTTAGGAGACAAAAGAAGTGTGAGATTAGTGATGGGATGCTGCAGGGACATGTTTTGCTAGCTTCGGAGGCGTTTTGGAGGTGACACGATCCCTTTAAAAGATGCTTGTCAAAATATCAAGCTGCAATGAGAGTTGTGGGCCTTAATAAAGTTAGAATATTAATATTCCACCACACAAATACCCCTCAAAGTGCTAAACACCTCCAGCAAGTAAAACAGGTCAAATAGAGCAATATGAAAAGAGAGCTCCACATATAACAAGCTTGTACGGTGTCACATCAAGGGGTATAACACTGCTGTGCTAGAAATATAGCAACACACAAGCTTAACAGCAGTGTAAGGAATATTTACATGCAAAGAGCTTTATGTGGTGTCACATCAAAGATATAGCACTGGAGTGCTCAAATTATAATAGCACACTGACCCACTTAATCACACTTCAAATCTAATCAACGCAAATATTGCAAGCATAGAAATACCTTACGTGTTGAGAACCTGAAAGTGTGTCATATGCGCCCGATGCGCATTTCGGAATGAACCCTTCGTCAGGGGTAACTTGCATGTCACTCGGACAGTGTATTTCCAGCCACAATCACAGCATGCTGTAAGTTTTTCCTCAGGCCATTTTGTCCTGCGAAATGGCAGATGAGAACTATCCCATATGTTTTTGCATTGCACTTGTCCGATTTATACGCTTGAGTGCAAGAGCACTAACATGTCAAATAATGCTCTTTCCCTTCTGAGGAGGGTTGACAACTACTTTTTTGCATTGCCTATAAAAAAATTTAAGCATGATTTTTTTTGAAGCTGGAGAAACCTATACAGAATATTCTGACTGAAATTGTCATCATTTTACAGATCACAGTGAATGCTGCTGAAGTCTTCATATCAGAATTATGGACTATAGACATGTATAGTTGTGGCCAAAAGTATTGACACCCCTGCAATTCTGTCAGATAATACTCAGTTTCTTCCTGAATATGATTGCAATCACAAATTCTTTGGTATTATTATCTTCATTTAATTTGTCTTCAATGAAAAAACACAAAAAGAATTGTCCTAAAGCCAAATTGGATATGATTCCACACCAAACATAAAAAGGGGGTGGACAAAAGTATTGGCACTGTTAGAAAAATCATGTGATGCTTCTCTAATTTGTGTAATTAACAGCACCTGTAACTTACCTGTGGCACCTAACAGGTGTTGGCAATAACTAAATCACACTTGCAGCCAGTTGACATGGATTAAAGTTGAATCAACCTTTGTCCTGTGTCCTTGTGTGTACCACATTGAGCATGGAGAAAAGAAAGACCAAAAAACTGTCTGAGGACAGCAAAACCAAATTGTGAGGAAGCATGAGTAATCTCAAGGCTACAAGTCTATCTCCAAAGACCTGAATGTTCCTGTGTCTACCGTGCGCAGTGTCATCAAGACGTTTAAAGCTCATGGCACTGTGGCTAACCTCCCTAGATGAAGACGGAAAAGAAAAATTGACGAGAGATTTCAACGCAAGATTGTGCGGATGGTGGATAAAGAACCTCAACTAACATCCAAACAAGTTCAAGCTGCCCTGCAGTCCGGGGGTACAACAGTGTCAACCCGTACTATCCGTCGGCATCTGAATGAAAAAGAACTGTATGGTAGGATACCCAAGAAGACCCCACTTCTTACCCCAGACATGAAAAAAGCCAGGCTGGAGTTTGCCAAAACTTACCTGAGAAAGCCTACAATGTTTTGGAAGAATGTTCTCTGGTCAGATGAGACAAAAGTAGAGCTTTTTGGGCAAAGGCATCAACATAGAGTTTACAGGAGAAAAAAAGAGGCATTCAAAGAAAAGGACAACGGTCCCTACAGTCAAACATGGCGGAGGTTCCCTGATGTTTTGTGGTCGCTTTGCTGCCTCTGGCACTGGACTGCTTGACCGTGTGCATGGCATTATAAAGTCTGAAGACTACCAACAAATTTTGCAGCATAATGTAGGGCCCAGTGTGAGAAAGCTGGGTCTCCCTCAGAGGTCATGGGTCTTCCAGCAGGACAGTGACCCAAAACACACTTCAAAAAGCACTAGAAAATGGTTTGAGAGAAAGCACTGGAGACTTCTAAGGTGGCCAGCAATGAGTCCAGACCTGAATCCCATAGAACACCTGTGGAGAGATCTAAAAATGGCAGTTTGAAGAAGGCACCCTTCAAATATCAGGGACCTGGAGCAGTTTGCCAAAGAAGAATGGTCTAAAATTCCAGCAGAGCGTTGTAAGAAACTCATTGATGGTTACCGGAAGCGGTTGAGCAACCAAGTGTTAGGCTGAGGGTGTCAATACTTTTGTCTGGCACATTTTTGGAGTTTTGTGTGAAATGATCAATGTTTTGCTTTTTGCTTCATTCTCTTTTGTGTTTTTTTCATTGAAGACAAATTAAATGAAGATAATAATACCAAAGAATTTGTGATTGCAATCATTTTCAGGAAGAAACTGAGTATTATCTGACAGTATTGCAGGGGTGTCAATACTTTTGGCCACAACTGTATCACTTATAATCATAATAAAAAATAATTTATTGTATTTTTCCAATGTGTCCATAAGAAATATAGTATGGCTGTGATTTTTTTTGATAAGTCATTCAGAAAAAATAACAAGTCAAGTAAGCACTCCATTTCTGAGCCCTGACATGTGCGCTAACAGTACACTACAACTGTATTACCGCACTAGGGTTCAAGCTGGGTAACAAATTGTGGGGTCAATTTTCTTCTATTACCCCTTTTGAAAATATCAGGGACTAAAACAATGAAGTTAGTGGAAAAATATAATTTGGAATATTCATGGCCCAATGACATAAAATTCTGCTACACACCTGTGGTGTTTTTCAACTTAATTCATGTGAATTAATTAGGAGGTAATATTTAAATTATTTTAGAAAGAATATATTAATTACCAACTTTTTTTTAATAAAATTAAAGAATCTTTATTGAAACTCCAAAACGGTCAAAAACCGAGTCACAAATACAGACAAAACATCAAATCTTAAAAATTACTTCTCCGGTACAACACAGCCATATAAATGACAGGTATCACACTATCCCTCAGTAACTGGACCCTACCTTACAATTGAGGTTTTTACACCTTACTTTTTTGGGTGCCCCCATTTAGCGTCAGCTTTTCCTAGGAGTATCCCTCCCTTTAGAAAGTGGGTCTACAGTTTTGGAAATTAATATATTCTTTCGACACACCTGTGGTGCCAAAATGCTCATAACACCCCGAAATAAATTCAATATGGAGCACAGTTTGTAAAATGAGGTCACTCTTGGGTTCTGCGATTCTGGCACTTACAGCTAAATTTGCTATCAAAATGGTGCTCCTCCCTGCTGCAACTGAGTTGGTCAACAGGGTAGGGGGTACTCAGGTACCGGGACAGGTTGTTACTTCAGTGGAGATCACGGCTGGTCGGGTCCCGGTCCCTGGACACTTAATGGCTGCAGGGAAAACTATTTGGGATGGGGGATTATTATACGTGACGCCACCTGTGGTACCTGGTAATGTAGTTACCAGCACTGCAGCCTGCCGCTGAGGTGATGGTGATGCAGCTTTGGGTAGTACAGCTCCCCACAGGCGGAGCGTTACCTCAGGGCAGCGGGGTGGATGAGGGGAGTCGTAGTCCTTGGTTCTGTGTAAGTTCTCCAGGCGGCGGCGGTGAATAAAGGATACCAGACACCAAGTAGCCCAAACAGTTCTTTACTGGTATCAGATGGATCAATAGGTACACGGTACAGTCTAGTTTGCCAGGGAAATTGTTGCCACAGGCTTTGGGGTTCACCACAGAGTCTGTCAGATGTGCCTTTCCAACACTTTCTTAGTCCTGTTCCTTTATGGGCTCTTTTGGCTCTTTACATTTCCACCTTTGAGTCTGGTTTCTGGTCCCTGGGTCTGTTGCTTAAAGTCTCTCTTAGGGCCCTTTCACATCAGCGTTTTTTGAAATTCGCGGCAGATGCGGTGAAAAAACCGCATCTGCCGCGATTGCCGCATAACCGCTGCACTTGCGGCGCGGTTGCGGTGATCCCCATAGAAAGTATAGGGGGACTTGCGGCAGGTGCGGCAAGTGCGGTTCTGCACTTGCGGCAAGTGCGGCCGCGAAAAAAAACGCAGTCAGCCGCGTTTTTTTTTGCGGCCCGCACCTGCCGCAAGTGCAAAACCGCACTTGCCGCACCTGCCGCAAGTCCCCCTGTACTTTCTATGGGGATTACCGCAACCGCGCCGCAAGTGCAGCGGTTATGCGGCAATCGCGGCAGATGCGGTTTTTTCACCGCATCTGCCGC
Source organism: Allobates femoralis (assembly GCA_033576535.1). Classification (NCBI taxonomy): domain Eukaryota; kingdom Metazoa; phylum Chordata; class Amphibia; order Anura; family Aromobatidae; genus Allobates; species Allobates femoralis. The sequence goes on from JARQOC010000006.1 coordinate 324,214,183, forward strand.
GAATTTCAAAAAACGCTGATGTGAAAGGGCCCTTACTCGTCAGCGTCTTGAACCCAGCTATGGGACAGAGGTTGGACTACTTTGATGGGTGCTGTGGCACCTTCTTGATAAGGCCCATAGCCTGCCAGTCAGCAGTTTGAGATGAACCTTAACAAACCGCCTCGGTTCCGGTTTACCGGTATTGACCTGGACTCTCCAGCTGGCTCCGACCAGTCCTGGAGTGTCCCCTTCGTTGTCTGGGTCACCTCTCAGTTTAAAGGTGCCCTCCTGTCACGCCAGCTGGGTCCCCTGCGTCCGTCTCTGCTGCTCTCTTCACACCGTCTGACTGACTTGAGTCAAACTGTCACTGTCACTTACTGTCTCCCGCTCTGCTAAGCTCCACCCCCCTGGGACCTACTGAATATACAGTCCCTGGAGCTAGGGTGGCTGTGATTGGGATCTTGTGGCTTTGTATACAGACTCTGTGGCTACCCCCTCTACCTGCGACTATGGAGGCCCTAAACCTTCTGTTTGGGATGCAGTACTTCCCTGTAGTGTCCCGCCAGAGGGGCGCCACACAACCTCTAATGGGCCACTGGCAGGTGAAAAAAAATTATTGATACTCCCCTCTCAAAATAGCATCCAACATTAGTGTCCTGTGAGCAGTGCAGCCAATCAGCAGATATCGCTAGGCTGCAGCATTAGTAATAATATATAATAATATATCTTGCCTCTTCCGCCTGGACAAATGCAAACTCCATTGATAAGGTGTTGGCCACACCCAGGGTGTACCAAGCACCCGTCAGCATTTTTTATAGTGTCACAAGACCTCGTATCGGTGTCTCCGGATGCATTGAGTGACAGTCCATCAATCCAATTGGAGGCTGGGATGTGCTGAGTTGTCAGTGTTACGTTCAGTCGCCCAATCAAAGCCTGGGTCTACAGGGTTTTCTCCATGTGTCTCCTGTTCGGAGAAATTACCTGTTTTTTAGCTGCCTCTCTGAATCCAATTACAGCCAGTTGGTGTCCTCATGCCTTGTGCATGTTAAGGCCCAGTTACACACACACATAATTGTGCAGAGATTGTTTGCAGATCTCTGGTTGCAGTGAAATCATGGACACATTGTTACATTTGTACACGGCCACAAAATGGAACAAAGTGTCCATGATTTCACTGCAACCAGAGATCTGCGAACAATCTCTGCACAATTATCTGTGTGTGTAACTGGGCCTGTACCCAGGGGCGTAACTACAATAGGTGCAGGGGTTGCGATCGCACCCGGGCCCTGGAGCCTAGGGGGGCCCCAAAAGTCCCTTTGGCCTATAGAAAAAGACTAATACTATTAAAGTTTTGCAATCATTGGGGCCCCGTTAGAGCTTTCGCATCGGGGCCCCTGGCCCTGAAGTTACGCCACTGCCTGTACCCAACCTTTGACATTGCTTCTGATGATCCATTTTCCTAGCCCCTTTGTTTTGATCCTCTACCTTCCTGGAATTATGACATTAGTTCCTTTATCTTACCCCTTTATCATGAGCCATCTTGTATCTTACCCAGTCCCCTTGACTACCCAACCTCATGGCTAGCCCATGAATAATGACTAGCATCATATATAGGACCTATATCCCTACAAGGCTATGTGTTTAGTTTATACTATCACTTTGGGCTTAATGACTCCCTTTAAACTCATTAACACAAAGTTTATGACAGCAGCACCTCCATCGATTAGGAGGTGATTTATCTGAGGAATATATAAAATCTTATTAAAATAAAAAATATTCAGCTGAGGTGTTTACCCTCTATCATCTCTGGTGTTGTATAATATATACATGATGTAGTCTTTAATCAGATAGCTATGGGAAATCACACAGAAGTTGGCCCTATTAGCTGCAGGCTGAAAGCAAATCACTTATGTCATCAGCCAAAATAAAAGACATGTGGAGATGAGAATGCGCAAATAGGGTCTTATCTCCTATATCATTGAAGGTGCCAACACAATGAAAACTGCTCACCTGGTGAGGTTGTGTCACCCACAACCAGTATGATCACTCAGATAATGCAACTGCTGCAGGGACCGCACTTCCACAGCTCACTGTGGTGTAGTTAGGTTCACAGGACAAAAGTGCCTTCGCGCCCATGCTGCTGCTCAAGAAGTCACCAGAATCATCAGAATGTGTGGGATAAAAGTTGCTTTATTATACCGACGCGTTTCGGAGCGCCTCCTGGCTCCTTCTTCAGGGAGATATATATCACCCTGAAGAAGGAGCCAGGAGGGGCTCCGAAACACGTCGGTATAATAAAGCAACTTTTATCCCAGACATTCGGGTGATTCTGGTGACTTCTTGAGCAGCAGCACGGGAGCTAAGGCACTTTTGTCCTGTGAACCAAGATAAAAGACATGACTTTTCTCCTTAGTTCTCATGCACAGTAACTATGAGCGGTTTTCATGTGTAATCCCAGTAGTTTGTGCTCCAGACATCACTGATTGACAGCTATCACTGTTTTCCATATTAGCTCTCTGGGGCCTAGTTTCTATGCCACCATGAGGTACCGCTTTATTCTGGGATGCTAGTCACCAATCATGGGCTAGCTATAAGGTTGGGTAGTCAAGAGATCCAGGGTCAGATACCAGGAGTGCACGTAATAACCAAAGGGATTAAACAAACTCGTAGGCAGGTCACGATCTAAGGTTCGAATTCCTGGAAGGTAGCAGATCAAGACAAAAAGGCTAGGCAAACGGGTAATCAGGAGACAGGTAAAAGGTTGGGTAACAAATGATAGGAGACTGAGCATAGGAAACCATGCAACACCACCGAGCTTAAAGCTACATTGGCAATGATCTGACCAATGCCAGCCAGCTAAATAGCCAGGTAGTCACCCTAAAGAGCGACACCTGGAGGATGCCCAGCAGCCCCAGCCGGTGATAAGGTTACAAAGCAATCCTCAATTTGTTTGGAAACGGCCCAGCCTGCTCCAGTCCCAGACTGGACGGCTTTGCTATTAATGAAATCTTTGACAGTCCAGAATTCCACTGCCATCTAGGACTGGTTTCACATTGCATTATTTTCCTGTCCATGGAGGATCCTATTTTTTGCAGGATCCCACGGACAGGAAAGGACCGGATCTGATGTGGCCTCCAGATGCCATTTCTGTGTCCGGGTCCGTGATTTTCACAGATCCGGACACAGAAAGAGCTGGAAAGAGGCAAGAGGGGCACTTTCACTTTCGCAATGTATATACATACATTGCGGAAGTGAAATTAAGTAAAGCAAGTGTTAAAAGTAAAAAAAATAAATCCTCAAGTCTCCGGCATGTCCCGCAATGTGCTCTATCTAGTTCCGAGAGCTTAAGGACCTGACGGGGCGGGGTTACCCAATCAGCTGATCGGTCACATGACCAGTCACTGCGGTCATGTGACCGATCGGCTGATCGGGTAGCCCCGCCTCGTCAGGTCCTTAAGCCCTCGGAACTAGATGGCGCGCATCGCCGGACACGCCGGAGAGGTGAGATTTTTTAACACTTGCTTTACTTAATTTCACTTCCGCAATGTATGTGTATACATTGCGGAAGTGAAATTACACAGGAACAGAGCAGTTTCAGTGTACTGAGCATGCTCAGGACACTAAAATCGGGTCCGGGAAACGATCCAATGTTTCCCAGACCCATGCTCCATAGGCCCCCATTTTAACTGCCGTGGACCAGGTCAGATCCGATTCTGTCCGATTTGGTCTGCTGTGCCCAAAATCAGAGCAGTCTCTGATTCTAGGTACAGAAAAAAATCAGACAGAATCGGATAAGTGACATATCGGACGACAATAGAGCACCAATCCGTGCTCATAGGGATACATGGGGATCAAATCGGATCTGTGGTTGTCCATTTTACAATGGACAGCCACGGATGCCCAAAAAACGCTATGTGAAACCAGCCTAATGGGTGGTTAAGCAGCGCTCACAGCGTCCTTATGACACAGTGAGTGGCTGAATCGTAACACCTTCCTTACCCTCACTCTCCCTGCCTTTGATGTATGAAACATCAATAGTGAGAGAACAGCCGCACCTGTGACTTCTGGTTACTTATATGTCCGAAGGCGAGGAGAGCGAGGGGAATGCTGATTGGGTGCATGAGTCACCTGACGTAACAATCTTACATGAGCCCCGTGAGGGCATGTTTTGGCACGGGAGGTGAGTATAACTGTTTTTATTTTAATGGGGGCAAACATGGAGAATGAGAGGAGGTTGTCCAAGTAATGGACAACCCCTCTAAGGGTGTCTCTCTTCACTAAATAACTGTACAAACCAAGCACAGCATCTTATACAGGACACAGTACTAATAAAAATAATTCAAATCCATTGCTACATTTAACAAAAAATTTTCTGTTTCCCCTTAGTGTGGCCAAGTGGGACATGTACAACCTCTGACAAAAATGATGGAATCACCTGGCTCGGAGGATGTTCATTCAGATGTTTAATCTTGTAGAAAAAAAGCAGATCACAGACATGGCACAAAACTAAAGTCATTACAAATGGCAACTCTCTGCCTTGAAGAAACACTAAAAGAAATCTTGAAAAAAAAAATATGCTAGCCAGTAACGGTTAAGCGGCCGTCACACGCTGCAATATCGTGCCCGATATCGCTTAAGCGATCTGCTTTTTGATCGCTTAAGCGATATCGTTTGTGCATCGCTGCGTGCAATCAAGCGATTTTACAATGTAAAATCGCTTGATCGCTAAATCGCAGATTGGTGAGCCGGAGCTCATATCTAGCGATCATCGCTTGTTCAGTTTGCTTCATCGTGGTGTGTGACACCACGATGAACGATCTCCCAGCGGCAGAGCCTATGCTGGGAGATGGTATCTATGGTAAACGTCGGGTTACTAAGCGCCGCGCGGCGCCTAGTAACCCGATGTGTACCATAGTTACCAGCGATCTCGCGGCTCCACATCGCTGGTGAGTCTGCCTGTGTGACATCTCACCAGCGATGTGAGCGATATTGTAAGCGATCGCGCGTGCACGTGATCGCTTACAATATCGTTCAAGATATTGCAGCGTGTGACGGCCACTTTACTTTTGTAGACAAAGCAGAGATAAAAATTATGGAATCACTCAATCCAGGTGATTCCATAATTTTTTCCAGGGGTTGTAGGATATGTCGTACAGTATACAAGGTGTTGTAGAACTCAAATTTACTTTTTGGAAGGTGGGAAAAACAGCAATTCCTTCTGTATTGTGGAGTTTTTAGGTACAGTGTTAAAGGGGTTTTCCCACAAATAAGGCTAGTTTTAATCAATAGATCTTGGAATAAAATTAAGTTCCACAATTGGAAGTAATTAAAGGGAATCAGCAGGTTTTTGCTACATTTGACAGCAGCATGACAGAGGCAAGTAAAGTCTGAATCCGATGATGTATCACTTTGATTACTGGGTGCAGTGGGTCTGACACAATCAGAGTTCTTAATTATAGCCATGTAGTAGAGCTCAGAAAGCTGCCTCCGTCCATACAAGGCTGTTTATATACAAAGTCTATAGACAGTGAGGAGCTGATAGTCACAGAGAAGTGGGTGTCGAGCAATGAGAAGCTACTGGTGCTAAAACATTCTAGGTATACAACACACAGCGTGGTAAGAGAAGCATGGCTGAAATCTGTGTTAAAGTGATCCTGACCTCACAAACTGACCCCCCCGCATCTTTATACCTGCCCCTGCACCCCCTCTTATCATTTCTAGCCATCCCTTTTGCAGAAAAAAATCGATTTTGTAAAGTAGAGAAAAGTTTATATTCACCTCGTCCTGTGTGAGTTCTCTGTTTCTGAGGAAGCCGCAATAGACAGGCCTGTCTGCTTCTCCCTTGTAATTATGCACGCCCCTCTCTGCTTGCTAAGAGCCTGGCCGCGTCATGAAAGGGGCGGGGCTAAATCGTGTCATAACGGTAGCCCCGCCCCTTTCATGACGTGGCCAGGCTCTTAGCAAGCAGAGAGGGGCGTGCATAATTACAAGGGAGCAGCAGACAGGCACGCCTATTGCGGCTTCTTCAGAAACAGAGAACTCACACAGGAAGAGCTAAATATAACCTCTTCTCTACGATTTTTTCTGCAAAAGGGATGGCTGGAAATGATAAGAGGGGGTGCAGGGACACGTCTAAAGATGCGGGGTGGTCAGTTTGTGAGGTCAGGATCACTTTAACCCTTACATCATGCTGTCTTCAAATTACACAGCAAAAACCTGCTGTCAGATTCCATTTTAAAATGTTCCTGTGCTGAGATAATCTTATATATGTGTCCCTGCTAAGTACTGTGTAATGGCTGTGTCTGACTGTACAGGGACATGGTTTGATCACACCACATCTCCTATGCTGAGATATTCTTATATACGTGTCCCTGCTATGTACTGTGTAATGGCTGTGTCTCACTGTACAGGGACATGGTCTGATCATACCACATCTCCTGGGCAGAGATCTTATATATGTGTCCCTGCTATATACTGTGTAATGGTTGTGTCTGACCATACAGGGACATGGACTGATCACACCACATCTCCAGTGCTGAGATAATCTTATATACAGTTGTGGCCAAAAGTATTGACACCCCTGCAATTCTGTCAGATAATACTCAGTTTCTTCCTGAAAATGATTGCAATCACAAATTCTTTGGTCTTCATTTAATTTGTCTTCAATGAAAAAACACAAAAGAGAATGAAGCAAAAAGCAAAACCTTGATCATTTCACACAAAACTCCAAAAATGGGCCAGACAAAAGTATTGGCACCCTCAGCCTAATACTTGGTTGCACAACCTTTAGCCAAAATAACTGCGATCAACCGCTTCTGGTAACCATCAATGAGTTTCTTACAATGCTCTGCTGGAATTTTAGACCATTCTTCTTTGGCAAACTGCTCCAGGTCCCTGATATTTGAAGGGTGCCTTCTCCAAACTGCCATTTTTACATCTTTCCACAGGTGTTCTATGGGATTCAGGTCTGGACTCATTGCTGGCCACCTTAGAAGTCTCCAGTGCTTTCTCTCAAACCATCTTCTAGTGCTTTTTGAAGTGTGTTTTGGGTCATTGTCCTGCTGGAAGACCCATGACCTCTGAGGGAGGCCCAGCTTTCTCACACTGGGCCCTACATTATGCTGCAAAATTTGTTGGTAGTCTTCAGACTTCATAATGCCATGCACACGCAGTCCAGTGCCAGAGGCAGCAAAGCAACCCTAAAACATCAGGGAACCTTCGCCATGTTTGACTGTAGGGACCCTGTTCTTTTCTTTGAATGCCTCTTTTTTTCTCCTGTAAACTTTATGTTGATGCCTTTGCCCAAAAAGCTCTACTTTTGTCTCATCTGACCAGAAAACATTCTTCCAAAACGTTTTAGGCTTTCTCAAGTAAGTTTTGGCAAAGTCCAGCCTGGCTTTTTTTATGTCTAGGGTAAGAAGTGGGGTCTTCCTGGGTATCCTACCATACAGTCCCTTTTCATTCAGATGCCGACGGATAGTGCGGGTTGACACTGTTGTACCCTCGGACTGCAGGGCAGCTTGAACTTGTTTGGATGTTAGTCGAGGTTCTTTATCCACCATCCGCACAATCTTGCATTGAAGTCTCTCGTCAATTTTTCTTTTCCGTCCACATCTAGGGAGGTTAGCCACAGTGCCATGGGCTTTAAACTTCTTGATGACACTGCACACGGTAGACACAGGAACATTCAGGTCTTTGGAGATGGACTTGTAGCCTTGAGATTGCTCATGCTTCCTCACAATTTGGTTTCTCAAGTCCTCAGACAATTCTTTGGTCTTCTTTCTTTTCTTCATGCTCAATGTGGTACACACAAGGATACAGGACAGAGGTTGATTCAACTTTAATCCATGTCAACTGGCTGCAAGTGTGATTTAGTTATTGCCAACACCTGTTAGGTGCCACAGGTAAGTTAAAGGTGCTGTTAATTACACAAATTAGAGAAGCATCACATGTTTTTTTCTAACAGTGCCAATACTTTTGTCCACCCTCTTTTTTATGTTTGGTGTGGAATTATATCCAATTTGGATTTAGGACAATTGTCTTTTGTGTTTTTTCATTTAAGCAAATTAAATGAAGATAATAATACCAAAGAATTCATTGCAATCATTTTCAGGAGGAAACTGAGTATTATCTGACAGAATTGCAGGGGTGTCAATACTTTTGGCCACAACTGTATGTGCCCCTGCTATGTACTGTGTAATGGATGTGTCTGACTGTACAGGGACATGGTCTGATCATACCACATCTCCTGGGCAGAGATAATCTTATATACCGTATATACTCGTGTATAAGCCGACCGTGTATAAGCCGACCCCCTACTTTTGCCCCAAAACCTGGGAAAATCTATTGACTCGTGTATAAGCCGAGGGTGGACCCCAGCACAGGTATACAGCCCCCAGCAGTGTGGTATACAGCAGCCCCAGAGGTATATACAGCAGCCCCAGTGGTAGTATACAGCAGCAGCCCCAGTGGTATATACAGCAGCAGCCCAGTGGTATATACAGCCCAGTGGTAGTATACACGCAGCCCCAGTAGTATATACAGCCCCAGTGGTAGTATACACGCAGCCCCAGTAGTATATACAGCCCCAGTGGTAGTATACACGCAGCCCAGTAGTATATACAGCCCCAGTGGTAGTATACACGCAGCCCCAGTAGTATATACAGCCCCAGTGGTATATACAGCCCCAGTGGTAGTATACACGCAGCCCCAGTAGTATATACAGCCCAGTGGTAGTATACACGCAGCCCCAGTAGTATATACAGCCCCAGTGGTAGTATACAGGGCCCCCTCAAAGTTTGGCGCCCCCACCTCACACGATGGCCCCCCGCATGCAGCGCTGCGCATATACATTACCAGGATATCAGCTGTCACCCTCCGGTGGCGGATCGTGGCTCCTGGGCTCCGGGCTCCATCTTCCTCTGTGTCTTCCTGCTTTGTGGCCCGCCGGGCTCATCGCGATGACGTCATAGCGACGCCGGCCGGTCACGTGACAAGCAGGAAGACACAGAGGAAGATGGAGCCCGGAGCCAGGAGCCGCGATCCGCCACTGGAGGGTGACAGCTGATATCCTGGTAATGTATATGCGCAGCGCTGCATGCGGGGGGGGCCATCGTGTGAGGTGGGGGCGCCAAACTTTGAGGGGGGCCCTGTATACTACCACTGGGGCTGTATATACTACTGGGGCTGCGTGTATACTACCACTGGGGCTGTATATACTACTGGGGCTGCGTGTGCAGCGCTGCATGCGGGGGGGGGGCCATCATGTGAGGGTGGGGGCGCCAAACTTTGAGGGGGGCCTGTATGACTCGCGTATAAGCCGAGGGGGGGACTTTTCAGCCCAATTTTTGGGCTGAAAAAACTCGGCTTATACGCAAGTATATACGGTATGTGTCCCTGCTATATACTGTGTAATGGCTGTGTCTGACCATACAGGGACATGGTCTGATCATACCACATCTCCTGTGCTGAGATAATCTTATATATGTGTCCCTGATATGTACTGTGTAATGGATGTGTCTGACCGTACAGGGAGATGGTCTGATCAAACCACATCTCCTGTGCTGAGATAATCTTATATATGTGTCCCTGCTATTTACTGTGTGAGATATGGAATGATCAGACCATGTCCATGTATAGTCAGACACATCCATTACACAGTACATAGCAGGGGCACATATATAAGATTATCTCTTCCCAGGAGATTTGGTATTATCAGGCCTTGTTCCTGTACGGTCAGACACATCCATTACACAGTACACAGCAGGGACACATATATAAGATTATCTCAGCACAGGAGATGTATGATCAGACCATGTCCCTATATGGTCAGACACATCCATTACACAGTACATAGCAGGGACACATATATAAGATTATCTCAGCACAGCAACATTGTTTAAACATCCAATTGTGGAAATTATTATTATTTCAACATCTATTGACTAAAGTGAACTTTCTTCATGAGAAAATCCCTTTAGGCTATAATCAGACTGTGTGTTTTTTTATCCGCTTTTTGCAGTGCTCTGCAGAAAATGGATCACTAAGATGACATCCCAGCAAAGTCTATGGTTTTTGATTTTTGCCATTCAGACTGGGCTCTTTAAATTGATCTGTTTTTTTCTCTTTAGGAGATCTCCGTTCTTGAAACGACTTGTCAATTTCTGTTGCGTTTTTCTCCTGTGTTTTTCCCATAGCAGCCATTCAAAATGGAGAAAAACCCAGCAATCAAAAACAGATCAAAAAACGCTTCAAAAAATTCAAAATTGTTTTAAAATGTTTGAAAAGACAGCCAGAGATGGCTTAATTCTCCGCCCCTGGTTCGTTCGTAAGGGAGATACATAGATCTCCGCTTTGCATCTCCCCAGTCAGGAATTCTTTACCACTAGCCATAAAACTCTGAGCTAAGCAGAACTCAGCTAGTCTAATCTGGTTTTGTCCCTGTGATATTCCTTTGTCTTAAGTTACAGTTTTTTAACATCAAATTTCATAAGACATGTTCATACCACAAATACATAAATCATATTTTTGGAATGTTTACCTTTTTTCAGTTATGATGGTATATCTTTTATATCGACAGTATGTAACAATCAGAAACCTGGGAAATGGGTTCTGACCTTCTAAACATCAAAGATATATCATATTTGATATCAATCTTTGTGTAAATGCCAGAGGGAATACATGATGTCCCTGGTTTTAACGTGAGTGGCCAAACCAAAGATACGAAAAATTGAGTTTTTTGAGAATTGTGAAAGGGGTGGGTTTCAGAGAACCAGCCCACCAGGGAGGTGAACACAAGTGGGAGTTCTTGGATTTTCTGTGTCATTACATGAAACCAAAGCGTCCATTTTGGGTTCATTCCACCCTGGGATGTCAGACGCAGCAGCACACTCACTGCGTGGAAGAATAATACACCACCCCCCACTGAATCTGAGTTTGTCACCGCGTGGCACAGATTTTGTACCTTTCTCATCTAAGGCCGGCTTCACACCACGGTGTGATCAGGTCCGGGGCTGTCTGATGTGAATCGGAGAGCCCTGGACCCGGTTTGCAGCCGGATGGCTCTGATCGTAGCCGCAGATGCTGAAATTTCAAGATTGTGGCTAGCAGGGAGCTAGCCGTGGTCCTGAAATCACAGCAGAGGACAGCTGATGGTGATGAAGTTTAGCAGCGCTCGCTGCTACACTTCAGCCGCCGGCGTCCGGTTCCCGGATCCAATGTTTTTGTCGGATTGGGGTGATCCGGCACCATATACTCCCATGTTAGGGAGTGCCGGATCGCCCCGGATCTGAGAGGATCTGACGTGGGCAGATTTTCGCCCCGTACACAAAAACGTTGCAAGCAACGTTTTTGTGTCCGGGAGGAAAATCCAAATTCACCCGGATCCTCCCCGACAGATGGAAACCAGATGGCAAATAGCTGCCATCCGGCTCCATCTGGCCCCATAGGGCTGCATTAGTGCAAAATTGGTTCCGGGGCTGTCAGGTTTACACCGGATAGCTCCGGACCTGGTCACACCGTGGTGGGAAGCCGGCCCAATTCCTTTTATTTTAAAGGGATCCTGTCACCTCCAAAACGCCTCCTAAGCTATCAAAACATGTCCCTGCAGCATCCTATCATAAATCTCACAATCCTTTTGTCTCCTAAAAGCATCCTGTGAAAGTGCATAAAAACGTTTTAATACTCACTCGTTAGTGATTGTAATTAGTAGGGGCTATATTCTTTAGTCACTAGGGCATGTTGTTTTGCAGCCTTGAGGATCCCCCTCTCTCTGTCTGTGCTGCTGTGATGTGCAGCTGAAGGCAGGACTAATGATTTGCATTCTGCGAGTAATAGAGAGGGGGGAGGGCAAAGCCTGCACAAGCAAAGCAAACAGACAGAGAGGGGGAGGATCCTGGAGCCTGCAAAACAGTCCGCCTTGGTGACTAAAGAATATAACCCCTGCTAATTATAATCATTAATGAGTAAGTATTAAAACGTTTTTATGCACTTTCACAGGATGCTTTTAGGAGACAAAAGGAGTGTGAGATTAGTGATAGGATGCTGCAGGGACATGTTTTGCTAGCTTAGGAGGTGTTCTGGAGGTGACAGGATCCCTTTAATAACTGCTTTATGCATATATGTAACTTGTCTCTTTTGTAATATCTTGTATATCTTTTGTAAACACTGCCAACTTTCTGGAGTAAACTTTATAATTTGCTTAGTTTCGTTCTTCCTGTTATATGACGAGCTGATATGCATCCCCACTTTTACATGCTACCAAACAGGTTACCGATCCACCTAAAAGAGATCGGTGGTGGCAGCATAATTTTTGTATTTATGCAATATTGTGGATCTGAGGGTGACTGGATCGAGGTATACATACGTTCCTGGCAGGAACTGGTTTTATATATACATCTCGTCACCTCAAGTGCTGCAGTAGATGACATAAATTAGAGCAGCTGGGCTCCTTTTCTTAACCTCTGGCAATATTGGGTTTGGCCAGTAGGATAAGGGGCACCAGAACCTGCAGGTCCTGGCAAAGTTTTTGTGACAGTCACAACCACTATAAAGGCATATCACTGCTGCTGCAGTAACCAACGTGGAGCATATAAAGGAGGATGAAGGGTTAAAAACCATGCTGCCATATTCCACGAGACATCAAAGGGTGAATATAATATTGATTTATTAGTAAACATGTTTCAGGGCTCCCTGGATCCTTCCTCAGGACCAATCAATATCATATTGCCAAGTTTCAGGGCGTTTGTGGGAGCCCTGAAACACGTTGACTAATAAATCAATATTATATTTACCCTTTGATGTTTCGTGGAATACGGCAGTGTGTTTTTTTTTTTTTTTCAACTTTAATTTTTTATTTATTTTTTCAAGTCAGAACAAAACATAAAACGTGACTTTACAATCACAAGTACTTAGTTTGCTCCCCATTGCAAGTAACCCTTAGTATCAGCACACGTCCTCGATACTTTACAGTTGTATTGAATCTACAGAAAGGTCCCACATCTGCCAAGTCTGAGTAAATTTTTCCATTGAGTTATGGAGTGTGGCAGTCAATTTTTCCATTAATCGAATGTCTTTTACTCGTGCATACCAATCAGATATCGAGGGTGGTGCCCTCTTCTTCCAGTTGAGAGGTATCATTCATTTCGCTGCTGTAAGAAGATGTATTAGAAGTCTGCCCTCAGATTTATTCAAACCTCGGGGAAAGAGATTCAGTAGATAAATAGCTGGGTCTAAGGGCAGGCGATGATCCAGAACCCGGGACACCAGTGTTTTAACTGATCCCCAAAAACCACGAATCAATGGACAGGACCAGAAAATATGGTGTAAAGAGGCTTTGCTCTGATCACACCTCCAACAGTTATCAGGTATAGTTGAATTAAACTTATGGAGGAGTTTGGGTGTGTGATACCACGTCATCAGTATTTTCATTTGATTTTCTTTGTATAATGTGTTAACTGAAGTCCTAAAGGTTCTATCCCATATCACCCTCCGCATCTGGCTAGAGATCTCCGCCCCAACCAAATCTCCCATCTTGACATATAGGCATGTTTAAAGGGACCCCAACTGCTACGAGAGTTCAAAATAGTGTATATATTAGATATAAGGCCCTTTGTAGAAGCACCCCGAGAGCAAAGATTTTCAAATGGAGTTGGACCTAAATATTTTTTGGGCCCCATGATCGACATGTAGTAATGAATTATTTGTCGGTATGAGAAACACAAACTCTCTGGCAAGTTGTTTAGTGAACGCAATTCGGTGAACGTTCTTGGCTTATGTGTAAGCGGGTTCAGTATATCACGAAAACAAAAAATATTAATAGGAGATGTTTGAAGCTCAACCTTAGATGGGTGCTCAGAGGTAAAAATATTTCCAAGTCAATATACATAAAACACCGGCACACTAATAGATTGAAGACCAAGAATTAGTGAAAAAGATGTTTTTATATTGGACAGTATCCAGCATTATATAAATCCGACGTTTCGGCCAATCGGCCTTTTTCAAGGATTATCTACATAGATACAGATATACAAAAAAAATACTAAGTAAATATACAGAACATGCCAGTGTCTCAATAGTACACATCACAAATGTGAATTTCATGTTATATCAAGACCATACAATGTAAAACATCTAAATAAGGCGGCCGTCACACGCTGAGATATCTTTAGCGATATTGTAAGCGATCACGTGCACGCGCAATCGCTTACAATATCGCTCACATCGCTGGTGAGATGTCACACAGACAGACTCACCAGCGATGTGGAGCAGCGATCTCGCTCGTTACTATGGTACACATCGGGTAACTAGGCGCCGCGCGTCGCTTAGTTACCCGACGTGTACCATAGTTACCATCTCCCAGCATAGGCGCGGTCGCTGGGAGATGGATCATCGTGGTGTCATACACCACGATGATGCAGATCGTTGCATCGTCATCGCTAGATCTGAGAACCGAACCTCAGATCAGCGATGTCACGATCAAGCGATTTACCATCGTAAATCGCTTGATTACATGCAACGATATCTTGCCCGATATCGCTTAAGCGATCAAAAAGGAGATCGCTTAAACGATATCGGGCAAGAAATCGTTCCGTGTGACGGCCGCCTAAAGGTTACTAGTTAGTATGACTCTGCAATACTTACTCCTAAGGAGACTTTGTTCTATTCACTATTTCAGCCCTGGCACAGGAGTAAGTATTGCAGAGTCATACTAACTAGTAACCTTTATTTAGAGAAAGGTTCATTATACCCAACATTACCATTTATTTCTCACTGTTTACTAGAATCTGCGGCTTGAGCCACCTTATCAAACCCTTTACAACCCATGTAACATCATATCAAGGCGGAACTTTTTCACTTGTCTCCCTAGGTAAACATTACCCATATATGTTATTCCAGTCCTCAATTACCGCTTTTAGTGTATTCACACCGAGATTTTTTATGTAAATATAGAGAGAGATGAGAAAATTGACTGCCATATTGTACCCATCACATATGGATCAATAAGGAGCATTAAAGGCCACGATTCAAATACCCAGGTATGCACCATAGTTGTCATTGTTTGGCACCTGTGTGAGGTAGGAATGAGGGATCCCAACAGGGACTTCACTTATCTCTATCATAAGTGAACTCTCTCATGTCTCCCTTATACTTTATTCATACTTTATCCTTTTGACATATTCTTCCTCTTGTTTTTTTTCTTG
This sequence comes from Allobates femoralis, assembly GCA_033576535.1. Lineage (NCBI taxonomy): Eukaryota > Metazoa > Chordata > Amphibia > Anura > Aromobatidae > Allobates > Allobates femoralis. Next base: position 324,229,362 of record JARQOC010000006.1, read on the forward strand.
TTCACAACTGGGGAACAACCTCCCCCAATAACCCCCAATTCGTTATAACCGTACCTATGTTACAAAAGGTTTTCTTTGTTTTTCACCGTATATCACACGGCTTCGATACAGCACTCCCGTATCGCGTGATGCTCGATTATACACCGCAACTTCATAGGACACGAACACCCAGCACCTAGGTAAAAACTCTTGACTAGGTTGTAGATGTACTGCTGATTCTTAATTTTGCATGTATCTTCACACGATGTTTTATTTTTTTTCCTTTTTCAATACCAGTTGTTTATACATGTAACGATGTTTTACATTGTATGGCCATGATATAACATGAAATTCACATTTGTGATGTGTACTATTGAGACACTGGCATGTTCTGTATATTTACTTTGTATTTTTTTTTGTATATCTGTATCTATGTAGATAATCCTTGAAAAAGGCCGATTGGCCGAAACGTCGGATTGATTTAATGCTGGATACTGTCCATTCTTGGTCTTCAATCTATTAGTGTACGAAAACAAAAAAGGCCTGCCCCAGCCCACTTACGCATCGTAGTAGAGTCCATAGCCCCTGAGAGATGCGGGCTATAGAGAAAAGGCTTCATAAGAGAAGTGTGCACCGCCAATTGAAATTTAATTCTACATTTACACCAAATGCCCCTGGTAAAAGCCCATGGGGCCTAACAAAATTTCAGAGGGAATCTCTGATGGTACTTTACACGCCGCTACAGAAGGTTGGAAACAACCGGGTTTCGGAGACAAATGTATCTTGTACCGTCAAATCAACCCGAGGTAGCGGCGTGTAAACTAGGTTGTTGCCACCCGTCACTTTCAGCACCTGTTTCAGAGCAGTGCTCTAAAACAGGTATGATATCAACCCGATGGTAGCGGCGTCTAAATAAGGTACGGTAAGGTTTTTTCGCCACCTAGTTAACTCCCTGGGGCGTGACACAGCCTCCGGGAAACCACCCCCCTTCAGCGATCATTGGTGGAAGCTCCTGCATTACGATTGGTTGTCGCTGCATAGGGCGGCATATTTAAGGAGCTGACCAGTCACACTACACATTTTGCTCTAGCGTCATGTATGGCCAATCAAGATGCTATTGCTTTGTCCAATCACCGTCTGAGCGTCTCGTAATCCACAACTCTGGCACCCTATGTGTTGCCCCTGCTGCACCAGGTCCTCCCATATTACCTTCTGTAGCGGCGTGTAAATGAGGGAAGGTGCTCTACAGAAGGTAACTTGTGGCACCCGGCGGTGCCTCCAGGGATAGATTAAACCTTCTGTAAAGCACCTTGTAGCGGCGTGTAAAGGCGGTATCAGGTACCGTTTGCAACCGTTGGTACGTGCTCGTGCACGTGAGACACCTGGTTGTTTCCAACCTTCTGTAGCGGCGTGTAAAGGTACCATGAGGGTTTGCCCCATATCAACGAGGCAGGGTGGTTAAGGGGCCAGCCACAACTGTTCCACCTCTGTCCATCTATTACATGCTGGTGATGCAGACCAATGGGTCAAATGGCGCAAATGAGTTGCATGATAATATAGCGTGACATCCGGGTGGCAACACCTCCCTCCCGTTTGACGCACAAAGGACCGATCCGGAATACGGTGTCTCCCTGAGTGCCATATGAACTTCATTAGTAACGATTGGATTCTTTTAGTGTTGCCACGGGTACCCTAACCGATAGCGTTTCGAATAGATATAAAAAGCGAGGAATAATGGACATTTTAATAGCTGCAACTTTACCCAAGAGCGAGATCGGAAGGGCAGACCACTTTTTAAGCTGGGATTCTACCTTATGTTATTAGGGGTGGAAAATTGGCTTGGCATATTATTTATAACTAGAGGCCATATTAATACCCAGATAGCGTATGGATGTTGTGCGCCATGTATAATTTTATGATTGTTTAAGGAGTTGAAGTTTAGATTCTGGGATATTTATGGGCAACGCTTCAGTTTTCGTAGAGTTAATTTTATAGCCCGACATTTTAGCATAGGATGTGATCGTTGCATGCAGGTTAGGAAGAGAAGTAATGGGATTTGTCAAGGAGAGAATCACATCGTCCGCGAACAGGGCGACTTTGAATGGTCTATTTTTAAGCTGAATTCCCTTGATATCAGGGTTAAGTCTAATTTGCGCCGCCAGTGGTTCAATACTAAGGACATAGAGCAGAGGAGAAAAGGGGCACCCCTGACGCGTTCCATTTTTGATGGGTAAATCCCTGGAATGGGCATGAGGAAGGTGAACCAGAGCAGTGGGCGATGAATACAGACCCCCTCAGTGTTGTAACAAAAGATCCAGACAGGCCAAAGTGGTGAAGAGTGTGGAACATAAATGACCAATCCAGCCTGTCAAAGGCCTTCTCTGCATCCAAACTCAGCAAAAGGACCTCCATCTTCCTCCTGTTGGCCACCTCAATCAGGTCCATAATAGTAACATAGTAACATAGTTTTTAAGGTTGAAGGAAGACTTTAAGTCCATCTAGTTCAACCCATAGCCTAACATGTTGATCCAGAGGAACGCAAAAAAAAAACCCATGTGGCAACACTAAGCTCCACATTGGGGGAAAAAATTCCTTCCTGACTCCAGGTACGGCAATCAGACTAGTTCCCTGGATCAACGCCCTATCAAAGAATCTAGTATGTATAACTGGTAATATTATAGTTTTCAAGAAAGGCATCCAGGCCCTTCTTAAATGTTAGTAGTGACTCACTCATTACAACATCATGTGGCAGAGAGTTCCATAGTCTCACTGCTCTTACAGTAAAGAATCCACGTCTATGATTATGATTAAACCTTCTTTCCTCCAGACGTAGAGGATGCCCCCTTGTCCCTGTCTCAGGCCTAAGAGTAAAGAGATCATTAGAAAGGTCTCTGTACTGTCCCCTCATATATTTATACATTATTATAAGATCACCCCTAAGCCTTCATTTTTCCAAGCTAAATAACCCCAAGTTTAATAACCTGTCTTGGTATTGCAGACCCCTTAGTCCTCTAATGACTTTTGTCGCTCTTCTCTGGACCTGCTCTAGTTCAGCTATGTCTTTCTTATACACCGGAGACTAGAATTGTACACAGTATTTTAAGTGTGGTCGCAGTAGTGACTTGTATAGAGGTAAAATTATGTTCTTCTCATGAGCATCTATGCCTCTTTTAATGCATCCCATTATTTTATTTTTCCTTTGCAGCAGCTGCCTGACACTGGCCACTAAATGTGAGTTTGTCATCTACCCATACACCCAGGTCTTTTTCAGTGACAGTTTTGCCCAGTGTTTTACAATTAAGCACATAATTATACCTTTTGTTTCCTCTGCCCAAGTGCATGACTTTACATTTATCCCCATTAAAGCTCATTTGCCATTTAGCAGCCCAAGCTTCTAGTTTACATAAATCCTCCTATAATATAAAATGGTCCTCCTCTGTATTGATTACCCTGCAGAGTTTAGTGTCATCCGCAAATATTGAGATTCTACTCTGTATGCCCCCTACAAGGTCATTAATAAATATATTAAATAGAAGCGGGCCCAACACTGACCCCTGTGGTACCCCACTGTTAACTGTGACCCATTCTGAGTGTGTTCCATTAATAACCACCCTTTGTTTCCTATCACTAAGCCAGTTCTTAACCCACTTACACATATTTTCCCCTATCCCCATTGCCCTCATTTTATGTATCAACCTTTTGTGTGGCACCGTATCAAAAGCTTTTGAAAAGTCCATATACACCACATCCACTGCATTTCCTTGGTCCAGTCCAGAACTTACTTCTTCATAGAAGCTTATTAGATTAGTTTGACAGGAACAGTCCCTCGTAAAACCATGTTGATAATGGGTCATGAGGTTATTTTTCTTCAGATACTCCAGTATAGCATCTCTTAGAAAACCCTCTAGGATTTTACCCACAGTACAGGTTAAGCTTACTGGCCTATAATTTCCAAGTTCAGTTTTTGTTCTCTTTTTGAATATTGGCACCACATTTGCTATACGCCAGTCCTGTGGTACAGACCCTGTTATTATGGAATCTTTAAATATTAAAAATAATGGTCTATCTATGACAGTACTTAATTCCTGCAGCACTCTGGGGTGTATCCCATCCGGGCCCGGGGATTTGTCAATTTTAGTGATTTTTAGACGATGCCATACTTCCTCATGGGTTAAGCAGGTGACATTTAATTGAGAATTTTTGTTATCACTGATCATATTGTCTGTCATGGGATTTTCTTGTGTAAATACTGTTGAAAAAAAGTCATTTAGCATATTGGCTTTTTCCTCATCCTCATCCACCATTTCACCCAGACTATTTTTAAAGGGGCCAACACCATCAATTTTTAGTTTCTTACTATTTATGTAGTTAAAAAATATTTTGGGATTCTTTTTACTTTCTCTGGCAATGAGTCTCTCTGTCTCAATCTTTGCTGCCTTGATTTGCTTTTTACAAATGTTATTTAATTTTCTGTATTTATTTAATGCCTCATCACTACCTACTTGCTTTAATTCCCTAAATGCTTTCTTTTGTCTCATATTGCACCTCTTACCGCTTTATTTAGCCATAGTGGTTTCCTCCTATTTCTAGCATGCTTATTCCCATAGGGTATATATTGTGCACAGGCCCTATTCAGGATGCTAATAAACATCTCCCATTTGTGTTGTGTACTTTTATGTCTCAGGACATCGTCCCAGTTTATTGCACTAAGATCATCTCTCAACCGTTGGAAATTTGCCTTCCTGAAGTTTAGTGTCCTTGTAGCCCCTCTACTACACGTCTTAGTAAAGGATACTTGAAAGCTTATTAAGTTATAATCACTATTACCCAAGTGACCTCCAACCCGTATATTTGATATGCGGTCCGGCCTGTTGGTTAATATTAGGTCCAGCAGTGCCCCCCTTCTTGTTGGGTCCTGAACCAGTTGTGAAAGGTAATCGTCTCTCATAGTTTTCAAAAACTTATTACCCTTGCTGGAACTGCAGGTTTCTGTTCCCCAATGTATTTCAGGGTAGCTGAAGTCCCTCACAATAATAACTTCTCCCTGAGTCGCTGCTTCATCTATTTGCTTTATGAGGATATTCTCCTCCACTTCCATTATTGTTGGGGACTTATAACAAACCCCTATCAGTAATTTATTATTTTTTCCCCCTCCCCTTATCTCCACCCACAGGGACTCTACATTTCCATTAGATTCACCTATATTATCACGCAGGATGGGTTTTAAGGATGATTTTACGTATAAACATACACCTCCTCCTCGCCTATTTGTACGGTCATTTCTGAACAGACAATAGCTCTGTAAATTAACAGCCCAGTCATGGCTCTCATCCAGCCAAGTCTCCGAAATCCCCACCATGTCATAATTATTTTCCAACAAAATCAATTCTAATTCCTCCATTTTGTTGGTGAGGCTTCTGGCATTAGTGTACATGCACTTTATGCATCTCTCTTTACCTCTATTCCTTCCTACTGGATTGACTTCTAACCCCACCCCCCATGCCACCCCCAATTTTATTACTTGTGCCCAGGTTACTATTTACACTATCTTCCCCTCCTATACAATGAATACCCTCCCCCAATCCCTAGTTTAAACACTCCTCCAACCTTCTAGCCATTTTCTCCCCCAGCACAGCTGCACCCTCCCCATTGAGGTGCAGCCCGTCCCTAGCATAGAACCTGTAGCCAACAGAGAAGTCGGCCCAGTTCTCCAGGAACCCAAACCCCTCCTTCCTACACCAATTCTTGAGCCACTTATTTATCTCCCTAATCTCCCTTTGCCTCTCTGGTGTGGCACGTGGTACAGGCAGTATTTCAGAGAATACTACCTTGGAGGTCCTTGCCTTAAGCTTGCAGCCTAATTCCCTGAAATCATCTTTAAGGACCTACCACTAACTTTGTCATTTGTGCCAATGTGCACCATGACCGCTGGGTCCTCACCAGCCCCTCCCAGTAATCTGTCAACCCGGTCAGCGATGTGCCGGACTCGAGCGCCAGGTAGGCAGCACACTGTTCGACGATCCCTGTCTTTGTGACAGATTGCCCTATCTATTCCCCTAATAATTGAGTCCCCCACTACCAGCACCTGTCTGGCCTGCCCTTCTCTCCTGTTTTCCCCCTTACTGGAGCAGACACTCCTCTGGCTTTCAGAGGTCATGCCCTGCTGCAGCAGTGCTATCCCTGAACTCACACCCCCCTCATCTGCCAACATAGCAAATTTATTGGGGTGTGCCAGAGCTAGCCTCCCTGGCACTCTTCCCTCTACCCAGCCTTCTAACTGTCACCCAGCTAGCTACCTCACGGTCCTGCAGCTCCATACTACCATCCTCCCCCACATCTATCCCATTGAGCAGCTGTTCAGTGAGCAGCAGACTCCTTTCCATATTGTCTATGGATCTCAGCGTTGTCAGTTGTTCATTTAGATCCAGTATCTGGGCTTCCAAATGCACAACGTACTCACATCTCACACAGCAGTATGCACCCTCGACCAGCTGGTCAAGGAATGCATACATGTGGCAAGATGTACACTGGATGGCATTGCCAATCATGGAGCTCATTTCCTAATGGGGATTGCACCAGACAGAAATGATAAGTAAAAAGAAATGCAAAGTATTAATAAAATACAACCAGCAATTCAGTAAGTCCTCCCTTCCAAACCCCCTTAATCCAAAGTCACTTAATCACAAGTCACACACTTACTTCTGTCACACTCAGCTCGTTTCACACTCGCTAGAAAATCAGATTTAAATCTTTTTTTTTTTTTTCTTTTCCCTTAGCAGAAAATCAGCCTACAGCTCAGTGTACTTCCAAAGGACTGGAAGCCCCAACCAGCTGCTTCTTATAAACCCTTAATTATGCACCCCCACCCTTAATTAACCCCTTGTAAGTACAGCTACACCACAGGTTTTAAGTGCAAAGTAGTTAACCCTTTAACTTACAGGTAGTAAAATAAGAGACTATAAACTTGTAGAGAGAAAAGAAAGTTAAGAAAGCCCAATAAAATTAAAAAGGTAAAAAAAAAAAAAAAATACGCCTGGTATTATACGCCTGGTATTATCTCCCGCCTGACGGAAGCGCACAAATCCCACCTGATCTTTATGAATCAAATGTGGGAGCCATGCTCCCAGCCTGTCCGCTAATAGTTTGGTGAAAATTTTTAGATCGGAATTTCCCAGACTGATTGGGCGGTAAGTTGCACACTCCATCGGATCTTTTCCCTCTTTTGGGATTACAGTAATATAGGAACGGAGAATTGAGTCAGGTATTGCCCTCCCCTCCATATAATGGTTAAACAGGGAGACCCTATAAGGGGACAGTACATCCATGTAAATTTTATAATAGAGATATGGCAACCCATCTGGTCCTGGTGCTCTATGTCCCGTTAGTTTTTTAATGATCTCCTCAATCTCCTCCGCCCAGAATTTCTGGTTAAGATCATCCAAAGCGGTCTGGGATAATTTAGGTAGTTGACACGATGAGAGGTATTCATCTACTGTGTGGTTTTGTCTTCTCTGGAATTGTTGTGTGGTGTAGAGGAGGAAGTAGAGGGAAGAATAATAATCATAAAATATTAATTTTGAATGTAGAAGGAAAACCGGGCACTGACCTTATGTTGCTGCAGTTGAAAGTGTGGCACAGAACCAGGTCCAGTATTGCTCAGCCGTAGGACATAGTCATTTTTATCCAAAAAGAAAGAAGAAGGCGGCACTCATTGGACCGGTGAAGACAGGTTTCTTTATTCTAGTCGCGGTATTACATCAGGTGGAGGGTGCGGGGAGGGAGGTGCAGGGATGACGGAGCCCGTTTCGAGTAGTGCTTACTCTTCAACAGATCCTGTGTACCCACAGATCTGTTGGAGAGTAAGCTCTACTCGAAACGGGCTCCGTCATCCCTGCACCTCCCTCCCCACACCCTCCACCTGATGCAATACCGCGACTGGAATAAAGAAACCTGTCTTCACCGGTCCAATGAGTGCCGCCTTCTTCTTTGTTTTTGGATAATCATAAAATATATTGGCTATTTTAACCGGGTCATAATGGATTACACTAGCATGATCCTTAATACCATAAGGGGAGTTATTAGTGGCCTGATCCCTCAATCTCCTGGCTAGCATCGTATGTGCTTTGTTACTATACTCATAACATTTCTGCCATGAGTATCTAAGAAGTACCTCCACTTTACCCTGAGAAATGGTTTTTAATTGGTTTCTCAGATCAATTACTTCCTTCAAAATTAGTGGGGTGAGTCAATAATCGTGCCTCTGCTTGTTTCAATTTCCCCTCTATTTTGAGGTATTGGGATTTAGCATCTTTCTTAATCCTGGATGAGAGTGCTATGCACTCTCCCCTGAAGACCGCCTTATGGGCTTCCCACAAGACAGATAGTGACGGAGATGAGGGAGTGTTTTCAGTGAAATAATGTACAAGAGACTCCCTCAATTTATCACGCGTATCTTTGTTAGTCAAAAGGGACTCGTTTAGTCTCCAATGGTTCAATTTAGGTAGGTTAGGTGTTAATTTGAGGTCTATTGTCAGAGGGGCATGGTCAGTCCACGTTATAGTACCAATGGATGCAGAGGCCATACAACGCAGTGCAATCATGTCCCCAAAGAAGTAGTCTATACGGCTATGGGATCTATTAGGATGTGAGTAAAACGTATACCTCCTGTTGGATTGTCAATGCGCCATAGATCATACAATGTGTATCTACGTATTAATTTCCGAAAACCAATAGAGACACACTCCATTTTCGTAATTTTATTATGGGGAGGTATATGGACCAATCTATTTCTAGTTTCTGAGAATGCCATATTAAAATCGCCGCCAATTATTTGGATCATTCCTCGGTCGGGTTGTAAATGGGCTAAGACTAAGGCCACAAACTTTATCTGGTTTGAATTAGGGGCATATAGATTGCACAACATAATTGGTACTCCCCCCACGCTCTCATAAACGATGGCATATCTGCCCTGTGGATCAATTTCTGATTTAGTTACCTAAAATGCAGAATGGTGGGAAATCAATAATGCCACCCCTGCCGTTTTATTCCTAGCTGTGGCAGAGAACGTAGTAGGAAACCAAGGATGTGCAAATTTCAGGGACCCCGTATCCGAAAGATGCGTCTCCTGTAGGAACACAATGTCAGCTTTGGACTCCTGCATCTCCAGGAGAACAAGCCTTCTTTTGAGGTATGAATTCAGACCCTTTACATGGAGGGTAAGCAGTTTAACCATTATAGAATAAAGGTGCACCTAGAGCATTTAAAGGGGACATGGATGGAAACATGGTGGAGATATCCTGCTCAAAAAACTTGCATGGGCAGATTCTGGGAACATTATCACGAGGACCTGGCTGGGAAGGCGAGAACATACATGTACGGCATATCCGAACACAAGTAATATAACTGAACATTAAAAGAGAAAGAAAAAAGGAAAGAAAAAACATCAGATGAATACTATAGGACAACTTCAGGTAGTCCCAAAATGAGAGTCGAGTATATTATAACATTAGTCGCCTAAGGCGACCATGGAGTGTGTTTGCACTACTTAATAATCAACAAAATCAGTAACACGACTCTCTTCTGTGGGGGTACACGTCAGATCCGTGACAATAGTTATCACTCAAAATCCCGCTCCCAAGAGCCTCAAGTTCCCATTAAGGGGCCAAGATTAGTATGTATACAATCCTGCACAAAGGAGAAATAAGGAGGAAGAATAAGCATTTGAGCCAAATGATGTATGTTATAGTCACCAATCACAAAGGGTCCTCACTCCTGGGAGCACTCCGTGTCTTTTTACTTGGTGTAGACTGTCACCAAGTCTGCTGCAGTGGAGGCATTCCCAATGGCGTGGTCCAGTCTGGTAAATTCGGTGGCTCGATGGTCATCGCGCGGCAGAAGGACTCCAGATCTTCTGGGCTTTAGTGTGGCCACTATATCTCCTTTCTTAGCTGAGAGGCTAAAATGGAATCCCCACCTGTAGGGAATATGGTTGTCTTGTAGAATGTTCAACAGTGGTCTCAATGCCCTCCTTTGCTGGAGAGTAATCCACAAGAGGTTCTGGAAAAGCTGTATCTTTGTATTATTGTGGGTGATATGTTTAAGTTGTCTCGCTTTTGCCATAATATCTTCTTTTAGAGGGAAGTCCGTAATGCGGCAGATTATGCCTCTGGGGTTTCCCGTCATGCTCTTTGGTTTCAAGGCTCTATGAGCTCTGTCCATTTTAATTGGGTGATCCGCTGGACGGCGTAGCACTGAGTTGAATACTTTTTGTAGAGTTCCCACTACATCTTCCGTACCTCTCGTCTCTGGGACCCCTCTAACCCTGATGTTGTGCCGTCTTCCCCTGTTATCTAAGTCCTCTACGTGTCTTTGGAGATCTTTTATGATGGAGGCCTGAGTAGCAGTTTGGGCCTGAAGATTTCTTATAACTGCTCTAGCTTGAGTATGATCCTCCTCTAACTGGTGGATCCTCTGAGTCAAAGCAACTGTGGCGCCCCTGCGGGTATGCGCCACAGAATGGTATTACACTTAAATATAAAATGTGTTTTTCCTTGTAAGTTGCTAGGTTAGGATTTCAACCTTATGGAGTCTATTTTTAGCACTCACTTAGGACCGCACCACTTAGTGTAGGGGGAACTGGGAATATGGTAGGTTCCACAGGTGGTGGGCGCAGCTTAGGATAGAGCAGAGTGACAGTTAAGAATTTACCTCAGACGGCTTGGGAAGGCAGACCGAGTGGTCACGCCTGGCAGCTCACCTGAGTGGAGGGTACCCCATCTTTATGTGGGGGCCCAGGACAGATGGCAACGGACCATGACTGGTAGGAACCAGCTGGTCATGTTGAGGGTTCACCGGTGACACGGACAACCGAGGCAGCCAGGAGTTCAGCCCTGACTGCAAAGCCGACGAGCTGCAGGCCCAACAGGACCGGGTTGCTGACAGCACCACAAAGGTACCTCACCCCTCATGCCCAAAAGACGGTCCTACACTAGTGAGGAAAGACTGAAACCCGGTGTCAGGTGGGAAACTTGTGCGTTCCTGCTGTTCCCATTTGGACCGGTAATAGTCAAGTTAAGCCTACTAGACACAGACTGCAGGACTGGCGGGTGAGCTCTCCAAAGGTGGGAAAGACAGAAAGATCTAGAAAGAGAATAGAAACCCTGAAAGACAGAGAAGGAACATCTAATGACTCCTTAAGAGAAATCCTGAGTTGGTAACAACACCCTAAACCAAACTGTACCGTGTATTGTTATACCATAAGCCGGTACCGAGTAAAGCAAAGTTAAACAAGAATCGGTTTCTGTTATTCTTCCTGCCGCAGCTCAAAGGACTTAACATCATCAACATCAACAGCAGACGGGTAAGAACTGCACCACCATTTACCATCACTGTCCTCCCTCACCGTCTCACCACCACCATCATAGCTGCCCTGAGGTAAAGCTCCACCTGTGGGGAGTTGTACCACACACTGCTGCCCCCTCCATCACCTCAGTGGCCGGCTGGCAGCGCCGGTACCACCTTACCGGACTCTACAGGTGGCGTCACGAACAGGATGAGCCAGCCTGGTATCTACCGGGTGAAGTGTGCCTTAAGAACTTTATTACTGTCTAAATGTGTGGATTATAAAAAAACTGAGCCGAGCCGCCATTACACCGCCTCAGAAATTCAAACTGCGTCACAGCAGGAGAAAGAGCGGGAAGATAAGCCCCGCCCCCTCCGCTCTGCCGAGGAGTGACGAAGGTAGTGGCGGATTCCGGAAAAGCCCGAAAGACTTGCCCATAAGAACTTTGTGGTGGGCGGGCTTAAAAGTGCAAAAAGAACTATGTGCTGGCCCAGGGGCGTGCCTCGGCCCCTCAGCATACATGGGCCATTCAAGAGGCGTCAGAAAGTCTCCCGCCCCCATTGCTCTCAATCAACCAAGGGGGCGGGTCGAGCACCGTAACGGAGGACCCAGCGAGCATGGAGCCCGGAGGAGAGGAGACCGCCGAACCGGGAAGCCTGATCCGGTTCTCCGAAGAGCCCGACATGACTGGGGAGGAGGACCGAGAGGAAGGAACAGCCAGCGGCGCAGAGGAGGCCGGGCCCCGCGAGCTATGGAGGGTCGCGGTACCAGCATCAGCAGCAGCGGTTGGAGAGAGGAGAGTCCATCTATCTGCAGTTCCCCAGGGCCATCCAAAATGGGACCTGTATCGTGGTGATGTGATCACCTATGAACGCCACGCAGGCCCCGGGGAAGGTTTGCAATCCGGGTCAGTAAGTTGAGCAGTAAAGAGTTAACCTGGTATTGCACTGTTTAAAGTGTGAGCAGAATTGTTTAAAATGCATATTTCCCTTGCATTGCACTGTTTCTTTTTCCTTTTTCAGCATTTGATGGACATTAATCAAGGAACTTGCTACCTGGTCCCAGTTGGGCCAATATGGACTAGATTATAGTCAAAGTTTGATGCAACGTTATAAGCAGTGAGCCTCCCGCAAGGGAAGAAAAGAAGCAATCTTATTGTTAATACCTGTTAAGAGTTAAATACGTTATAAATGTTCTAAATGTTCAATGTTATATGTAAAATGCATTTTATTCCAGGTTTGGTTTGACACCCGCGGACGGGTGTGTTTCACCAAGGGGGTGTGTGGCGCCCTGCGGGTATGCGCCACAGAATGGTATTACACTTAAATATAAAATGTGTTTTTCCTTGTAAGTTGCTAGGTTAGGATTTCAACCTTATGGAGTCTATTTTTAGCACTCACTTAGGACCGCACCACTTAGTGTAGGGGGAACTGGGAATATGGTAGGTTCCACAGGTGGTGGGCGGAGCTTAGGATAGAGCAGAGTGACAGTTAAGAATTTACCTCAGACGGCTTGGGAAGGCAGACCGAGTGGTCACGCCTGGCAGCTCACCTGAGTGGAGGGTACCCCATCTTTATGTGGGGGCCCAGGACAGATGGCAACGGACCATGACTGGTAGGAACCAGCTGGTCATGTTGAGGGTTCACCGGTGACACGGACAACCGAGGCAGCCAGGAGTTCAGCCCTGACTGCAAAGCCGACGAGCTGCAGGCCCAACAGGACCGGGTTGCTGACAGCACCACAAAGGTACCTCACCCCTCATGCCCAAAAGACGGTCCTACACTAGTGAGGAAAGACTGAAACCCGGTGTCAGGTGGGAAACTTGTGTGTTCCTGCTGTTCCCATTTGGACCGGTAATAGTCAAGTTAAGCCTACTAGACACAGACTGCAGGACTGGCGGGTGAGCTCTCCAAAGGTGGGAAAGACAGAAAGATCTAGAAAGAGAATAGAAACCCTGAAAGACAGAGAAGGAACATCTAATGACTCCTTAAGAGAAATCCTGAGTTGGTAACAACACCCTAAACCAAACTGTACCGTGTATTGTTATACCATAAGCCGGTACCGAGTAAAGCAAAGTTAAACAAGAATCGGTTTCTGTTATTCTTCCTGCCGCAGCTCAAAGGACTTAACATCATCAACATCAACAGCAGACGGGTAAGAACTGCACCACCATTTACCATCACTGTCCTCCCTCACCGTCTCACCACCACCATCATAGCTGCCCTGAGGTAAAGCTCCACCTGTGGGGAGTTGTACCACACACTGCTGCCCCCTCCATCACCTCAGTGGCCGGCTGGCAGCGCCGGTACCACCTTACCGGACTCTACAGGTGGCGTCACGTTCCCCTGTAAATAACCCCCTTTTACCCCCACCGTTTACCAACACCTGGTATAGTTGTTCGCCAGGGCACGGCACCGGGGATACCGACCACCCGTGACATCCCACACAGAAGCCCCGGTGACCGAGTACCTCACGCACCCCAGCTCTGGTCGAAACACAACCACCTCCCGTCTTGTCGCTGCCAGTTCTGAACGACAGGTGTTCTTAATCTCTGCGACCAGCAATTTAAAGTCTTGTTTAGTCGGCAACTGTTGTACGTATTGCCACCAGTCAGGAGGTGGGAGCGGGGGGTATAGGTGCTCCCGGATTTGATGGGGTGATCTAGAGCTCTGGACCAGTTGCTCTCTCTTTGGTCAGCGTATAAGGACTCAGGGCTGTCTATTAGCTCTCTGGGCTCTATTGGGCTTCTTTGGGTCTGCAGGGCTTGTCTTGTTAAGCGAGACGGTCTCAGGAGTAGTGCCTGTAATAATTGTGGTACCTCAATAGATATATGTTTACTAAATTATTTTTGAATTCTTTAATAAAAATTATTAATTGATATCTGAGACAGTTGTTTCATTCATCCTCTGTTTTATTATGGGGGATTTTGGTTTTATCGGTTACTCCCACTGTCTGGGAATCCCCCACGATGAGCGATGATTTCTGGGCTCCCCATCCTCTGTTCTATTAGGTTAATGGACCCCGCTAAGATCATCGTCTATCGCAAAGGGGGATGAGCTGGGGCAAATAATTCCTTCCCCCTGCTTGGCACATGTATTGGGGCTCCCATCATGTGTGGGCTCATGGTGGATGTTTAATGGGGTCAGCACCGGGGTACAGTCTCTCTGTGTGTCAGGGGAGAGGTCCTTAGCTGCAGACCGTGGCAAAAGCAGTGTCTCTGATAACAGGGCCGGTGATCCAGCTTCTGCCTGAGTCTCCACCCCCACCACAGGGAAAGTCCCCATCATCTCCTGCCTCTCTTCTCCATCCTGCCCATTAAGGGCTCCAGGCGCGGGAAAGCCCTGGGGAGAGGAAGAAGAAGCAGTGCCGCCCGCCATCTTGGATCCCTTAACAGTCTCCTGGGTCCGCCCCTTGTCTTCTGGTCCCGAGCGCTCTACTACAGCGGCGAGCTGGCAGGGATTGCATTTCGGCGGTAACACAGACTCACCGCAGGATGTTGGTGCAGAGGCTGAGTGCAGGGCGGGCGGCTCTCGGTCTCATCAGTTGCCCCGCAGCAGGAGCGGGTGCAGCTTTACCTCTAGTCAGGTATGTGTCCAAGGTGCCCGGTGTCTGTTCCTCCGCCTCCTTGGGCAGCTTCTGGTTCCTTTTTTACCCTATCTCGAGGTTCCTCAAACTTATTTAAGGTAAATTATTGCTCTTGGGAGCAGGAGCTCCGGCCTCACACTTCTGCTCCAATAAAGGTCCGGCAGCGTGGTTTTAACCCTTCATCCTCCCTACTTTAAGCTCTTCACGACCTATGACGTACAGGTTTGTCATAAGTTGTGTCCCGCCCTTTGATGTGAGCTCCGGCGGTGTATCATTCCCCCGACATCTCAGTTGATCTCATCAGCGCTGATCGAATGCCTGATCCATTTAAGTTTTTGTATTGAATTACTGAAATAAATGTACTAATTGATGATATTCTAATTCATTGAGATGCATATGATAGAAACAACTGCACAGAAAAAAAGCACCAAAATACTAAAAACGCAAGGAGATAAATAAACTGCTGGGTGGGCACATAGCCTTAATGTGGCACCCCAAAGGTTAATGTGCCACAGAAACAACACAAAGGGTTAGCTCACCACACCACACAACCCTGGACACTACACTGTGAAGTGGAAAAGAGCAGAGTGGTGGGTGGAGCTCAAGTGGCACTTGCAAGAGTGGGAGGAGCTAATGTTGTTTACCTCTGAGTAGGAGTGACAGTTAGGCTACCTTCACATTACGATTTTGAAGGGAGCCGATGCTGTCCGATAAAATCGGACAGCATCGGCTCCCTTCTGATGCCTGGAATCGGATGCCAAATAGGCATCCGATTCCGGCATAAAATCGCTGCCTCCGGCTGAAAAAAAAAAAAAACAATGTATGCTCACCTGTCCCCGAGGCCCCCGCCGTCTCCCGGTGTCCTCTCGGTGTCTCCAGAGGTCTTCTTCTCAACAGGACCTGCCGTGATGTCACAATCACGTGACCGCCTGTTAACTGGCTAACCTGCGGTCACGTGACTGTGACGTCACGGCAGGTCCTGTTTAGAAGAAGAAGACCTCTGGAGACACCGGGAGGACACCGGGAGACGGCGGGGGCCTCGGGGGCAGGTGAGCATACATTGTTTTTTTTTTTAACCCCTGCTGTCCCAGTAGGAGCAGTTTTACTGTACTGAGCATGCTCAGTACAGTAAAATCGGGTCCGAGGACACATCAGATGTTTCCTCGGACCCTGCTCCATAGGGCCCCATGTAAAAAACATCGGACCAAATCGGATGTGCACTAAATGCCATCCGATTTTGTCCGATTTTATTTTCAGTGCAAAAATCGGAGCATGCTCCGATTTTTGCACCGATATAAAAATCGGACAGAATCGGATCGGACCAAATCAGATGGCATTTAGTGCACATCCGATTCGGTCCGATGCCCATAGGGCTGCATGGGGGCCAAAATCGTTCCGATGCTGTCCGATTTTTATCGAACAGCATCGGAATTGAAAAATCCGTAATGTGAAACCAGCCTTAGTCAGTTGGAGTCTGAGTTGGAGTCGGAGTCTGGGTCTAAGTCTGGGACGGAGTGGAGTTGGAGCTGAGTTCCTGAGAGGACTGAGAAAAGGACCTGGGAGTAGAGGAGCTGCCTTAAGCTCAACCCACGGTCCACTGTTGACTTCCAGGCCGGCCAGGGTCTGAGGAAAGGAGTAGGAAAAGTACAGGAACACACCCGGGACAAGGAGTTACCCTGAACTCACCCCGGAGAAGCGCATAGGACGGATACCGGATCCGATGCTGTGCCTGAAACAGACAGCAGTGAACACCGGAATAGTGAAGGTCCTCCATCTTCACTGTACCATAACAAAGCAACACGGAGGGGTCAGTGACACGGAAGACTCAAGTTGCCTAGTAGATTGGTACCCATGAGGGGAGACAGGGCCAGCAGGTCAGCTAAAGGCGGCAGCAGGGCCACACACAAAGCGCAGGAGTGGGAAGCCAAAGATCTGGTCATGATGGGAGCAACCCAGCCCCGGTACAGACCCCGTGGACAATACTCTGCTTTACCATCTGCACAGTAAAGACTTGGAAAACTACAAAAACCGTGAGTTTGTGTGATCCTTGCACTCCAGCCCTGATCACCCCCATAAGCAGCCCCGTCTCAACTATCATCCCCTTTCCTGCAACATCTATAACAACCATCACAGACTTCAATTACACTACCCCGGGGAACCAGGCTCTACCTGCAGGGAGCCGTTCCATCTAAAGCTGCCAAACATCATCCCCGGAGGTTCTGCAGCAGTGGTGGTCTCATTACACGGTGGCTCAAGTGGTTAGCACTGTAGCCTTTGCAGCGCTGGGGTCCTGGGTTCAATTACCACTAAGAACAACATCTGCAAGGAGTTTGTATGTTCTCCCCGTGTTTGCGTGGGTTTCCTCTGGGCACTCTGGTTTCCTCCCACATTGTAAAGACAAACTGATAGGATGTTTAGATTGTGAGCTATCAAAAGAGCCAGCATTACTGATGTATGTAAAGTGCTATGGAATTAATAGCGCTATATAAATGAATAAATATTATCATTATCATATTACTGACCACAACCCATGGGTGGCGTCACGACAAACCAAATCCCCTGTAAATACACCCCATTTTATTGTTTGAACCCGGGACACGGTCCGGACCAGGACCGCCGTGACATCCCCAGCAGTACCCTGGTCCGGCACAGACTACCCCGTCCCAGTGGGCTCCACATTAGACTCCTATGTACTCAGTGTGGCCCTACACTCTATGGGCACTGTAGGATGGCAGCACATCTGCAGCACCCAGGTGGCCACCTCAGGGCAGCACAATACTGGCTCCACTGACAGCAGATGAACAATCATTAATGGAGCACAAACACTATCACCCCCGGACCTTTGGTCACTGATATGTGACGTCACGGCATCTCAAGGTCCACTGCTCACAGGCTGCCAGCTGGAACGGGCGGGGCCCCACGTAACATCCCTTCCGCCTCCGATAGGTTGCGCCACTTGTCATTCAACTAGGCCAGAAGTCGGCGCCCTTGGTCAGATGACACAGACCACGCCCACTTTCTGCCTTATATGGCTTAGAGCGGGTTATTCTTAAAGGGTCCTCACCAACACGCCTTCCTTTCTGCCGCTGGAGCACAGGCTGGGTGATCGGTCCTCCTGCTCGTCATCATGTCTGATAAGCTGACCTACAAAGTTGGTAAGCAGCTGTGCACAGACAGGTGGCGGGTGTTGTGTGTGGAGCTGGGGACATCTGCTTGCTCATGCTGATGAGAGCTCCAATGGAATGACTGCATGGCTTGCTGGGATTTGTAGTGCACGGGGCAGATGGTCGGTGTATTGTGAATGTCATGTGATGTGAGCCTCAGATGGCAGCCCGGGCACCTGGAGTGTATGCCTGCTGCAGACTGTGCCAGGTGGCATCGGGCCCCTTGTCACACTTGTCTGGTGCAATCCTGGAGCTTTATCACCAGTTCGATTGCATCAATATAACAGTAAACCAGTGATTGCCAAGTAGGTGCGATGGGCATGACTGGAGGCGTATAGAGCAGGAGGGCATCACTGGGGAGCTACAAGAAATGTCCCCCTAGTGTTGGGGGCACATGACTGGGGAGCACTGTGCTGGGTGCTGTGATCCCCCAATATCCTGCCCCAGCTTCTCCTGCACTTCTCATATAGACAGCATGCTGCATTCTGCACAGCTCAGCATTACCAGGGCAGTCTGGGAGCTGTAGTCTTCTATGGAGGCTGCACACTAGGTGTCTAAGGCTACCAGACTTCATTTCCCAGAATGCACCACACAGCCGGCAGCTTCCAGCTTGGCACATGGTGTAATAGTGGCTGTCAGTGCAGAGCACACCATTACACAATGCTGGAGATTAGGGTTTATGTAAGGTAGAGCCTTGGGTATATAACTGTTTGGGTTATGTAAAGGCATGTCTAACTCTTTGTCTAGTCTGTGCATGTAGGTGATGGGTAAAGCTGAATAGATTGTAGGGTTAATGGTGTAGAAACATTGAGGTGGCTCCTAGGAAAACCAACACTTGTTCTCAAAAGCTCATCATACCCTGCAGCTGATTGTCCCGGACTGGATCTGATGGCACCAATGGCCGCCTATGTGCACAGAATGGGAGTATTGAGGGCCAGGACTACCTGTGTGACCCGGCTAATCAGCAGATAGATTGGCGGTCATGTTATAAAGCAAAATCAATACATGTAGGGGCCTTTAGACGAAAACGTACCTTTATAGGCCAGGCTGGCCTCGTTTCCGTCAACGCTTGGTACACGGTGAGGACACCCTGGCATGTTTACTGTCAGCCATGATGGCACTGATATGCTTCAGAGATGGCTGTCAGTCAATGTGCCAGGGCGCGCTTACTCTGTACTGAGCAGTGACTAAATCCGCACCTCTATGACTGAAAGCCGGAGGCTGCCTGGAGGAATAGGGTTTATTTTCTCCCAGCAGCCGGGCTTTCAGTATGGCGGCTGTGCAGCTTTAGAACACGATCAACCTAAAGATAACTCCATATCTGTAGGTTAATGGTGTCTTGGAATATGACTGGTTCCCTTCAGTGCATTTATACGTCAAGACTTTTGATGTTAAATAATAGCCATTTAGTATATTCTGTTTAGACTGACAGCGGGTCCCATGGTAGCAGAATGATCAGTAAAGGGTCCTTCTATGCTCATAGGCTGTGACTGTTCTCGACAGCAGAAGGCCTGTTTAGAGAATGGTGTGCTTCTGAGAACAAATGATTTGTTGCTTGTTCCTCAGGTTATTGGTGGCTCTTTTTTTTTTTTTATCACTGTTATGATACGATGTACGTATGTTCACAACAATCGTGCATATTGTCTACAATGTGATGGGACTGAGTAGTAATTCTTCAGAAATCTAGAGTCTGAGAGATGACACAACTGTTCCTCCAGTACAACACTGTTGGATACACAGTGGAGTATGAGTTATAACCCTGGTGTGTAGTCTGGTGTACACACTTTGTTGTATAGGAGCCTTTATGGTCGTTTTACACGCCCCGATATCGTTGTCTAACTCCGATTAAAAAGTCACACAGTTCGGCCGTTGCCGCCGATATCGTTCGTGTGTTGTGTGGTGTAAATATGCGATGCAAGAACGATGCCAAAACAATATCATTGGGGAATTGTGCAGGCTCTCCAACAGCCCGATATTGGATGGACGATCTGGCCGGATCGTGCTGTGTGATGGCCGAACAACGATTTGGAGCACAACTTCCCCTATTCACTCCCATGTTAAATAGTCGTTCCTGGGTCGCTCGTACGAAGGGGCGTATACATCGCAGTTGCGCTGCCTGCTGATATCTCCCTGTGTAACATCTCCTATGCGTTCTTGGACTAGTGCCAAAACTCTCCCGTGTCGTTGTATACAATATCGGGACGTGTAAAGCGGCCATTAGGCCCTCTTGCACATTAGACTGTTAGCCAATATTGACTCAATCAGCTAACTATCTTTATGGTGGACATCAGCCATCGGAAGGTCGGTGAAGATGTCAATGGTTTATGAATGATCTTGGATTGCTGTGTGCATTGTTTTCAGAGATAAGCCCCTGGGCGACATGTGAGCTGACAGTCTTCTCATGGGAGCACTTAACCAAACGAGTGTTTCTACATATGGGAGAGTTGGCAGTTGATATAGGCATTGGTCACCAGCCATGAACTGAGTATGGAAAGCCTTTACTTGCAGGTTCTGTTATAGCTGACCAAGGGTTAGCGGTGCGTAGCCCTACTGATCCTGTTTAAACAACAACTTGTTACACCATGTGGCATTCATGGGCGCTATTGGTGTTCATCAAGTCACACATCCAGCATTCTAGACAACCTGGTTCACATCTGTAATTTTTATCTGTAAGGTAATAATGAGTTGACCAGCTGCAAAATGAATCCTCCCTGCAGTTGACAAGTGAAGATGTGGAGCAGCTGTTGTCTGTGTAAATGAAGTTCCATTGACCATCATGACAAGCAGAGTGCCGGCCATATGTCGCCAGCCTCACCATGTGATCTTGACAAGTGTCCGTTTTTCTCTGTCCTGAAAATGTTTTACAACTCGGCCTTCCTTGGATTTGGTTCTCGGATACTTTGCAAAGTGAAAATCTTCTTAACTATTGCATCAATGTGTCACACATGCTAGAATATCCTTTTTAATGAGTAAAATGTTTACTTAATAAATCAATAGTTTACTTGAAACCAAGTAACTTTGTAATATATTATCGTTATCTTTTTCTCTGCCAGAGTTGGTCGTTAGGAAAATTTCTCAATTCTGAGGTAATCTGTATTCAGTGAAGACTTTCCCATTACGGAGATAGGATAGAGTAGCTGTTACTGATGAGATTCCATGACCCTTCCTCCACCACCTTTCAATGACTTCTTTACACACTTTGGGTTCAGGCTTTCTCAAGCTTCTCAACAAACATAATGTTTCCCATCAGAATCAAATAAATTAAACTTGCTTTCATCACTAAAATGAGTCTAGTATTTTGATTTTCTGCTAATGAGAAGTTTGGTCACTGGAGAGTGGGCTTTTGGTAAAAATGCTCGCTAAATGTCATGACACTGTATGACGAGACTGATCCTTACCCTGTTCAGAGCTGGAATGGTGAGATATTCCAGCTGCAGTGTTGAAACAATTAGCCATGGGGATTCTCTGCATTATCTTGTCCGCTCCTGCATTTGTCTTTCGGGGATGACCAGCCTTCATGGGGGACTTGAAGGAGTTTGCTGTTGTAGAGATGTGATATTCTAGAAATCAGACTTTGAATGACCAACTTCTGTTGCTATAACCCGTTAGGACAGGGAACTCCAGGCCTCAAGAGCCAAAAACGGGTCATGTTTTCAGGATTTCCTTAGTATTGCGCAGGTGATAATCTAATCACCTGCACTGGTGATGAAACCTGTGTACAATACTAATGGCCACTTTACACACACCAACTTATCTGTCCAACTTCTGAACAACTTAGGCTACTTTCACACTACGATTTTTGTAAAATCCGATGCTGTCCGATATAAATCGGACAGCATCGGATTCTTCTAATGCCTGGAATCGGGTGCCAAATAGGCATCCGATTCCGACAGAAAATAGGATGCCCGCCCTCCTGTCAGATCGCTCCCTGAGAGCTGTCAGTCTCTCCCCCGATCCTCTTCTTTATCCCTGTGTCTCCCCTCTTGGCCCCCTGTCCTCTCCTCTTATCGCCCGGTCCTCCCCTCTTGGCCCCCGGTCCTTTCCTCTTATCCCCTGTGTCTCCCCCTCTTGGCCCCCGGTCCTCTCATCCCCTGTGTCTCCCCTCTTGGCCCCCGGTCCTCCTATGCGTCCTCCTCCTCTCCTCTTGTCCTCCTCCTCTTGTCCTCCCCTCTCCTCCTCTCCTTTCTCACCTGTCCACGACTCCTGCACGGTCCCGCGCGTCTCCAGTGCCTTGCTGTTCTGTCTCAGTGCTGCCAGGACCTCTCGTGATGTCACAATCACATGACTGCCGGCTATTGGTTCCTGGCAGTCATGTGATTGTGACATCACGGCAGGTCTTATCAGCACAGACGGCAAGATACCTGGAGACACCGGAGACGTCGGGGGCCTCGTGGACAGGTGAGCATAGATTTTTTTTATTTTTAATTAACCCATTCATTCACTTTTGGAGCGATTTTAGTGTACTGAGCATGCTCAGTACACTAAAATCGGTCCGAGGAGACATGAGATGTTTCCTCGGACCCTTCTCCATAGGGCCCCATGTTAAGTTGATCGGGTCGGATCGGATGTGCACTAAATGCCATCCGATCTGGTCCGATCCGAATCTGTCAGATTTTATTTTCGGTGCAAAAATCGGAGCAAGCTCCGATTTTTGCACCGATAAAAAAATCGGACAGATTCGGATCGGACCAGATCGGATGGCATTTAGTGCACATCCGATTCGGTCCGATGCCCATAGGCATACATGGGGTCCGAAAATCGGTCCGATGCTGTCCGATTTTCATCGGACAGCATCGGAAATGCTAAAATCGTTATGTGAAAGCAGCCTTACTGGTTGCAGTGAAATCATGGACACATTGTTACATTTTGTGGCTGTGTACAAATGGAGCAATGTGTCCATGATTTCACGGCAACCAGAGATCTGTTCAGAAGTTGGACACAGAAGTTGGTGTGTGTAAAGCGGCCCTCAGGAAAACCTTAAAACGTGTTTGCGGCTCTCAAGTCCTGGTGTTCCCTGCCCCTGCCTTAGGCTGCCTTCACACTACGGATTTTTTTAAATCCGATGCTGTCCGATAAACATCGGACCGATTTTTGGGCCCCATGCAGCCCTATGGGCATCGGACCGAATCGGATGTGCACTAAATGGCATCCGATTTGGTCCGGTCCAATTTTGTCCTTTTTTTTTTTTTTTTATCGGTGCAAAAATCGGAGCATGCTCCAATTTTTGCACCGAAAATAAAAAGGACAAAATCGGACTGGACCAAATCGGATTTAGTGCACATCCGATTTGGTCCGATCAATTTATCATGGGGCCCTATAGAGCAGGGTCCGAGGAGACATCTGATGTCTCCTCGGACCCGATTTTACTGTACTGAGCATGCTCAGTACAGTAAAAATGCTACAAACTGGAAGGCAGGGGTTAAAAAAAAAAAAAATTCTGCAGGCTCCCGGTGTCTGCAGAGGTCTTCTACTGCAGTACAGGACCTGCTGTGATGTCAGTCACGTGACCGCAGGTTACCATGGTGTAACCTGCTGTCACGTGACTGTGACATCACTGCAGGTCCTGTCTGCAGGGGTCTTCTACTGCAGTACACCGGGAGCCAGCGTGGGCCTTGGTTAGGTGAGCATAAACCTTTAGCACGGAGGCTACGATTTAATGCTGGAATCGGATGCCTATTTGGGCATCACTGGGGAACTACAAGAAATGTAACCCTAGTGTTGGGGGGGGGGGGGGGGGGGGGGGGTGTGGCCACATGACTGGAGCACTGTGCTGGGTGCTGTGATCCCCCAGTATCATGCCCCAGCTTCTCCTGCACTCTTCCTATGGACAGCATGTTGCATTACCAGGGCAGTCTGGGAGCTGTAGTCTTCTATGGAGGCTGTACACTAGGTGTCTAAGGCTACCAGACTTCATTTCCCAGCATGCACCACACAGCTGGCAGCTTCCAGCTTGGCACATGGTGTAATAGTTGCTGTCAGTGCAGCTCTGTGCTGCTGAGTAGAGCACACCATTACACAATGCTGGAGATTAGGGTTTATGTAAGGTAGAGCCTTGGGTATATACCGTAACTGTGTTTTGGTTATGTAAAGGCATGTCTGATTTTTTTTTTTTTTTTTTTAGTCTGTGCATGTAGGCGATGGGTAAAACTAAATAGATTGTAGGGTTAATGGTGCAGTAACATTGAGGCGGGCTCCGCTTGTTCTCAAAGTGACATAATCTTTTGGTTTGCTCTTAAGCTCATCATACCCTGCAGCTGATTGTCCAGGACTGGAGCGGATGGGACCAATGGCTGCCTATGTGCACAGAATGGGGATTTGGCATCCGATTCCAGGCATCAGAAGGGAGCCGATGCTGTCCGAATTTATCTGACAGCATCGGCTCCCTTCAAAATCGTAATGTGAAAGTAGCCTTAGGCCTTTATCTGGACAGCCTGCTGCCAGAGGGTTTCGGTCACTTTGGAATAGCACACCAGTTTTGCAAAGTGAGTGCAAACTGAAAAGTTAGGCTGCCAGTCAAATAGGGTTTGTCAGATAATTAAGGAAATTAGCACAAGGGGCCAGATTAACACCAATAATTTGCAGGTATCTGAAAGTGTTCTCTAATTTTGATCAGTGTCCTTTTTTCATTTCTCATACTTACTTTTAGATCCTTTTGTGTTAAAAAAAAAAAAAAAAGTGCCTTTATTACCTTGCTTACTGCGGCTTCTTAGTGCTTGAGAAGTCACACAGGGTGTTCCCTGTAGCTCCTCAGCGCCACATGCAGATCAATTATTCACGCCCAGATGGGCGTGCTAAGGCAGTGTGAGTTCCCTCGCCCCCTCCATGGGTGGTATAGCCGGTATGACGCAAATCGCGTCATATCCATATCATAGGACTTCACACTGTGCGTTGCGCATGTGCGAGTTGGCTCTGCGGCAGCTAATCCCAGACTATTGAATAAGAATTGAGAATTTTGATAATGACTGATCAATTCTGGTAGGAAAGGAAGCAACTTTCTCTGATAAGATGTATTACAAAGTGGTTTATATTTAGGTGTACTATTGATTTGAAATTAAATTTAAAACCCAGGCCTGTGAAGTCAATAAGCTAAACATCCATCCGACTCCCAACTCCTCAATTTCTCTGAATCCGACTCCACCCAAAATGGACTCCAACTCCACAGCCCTGTTTAAAACAACGTTTATGGCTTAAACATTTGTACAATTGTATGGCTTTTTTACAATACTTGCTGCTATAGGTAATGTGCGACTGATGCTATAACCCCAGGCTGTCTACTTGTATGGCAGAATATACCTTTGTAGTTAAAGGGCTTTCCCATAAATATTATGGTATGTAGTTTATCGAAGTGATGACCTAGGTCTGCTTTAAGCCTTGAGAATAGTATGGACATGGTACTCAGTATCTGCCTCTTGGCTCTTTTCTTGAAATGGCGCCTCCTCACGACTAGTTGCTATGTAGGAATTGCAGCATATAAAGGAGATGGCTCCCTGCGCCCTTAATGTGCCTGAGACGATTCTCCCGCTCTGAATTATTGCTCTGCCAACTTGAATTTGCAGCTTTCTCTGCCCCGGGCTGTTGGATTAATCTTAACTCTGGTTGATGTGGACAGCACAAAAGACCAGCTGAAAAGAACAAACGCCGCCCCTGTTCCTGATCTGACTGTATATATCTAATGTGAGCTGACATGCAGACATTGCCTGCGCTCTTGGGTAAAATCATTCATGCACCAAATTCTTCATAAATGTATTCACAAATTGTCTATTAGAAGAAAAATATTTTATTTGGATAGTGCCTTGTTTTCCAGGAACGTCGGGTGACAACTAATATGGCCTTTTTTAATGTTAACTAGTGTTGAGATCATATCTGTCTTATCATCATCTGTATACTCAATGCCCAGACTGATGACGGGCGGGTCTCCTGACCCAAATGTACAGCCTTATAGGCATATACACTGCTCAAAAAGTAAGACACGCTGAAATAACACATCCTAAAGCTCAATGAATTAAGTATTTCAGTTGTAAATCTTCATTACATTGTGGAATGTGTTGAGGACAATAAAACATAAGTCATTGTAAGGCTGGTTTCACACTACGAAAATATTTTTTTTTTTTTTTTAAATCCGATGCTGTCCGATATAAAGTGGACAGCATCGGATCCATACTGATCCCTGCAATCGGATGCCAAATAGGCATCCGATCCCGACATTTTGCAGGGTCAGTCTGCCTGGCTCCTCCTGTCATCTTGCTCCTCTCTGCCGCCTGTCACATGTCAGGTGTTCTCCCCCCGGTGTTCTCCCCCCCCCAAAAAAAATAATAAACCATCTATTCTCACCTGTCCACGCGTCTCCAGCTGTATCTTCTGATCCTAGGACCTGGTGTGATGTCAGTCACATGACTGGTTACTGCGGTAACTGGTCATGTGACTGTGACATCACGGCAGGTCCTAGAGGCAGATGTGTTGGAGCCGCCGAGGGACTCGTGGACAGGTGAGAATAGATGGTTTATTATTTTTAACCCCTGCCTTGCTTAATTTTACTTCCGCAATGTATGTATATACATTGCGGAAGTAAAATTAGATGGTTAGGAGCCGTTTTAGTGTACTGAGCATGCTCTGTACAATAAAATCGGGTCCAAGGAGACATCAGATGTTTCCTCGGACCCTGCTCCATAGGCCCCATGTTACAGGAATCTGATCGGATTTGGCATAATTGCTGGCCGATCTTTCAGATTTCAAAAAATTGTAGTGTGAAACCAGCCTTAGTCAAAATTAATATCCCTTGGAGGTCTGGAGTTGGAATGATACTCAAATTCATTGTAGAAAATCAAATTCCAGATTGATCCAACTTCAGTGGAAATGCTTCAAGACAAGAAAATGAGGCTACACAGTGTGCGGCCTCCACATGCCTTTAGGACCTCTTTACAATGCCTGGGCATGGTCCTGAGTAAAGTGATCCTGAACCCACAAACTGCCCCCCCCCCCCCCCGCATCTTTAGACCTGTCCCTGCACCCCCTCTTATCATTTTTTAGCCATCCCTTTTGCAGAAAAAAAATCCCCCCCCCCCCCCCCCCCCCCCCCCCCATCCTACTAAAGGGATGGCTAGAAATTATAAGAGAGGGTGCAGGGACAGGTCTAAAGATGCGAGGGGGGGGGGGTGTCAGTTTGTGGGTTCAGGATCACTTTAAGCAGCGGATGTACTCCTGATTGATCTTCTCCCAGACATGGAGTAAAGTCAATTCCTGGACAGTCTGGTGGATGGAGCAAAACATGTCTCAGATATACTAGATTAGATACAGGTCTGGGTTATGGGCAGGCCAGTTCATAGCATCAATGCCTTTTATCATGCAGAAACTGTTGACACACTTCAGGCACATGAGACCTAGTGTTGTCATGCATCATAAGGAATCCAGGGCTCACTGCACTTGCATATGGCCTTACAATGGGTCTGAGGATCTCCTCTCAGAACCCAATGCCAGTGAGGGTACCTCTGTTTAGCACATGGAGGGTTGTGCAGCCCTCCAAAGAAATGCCTCCCCCACACCATTACTGACCCACTGCCAAACCATTCATGCTGGAGGATGTTGCAGACAGCGCAACGTTCTTCACGGCATCTTCAGACTTGGTGTGCACCTGCAGTCATTTGTGAAGTCACAGGAAGCCAATGTCAAATCTGTCAATCTTGAAGTTCTCAGTGTTGGCCTGTGAGCGAAAAGAGTCGGTCAACAGGGTAGGGGTACTCGGATACCGAGGCAGGTGGTTACTTTGGTGGGGGGGGGGAAATCACTGCTGGTTGGTTCCGTGCCCTGGACCCTCAATGGCGGGGTGGGGATAATGATGACTACTATGATGATTATCATGATGATCATGACCATTACCATCCTTTCACTAGCTGCCTCGGCTCCGGCATGCCGGTGGTGACCTGGGCCTCCAGCTTGCTCCAACCAGTCCTGGAGTAATCCCCTTCAGATTCTCAGTCGCCCCTCTCCTAAGAGGTGCCCTCCTGTTTACATCCGCAGGGTCCCATGCATCTGCCTTTGCTGCTCTCCTCACATCGTCTGCCTGACACTGTCACTCTGTCTCCCTCTCTCTAGGGTCCCCCCCCTGGGACCTACTGAATATCCGGCCCCTGTGTTAAAGTGGCCTACTGTTTGGATGCAGGGTGCAGACTCTGTAGGGTCCTCCATATCCACGGCTACGGAGGATCCACACCTGCTGTTTGGGGTGCAGTACCACCCTGTGGCACCTTGCCTTAGAGGCGCCACAACAACACCCCACTTGTGGAGATCGGGTTCTCATGGAGTCTTTCTGACAGTTTGAAAAGACACATGGGAACTCAATGCCCACTCCCCACCTCCTGATGCCCAACCATACTGACAATTAAAGTCACCAGACTTTGGCAGAAAGATGGCCATATATAAGGTTTTACTTGCGGTAACCAAAGGTAGTGCAAGGATAACTATTATAAATACCCTAAAAAATACATCACTTGTACCGCTATCTGAACTGGAAAACCCCAAATATATTTGGCCTATTTTTCCCTATTAAAGCCAAATAATAGTTGACGATACCCGTCCAAACTGTAGGGCAGGTGTCTGCTTCTTCATGAGTGAGTGACGTCAGGCACTCTCATGTGGGGAATAAACACCCCTTCTTCCCGCACTTTTTTTAACCAATCACTGAACTTCAATTCAGGTAAGCAGGTAACCAATAACACCCAGACCTGCCTCATGTTACCATGTTCAGTCTGCTGACTCGCTCAATCACGCATGAGGATACCTCATGCAGTATTAAGAACCTGAAATAACAAGCAGAATTGGCAGTATCACCATAATCCTTTAATATAAGATGAGATGATAGACATAACTTGTATATCCAGGGCAGCTCTTTTTCCGTCCACTAATCTCATATGTTCCTCACCCAATTGCCTCTGAATCTTCTTTTGGTTTCCCCTCTACTAAACCCCCCCCCCCCTCCTCTGGAACTTGTCCGATATTATCCCCCACATTTGGAACTTGAGAACTCATCTAATCAAACACATATTCAGCCTGAAAGATCTGCACTGCCAACTCACTACCACCGAAGGCGCTATAACCCTGGATTTAAGGGCACTTGAATAAAAGCATGAAGACCGTATAAAGTCGTTTGGGTTTTAGTAGTATAGGAAATTTGGCTGATGTATTAATTAGATTCTTTCAGACAGTGTAATGTGGGAACATTTTAGCACCTGTATGTGGCTGCATGAGGCTGCGTTCACACATTCGCGTATTTTATCGCGTTTTTTTACGCGCGTCTTTTCAAGGTAAAAACGCGATAATACGCGAGAGAACAACTCGCTTCTACTTCAATCGCGCATTTAGACGCACGTTTTTATAATGGGGCCTATGGAAACGCGCGCGTAAAAAAACACAAAGAATTGACATGTTCATTCTTTTTACGCGCGCGTTTTTTTGCTCCAAAAACGCTGCGTTTAATTACGCGATGTCTGCAAGGCACAGTGAATGTCCATTCACTTTGCTGTAAAACGCCGACGCACATGCGTTTTTGGAGCAAATAAGCGCGTAAAAAAAACGCGCAAAATACGCGATGTGTGAACGCAGCCTGACTTTGTTTGGAGAGTAAAAAAATAAAATTGTAACCGAGGAATCTGTTGATTTGCAAGGAGATTGATGAATGTTAGGGCCACGTCACACACACAGATATCTGTGCAGATATTGTTCACAGATCTCTGGTTGCAGTGAAATCATGGACACATGGCTAGTGATGGGCGAATCCTAAATTACTCGGAATCGCTTGACTCTAGCGAGTCCGAGCCCAGGACTCGCTACTCGTTGCGAGTCTAGCGAGTCCAATGTTAATGAATGGGGAAGCGAGTAATAGCGAGTAGTGTGAGATTTACAACTCGCAGATGTGTCTCGGAAGCTTCAGCCTGAAGCAATCCTAGTTTTGTCATTTATTTGCATTGCTCGTTTACTTTGTAAGTAATCGCTGACTCGCACAGATAAGAGTCCTGTCTCCTCTGTGCTGGCTGCCAGCTCCAGGGTCCTAGAGCCTGCCTGCTGCCTGATGTAGCAGAGCTGAGATTGTTCTCAGTCTGCTCAATCCCTGTGTACAGACATGAATGTCTGTGCACAGAGATGATGTAGCAGAGCTGAGATTGTTCTCAGTCTGCTCATTCCCTGTGCATAGAGATCTATATCTATACACAGGGGATGTAGCAGAGAGGACATCGCGTTTTGGACTGCGTCGGACGGAAGAGGATTTTTTTAATTAAAGATGGAGTCCCTAATGGCTTTTTTTTTTATTTCTAATAAAAAATTTTCTTTGTGTTGTGTTTTTTTTTAAAACAATTTAATAGAAATTCATGGTGGTCATGTCTAATATTGGCGTGACCGCCATAAATTTCGGGCTTAGGGCCAGCTGATAATACAAAGCTGGTATTAACCCCTTTATTACTCAGCGTGCTACCGCCACCAGGGCCGCTGGAAGAGCGGGGTTCAGCGCCAGAGGATGGCGCTTCAATGAACGCGCCATCTTCTGGGGCGGCTGCGGGCTGCAATTTGCAGCGGGGGGTGCCCAGAAAGCTTGGGCATCCCTGCGCTGCGGATTCCAGCCCCCAGCTGCTTAGCTGTACCTGGCTAGACATAGAAATTGCGCGGAGCCCCACGCATTTTTTTTAAATTATTTCATGAAATTCTGAGATTCTGACTCTGAGACTCTGACTCTGAAATTCATTAAATAATTTTTAAAAAATGCGTGGGGCTCCGCGCAATTTCTATGTCTAGCCAGGTACAGCTAAGCAGCTGAGGGCTGGAATCCGCAGCGCAGGGATGCCCAAGCTTTCTGGGCACCCCCCGCTGCAAATTGCAGCCCGCAGCCGCCCCAGAAGATGGCGCGTTCATTGAAGCGCCATCCTCTGGCGCTGAACCCCGCTCTTCCAGCGGCCCTGGTGGCGGTAGCACGCTGGGTAATAAAGGGGTTAATACCAGCTTTGTTATACAAGCTGGTATTAAGCCCGAGATTCTTAATGTCAGGCCACGTTTGACCCAGCCACTAAGAATCTCCAATAAAGGGTTAAAAAAACACAGAGAAAATTTTTTATTTGAAATAAAAAAAAAAGCCATTAGGGACTCCATCTTTAATTAAAAAAATCCTCTTCCGTCCGACGTAGTCCAAAACGCGATGTCCTCTCTGCTACATGCACAGGGAATGAGCAGACTGAGAATAATCTCAGCACTGCTACATAATGTCTGTGAGCAGGCGGGCTCTAGGACCCTGGAGCTGCACAGAGAAGACAACTGGACTCGGCTCGCAAAGAAACAGCAGTTACTTTGCGAGTCTCCCTGCTATCACTGGCACAGTAGCCAGTGATGACTCGCACGAGTCTAATGCAAACAATGGCAATCCTAGTTTTGTCAGTGTTTCTGACAAAACTAGGATTGATATTGATTTGCATTGGACTCGTGCGAGTCATCACTGGGAAACTCGCCGAGTACCGAGTCCTGCGAGTCCCTTACTACTCGCCGAGTAACGAGTCCTAGCGAGTAGATTCGCCCATCCCTACACATGGCTCCATTTGTATACAGCTACAAAATGGAGCAATGTGTCCATAATGTCACTGCAACCAGAGATCTGTGAACAATATCTGCACAGATATCTGTGTGTGATTTTGCCCTTAAGACTATGTTCTGCTTCCGTAGCTGACATCACCTTGGCCGAATGGGGTCGTAAAGCAATTGAAATAGCAGAAAATGAGATGCCCGGCCTGATGAAGATGAGAGAAATGTATTCAGCGACCAAACCGTTAAAGGGAGCCAGGATTGCTGGATGTCTGCACATGACACTCCAGACGGCCGTCCTTATAGAGACCCTGACAGAGCTGGGAGCAGAGGTAGGTGATTGATTGGGTAACCTATACAGAATGGTGGGGTGACTATTGCTCAGATCCGGAGCTTGTCTGCTGCGTTGCCAAGCAAAAGACAAACACATCTGTCTCTGCAAGCAAGGTCACATTATGGGAAGATGGCGGGACGAGTTATGATGGTTGATTATCTTTGTAGAGTGATGTATACATGTATGTGTCCTCTTTTTAGGTACAGTGGTCCAGCTGTAACATCTTCTCAACTCAAGATCATGCGGCTGCAGCCATTGCCAAGACTGGTGTGCCAGGTGAGTTAGCGTTGAATAATGGAGTCATAGACAGAGTTGCATGATTATTGTGTACTAGACGGTGGCCCGATTCTAACACATCGGGTATTCTAGAATATAGAAATAGGGATTGCATGGGGAAGGCGGTGAGGGCTGAATAGGGAGGGACTTTGAGGACGGAGCGGTGGGGGGAGGACGGCGTGGCAGGGGAAAGGAGGATGGAGGGGCACAGGTAGGGGGAGGAGGCGGCGGGGTGGGGGAGGATGGAGCAGCACAGGCAGGGGGAGGACTGAGCGCAGAGTGGTGGGGGTGGGGGGGGGAGGAGGACAAAGCAGCGGGTGGGGGAGAACAGAGCAGCACAGGCAGGAGGAGGATGGAGTGGTGGAGGTGAGGAGGACAAAGGAAGGAGAAGGAAGCAGCGGGGTGGGAGAGGATGGAGTGACACAGGCAGAGGGAGGACTGAGCGGCAGGGGGAGGACGAAGTACAGTGTCGGAGGAGGACAGAGGACGAAGGGGTGGGGGAAGGACGGAGGATGGAGTGGCAGAGGGGAGGGGGACAAAGGAAGGAGGAGGAAGCGGTGGGGGAAGGACTGAGCAGCACAGGCAGGGGGAGGACGGAGCACAGAGCGGCGGGGGGGGCTCTTCTTCGCCCCCCCCCCCCCCCCCGGCTGTCCCAGTTCTGGCCCTCATGCTAGCGTCCTGCAGAGTAGGTGTGGAGGAGGCGGCCGCAGAGGTGGCGGTGTGCAGGTTGATTCCGGGTGACATGTGCTGCTGCCACCCAGCTGCACTGACAGGAGGCGGACACCCGGGTTCATTGTATAGCCGCACAGTCTGACAGACTGTGCGGCCATAGGAAGCAGGAGAGTGTGGAGGGGCGGCACGCTCCCTGCACCCTGGGAGCACCGACCCCGGCAGTCCCCGGGGTTAGTAACAGGAGGCTGCGGCGGGAGACCACTATGCCGCACTGCGGCCACCGTCGGCCGGACCCGTGTATCCCGGCGACAGCGGTGCTAATGCGCCGCTGTCGCCGGGCTGCAAATTGGCGCGAGATTTGAACTTTGAATTTGCGCGCCTATTTTGCATAGTCTGCGCTCACTGGTGGCCGCAGAGGCGGCCACCAATGAGCGGCCTCTGTCTGGCGCGCGATTTCTGTGACCGACAGGCGCCTTAGACAATTGTATAGTAGATTCCACAAAAGATGCACAACTCAATCTGTTCTTATCGGCTCAATCTCGCACCTATGTGTTTTGATCCTTAACTTATCAAGGATACAGCTTTCATTTAACTTGTTCTACCTTGTTGCAGTCTATGCCTGGAAGGGAGAGACTGATGAAGAATACCTCTGGTGTATTGAGCAGACACTGTTCTTCTCTGATGGCAAACCCTTGAACATGATCCTCGATGATGGTGGAGATCTTACAAACCTTGTTCACACCAAGCACCCTGAGCTACTGAAAGGTGAGCCACTTTCCACACTGAAGGGGGAGAGGGAGGGAACCACTTTTTCTCGCTGTTTCTGTTCCATGAATATAAAGTGCTTACAGTGCAAGCCAAGATAGACATGTATTGTATTGCACACCAAGAGAAGCAGCATATATAACCTATGTCTTAAAATTCTCACTTCAAGAGTATATAAAGTTGTATGTTACCATGAATGAGTGAGAAGTTGGGGGTCAACCATTAATTAAATCCTTATTGAGTGGCAAAATGTTATAACAGATATAAGCAAATTGTCACTTCAGTGAGGAAGTGAATGAACTCTAGCGCCACCTTTTGGTAGCTGTCCTCAAAGTCCTAATCGACTCTTTAACGAGTCTTCTAATATTAAAAGGCTTGTTACTGAAGTGACAATTTGCATATTTCCCAGAGGAGCATTGCGGCAATAAGCTTCCTTATCTACTTTCTTAAAGCTGACAGAAAAATTACTTTCCATAAGGCGGCCGTCACACGTGTCGACATCGTGAGCGATATTGTAAGCAATCACGTGCACGCGCGATCGCTAACAATATCGCTCACATCACTGGTGAGATGTCACACAGACGGACTCACCAGCGATGTGGGCCAGCGAGATCGCTGGTAACTATGGTACACATCAGGTTACTAGGCGCCGCGTGGCGCTTAGTAACCCGACGTTTACCATAGATACCATCTCCCAGCATAGGCTCTGCCGCTGGGAGATCGTTCATCGTGGTGTCACACACCACGATGAAGCAGATTGAACAAGCGATTATCGCTTGATATGAGCTCCGGCTCATAAATATGCAATCAAACAATCAAGCGATTTTACATTGTAAAATCGCTTGATTACACGCAGCGATGCACAAACTATATCGCTTAAGCGATCAAAAAGCAGATTGCTTAAACGATATCGTTCAAGATATTACACCGTGTGACGGCCGCCTAACAGATATAAAGCATATAGCAATACTTAAACATGAGTGTACAAGCCAGCAGCATATATGTTCACATGTAGAGATCTATGGTAAGATATGTGAAAAAACCCTTTAACATAAATATGGCGTGGGCCACAATGTAAAGTCTAATACAATGGATGTTATTCTACAAATGGTTAAAGAGAGAGTATTCTAACAAAGCTGGTTATGTACTAATGAGATATACACAATCAACAGTGTAAGGCTGGCTTCACACTTGCAGATGCATCTGCAGCGTTTTGCAGATGCATCTGCAAGTATCAGCATGCAGACCGCGGCCCCTATGTTTATAATAGGGCGCACCGCGGTCTGAAAGCTCTCATTCATTGCTATATGTGAAGCATCCGCAGGCGGATGCCTGCTTACAGATCACACTCTCCCGCCCGCACCATGGACGCGACATCTCGCGTCCATGGTGCGGGCGGAAGAGTGTGATCTGTCAGCAGGCATCCGCCTGCGGACGCTTCACATATAGCAATGAATGAGAGCTTTCAGACCGCGGTGCGCCCTATTATAAACATAGGGGCCGCGGTCTGCATGCTGATACTTGCAGATGCATCTGCAAAACGCTGCAGATGCATCTGCAAGTGTG
This sequence comes from Allobates femoralis, assembly GCA_033576535.1. Classification (NCBI taxonomy): domain Eukaryota; kingdom Metazoa; phylum Chordata; class Amphibia; order Anura; family Aromobatidae; genus Allobates; species Allobates femoralis. Next base: position 324,264,598 of record JARQOC010000006.1, read on the forward strand.
AAGGCAGCCTAAAGAGGGTGCCTTTAAAAAAAAAAAAAAAAAAAAAAAAAAAACTTAAATAATGCAGTGACTCAATAGCTATAATAAATGCCACCCAAATAGTGTCCACAGGTGACACAGATGTCTCAATTAACCCCATCAGTTGAAGTTAAGAGCGACTATACTACCAGAGGTGGGGAGCCTGCCTTACTTCCCACATTTTTGACCTTGCAACTATTTTTGTTACCACCAGGTGGCAGCATTTACCAGCCTGTCACTGAGTTTGCCTCAGTCCTAAGGCCATCCTGTGTGTAGAAGTCAAGAAGAATCCTTCTGTTACCAATTCTTTTTTTTTTTTTTTTTTTATTAGTGTGTGACAATAGCATATGCATTTTACAGTGAAGATCAAGCAAATAAGGACCTTAAAAGAAACGTCAAATTCATTTTCACTAATTGAAATAACGTAAATATTTTTTAATTAAAAATACTGCAAATCAAGATTTAAATTTTTTTGACAGTCTGAGGGTTCTTGGGCATTTGATCACACAGACAGATTCTTCAAATAGATCCAGTCTTGTGTTGTCACTCTGTCTTGTACTCTTTCTGCATTTATTGATAAACATGGTGCCAATCCTCCTGGTCAGAAATGTGTCCACACACAGTCTGGCACTGATCGGACAGTGTATACCCGTGCCTAACAGATAAAACCCAATTTTCAATTTATTCATAAATTCAAAATTTCTGTGGGCTTGATAAAGTGTGAGAATGTATTAATGGGAACTCTGATTCTACATAGGCATTAAAGGAATTTCCGAAGAGACCACAACTGGTGTACACAACCTATACAAAATGAAGAGTGAGGGCAAGCTGAAGATTCCTGCTATTAATGTCAATGATTCAGTAACTAAGGCAAGTACTGGTAATACATATTCTGTAATATGTAGTCCGGACATTAGTTTTGATTGCTGCTGGCAGATTTCATTGGTGGAAAGGGCAATCCCAACTATAAGCAGGTGCCTCTTGAGTATTATGTGCACCCTCTATGTTTAAAGGGTTGCCGTGTGTCTGTGTGTATATTAGTGTACATGATGGATTATAATATAACATTCAAAAGTTTGGGGTCACCCAGACAATTTAGGGTTTTCCATGAAAACTCATACTTTTTTTTATTTATCAAATGAGTTACAAAATGAATAGAAAATATAGTCCAGACATTGACAAGGTTAGAAATAATGATTTTTATTTGAAATAATAATTTTCTCCTTCAAACTTTGCTTTTTAATGAAGCTGCCAGTTGAGGAGCTGTGAGGCATTGATTTCTCAAACTAGAGATGTACTAATGTACTTGTCTTGTTGCTCAGTTGTGCAGATGGGCCTTCCACTTCTTTCTACTCTGGTTAGAGACTGTTTGTGCTCTCCTCTGAAGGGAGTAGTACACACCGTTGTAGGAAATATTCAGTTTCTTGGCAATTTCTCCCATGAAATAGCCTTAATGTCTAAGAACAAGAATAGACTTGAGTTTTACATGAAAGTTCTCTTTTCTGGCCATAGAACAAACACATGTAATGCTCCACATTCTTAACTACAGTAGCTCAAAGGAAGGTCAATTTTTATAGCTTCTCTAATCAGCCAAACAGTTTGCAGCTGAGCCAACATACTTGTACGAGGGTTTTCTATGGTTTTCTAAACATCCATTAGCTTTTTACACAGTTAGCAAACACAATGTACCATTAAAACACTCGAGTGGAGGTTGTTGGAAATTGGCCTCTATACACCTACAGTATGTAGATTTTGCATTAAAAAAAAGACGTTTGCAGCTAGAATAGTTACCATATTTTTCCTTTTATAAGACGCACTTTTTTTCCTCCAAGTTTTGGAGGAAAGTGGGGGTGCGTCTTATAAAAGGAATATAACATTCTAGCATCCTCAGTTGCTTGGGAGGGGGGACAGCTGTGAATTGGGGACAGAAGTGACAGGGAATGGTCCCTGCTGAAGAATCCAGGCGGCAGGAGCACCACGTGTCCCCGGCTCATTATCTACTTAGATATTCACTTCACTGCTCCCAGTCCCCACCCACCTCTCTGCACTGAAGACAGCATGAGAGGTGAGCGCACGGGGAGCAGGAGAAGCTTCTTAGCCAGCACATATGGTCGCTCCTGCAGCTGCTGGGGACATTGTGTGCTGCAGATAGTGAGAACGGAGGAGCTGGGTGCAGCTGTGGCAAGTGAATCAGCACTGAGCTCTGTGCTGATTCACTGCCATGTGAAGACAGGGGCAGAGCAGGGAGATCGGCACTTTATCACAGCAGGTACCTTGTTTGTCAGTGTCCTGCCTCACTCCCTCTGCTCAGTGTAATGTGTCCTGCTGAGCCCTGACACCAAGCAGAAATGCAGGAAGCTCGGTCTGCAGTTCAGGAGCTTCAGTGTATGGAGAGCAGGGCTGGAGCCTGCATATAACGGCAGTGTACAGCTCCCCTGGCCCTGCATACAGGTCAAGCTCTGTGGTGACTTGTAATTAGGAGACAGGGCTAGAGTATCATATTTCAGCACAGTGTACAGCCCCCCTCCCTGGCCCTCCCTCATACAGTACATCACATCAGATCTTTATATACAGACTGGCCACTTCCTTCACTTCAGCAGGGTGATGGCAAAGCAGGACACATTAAAGTGAGTCCACATGTATATGTAACATAACCACTAATAAAGTAAAGTTAACACTACCAATACTGTGCTTAACTAGAACTCCAAGCATGCTATAGGATCTACAGTACATGCTGGGAGTGATAGTTCTTAGGCTGGGGTCACACACACAGATATCTGTGCAGATATTGTTCACAGATCTCTGGTTGAAGTGAAATCATGGACAAATTGGTCTATTTGTATATGGCCACAAAATGGATCAATTTGTCCATGATTTCACTGCAACCAGAGATCTGCGAACAATCTCTGCACAGATATCTGTGTGTGTGACCCCAGCCTTAAAGGGATTACTACATGAACAAATCCCATCTCATTCATCTTGTTGGCCCTTGTATAAAAGTAATAAAGACCATACTAAGGGTGTGCGCTCACAGTCGGGAGTAGCTGTGTGTTGGACGCGGCTCCTCCGGACATAAGTGAAGCCACATGTGGAGGCAGGGAGACCCCAGCTGCCCTGTACTCACCATGTGCGGCGGGTGCAGGGCGGCTTCTCCCTGCAGTCCCCCGATGGGAGCCGCTTCCAACTCCACAGCATGAAATGAACATGCTGAGAAGGAGCGGAATGGTGGCAACCCGCACCGCAGCTGTCAGAATGCTGCGGTCGGATGAAGCATAGTGAGTATGGGATTTCTACAAATCCCATCCACTATGCTTGTACTGTACTACGCAGCATTTTGGACACAGCAGCAAGACGCTGCGTCCAAAAGGCTGCGTATACTCATCGTGTGCACGCACCCATACCCCTGATTCTGCAGCAGTTCCAACGTTATCAGAAGTTGCATAGTCATGTCCCATGTGATATTGATATGAGACTCAGCCCTCTGACCAGTCAGTGCTGGCGTCTGTCTCCCCGCCAACAGACACTGGAGCAGAAGTCATTGGTGTTGCTCACATGCTGCACCTGCATCCGAAGGAAACAGACGCCAACACTGACTGGTCGCAGGGCCTGAGTGTCATATCAAAGTCTTTTTGCTACAAATATTTTTTTCCCTATTTTCCACCTCTAAAATCTGGGTGCGTCTTATAATCCGGTGCGTCTTATAAAGCGAAAAATACGGTATATACCACATTAACAAAGTATAGAGAGTATTTCTGATTCATTTAATGTTGTCTTCATTGAAAAAAAAAATGTGCTTTTCTTTCAAAAATAAGATTTTTAAATGACCCCAAACTTTTGAATGGTAGTGTATAAATAATCATTTGTTTAAAAAAAAAAAAAGTTTAAATTTTAAAATCTTTTTTCCTTTCCTGCAGAGTAAATTTGATAACTTGTATGGTTGCCGAGAGTCACTCATTGATGGCATTAAGCGAGCCACTGATGTTATGATCGCCGGGAAGGTTGCTGTAGTGGCCGGCTATGGAGATGTTGGGAAAGGTTGTGCTCAGGCATTGAGAGCTTTTGGTGCTAGAGTCATCATTACAGAGATTGACCCCATCAATGCTCTACAGGCAGCTATGGAAGGTAAGGATGCTGGGTAATATTGTGTACAGTAAGGGAACCAGTCTGCTCCCTATGCCTCCAAAACTACCATTATAACACTATATCGAGCTAGTTCATCCTGCTGTATTGTGCATGCCCAGATAGTCTATCGCATGTATGATCAAGATTTATAGCCACTGGGCACAAAAAAATTTAAACATCAATGTCAATCACAGCCCTATGGGCTGATTATATGCACAAAGCCCAGAATAATCTATGGGAGGTGAAGCCATGCCAGACTAGTCATAGCTTATGTGCATATGACAAGTGGAACCTGTAAAAATTAAAGACGTCTAAATGTTTGCAAACAAAGGACTCTTGTAATAAATGCCTAGGTCTAATTTATATCATGGTGGTGGACTGGGAGGTGTAAGGGACCTGATAAGTTCTGTTGAGAATACTCTTCAATAACAGTCATACTCAAAGTGAAAAAGTATGATAGAAATATGGTTGACACTCAGAATGGGTCCCTGGTGCTAAATGGTCGGGTGTGTGTCCAATAAATGAAGTATTTAACCACAAACTTGATATGCATCTAAGAAAAAGTTCTTCCTTCCGTTTGAGATCATAACCAGTGATGGCGAACTCCAGCCTCGAGTGCCGCACACAGTGCAGGTTTTCAGGATTCCATTGCATTTGACAGTTGGCAATCAAATTACCAACTGTCAAACTCTAAGGAAATCCTGAAACCTGCACTGTGTGTGGCACTCGAGCCTGGAGTTCGCCATACTGTCATAGACTGTGAGCCCTCGTGGACAGATCTTCTCCCTATTGTATCTGTACGTTAGAATTGTCCACAGCCATTGTTACTTGTATTGTTACTATGTTACTTGTCCTAGTCTGCCCTCTTAACATGTAAAGCACCATGGAATATTATGGCGCTATATAAATAATAATACAGGATAGAACCAATGTTGCATTCTTCAGGGGCTGGAGTGCACACAGGCTGTGATGTAGGCCCTGGAAGGGGGTGAAACGTTGCCTCTACTGCATAGAACAGTACCAAAGCTAAACTTAAGTGTTTCTCTAAGTGAACATTGAGTTCTGAGTAAATACTTCACAAAATAATATAATTTGTCATCCTCGTAACCATTGTGAATTAAACATTAGTCGTTTTATTTCACAGAACAGTAGTACACTTTTTTTTTTTTTTTTTTTTTTTTTCTTTCAACTCCCAACCCCCATCTCCTGAACTGATCTCTTATTCCCAAAGTTCTCAATTCAAAGGTAAAACCTGTATACAGATTTGTAACAGAGAATATATAAGTCTGTATTCACTGCGGATGGGTTTTACCTGTGAATTTGAGCATGAAAGATCAGTCCAGGTGGAGAAACGAGTAGATATCTCAAGATATTTTGCAAAGTTGCTTATTTTCATTGTTTTATGATTTATGAAATAAATGGCAAACGTCGCTTTAATTTAAGGACAAGTTGCTCCTTAATCCGCCTGTGGTGACAATGTTCTAGCCAGGGATAAGTGGTTTTCTATCTGTTACCAGGTTATGAGGTGACCACCATGGATGAGGCCTCCAAAGAAGGGAACATCTTTGTCACCACGACAGGATGCACAGACATAGTAGAAGGAAGGTAAGAGTATTATTTTCAACTTGATACCCATATTGCACTGCTAGTGATCAAAATGCTGTTTAAGGAAGTCTCGTTCTAAACTGTGTTTTGGCAATCTTTCTGATCTCTGGCTTATTGGTTTCAATAATGAAGTGATTGCCTGCTCAATATTCCCCACTGGTAAACTGTAAAAGCTGACGTCATATAAAAATAAAATTTTTTATCTTTTACTGGTCTGTTCTTTCATCAGACACTTCGAGGCGATGAAGGACGACTCTATTGTCTGCAACATTGGCCATTTTGATGTTGAACTTGATGTGAAGTGGTTGAATGAAAATGCTGCTAAGAAAGTGAATATAAAGCCACAGGTAAGACCTAGACCATGATAGGGGGGAGGAATTAAAGGGGGTATAATTTTTTTTTTTTTTTTTTTTCCCTCCCTCTCTACCCTCCTTTTTTCCTAATGGCTTTTTGTATCGGCAGGAAATTCTCACTAAGGGGCTACTGAACCTTTTTGCCAGGAGTCTAACCACATTCACCACTGATTGCTGATGTACAGTACACACAGAAACGGACAGTCAGTGATGTGGGTGGTATTACAGGGCCCAGCATTAGACATGATGATCTAAGTGCAGCACCAGTACTTCAAGTCATACATCAGTGTAATCAGTCTTTGACCTACCTCATGCTGCTTTCAGAAGGAGAAGCAAAAACCTGGTGACAAATGTTATTGCTTTGAAAACCTTTCTATAACCACATTAAGACAACTTGTCTGACCAGGCGTAATTTATTTATCTGGATGTTTTTAAAGTCTTATTTCCATTCAGCAGAATCCAAGTGCCAACTACAGGAGACTGGAACTCCTGAAACAGCTGATGCTTCCTTCCATAATGCCTATAGAAGTAAATGGAAGTTACAGAAACTACATGTTAGAGGACAGTGCTGCTTTTGTAACTTCTGAGTTAGGGAATCCCAGTAGCTCTATTTTTTTTTTTTTTTTTAAGTTTTCGTAACTCCCCTTTAATTGGGGGGGGGTTAGGGAAACGCCGTAGCTTCACTGCAAGTTTGCATTTTATTTTGTTAGGCTGCTTTCACATCTGCTATTATTGTAACTCGCGGCAGATGTTGGCGCATCTGTCGTGTAATGGCCGACTTGCGGCACGATCTGCAAGCCCCATTCATTCTCTGGGTCTTGCGTGGTGGGGCAAGTGCGGCCTTGCGGATCCGGGATGTGCGGCACCGCAAAAAACCCGCTGCTTGGAGCATTTTTGCATGGCCACCAGTGTTGGATCTGCCGGATCTGGCTAAACCGCACTTGCCCACCCGACCGCGAGCCCCAGACAATGAATGGGGCATGCCGGATCGGTGCCGCAAGTTGGCCGTTATGCGGCAGATGCGGTGACATCTTCTGCAAATTACAATAATCGCAGATGTGAAAGTAGCCTTAGATCCTCATTTTCGTCAAATTTCTGTATACATTGGTTCTTGTCAACAGCAACCTCTCAAGCTAATCCTGTACACTGGCCCTGCTGTTGCCAGTTCTGGTAGCAAAGTGACCAAAACAAGAGCAAATAGGCACAGGGAAAAAGCAGCAACCACTATTAACATCCTCATGGAAAGAGGCACAATTCATTAAAACATGAAAATAAAGTGAAGGGAAGATGTTAAAAGGATCAGTCCCTTCAAGACCTAACTAAGAAGTGAATGATGGTTTTCCATACAATATGCAATTTTGTTTGTGGTGTTTGTGCCATTCCTTCTTAGGCCACGTCGCACACACAGATATTTGTGCAGATATTGTCGCAGATCTCTGGTTGCAGTGAAATCATGGACACATTGTACACATTTGTACACAGCCACAAAATGAGGCAATGTGTCCATGAATTTCACTGCAACCAGAGATCTGCGAACAATATCTGCACAAATATCTGGTGTTGAGACGTGGCCCTTATACTTTTTAAAGATCTTTACCATAGTTGGTGGAAATGTTGACTTATTCATAAATTTGCAGTGGGGAAACTACAAATTGCACAATACAGAATACATAAGAACCCCCTATATTAAATAATCCGAGGTGGGGTGGTACAATAACCTGCAGTCTCTATATAGCCAGTAAGATTATAGATGCCTACTACCATAATAATTGGCACATTCCTAGATCATTCAGCAGGTGTATATCTGGTATTGCATATTCTCGTAAACAGGTTGTCTTTTTGAGTGTATTGCATCGGGTGTACAGAGTAATGGCCACTTTACACGTCCCGATATCGGTGTCCAACTCTGATTAAAAAAAGTCACGTGGTTCGTGCGTTAGCCCCGATATCGTTTGTGCGTTGTATGGTATAAGTGTCCAATACGATGCACAAACTATGCCAAAACGATATCGGGGATCAAATGAGCAGGCTCTCCAACGGGCCGATATTGGATGGACGATGTGGCCAGATCGTGCTGTGTAAAAGCCCAACAACTATGTGGAGTACAACTTCCCCTATTCTCTCCCATGTTAAATGGTTGTTCCTGGGTCGCCCGTACAAGGGGGCGTAGACATCGCAGTTGTGTTGCCTGCCGATATCGCGCTGTGTAACATCTCCTATGCAATCTTGGAATCCTGCCCAAAAAGTGCGCGCTCCCGCGTCGTTGGATCCAATATCTGACCGACGTTGGGACGTGTAAAGTGGCCATAAGCCAACGTGTGTGTGTGTGTGTGTGTGTGTGTGTGTGTGTGTACGTACGTGGAGCTAACCTATGTAACTTTATTCATTGACAGGTGGACAGATACCTCTTGAAAAATGGACGACACATTATTCTTCTTGCTGAGGGCCGTCTGGTGAATTTGGGATGTGCTATGGGTCACCCGAGCTTTGTAATGAGTAACTCTTTTACTAATCAGGTCATGGCTCAGATTGAACTTTGGACCAACACTGACAAATATCCCGTAGGGGTTTATTTCCTTCCCAAGAAGGTAAGTTCCGTACGCAATTTGTATTCCTGCCTTGTAGGCTGACGACTTCCCAGATGTAAGCAATAAATCAATTACACTCCAGGTGCAAAAAGGAGTTGTAGGAGATAAGAGGTCTATTACTTCTTTATTTTCCAGTCACTTGCCTTTCTTAGTAGGCATAGCATTGCCCTCTACCGAGTGCCAATTTGGCAGTTTGTGGCAAAAACAATTGGCCCTGTTGTAAATATGATGCAACTGAGGTCTGAGTGAACATTTTTGCTCGGCCTTCTAAAACCATTTCCTTACATACCGTATTTTGTCTTTTATTGTGCTTGACCCTGCTTTAATAAGTTTGGTTTCTCTTGGACTCCCTGCCAGCTTTTTAAATTGTCTTTGTAATCCTGTAGTGAGGACAAGGACTCTAAGTTGTTTTGACTTTCTTAGGAAATCTCAGCTGTATCTGGTATTATATTAAAAAAAAAAAAACAAAAAAAAAAAACCCAGAATCATTAATCAGGCTGTGCTAGATGACTCCTCAAAAGGCTTCGTACTTCCAAACATATACTGGTGACATGTCGAAGCTGTGTGTGATTAGTACGACTCCAGCTGCAATGGATCACACTTTAATAACGTCCTTGCAGTTTTATTAATGTTTAGGGGTACAGAGGCTTTGCATATGAGCAGTGAAGCCGCATGTGTCAGAGGCACAAACACGAGTGGGATGTTCAGATCCTCATTGCAGTAGACGTCATCTCTGCAACATATTGGAATGCAACATGAATCAATCTAAAGTTGATGTATGTTACAGTGTTGCATTTACGACACTTTCATAATTCCTTGCTGGAATGGCATGCCTCTTGCTTACTTTCTTTAATAGTTTCAGCTCTAAGGACTGCTTTACACACACCAACTTCTGTGACCAACTTCTGAACAGATCTCTGGTTGCAGTGAAATCATGGACACATTGTTCCATTGTACACAGCCACAAAATGGAGCAATGTGTCCATGATTTCACTGCAACCAGAGATCTGTTCAGAAGTTGGTGTGTGTGTAAAGCGGCCCTAAGAGTTTTTTTTTTTTTACCAATTTTCTATTCTTTAATGGGTAGGTGATAACTGGTAGATCTTACCAGACCAATTATGAAAATTGGGAGCCCGTATTCCCTTCCATGAATTGTGCAGTGTTTGGGTATTTTGTCTATGTGCATGTGATCCGGTGCTTAGGTAAACCCACGGGTGAACGTAAGGGTATGTGCACACTGGTAGGTTTAGTGCAGGTTTAGCAGCGGAAACTGCCGGTCGGTTTCCATGTGTTGTATGTAAATTTGTTAATCCAAAAGCGGCTTTTGGGTTAACATTAAACCTATGGAAACCGACACGCGGTGTACACACACCGGCGGTTTACACATGCTCATCTGTTGCTAAACCGCTGGGTTCCCAGCGGGTTAGCAACGAATGTGCATGTTCTATAAACTGGCTGGTTCTGCAGCGGCTGCCAGCAGAATCATGTGCTGCTTCCAGCCGCTGCATAACCGCCGCCGCTAACCCGCTGTGCACCCGCCCGTCACCCGCCGCACATACCCGCCAGGAAGTCGGTGGACGGCTGCAGAGCTTCCTGGCGGGTCCGCCCAGCCGCCCACCGGCACAAACCCGGCATATGTGCACATACCCTAAGGGGATCACAGCCACCCTTGTCCCCTTGACCTGTGCTCGGTGCAGGGCAGCTTTTCCCTGCGTTCACCCGCAGAAGATCACTCCCGACTCTGCAGCACTAAATTAACATGGCGTGAACATGTGGAAGCGCAGCAACCGCCCCTTAGAGGGGAGAAGCGCAATGAGCATGGGATTCCTTAACCTTCCTAGCGTTATTCCCGAGCCTGACTCGGGGTTAACATTCACTACCAGAAGCGTTAACCCCGAGTCAGGCTCGGGCTTACCCGCGTTCGCGGCAGATGCGGTGAGAAAACCGCATCTGCCGCATCTGCCGCACTTGTGCCGCACTTGCGCCGCACTTGTGCCGCGGTTGCGGCGCGGTTGCGGTAATCTGCATAGGAACCAATCACCTCTGATGACCCTCATACATTGTTAATATGTGCCCCTGCAGCCTAGTAAACCATTAGCAGCACTGTTGTTGTGTGCAAAGTGGCTGCTGTAGAAGTGCGATAATGATTTTAGACACTTACATGCCTGGTACTTGAGGCCGTCTCCCTGTGTGTGCTGGGACTTGTTGTGCTGTGCTCATCATGTCTGCTCTCCCCCTCCCTTATGCACGCCCCCTCTCAGCCTGCTATAGTGCTGTGAGGCTGATTGCGTCATAAAGGGGCGGGGCTAAATCGCGGCATCACGGTAGCCCCGCCCCTTTATGACGCAATCAGCCTCACATCACTATAGCAGGCTGAGAGGGGGCGTGCATAAGGGAGGGGGAGAGCAGACATGATGAGCACCGCCCACAATTGCCAGCACACACAGGGAGACGGCCTCAAGTACGCAGGCATGTAAGTATATAACATCATTATCGCACTTCTACTGCAGCCACTTTGCACACAACAACAGTGCTGCTAATGGTTTACTAGGCTGCAGGGGCACATATTAACAATGTATGAGGGTCATCAGAGGTGGTTGGTTCCTATGCAGATTACCGCAAGTGCGGCGCAAGTGCGGCGCAAGTGCGGCGCAAGTGCGGCGCAAGTGCGGCGCAAGTGCGGCGCAAGTGCTTTTTTAACCGCATCTACCGCGAACGCGGGTAGCCCGCTTTTAGCAACAAATTCCAGAACTAAACAGACCGCCAGGGAGGCTACAATCTCATTCACTGTGCTGGTACTGTACAACGCATCGGTAAGATGCTGCGGCCAAAATGCTACTAATCTGGATCGTATGCACACAGTCTTAGGCTAGGGCCACACTAGCGTTGTAACCCTTGTCATTTGGGGAGATCCGCTGAAGGCCCGAATTCCAGCATCATTAACACAGTGTCAATAGAGTCCTATGGGTGACACTCCATAGCACAAGATTTCATGCGCTAATTTTGTAGCGCACAGGAAAACGCAGCAAGGAGCATTTTCCTGTGTGCTACGAAATAGTGCGAGATTACAAACTCCAGCACTTACATGCTGGTGTTTCATGCGCTATGGAGTCTGTCACCCATAGGACTCTATTGGCAGCGTTACACTACGGTAACGCTGTGTTAATGATTCAGGAACCCCATGATGAAGGTTCCAACGCTAGCGTGGTAATAGCCTCAGGCATGACTCTTGCTACTCAGATTGCTGTATAGGCAGTGTAAATTATCTGATGGGTTCCTATATGGTTACGTGCACACAGAAAGATTTGCTGCAGGCATTACTGCATTAAATACTTGTCTTGACAGAAAAATTGTTTTTTTTTTTTTTTAAAACCCCATAATTAAAATAATTGATCACCCACTCTAATGAAGCTCTTTAATGTAAGTGAACAGTTCCTAAAATTGTAATCTTAAAGGCATATCTTCGCAATATGTTTAGAGGAATGCATATTTTGGGAAATGTTTGATTTATTTCTACTGATGATTACCATTATCAAACATGCCATTTATTTTTTTTTCTTTGTTTTGTTTAATACAGCTTGACGAAGCCGTGGCCGCAGCTCATCTAGATAAGCTTGGAGTAAAACTGACTAAACTCACAGATAAACAAGCAAAATACCTTGGCCTGGAAAAGGAGGGACCCTTCAAGCCTGAGCATTACAGATATTGAGTCACTACACTGATCCAACAAGTACCTGACAGAAGTGAGATCTTCCAGGGCTACCCATATCTGTTTCTTGATCTCGGTCATTACTAAACTGACTTTTTGAATGCCCGATGCAATCTTAATTTCCTCCTTGAAATACACTTTGTATGAAAGCTGTACCTCACTATCCAAAGTTGTTGTCTTGGACAAGGTTTTACTGCTTTATGGAAGATCCAAAGGTTATACTGTATTTTATCTGGTCAGATTGTCTTGTAATGTTTTGGATTTTTCTGTGAAACACTGTATAAAAACTACTTTGTTATTACTTGTGATATTTTGTTGTATATCTCTTGGTGAAGATTACAATTGGATGAGGTTGCCCGTTATCCTCCATATACCTTTTCTGGAAATGTTCATGTATTGTACTTACCTGCTTGATCTACTGGCCCCGAGCATGAGCTCTGCTGTCATAGTATCGATGGGTCATTTGCGACTGATCCGGCCCAAAATGATCTCTCTTCTGTGAACAATGGTAGCCAGCACCCCAGTGAGAGCTGTTTTCAGTTTGACTGGAGAATAAAATTAAGGTACTTGGCTGCTGATGAAAAGGAGATGCTCTGTTATTGGCTGTATGAGACTTCAACTGTACTGATTATTTGCTCTAAGTACAGCAGGTGAAATAAGTATTGAAAATGTCACCAATTTTCTAAGTAAATATATGTCTAAAGGTGCTAGTGGAATGCATTTCACGTTAACTATTGGTAACAACACAGCCAATCCACACAGCCTATAAAATCAAACTGTAAATGTCCATATATCTAGTGGTGGGGAGGAAGTAGAAAGGTGCAACAGAAACAGAATATTGAGACACTAGGTGAAATCATATGTCAGTAATTAGAAAGCAATCCTGTCACTGAGTGACACAGTACCTGGTTCAACTGATGTCCTATAAAAAGGTGATGCACAAGAAATATCTCATCATTCATAAAACAAGAGAGTTGTCTCATGATCTTTATCTAGATGATAGACACTTATGAGATACTAGGGGAGGACCCCACACCGAGATACTCTATCTCGTGTGAGAGTTTAGATTGTGCGGTAGGTGGTCTTATTTCAAAGAACAAATACCAATTTATAAAACCAAATCATCGTATTACACCGATCTTCTATGCGCTCCCGAAAGCGCACAAGGGGCTGAAACCATTAAAAGGGAGACCAATCGTCTCAGGTGTGGACTCCTGCACCCAAAATTGTGGTATTGACATCTATACAATTTTGCCCCTCCTCGTGCTAGCACTCTGATCCGATCCACAAGACACCGCCTACCTGCTAGGCAAACTAGATGCAGCCCTAATGGACAATGCAACAATCTTCGCCTCTATTGATGGGGGAATACTGCTATACAGTGCTTCTACATCTAAATACCAGAGCATACCTCAGCAGGAATCATAACATCTTATGTCATAGACTTACTAAGGCGGCCGTCACACGCACAGATATGTTGAAAGATATCGCTTGAACGCGCCAGATTTAACATCGCGTGAACGATGTCTCTGCGTGTGACGGCAAGATACGACGAGCGAGAATTGTTCAAATCGCAAGATCGAGATCTGAGCTCGGAGCTCAGATCTTGCGATGAGCGATTTCACGATCTGCTTCATCGTGGTGTGTGACACCACGATGAACGATCTCCCAGCGGCAGAGCCTATGCTGGGAGATGGTAACTATGGTACACGTCGGGTTACTAAGCGATGCGCGGTGCCTAGTAACCCGATGTGTACCATAGTTACCAGCGATCTTGCTGGTCCACATCGCTGGTGAGTCTGTCTGTGTGACATCTCACCAGCGATGTGAGCGATATTGTTAGCGATCGCGTGTGCACGTGATCGCTTACAATATCGCTAGCGATATCTTAGCGTGTGACGGCCGCCTAAGCTTTATTTTACATCATAACACTTTTGTATTTGACAGAGTACTTTCACCTGCTCAGGGGGACAGTGATGGGGGTGTTGCTATACCCCATCATATGCTAATCTCTTCCCAGGCTCGTGGGAGGTAACCACTGTCTTCTGCTATGGAGAAAACTGGTGGGACCCTCATATCTTGCTCTGGTCCAGATACTTTGACGACATGTTTGTCTTGTGGTCTGGACCAAGGGTAGGATTTGAAAGTGTTGTGAATTGCCTCAATATCGACAAGATAGGGCTGCGGTTTACCTATGAAAGTAGCCTGAGTGAACTGGTCTTGGTAATTTGTTAACATGTACGTACCGTAAACCTACTTCAACAAATAGTTTGTTGAGGAGGAAAACTTACCACCTGCCCCCTCCTGAGGAAAGGATTACCTAATGACCAGTTCCTGAGATGAAATTGTGCGTGAAATTCAGAAGGAGATGAACAATCTGTAGACCTTATGAAACGATTCTTGGAGAGTGGCTACCCACGTGAGGTGATACAGACTGTGTACAACCATGCTAGGAATCAGAGCAGGAGTGAACTACTCCATAGATGTGGGCAAGATTGCAGGGTGGGGGATGAGAAGATTAGGCTAACTGGTACTTATGACTGACAAAGTGATGGTGATTGTTTTAGGGAAGCACTGGGACATCTTGCTGATGGATCCGGACCTCTGGGGCCTAGTCACTCCCATCACCTATAGAAGGGGTTGGTTGCTTTGAGATCGCCTCACGCATAGCCACTATAAGGGTCCCGTCACACCGGGCGACGGGGCTGGGGATGTCGGCGGCGACTGGCAGGTGCGCGCACGTTTTTGGTGCCCCGCCAGCGTCGCCATCCCCCATTTACATGGGGTGACATCTCAGGCCCCGCACTGACAGGCGCCATCGCCACCGGAGGTGTCTGAAAACCCCAGCGGCGATGCAGGACAATGAGAGCCTATGGCTCCCATCGCTTGTCAGCTCGCCGGCGGCCGGTTACATGGGGCGATGTGTGCACTGCTCTGAAACCAGGCGATCTCCCGGCGGCGCCGACATCGCCACTTTACATGAGACGACATAGGGGCGATGTTGCTGCCGATAGGCCACGCCCTACGTTGCCTGTGTAATCGGCGGCGATGTCGCCCCGTGGGACGGGCCCTTAAGACACTGGAGAGAGAGACCACCTGGCTACTCAGAAAACCTATGGGGTTTATCAGGTGTGGTAATACCCTTTTTTGTGGGAGCATGAGACCGTGCAAATCAATTATGAGCTTGGCCAATAGGAGGGAAGTCTTCATCCGAGATTTTTGAAGCTGCAAGTCCATGGGCGTTAACCAGTTTCCCCAAAGGGAAAGAAAAAAATGATCCAATGGTCCAAGTTTATGAAAAGTGCAAAAATATTTTTATTTTTATATGATGTGACAGACAAGGGGTGGGAGTAAGGTTACATAAACCATTGCACTTATATCAACAGGTCTCAAAAAGAGTATGCATGTATATGTCGAGCCCCAGACCCTGGGGAACTCTGGTATCAGGCTCAGTGGGTGCTCTCATGGGGATGTCACAGGTGGCAGCACCTGATCCCGTGGCCTGGGTGACACTTCAAAAAGGGATGTATTTACAGGGGATTAGAGTTTTTGTCACATGACGCCACTGTAGTATCTGGTGATGGGTCACCAGCGCCACCACAGTCCGCTGGAGGTAGATGGTAGTGCGGCTGAGATGGCAAAGCCCCCTACAGGTAGGGCTGTTCCTCCGGGGCAGCATAATGGAAAGGGGCAGCTTGGAGTAGGAATTTAGGTTGGGATAGGGAATGATTGCGCAATCTATAAGGGGCACCTGGAGTGGAGTGGAATGACGTGCACACACTGTTGGTCTCTTTTACCTCTTTATTGTTGTCACGGCAGGTAAAGATGTCCAGGGCACTGACAGGTGACCAGGTACACAGTGGGTCCCCACTGCAAGTGGGTATAAGGCCTCCTCTAATTCTCCCTGCGGTTGCTGAAGCACAGTCTGCATGCAGCCAGACCGGCCTCCTCTCTCTTCCTGTCCTTGCTCTCTCCTCCTGTGCGGTCCATGGGTTACCCTCTCTGATCACTGCCTGGTGAAGCTTCACTGCGGTGTCTGGCTCCCTCTCTCTGGACTCACAGGGGGACCGGGTGACTAAAGTCTCCATGGTGTGACGGGGTTTTCTGTAGTCCTGAAGTATCCTACAATTGCGGATTCCCGATGTCCAGTACGTCTTAGGGCGAATTTCCACTAGTTCCTCACTTCCTTTTGGCTCTGCTCCTTGCCTTCTGTCGCCACTCAGGCTTGCGGGACGTCAGAAGGGCCACTCCAGGTCACTGGCTCGGACCTAACCGCGGCACCGACCACCAGGACGTCTTCGCAGCTCTCCTAGCATATGCACACTCTTAACTCCACGCCCAGCAACAGTAGTATTTATAGGGGATCCCATCTAAAGGCGGTGAGTAGAGCTCCTCCTACTGTGTCGGGGTGGAAGATGTTGCATGTAGTTGATACCTGCTGTGGAAACCCAACTGTTCATTAGAGAAGTCTGTGGCTACCTGTGTGAGCAGGGCGCCACATATACACATTAACCTGCCTAGCGGTATTCCCGAGCCTGCCTCGGGGTTAAAAGTTACTGCTAGAAGCGGTAACCCGAGTCCAGCTCGGTTTACCCCGGTCGCGGCAGATGCGGTGAAAAAAACGCATCTGCCGCACTTGCCGCATAGCCGCCGCGGTTGCGGCGCGGTTGCGGTAATCGCCATAGTAAGTATAGGGGGACTTGCGGCAGATGCGGCAAGTGCGGTTTTGCACTTGCGGCAGGTGCGGCCGCGAAAAAACCGCACTTGCCGCACCTGCCGCAAGTGCAAAACCGCACTTGCCGCATCTGCCGCAAGTCCCCCTATACTTACTATGGCGATTACCGCAACCGCGCCGCAAGTGCGGCAGCTGTGCGGCAGATGCGGTTTTTTCACCGCATCTGCCGCAACTGCGGGTAAGCCCGCTTTTAGCACAAAATTCCTGACCTATTGATAACGCCAGGGAGGTTAAGCAAATGGGATGATTATATTTTTATACACATATCTTAGTCCACATGTTTATATATTGTCAAAAAAAACTTTTAGATCTATCTCTGTACTTTACAAACCCAATAATAATCATTAAAATTACTTTTTAATACATTACATATTTGCACCTTGCCCAAGTTAATCTACAAGTATCTCAGCAGAAATCGCTATATACTCCCTATACCTATAGCCCCAGCTTCCTCTCAGGTAAAACATGGGTTAACAGTATAGTAAACGCATTGGGTAAACACCTGGTAATTACTAACCACACTGGGTTTTATTCAGTGGTTCATTAGTATAGAGAATATATTTCTATCAGGGGCAAGATGCTATGGACCTTAAAGGTACATATATACAGCTTTGAGCTAAACATATGTAGAGCCTGTCAATCCATCCCAAAGTTTTCCATACCTTTAATATTGATTCCTGTATGAGACGTGCTGCGCCCTTATGCGCATTTCGGTAAGTCACCTTCTTCGGAGGGCTGTGTATACATGCATACTCTTTTTGAGACCTGTTGATATAAGTGCAATGGTTTAACCTTACTTGCACCCCTTGTCTGTCACATCATATAAAAATATTTTTGCACTTTTCATAAACTTGGACCATTGGATCGTTTTTACTTTCCCTTTGGGGAAACTGGTCAACCCTAATGTACATGATAGGTCCACATAATAATGATATCCATATAATATTTTCATATAGGATTGAAATTATTGTGGACATCTAATATATAAAGCTGAATGTGTGTGTGTGTGTGTGTGTATGTATGTATGTATGTATGTATGTATGTCCGGGATTGGCATCTACACCTTTGCAACTACATCCACAAAATTTTGCACAATCACACGTCTGGACCCCGAGAGCGTCATAGGCTATGTTGTGAGGCGAAATTTTAACCCTGCGCGTTCCAGTTCACCAAACAATTTTGCCCCTATCTACATAATGGGGAAAAAGTGACAGTTACCAGTTGACACACCCCCACGGGGACACACACCCTGTAGCGACACATGCACTCACCCCACATGGACACACACACACAACACACACACCACACACCCCCCACACAGGGACACACACACATAGCCACCCTATAGGGACACATGCACTCACCCCACAGACAGACACACCACAAAGAGACACACACAGACCCCCCCCCCCACAGGGACACACACACGTACACACCCAATAGGGACACATGCACTCACCCCACAGGGACACACACATACACCACAAAGAGACACACAACACAGAGACACACATACCCCACACAGACACCCCCCCCACAGGGACACACACACATACACACCCTATAGGGACACATGCCCTCACCCCACAGGGACACACACACACACACACCCCAGGGACACACACAGATGTGCACAAATCACCTCACACAACTCGCCTCATACGTGTGCTATCTTTAATTTCCAAACATAAACATCTGATTAAAAACAGTCAATGTGCAACACATGTGCCATATAGGGAATTAAGGCAGATGTCAATCACATGAGCTGTCTATTATGTGTATGTGTGAGGTAACATATACTGCCCGGCCAGGGGGAGGGTTTACTGTTGGCTGGAGATTTATTAGGCTGCCTATTGGTACCTTTACACCCGCTACAGAAGGTTAGAAACAACCGGGTGTCTCACGTGCACGAGCACGCACCAACTGTTGCAAACGGTACCTGATACCGCCTTTACACGCCGCTACAAGGTGCTCTACAGAAGGTTTAATCTATCCCTGGAGGCACCGCCGGGTGCCACAAGTTACTTTATGTAGAGCACCTTCCCTCATTTACACGCTGCTACAGAAGGTATATGGGAGGACCTGGTGCAGCAGGGACAACACATAGGCGTGCCAGAGTAGTGTATTACACGGCGCTCGTACGATGATTGGACAAAGCAATAGCATCATGATTGGCCAGGCAGCGCAGGAAGGCTGGCTAATACATGATGCTATTGCAATTGTGTAGTGTGACTGGTCAGCTCCTTAAATACACCGCCCTATGCAGCGACAACCAATCGTAACGCAGGAGCTTCCACCAATGATCGCTGAAGGGGGGCTGTTTCCCGGAGGCTGTGTCACGCCCAGGGAGTTAACTAGGTGGCGAAAAAACCTTATCGTACCTTATTTAGACGCTGTTACCATCGGGTTGAAACCAACCTGATTTAGAGCACTGCTCTGAAACAGGTGCCGAAAGTGACGGCTGGCAACAACCTACTTTACACGCCGCTATCTCGGGTTGATTTGACGGTGCAAGATACATTTGTCTCCGAAACCCGGTTGTTTTCAACCTTCTGTAGCGGTGTGTAAATGTACCATATAGCAACCAATCACAGCTCAGCTTCTATTTTCTTACAGGTCATTAATATGACATATTCAAATTCTATTTTGTTATAGCTAACATCAGTTATTTTTAACCCGGGCGTAGCCGGGTACTACAGCTAGTAAAAATATATAAGCATGGATTTGAAAGAAACTCTGTGGTGTTGTTTATTCAAGTCCATGGGGGTGGTGTATGTGGCCACATGCACATGCACAATGGACTATGTTGGAGAGACTTGGAGGGAGTTGAGTTGTAGGCTTGGGGAGCACCTGGGTGACATCCAGAACCGCCTGGACACTCCTTTTAGCTAGATACATAAATCAGGCTCATGGAGGAGACATAAGTAATCTGTTCTTTAGAGTGATTGAAGTGATAAATAGAGGTCCCAGAGGAGGTGATCATGACCGTAGGATCCTTAAGAAAGAAGCTGAGTGGACTTCAGACTTGATTCCTTAACCCGCAGGGGACTTAATGAGCAATTGTCGTATGTGTGCTTCTTATAAACCCGAGGGCGCCTTATTGCTGCCAGATGGAAATGTGCAAATTCCCTGTATTTAGGCAGGGTGGCGTGTCGCACCGTGAAAATCACTTCTGGGACTAGCTGGTGCCTCCTGTTTTATTTATATATATATTATAGTGAGAGGGGTTCAATATTTTGTTCCCCTTGATCTGAAACCTCACCAATCTCTCCTGCACTGAGGAATATTGATGCTATATCTGTTACTTTATTGTGGCTAGTATACATGCCTAGACTGTATAGTGTAGTATTATATGATGTAGTCTGTTTCTACCACCTGTCCCCCTCTCTCTATGTGATATATGAAGTGGCCCTCATTGGCATCTCTTTGTTTTATTTCCCCCGTTTTTCCCCTTTTCTTCCACTCTGTTGCCCCTTAAGGTGAGCATTAACAAAGGGGCTCTTGTGCAGGCTAAGTAAATGCTGGGCAGGCAGTGTCATGTCATGAACACTGTGATGCGGATCCTGTGCTGGCCGAAATGTTTACATCCGGGTACATCACCGCTGATCGCTATGCCATATCCGGCGTGTGTGCGCGGTGATTCCTGTTTAACTCAATCTAGGGACGCAGGTGTAGCTTGCGTTCCGAGGGCGGGTCTGGCATGCGAACCAAGGATGAAGAGGGGTTAACATACAGGGTTCAATGAAAATGGGAGACATCAAAGTAAAGAAAATACTTTACAGAGGCATGTTTGTTGGATTATAGACGGGTGACATATGGAATCTTAGGCATTTGATACATGAGTGAGGATAAGATATATTATCAGAGGGTGATGTCACTGAAGGGGGGTGGAGCAAGGGCACTGACAGGTGGTAAAAGGGAAACAAGGAATATTGACCTGCTCCCTGTCATATCAACAGCATCAGTGAGCACACTGGAAGGAGTCCATGAGACCAGCCTCCTGATGAATTTTGAAAAGAGAAATACGCAGAGTGAGGGGCCATATGGAATATCAGGGTGCCAACCCCCTGCTCTGGGTCGGGTGAGTAGGGTGATTAGTAGACTGGGGCCTAATTCTTCCTGCCCCCTTTCACTGTGCACTATAGCTTTTAATGATTCTAGTGAGTTTGCAGTTTAAATAAAGGTAAAGGGAGTTTTGTATGTTAAATGCACTTTAGGGAGAGAAAATATGTTAGTACAAAGAGCTGTACACTGCAGTTCTAGGATGTTTAGATCGCTTATAATTCAATAAAATCTTATCTGCTCCTCAGCACTCACCCCTCCCTTGGGGACAATAAGTCAGAAGATTAAGTCAAGCAGCAGATGTGGTGTGGGTGTGGAGGCTTGAGGCTACATGCTCATCCTACATTCCTGCCTCTTCATACTTCTGTATGACAGGGGCGTGGCCACTTGCCCCATGGTCACAGTACACACTTGCCCTGATATATATCCTATGTAATGAAAGAACAGGGGTGTTCTTCCTTCAAATGGCAATCATGTCACCAAGAAGATATAAATACATGGTAATATATTGGAAGGAAAGCGTGGGGCACTGCGGTACCACTGCAGTCTGTTGCCATATATAGGTCCTAATTTGGACCGGGTGCATACACTTCGGACTGGTGGTGCAAGCTAAAACAGTTAATTAAAGAGTTCAATCAGTAGAAAAATGAGCGGCACTCAGCAGTATCTCCGAGACCTGACCGAAGAAGCAGCTATGCTGCGAAACGGTGCCCGTCATCACCTGTACTCCACACTCCCTCCCCTTGCCATGCTGCCTGTAACCTGGCTTTAATAAAAGTGAAGAAGCATACTGGTGAGTGCCGCTCATTTTTCTACTGATTGAACTCTTAAATACATGGTAATCTTCTGCTCTACAACCTATGGTGGTACATAATGTGTGCTGCCATGTTTCAGGCCAGGAGCAGAGGCAGAGCACTACATTGATTTATTCAGCACTGCCATGGTCTCCCCTCCCCCATATCAATTTGGTAAGTTCCTTACCACTGAAGTTTAGCACTTTGGATTGTCACTGTCTCCTCAGTCTCAAGAAAGCAACAAGCAGTCTGTGCAGCATCTGTTATGGTGTGTTTACACGTCCCGATATCGGCGTCCAACTCCGACCAAAAGTCACGTGGTTTGTGCGTTGGACCCGATATCGTTCGTGCGTTGTATGGTATAAATGACCAATACGATGCACGAACGATGTCAAACCGATATCTGGGATCGAATGAGCGTGCTATTCAACGGCCGATATTGGATGGAGGTTGGAGCCGGATCGTGCTGTTAAACGCCCAACTAGCGATGTGCAGTACAACGTCCGCTATCCTCTCCATGTTAAATAGCGTTCGTGCGTACAAGGGTGCGTAGACATCGTAGAGACGTATGCCGATATCGCGCTGTGTAACATCTCCTATGCAATGTTGGAATTCTGCCCAGAAAAAGCGCGCTCCCGCGCGTTGGATCCAATATCGGACCGACGTTGGGACGTGTAAACCCACCATTAGACATGGTATAAACCCCAAGGTTCCATTATTATGCTCTGTTCCTTATACTGTGCACCAAACATATGGGCTTAAAAATATCTAGTATGTATCGATCAATTATCTATCTCTCACATGTCTGTGTATTTAGCAGAAGTCCGTGACACTACCAAATTAATATATATGCAGATAATGATCAAATTTGGTTTATAAAGCCTAACATAAGATTATCTCACTATAATAGGGACAGATTATGTGTATAATGCACAAATACAAAGACTCTCAACCCAGTAAATTTTACAAAAAACTAAGAATACAAAAATTATAATCATAATCCCCCTGGGGTAGTATGCACATGCAAACATACCACATGGAAACATAGACCCCCCAATCTCTCCACCTACTTATCTAAAATAAAGACAGGACTCACATATATCATAAAGATGGTTGCGAGGCTTTAGTTCGAGTGTAAATATTTAAACATTAACTTTCAATAAATAACATAAAATTCCATGGTCTGCAAAACCTCAAACTCGAATAAAAATACTTATTTAATTCAGACATAAGCCCAAATTCCTTTGGGCCACTTTTCTCCACAAGTAAAGCCTCTCGACAAGGAATTCATAACCAAACTTCTAACAGGTATGGGAGGGCGTCTTCAGCTCCTCAGTTCACCGCTGAGCTGACTGACAAGAATGTTCCCCCAGGTAACTTCCCTGAGGTAATATACTTCAGCTTTTTCGTGCTCAAAGCGCCAATCACATTCTAGATTACCTCAGCAGTCCAAGTGGCCAATAAAACCCTCTTTTGGACCCTGTTACCATGTTGTCTGGGGAATATACCCACCAACTGACCACTAGGCTGAGGATACCTCAGCCTCTTTAACATTAGCTGCAGAAATCTAATATATAAAGCTAAATGTGTGTATGTGTGTGTGTGTGTGTATGTCCGGGATTGGCATCTCACTGTCACAACTACAGCCACAAAATTTTGCACAGTCACACGTCTGGATCTCGAGAGCGTCATAGGCTATGTTGTGAGGTGAAATTTTAACCTTGCGCGTTCTAAGTCACCAAACAATTTTTACCCTATCTACATAATGGAGAGAAAGTGCCAGTT
The DNA here is from genome assembly GCA_033576535.1 of Allobates femoralis. NCBI lineage: Eukaryota > Metazoa > Chordata > Amphibia > Anura > Aromobatidae > Allobates > Allobates femoralis. The sequence goes on from JARQOC010000006.1 coordinate 324,288,369, forward strand.
ACCAGTTGACAGTTGTGAATTAGAGGGGCTTAATGACAGTGCCAAAGATAACAGCACATACCAGCATATAGTCACTAAGGTGGGGCCCCAACATGGGATATTCACCACGCATGGGGACATGTATACACACCACATGCACACAAAGAGTAACAGCTAAGGTAGAGTCCCAACATTGGATACTCACCATGCACCCGAACACAAACACACACACCACACAGACACCCCCCCTACAGGGACACACACACATGCACACCCTATAGGGACACATGCACTAACCCCACAGGGACACACACACCACAGGGACATACACACCCCACAGGGACACAGAGATCCCATAGGGATGGACACACACCACAGACAACCCCTCCCCCCACAAGGACACACACCACAGTGACACCCCTCACCCCCAAAAGGACACACACCACAGGGACCCCCCCACAGGGACACACGCACACCCCAGGGACACACACACACCCCAGGAACACACACAGCCCAGGAACACCCAGACAGACACAGATGTGCACAAATCACCTCACACAACTCGCCTCATATGTCTGGCATATTTAATTGCCAAAAATAAACATCTGATTAAAGTCAGCCAATGTGCAACACATGTACCATATAGGGAATTAAGGCAGATGTCAGTCACATGAGCTGTCTTTTATGTGTATGTGTGAGGTGATATATACTGCCCATCTGGGGGAGGGTTTACTGTTGGCTGGAAATTTATTAGGCTGCCTATACAGTGTTGGCCAAAAGTATTGACACCCCTGCAATTCTGTCAGATAATACTCAGTTTCTTCCTGAAAATGATTGCATTCACAAATTCTTTGGTATTATTATCTTCATTTAATTTGTCTTCAATGAAAAATCACAAAAGAGAATGAAACAAAAAGCAAAACATTGATCATTTCACACAAAACTCCAAAAATGGGCCAGACAAAAGTATTGGCACCCTCAGCCTAATACTCAGTTGCACAACCTTTAGCCAAAATAACTGCAATCAACCGCTTCCGGTAACCATCAATGAGTTTCTTACAATGCTCTGCTGGAATTTTAGACCATTCTTCTTTGGCAAACTGCTCCAGATCCCTGATATTTGAAGGGTGCCTTCTCCAAACTGCCATTTTTAGATCTCTCCATAGGTGTTCTATGAGATTCAGGTCTGGACTCATTGCTGGCCACCTTAGAAATCTCCAGTGGTTTCTCTCAAACCATTTTCTAGTGCTTTTTGAAGTGTGTTTTGGGTCATTGTCCTGCTGGTAGACCCATGACCTCTGAGGGAGACCCAGCTTTCTCACACTGGGCCCTACATTATGCTGCAAAATTTGTTGGTAGTCTTCAGACTCCTAAATGGCATGCACACGGTCAAGCAGTCCAGTGCCAGAGGCAGCAAAGCAACCCCAAAACATCAGGGAACCTCCGCCATGTTTGACTGTAGGGACCGTGTTCTTTTCTTTGAATGCCTCTTTTTTTTCTCCTGTAAACTCTATGTTGCTGCCTTTGCCCAAAAAGAGAGAACATTCTTCCAAAACTTTTAAGGCTTTCTCAGGTAAGTTTTGGCAAACTCCAGCCTGGCTTTTTTATGTCTTGGGGTGAGAAGTGGGGTCTTCCTGGGTCTCCTACCATACAGTCCCTTTTCATTCAGACGCCGACGGATAGTACGGGTTGACACTGTTGTACCCTCGGACTGCAGGGCAGCTTGAACATGTTTGGATGTTAGTCAAGGTTCTTTATCCACCATCCGCACAATCTTGCGTTGAAATCTCGTGTCAATTTTTCTTTTCCGTCCACATCTAGGGAGGTTAGCCACAGTGCCATGGGCTTTAAACTTCTTGATGACACTGCGCACAGTAGACATAGGAACATTCAGGTCTTTGGAGATGGACTTGTAGCCTTGAGATTGCTCATGCTTCCTCACAATTTGGTTTCTCAAGTCCTCAGACAGTTCTTTGGTCTTCTTTCTTTTCTCCATGCTCAGTGTGGTACACACAAGGGCACAGGACAGAGGTTGAGTCAACTTTATCCATGTCAACTGGCTGCAAGTGTGATTTAGTTATTGCCAACACCTGTTAGGTGCCACAGGTAAGTTACAGGTGCTGTTAATTACACAAATTAGAGAAGCATCACATGATTTCTCTAACAGTGCCAATACTTTTGTCCACCCCCTTTTTTATGTTTGGTGTGGAACTATATCCAATTTGGCTTTAGGACAATTCTTTTTGTGTTTTTTTTCATTGAAGACAAATTAAATGAAGATAATAATACCAAAGAATTTGTGATTGCAGTCATTTTCAGGAAGAAACTGAGTATTATCTGACAGAATTGCAGGGGTGTCAATACTTTGGCCAACACTGTAGCAACCAATCACAGCTCAGCTTCTATTTTCCTACAGGTCATTAATATGACATATTCCAATTCTATTTTGTTATAGCTAACAGCAGTTATTTATTAACCGGGCATCGCTGGGTAGTACAGCTAGTTATAAATAATGAACTGTTCCTAAAAAATCTCGCCTAAAACCTCAACAGGCTAAAAACTAATATAATAGTATTTTTTTGGGGGGCCATGTTCCCATTTAGCCCCCACGCTATACTCCTAGTGGGCTACCCACTATTACCATGGTCCTATAATAATGATCCTATCGTTGCCAAAAAAAAAAAAAAACACTTTAAGCCAAGGACACCAGCATATAGCTGCAACATAAACAAGGCAATGTTACAAGTCTCAATAACTATTACCTTGAGTCATGGTGCCGCTTGTGAAAGGGCGCAACACACACCAGGGGGACTAGCAACCTTGACTCACGTTTCACTGCAGGATGCGGCTCGTCAGGAGGTTTGGCATCACACTCAAAAGTACACCCTTGTAAAGTTCACCGCCATAATGAAAACGTGTTACTAATATAACTAGCTAAGTGCCCCATGTAGGTATCGAATTAAAGCCCCTCAGTAGTATAGCGGCAGCTCAGGAAGTGGAAATGATGTAATCGGTTACCTAGTAACTACCTAGATGCTTGTCTGTAGGGCATTTCCGGTGATACTTCCGGCAACACGTTACCCCGCCTCGGGAGGCACCATGCCCTTAGGACGTCCGAGCAGTGTAAGTATACAAGTATATGGAGCGGGTGTGTCTGACTAGTGGGCGCAGCCTTGCTTCATACATTTTAATAGAGCGAGACCATGCCGACTAGTTGGGTTGAGGCTGGGAACATGCCACATAATTGCAGTCCGCTTTGAAACTGAAAATCCTTGCAGTGCACAGTGCAGGCGCTGGGAGGATTGACAAATCTGCAATCACATAGGGTGACTGCAGAATTATCATTTTAGACTGGACAACCCCTTTAAGTAATCATAGCCTACATTTAAGCTCCCGTCACACACAACGACGCAACAGCAATCCCGACAACGATAACGATCCTGTAGGGATCGTGGTGCGTCGTTACCTGGTCACTGGGGAGCTGTCAAACAGGTAGACCTCCTCAGTGAGCAGGGACCTGGGAGCCACCTCCCACATCGCTGGGAGCGGGAGGACAATGGTAACTATGATAAACAGTAGGTATCTAGGCAGCATGCGCTACCTAGATATAAGCTGTTTATCATAGTTACCAGTGTACTCCCGCTTAGCGCTGGTAACCATGGTAAACACCGAGTATCTAGGCAGCGCACACTGCCTAGATACCCAGTGTTTACCATGGTTACCATCCTGTGAAGTTGCTGATCGTTAGTCTCTCGCTGTCACGCGCAGCGATGTGTGCTGACCAGCGGGAGCGCAACGACCAAAAAAATGACCCAGAGCAATTTGTAACGATCAGCGATCTTACAGCAGGGACCTGATCGCTGCTAAGTGTCACACTTAACGAGATTGTTAGTGAGATCGCTGTTACGTCACAAAACCTGTGACGTTACAACTATCTTGCTAACGGTCTCGTTATGTGTGACGGGGGCTTTGGGGTATGTGCACACATTGAGTATTTGGTTGCAGAAATTTCTGCATCTCTTGGTAGGAAAAATGCTGTGAGAAAGAAGCACATTTTTGCCACATTTTTGATGTATTTATGCATGCATTTCCACTGTGTTTTACAAATTGAAGTCGAAGGGGGAAAAATGCTGCAAATACGTTGAATGAATTGACAAGCTGCATATTATTTCAGAAGATAATCAATGTGTGCATGAGACTTCAGGATTCTCATTGACTGCTGGCATCAGGATTTTCTTGCAGTTTTGTGACATATATACAAAAAAACACATCAAAATGTGATAAAAACGCAACTTTTCCACAGGGCCTTAATTTTTCTGGATGCAATAGAAGAAAGTGCTGAAGGTGCTAAGTCTTTATGTACAAGAACACCGCTTCTTATCCAATCTTGCAAAAATCAGGTTTACATGAAATTTATAATGAATTTTATGTTAAATTGAATTTCATTCCTTAAAATGTAAGTTTAGGAGAATTAATGTGTTTCCTCTTTTTGGCACTGTTAGAAAAATCATGTGATGCTTCTTTAATTTGTACAATTAACAGCACCGGTAACTTACCTGTGGCACCTAACAGGTGTTTGCAATAACTAAATCACACTTGCAGCCAGTTGACATGGATTCAAGTTGACTCATCCTCTGTCCTGTGTCCTTGTGTGCACCACATTGAGCATGGAGAAAGGAAAGAAGACCAAAGAATGTTTGAGGACTTGAGAAACCAAATTGTGAGAAAGCATGAGCAATCTCAAGGCTACAAGTCCATCTCCAAAGACCTGAATGTTCCTGTGTCTACCATGCACAGTGTCATCAAGAAGTTTAAAGGCTATGGCACTGTGGCTAACCTCCCTCGATGTGGACGGAAAAGAAAAATTGACAAGAGATTTCAACGCAAGATTGTGCGGATGGTGGATAAAGAACCTCGACCAACATCCAAACAAGTTCAAGCAGTCCTGCAGTCTGAGGGTACAACAGTGTCAACCCGTACTATCCATCGGCGTCTGAATGAAAAGGGACTGTATGGTAGGATACCCAGGAAGACCCCACTTCTCACCCCAAGACATAAAAAAGCCAGGCTGGAGTTTGCCAAAACTTACCTGAGAAAGCCTAAAAAGTTTTGGAAGAATGTTCTCTGGTCAGATGAGACAAAAGTAGAGCTTTTTGGGCAAAGGCATCAACATAGAGTTTACAGGAGAAAAAAAGAGGCATTCAAAGAAAAGAACACGGTCCCTACAGTCAAACATGGCGGAGGTTCCCTGATGTTTTGGGGTTGCTTTGCTGCCTCTGGCACTGGACTGCTTGACCGTGTGCATGGCATTATGAAGTCTGAAGACTACCAACAAATTTTGCAGCATAATGTAGGGCCCAGTGTGAGAAAGCTGGGTCTCCCTCAGAGGTCATGGGTTTTCCAGCAGGACAATGACTCAAAACACACTTCAAAAAGCACTAGAAAATGGTTTGAGAGAAAGCACTGGAGAGTTCTAAGGTGGACAACAATGAGTCCAGACCTGAATCCCATAGAACACTGTGGAGAGATCTAAAAATTGCAGTTTGGAGAAGGCACCCTTCAAATATCAGGGACCTGGAGCAGTTTGCCAAAGAAGAATGGTCTAAAATTCCAGCAGAGCATTGTAAGAAACTCATTGATGGTTACCAGAAGCGGTTGATCGCAGTTATTTTGGCTAAAGGTTGGGCAACCAAGTATTAGGCTGAGGATGCCAATACTTTTGTCTCGCCCATTTTTGGAGTTTTGTGTGAAATGATCAATGTTTTGCTTTTTGCTTCATTCTCTTTGTGTTTTTTCATTGAAGACAAATTAAATGAAGATAATAATACCAAAGGATTTGTGATTGCAATCGTTTTCAGGAAGAAACTGAGTATTATCTGACAGAATTGCAGGGGTGTCAATACTTTTGGCCACAACTGTATATAGTCTGCAGACAAGTATATATGGATTAGAGTATAGGTCCCAGAAAGAGATAGAGTACCACTGCTACACCAGTGACCAGGAATTGACATGGAATAAGCATACACTACCTTACCTGTGTGTAAATTGTGTTGCTATATTGCCTTATGTAAGCATCCAGTGGTAGAGTTATCTTACTAAATAGTGTACTCTACTCATCACAAGACTCTGACCCATTCTACACAGTAAGGCTACATTCAGATGGTGCGTTTTTTTCTCCTCTGTTCTGCTGTGTTTTTTGCTGGAAAACAGGAGCTGTCCTGCAAAATACAAAAAAAACCCAAAACAGATCATCCGTTCCTTATCTGTTTTTTTGCTGTGCTTTGGTGTGATGCGTTTTTTTTCCCCATTACAATGGCTCCTATGGAAAAAAAACTGATCAGAAAAACGCAACAGAAACTGACATGCTCATTTATAAAAATGAGCACTCCTAAAGTGAAAAAAACGGATAACTTGACAAGTGCCATATCTGAATGGCAAGAATGAAAACCATTGACTAAAGATCCTTTCACATCAGCTTTTTTCACTGATCGCGGCAGTTGCGGTGAAAAAAAACGCAACTGCCGCGATTACCGCATAACGGCCGCACTTGCAGTTCACTTGCGGCACGCCCCATACAATGTCTATGGGGCTTGCGGTAAGGGTGCGCAAGTGCGGTTTCGGCAGGTGCGGCCTGTTTTTGCGGCCGCACCTGCCGCAAGTGCCGATACCGCACTTTCCGCACCTGCCGCAAGCCCCATAGACACTGTATGGGGCTTGCCGCAAGTGAACCGCAAGTGCGGCCGTTATGCGGTAATCGCGACAGTTGCGATTTTTTCACCGCAACTGCCGCGATCAGCGTAAAACGCTGATGTGAAAGGGGCCTTAGCTGGAATTTCATTTAAATGATCCGTTTTATGCAGTGCACTGCAATAAACGGACCACAAAAACATGCAAAAACGGACATTCTGAATGTAGCCTAAAGGCGAAAAATCAGCAGGGAAGCAATTAATCAGATGTTAAGCCAATTACATTACATAAAAATTGGCTCAGCCATGTTAGGTTATATTTCCACGATGATCTTTTGAGACTATAAAAGTTACACATTAGTAAAATGTTACCTACCAGTGGTGTCCGGCGGGAGGTGGTGGACGCACACTTACACCACTGGTGGTGCTCACCACATAGTGCTCACGATGAGGAATTGCAGCGTTTTGGACGCAGTGTATTGCTGCTGCGTTGTACAATACAAGTAGAATGGATGGGATTTAAAAAAATCCCATGCTCACTTATGTTTCTCCCAACCGCAACATATTTTCAGCTGCGGTGCGGGTTGCTGGACTTCCGCACATCCACAGCATGTTAAATTCATGCTGCGGAGTCGGAAGAGATAATCATCGGGTAAAAGCAGGGAGAAGCTGCCCTGCACCCACCGCAGATCTTGAGTACAGAGTGGCTGCGGTCTCCCTCCCCTCATCCGCGGGTTCCCACAGGTTCGGAGGCAGTGTGTCCAACACGCAGTGTCTCCGGATTGTGAGCACACAGCCCAACATAGACTAAGGCCAGGGTCACATGAGTGTATAGCATCCCAAGCAAGGGAATCAGATGCTATATGCTAATGACATTCATTTCAAACTCTGCTGCAAGTGTGAGCTGAGTGTCATTTTATTGTGATCCGATTCTCTTTCATGTCAGAATCAGATCACAGGTGCGAAGAAGGAGAAAATATTCTCTCCATCTTCACTGTCTGTCTTGGCTACATACAGTGTTTCACACGTACCTATATACTTGTATGGGTACACGTGATCCGAGTCACGCAGCCAATTGCAGCTTGCTGCGATTGTTTTTAGAGCAGAGAAGCAAATCTCAGATAGGAACTGTCCCATGGAATAACATTGGTCTGAGTGCAATGTGATTTTTTTCTCAGACTTGGTCTATTAATATTCACATGAGCAAGAGCCCTTACAGTATTAAAGGTTCATACTACCACACTCCCAAATGGTATCAAGTACAATACATCGTAGCCACAATAACCTACCCATTAATCCCAGACTGTGACACCTGACCTCCAGCCCTGACATGCGTTGGCTACTTCAGGTTAGCTTCTAGTATAATAAAACATCAAAAGGGAGTAATTCCCTTATAGCGTAACCATTCTTTTACATTTTTATTTAATAGTAAATGATAGATCAAGTGAATTATAATCACCTTTCATATATACATAATTAATGAAATTCAGAAAGGAAAGCATTAAAAAAACCTTCTACAAGAAGTCTTCAGTAGGCTGTGTGTGAAGCTTATTCTAGTCACTTCCGTCTTCAGGGGACGTGGCCTAAGATGCGTTTCACAATACAGATAAGATCGCTGTCTAAATTACCTCATGGCAGCACCATGCTGAGCTTAAACAGCTGCTGGGAGATCTTACCTGACTTCTCTGTTTACATGGCTATGCTGGGTGTTATCACAGAGCACAGAGCAGAGGCCATGGAGCAGTCAGATAAGATCTCACAGGAGCTGTTTGAGCTCAGCAGGGTGCCACCATGAGGTAATTTGACAGTGGCCTTATCTGTATTGTGAAGCATCTTAGGCCACGTCACCTGAAGGTGACTGAGAATCAGCTTCACACACAGCCTGCTGAGGACATCTTGTAGAAGGTTTTTTTAATGCTTTCCTTCCTGATTTAATTAATAATGTATATGTGAAAGTTGATTATATTCACTTGCTCTACATTATTATTGAATAAAAATTTAAAAGGCAGTTACACTTTAAGTGAGGCAAACAAATGTCCTTTATAACCATTCATGTATAACCAGTCATGGGCAAAACTGTTGGTACCTTTAAATTGTCCCAGTAAATAACGTATTTCTTCTCGAAACATATTGTAATTACACATTTTGTCATATCCCTGTAAAATGTAAGCCCGCAAGGGCAGGGTCCTCTTCCCTTCTCTACCAGTCTGTCATTGTTAGTTTGTTCATTGTATTTTTAACTTGTTTGTATGTAACCCTTACTCATGTACAGCACCATGGAATCAATGGTGCTCTATAAACAATTATAATAATATAGTATACAGCGGCTCTGTGGGTAGCACAGTATACAGCGGCTCTGTGGGTAGCACAGTATACAGCGGCTCTGTGGGTAGCACAGTATACAGCGGCTCAGTGGTTAGCACTGCGCGGTGGCTCAGTGGTTAGCACTGCGCGGTGGCTCAGTGGTTAGCACTGCGCGGTGGCTCAGTGGTTAGCACTGCGCGGTGGCTCAGTGGTTAGCACTGCGCGGTGACTCAGTGGTTAGCACTGCGCGGTGGCTCAGTGGTTAGCACTGCGTGGTGGCTCAGTGGCCAGCACTGCGCGGTGGCTCAGTGGCCAGCACTGCGCGGTGGCTCAGTGGCCAGCACTGCACGGTGGCTCAGTGGCTAGCACTGCGCGGTGGCTCAGTGGCTCAGGGAGAAGCGGAGGGGAGGCTGGAGGGCAGGGAGAGCGGAGGCAGGGGAGAGCGGAGGCAGGGGAGAGCGGAGGCAGAGGAGGGCGGAGGCTGGAGAGCAGAGGCTGGAGGGCAGGGGAGAGCGGAGGCTGGGAGGCAGAGGAGAGCGGAGGCTGGGGGCAGAGGAGAGCGGAGGCAGGGGGGCAGGGGAGAACGGAGGCAGGGGAGAGCGGAGGCAGAGGAGAGCGGAGGCAGAGGAGAGCGGAGGCAGAGGAGAGTGGAGGCAGAGGAGGGCGGAGGCAGAGGAGGGCGGAGGCTGGAGAGCAGAGGCTGGAGGGCAGAGGAGAGCGGAGGCTGGGGGGCAGAGGAGAGCGGAGGCTGGGCGCAGAGGAGAGCGGAGGCAGGGAGGCAGGGGAGAGCGGAGGCAGGGGAGAGCGGAGGAAGAGGAGGGAGGAGGCTGGAGAGCAGAGGCTGGAGGGCAGAGGAGAGCGGAGGCTGGAGGGCAGAGGAAAGCGGAGGCTGGAGGGCAGAGGAGAGTGGAGGCTGGGGGGCAGAGGAGAGCAGAGGCTGGGGGGCAGAGGAGAGTGGAGGCTGGGGGGCAGAGGAGAGCGGAGGCAGGGGAGAGCGGAGGCAGAGGAGGGCGGAGGCTGGAGAGCAGAGGCTGGAGGGCAGAGGAGAGCGGAGGCTGGAGGGCAGAGGAGAGCGGAGGCTGGAGAGCAGAGGCTGGGGGGCAGAGGAGAGCAGAGGCTGGGGGGCAGAGGAGAGCGGAGGCTGGGGGGCAGAGGAGAGTGGAGGATGGGGGGCAGAGCAGAGGGGAGGCTGGGGGGCAGAGGAGGGTGGAGGCTGGAGAGCAGAGGCTCGAGGGCAGAGGAGAGCGTAGGCTGGGGGGCAGAGGAGAGCGGAGGCTGGGGGCAGAGGAGAGCGGAGGCAGGTGGGCAGGGGAGAGTGGAGGCAGGGGAGAGCGGAGGCAGAGGAGGGCGGAGGCTGGAGAGCAGAGGCTGGAGGGCACAGGAGAGCGGAGGCTGGAGGGCAGAGGAGAGCGGAAGCTGGAGAGCAGAGGCTGGGGGGCAGAGGAGAGCGGAGGCTGGGGGGCAGAGGGGAGGCTGGGGGGCAGAGGGGAGGCTGGGGGGCAGAGGAGAGCGGAGGCTGGGGGGCAGAAGAGAGCGGAGGCTGGGGGGCAGAGGAGAGCGGAGGCTGGGGGGCAGAGCAGAGCGGAGGGGGGGGCAGAGCAGAGGGGAGGCTGGGGGGCAGAGCAGAGGGGAGGCTGGGGGGCAGAGGAGAGCGGAGGCTAGGGGGCAGAGGAGGGCGGAGGCTGGAGAGCAGAGGCTGGAGGGCAGAGGAGAGCGGAGGCTGGAGGGCAGAGGAGAGCGGAGGCTGGAGAGCAGAGGCTGGGGGGCAGAGGAGAGCGGAGGCTGGGGGGCAGAGGGGAGGCTGGGGGCAGAGGAGAGCGGAGGCTGGGGGGCAGAGGAGAGCGGAGGCTGGGGGCAGAGGAGAGCGGAGGCAGGGGGGCAGGGGAGAGCGGAGGCAGGGGAGAGCGGAGGCAGAGGAGGGCGGAGGCTGGAGAGCAGAGGCTGGAGGGCAGAGGAGAGCGGAGGCTGGAGGGCAGAGGAGAGTGGAGGCTGGGGGTAGAGGAGAGCAGAGGCTGGAGGGCAGAGGAGAGCAGAGGCTGGGGGCAGAGGAGAGGGGAGGCTGGGGGGCAGAGGAGAGCAGAGGCTGGGGGGCAGAGGAGAGCAGAGGCTGGGGAGCAGAGGAAAGCGGAGGCTGGGGGGCAGAGCAGAGGGGAGGCTGGGGGGCAGAGCAGAGCGGAGGCTGGGGGGCAGAGGAGAGCGGAGGCTGGGGGGCAGAGGAGAGCGGAGGCTGGGGGGCAGAGGAGAGCGGAGGCTGGGGGGCAGGGGAGAGCGGAGGCAGGGGAGAGCGGAGGCAGAGGAGGGCGGAGGCTGGAGAGCAGAGGCTGGAGGGCAGAGGAGAGCGGAGGCTGGAGGGCAGAGGAGAGTGGAGGCTGGGGTAGAGGAGAGCAGAGGCTGGAGGGCAGAGGAGAGCAGAGGCTGGGGGGCAGAGGAGAGCGGAGGCAGGGGGGCAGAGGAGAGCGGAGGCAGAGGAGAGCGGAGGCAGAGGAGGGTGGAGGCTGGAGAGCAGAGGCTGGGGGGGCAGAGGAGAGCAGAGGCTGGGGCGCAGAGGAGAGCAGAGGCTGGGGGGCAGAGGAGAGCAGAGACTGGGGGGAAGAGGAGAGCAGAGGCTGGGGGGCAGAGGAGAGCAGAGGCTGGGGGGCAGAGGAGAGCAGAGGCTGGGGGGCAGAGGAGAGCAGAGGCTGGGGGGCAGAGGAGAGCGGAGGCTGGGGGGCAGAGGAGTGCGGAGGCTGGGGGGCAGAGGAGAGCGGAGGCTGGGGGGCAGAGCAGAGGGGAAGCTGGGGGGCAGAGCAGAGGGGAGGCTGGGGGGCAGAGCAGAGGGGAGGCTGGGGGGCAGAGCAGAGCGGAGGCTGGGGGGCAGAACACTCACTGGCAGTGGTGGCGGCGGTTCCGGAGGGGCCAGCTCCCTGATGGAGGAGAGTGAGCGGGTGTGTGCGGTGAGCGGCAGGACTGGGAGCGGTGCCGGCGGAGGCCGCACACCGGAGTGTGGGCCGGTTCTCGGATGTGGGTGGTCTCACACCGGGCAGTGTGCGGGGCCGGTGGCGGGATGGCGGTCCCTGATGGAGGAGAGTGAGCGGTGAGCTGCAGGGCTGTGGGCGGTGCCGGGGGAGGCCGCACACCGGAGTGTGGGCTGGGCAGGGGCGGTTCCCCGATGTGGATGGGCGCACACGGGGCTCAGTGCGGGGCCGGTGGCGGGATAGCGGTGAGTGGTGGAGCTTTAGCGCCCACCGCGAGCCGCTGTGCCATTTTGACAGCGGCTCGCGGTGAGCGCTACGCGCTCACCACTCGTGGGTCTGGTACTTCCGGTTCCGGTCTTTTACACAGGTCGTAGGCCATCACGGAAGTTGGCTGGATTGGCCGGAAGTGGCCTTTGGGTTTTATATATAAGATATTCATTTCCTTTGTGTGTATTTGAACAACACAAAAAAACTGAAAAAAAAGGACAAATTAGACATAATTTCACAAAGACTTCAATAATGGGCTGAAAAAAATAGTTGGCTCCTCAACTTAATATTTGGTTGAACACCCTTTAGAGTAAATAACTGCAATCAATCCCTTCCTATAATCATCAACAAGCTTCTTAGGCCGTCTTCACACCGCAATTTTTCGGGTCCGGGGCTGTTCGGTGTGAACTCCATGTATCCTTATGGCGCCGATTGACCTTATTTGGCCTCCCGTTTGCAAGTTTTCTGAGAGGATCCGGTTTTGTCCGATTTTTGCATCGGACACAAAACCGGAGACTGCAGCATTCTTTGTGCCCGATGCAAAAATCGGACAAAACCATATCCTCCAGCATGGGAGTCTATGGCCGCCGGATTCGGCAGAATATCGCGCCGGCTCCCGGACACATAGTGTTGAAAGAGCTGCGCCTATTAAAAGTAGCCGTTGCTGAATTTTAGCACCTGGAGAGCTCTGTTAGAGAATAGCTGCCATGATGTTGTTCTGAACAGCCATTTTGTATATAGTTGATATTGAGTATACAGGGCTTTGAAGCTAGAAAAGCAGACCACAAAGAATATTAAAAATGATCTCAAGAGTGATTAGCCAGCAGAGAGAAGCTAATTACGGTAGATCTGTTCTATGCACTCAGAAGCTTATGAAGAGTATATGGTGTATTTTTGTTATTTTTAATGGTGAGATGTAGGGAGATCGGCAAAACAGTAATCCAGGTAATTTGAAACAGACCTTATTATTTGTCAATATTTTAAGAATTATATGTATCTGCTAAGAGCTATGATGAGATTAATGATTATAGATAAGCTGAGTACAGATGTATAGCTTGTAATGTGATTAGTAATGATGTATTTCTATTGAATTTGATGTTCTCATACTGAACTTTTGCTTTCTCTTTGTTCTTTGTATACACACGCCTCTATGAAGTCATCTTTAATGCCTGTTTTTCAAAAAGTAGCCATCTAGATTTATCATCAATAGTTTTTATTAAGATTTTAAACATAACAGAATAAAAGTTGATGTAAGTTAGGGGTAAACATAAGATAGTCCGTCTAACTATAAGTTCCAACATTCCAAGTTCCCCTGCGGGGCATTACAGAATGAGGGCCAAGTCCACCCATAGAGGCAGCCCTTCGAAAAAGGCTCTCAATATTACAGACGTATCCGCAAGGGGGGGAATAGGGGGGTATGGGGGAGGTGGGGAAGTGGGAAAATAGGGGGGGGTGGGGGAGAGGGCAGGTAGGGGGTAGGACAGGGGGGGTAGGACCAGCGGGACCGAGTGGGAGGGGAGGGGGGTAGAATCGGGGGTTCACTTAGAAGGTAAGGGTAAGAGAGTGAGAGGGGGTTAGACAGAGAGAACAGTTTAGGGACCGAAAGGGGGGGGAGGGGAGTGGTCGGAAATTGACCAGAGAAGCTTCGCTTCGGCCCAGAGAGAGTCAAAATTCGCAGAAGGAGATCTGGAGAGCCAACGGGTGGGCCATCCATAATTCCCAGGCGTCCGCCACATAGCGTCTGGACCCAGGTAATATTCATGGCAGAATATGGAGTTCAATCTATCTACAAGATCTCCCAGGGATGGGGGGGAATCATGTTTCCATTTTGCCGCTATGCAGATTCTTGCCGCAGTCAAAACGTATGTGAGGAGGTGACGTAGCACAGGGGGAAATCCTCAATCCCTATATGTAGGACCGCTAATTGCGGCGTCAGAGGGATTTTAATGCTCGTAAGAGACTCCAGAAGTCCCGACACAACTTGCCAATATGGAGTCAGTCTAGGACAACTCCACCACATATGTGCTATGTTCCTTTTTTTCCCACATTGTCTCCAGCACAAGGGTGAAACACCCCGTCTGAAGTTTGCCAGTCTGGAGGGGGGAGTGTGCCATCTTAAATGAATCTTTTTCAAGAGTTCCACATGATTGATGCATCTAGTGGCTCTCATCATACACTGAACTGCACCCTCCCATTCCCTCTCATCTGTCCATATAGGAGACTTTAGTTGTCGGGTTATTTTCCACTAGTCCCCTATAAAGGTGAGTCAACCCTTTGGGTTTGTCAGATTCTACGGAAATAAAGTGTAGAAGAGGGACAATCCCGGAGGTTTCAAGTCATGCCGACAGAATCTCGATCGGAGGAAGTGAGCTACTTGGTGAAACTGCAGGAATGTGTGTTCCAAGGTTGGGTAAGTGTCCACAAACTCTGTGAAGTTCGCCATTCCGCTTGGACCCAAAAAGTCGCTTAAATTCTCTATGCCATGCTCTCTCCAACGGATGAGGCTCAGGGAGGGGATATGTAGCCGCAATGCGGCCAGTGGGATCTCAGTGACTGGCAATTTGGCCCAGCCGCTCACGAGACTCCTCCATTCCTTAAGGAGTGCCCTCACTGTCAACAGAAGGCCATCCCTATCCACTTCTCCCAGTGACTCCGCTGCTAGAAGGTGACGCAGTGATCCTCCAGGCGATTTCTGAGATTCTTTTTGCCACCAACCAGAATTCTCGCTGCCCCTCCACCAGTCCCTAGCTGATTCTAAAATCACTGCCTTGAGATACATGGCAACATTTGGAACCCCCATCCCGCTACCTGCAAGCCGGAGGTACATGACTTTCCTCCGTACTCTGTTTGGTTTGTGAGCCCATACGAACCTGTTGATCACTGATTGGATACGGGACACCTCCCTGGCCGGATAAAGAATTGGCAAACATCTGAATAAATAAATGATCTTCGGGAGCCATAGCATTCGTACGGCCTGTACTTTAGCCATCCAAGACATGGATGTGAGGGGAGCAGTTTCTAGCGCCCCCTGCAGGTCCCCCACTAATCTTGTAACATTTCGGGAAGCTACCTCTGCCGTGGGACAAAGATAGATCCCCAAATAGGGGATGCCTTCCGGGCACCACTTGAAGGGGAAACACCTCGCTAGGCGCTCCGCCAACTCCACAGGCACATGTACTGGGAAGATCATCGACTTACTCGGATTTAATTTGTAGTAGGATACGCGTGCAAACATTTCAAGAGACCTCATTATCCCTGAAAGTGAGGAGGCAGGGTCTGTGACTGAGATTACAACGTCATCGGCGTATAGACCCACCACATGCGTTCTGTCTCCCACTGATATTCCCGAGACCGAAGGGTCCGCCCTGAGGAAGGCCGCCAGTGGCTCCATCAACAGGGCATATATCAGTGGGGAGAGAGGGCATCCTTGTCTGGTCCCGTTTGATATCGGGAGCACATGGGACAAATAAGCCGCTGAGAACACCCTAGCACATGGGCGGGAATATAGGCCGAGGATTGCCAACAAGATGGGGCCCGAAAATCCGAAGGAGCCGAGGACTTCCCGGAGGTAGCCCCAGCATATCCTATCAAACGCCTTCTCAGCGTCTAAAGACAGGACCACACATGGGCCCCCCCCCCCTCTCTCCCACCTCCATCAAGTTCAGCATTCTACGAGTTCCATCTCTAGCCTGTCTATGTTGCACGGATCCCACTTGTTCCTGGTGCACCAGGGAGGGGATCACCGCATTCAACCTGACCGCCAGCAGTTTCGAGTATATTTTCAAATCCGAATTTAATAAGGATATCGGGCGGTAGTTTTCCGGCCGGTCCGCTGCTTTCCCTGGTTTGGAGATGGTAGTAATTGTGGCTTCCAAGGCATGGCTTGGCACTGACCCTTCAGTCTGTCAGACAGAAAATAGTCGTTGCAGGTACGGCATGAGGACCGGACGGAAAGTCTTATAATATTCATTTGCGAACTCATCCGGGCCCGGCGCAGAATTAGTTTTTAATGAGAAAGTCACTTTATCAATTTCTGAGGGGGTAAAGGGCTTGTTCAATGCGTTTAATGTTTCGGCTGGGAGGGCCGGGAGATCCAATCCCCCCAGAAAATCCCTGATCGCTGGAGTCGTTGGCTGAGGAGTTCCCTCATCATTCTTCAGATTATATAATTTTTCATAATATAACGCGAACACCTCTGCTATCCCGGAAGGGTCCCGCACCACTTCCCCATCCGCACCCCTCATGGATGTAATCATAGTTTTGGCCTCCCTCTTTTTGAGTCGCCATGCAAGTAGACTTCCCGCCCTATCTCCCGCTGCATAATATTTAGTTTTCAGTTTCTGTAGGGACTTTACATATTGTTGTAGAAAAAGAGCTCTCAGTTTGTTTCGGAGGTCAAGAATTTGGGCTAGGAGGGAAGAGGACGGACATGCATTATTGAGAGATTCTAGGTGCTGAATCCTGTCCGTCCTCTCCAACCTTAACTTTTCCCGGTTCCGTTTCAACTGGGCGGCTTTTTGTAGGAGAAGACCCCGGAGAACCGCTTTGTGGGCATACCACAGCTTGTCATCCGAAACTCCCCCATTGTCGTTTATGGAGAAATATTCATGCAGCTTGGCTTCCACTTCCCCAGTAATCTGGGGGTCAGCCAGGAGGCCTACATTCAATCTCCAGCGCCGGGAGAAACCACCTCCCATCCTCAGTTCGATTTCTAGTGATATCGGAGCATGGTCCAACCATGTGAGAATGCCCACTTCCGAGGCCCTACAGACCTCCAAAGCGGCAACACTCACTAGGAAGAGGTTGATTCTGGAATAAGATATGTGAACATGCGAGAAGAAGGAATAATCCCTCTCCTCAGCATGCTGGTATCTCCAGACATCGTGGAGGTGGAACTCCCGGCACATGGGCCCAAGGGTCCCCCTCACCCGCGTAGCCGGGGAAGAGGAGTCTAGGCGGCTCTCCATCACTACGTTGAAGTCCCCACAAACGATCAATTTACCCACCGCCAACTCCCTCAATTTTCCCAGTAGGGCTCTCACAAATTTAATTTGCCCTGTGTTAGGGGCATAAATATTTGCCAGGGTGAATGTGTCTCCCGATATCTCGCATTTTATAATCAGATATCTCCCTTCTGGATCTGCAAGACTGTCGATCACCTGAAATTGCACTGTCCCCTTGACAAGGATGCTAACCCCTGCTTTTTTCACAGTATGGTTGGCATGGTAGATATAGGGAAACGAGACGTTGTGGAGTCTGCAGTTATCACTCTCAATCAGATGCGTTTCCTGAATGCAAATGATATCTGTGGCCGATGTTTTTGCCTCTCTCCACAAAAAGGATCTCTTAGCTGGAGAGTTAAGGCCTTTGACATTGAGCGATAGCATTTTAAGTTTCATGTTGGAAAATCTGTGCCTAATGGACCAGCTCTCTCGCGGTCGGTATTCTCTGCGTGGTCAAGAAGGAGATAGGGAGAGAGACGTAAGAAGGGGGAGAGAAAAAGTCTGAGAGGGGTAGGATGGACTAGGAGGAAGAAAAGGAGAGGCCGAGAGGGGGGGGGACAGAGGGTACGAGGGGTCTAGTAGGGAAAGCAGGAGATGTGTTACTACTTCTCTGGGCTTGAGTGGGAGGGGAAGTATCCCCGCTGGTCTTAGGGGAGGGAAGGGGAAGGAATGTGGGTGGGGGGGGGTGAATACAAGGGGGTAGGGATCAGAAGGGAAACACCAAGGTTATACCGAAATACTGAACACCAAACACTTATGTAAACTTCAAAAAGTGCCCAATTATTATTGGACCTACTGGGGGGGAAGATCCCCCTTACTCCTGGTGATTATCCAGGTGATTGGCACCAGATCCCTACAAGGGGAAATTAGTGACCGGCAGCTGCACCCTGTTACCGGAATTCACCTAGGCAATCCCAGGAGTTATACAAAACAAAAATGGAAGACCAATCACACTGAACCAACATCAAGTCTGTGCTGTCATGGGGCCTCTTTCGCATTGGAATCCTCTCTTTTATCCCGGTTGGTATCCCTGCGAGGGGATGAACGGTTGTTAGTTGAAGTTAGACCCCACGTCTTGAGCGTTTTCCTCAAAAAGGTGGAAGAGGAGAACGACTGACTCTTTCCATTGTATTTAAAGTTCAATGCCACAGGGGACCCCCAACTATACATTATGCCGTTTTCCCTGAGGGTTTTACATCCAGAGGCAAAGTCTCTTCTGCGAGATAAAGTCCCAGGGGAGAGATCCGGGAAGACCTGAATCCCTGAAAATGGCTCTGGAAGCGGGGGGCCACTCCTCATCCGTCTCAGTAGTTGGTCTCGAATCCCCGATCTCGGCAGGGACACCAGGATGTCTCTCAGGATCTCAGGGTTTGCCGGTTTGGGGATCCTAAAGGCTTTTTCAATAGTCAAATGTTCAGGTGGGATCTCTGGGAGAGCTGCATGGAGAAAAGCGCTGGCCACTTGAAGCACCTCTGATTCGTCTCCTGACTCTGCAATACCACGCAGCTTCATGTTATTTTTTCTGATCTGATCCTCCAGATGACATAATGTGGAGGACACCGACCCCATTTCTTTGTCTAGCTCAGCATGACTGTCTGCTAGGCTGTTATGGGCTGAGGCGAACTCCTCCATCTTCCCCTCTAATTGTGAGGTCCTCTCATTAAGCGCCCCCAGGTCCTCCCTGATAGCGCCTTTAAGATCCCTCATATCTTCTATTATGGAATGTCTCTGGGCAGCAAGGAGAGCCTTTAGAGCCCCCTGCGTGACCGGAGCTTGGTCATCGCTCTCCCTGCTTCTCTGAGGCGCGCAGGGAACGCTGCCCAGCTGGGGAGGCGGGAGGTGGGCGCTCCGGAGCTGGCGCCATGTTAGCTGGGGAAGAGCGCGGTCTGCCCGGATCAAAGTAATCGGTCACCTTGTTATCCATTTGCCTTCTGCGGGAGGCAGTCCGGGGCATGATGAGGAAAGTTCAGAGGGGTTCACCCGCCAATATGTAGGCACGGGAGGTCCAGGAGAGCAGGTATACTGCCGATTCAGCGGTCCCAAGCGAGGAGCTCCTTTAGCATGCGTCCGGCGCCATCAGCAGCTGGACACCCCCCCCATAGCCTCCTAGATTTAGCTATGTATAAAAAAGGCCTCATTATATAGTTCGGGCCCAGACCACAATGCCAGAATCGTGATACCATCTTGTGTCTGGACACCTGCGTGTGTCATCATGCTTTGTATCTTGTATCCTATCTGTTTTGTCGCATTCTCTATAATAAACCCAGCCCCTGCTTTAGAAGAATTGTCTACAGAGTTTTCTCGGACTTTGGTAACTAACAGACAAGGACTTTCTTTCAAACTCCACGGCTGAAATTTCAGAACTGTGGCCAGCTCCCCTTTATCTGCGGTGCTGAAATGTCAGCACTGAACAGCGCCAGCAATGAAGCCGGCAAAAAGCATCTGGCTTCCGGTTCTGCTTGTCCGTGGCTGTCAGTTTATGTCCGGTGCATCCTGCAAAACACCGGACAGAACCTGATAGTGAAAAATCGCGGCGTGAAGCTGGCCTTATACCCTTATACCTCTCAACTGGGATTTTGGACTCTTCTTTTGCAAACTGCTCCAGGTCTCTCATATTTGAAGGCGCCTTCTCCCAACAGCAATTTTAGGATCTCTCCACAGCTGTTCAATGGGATTTAGATCCGGACTCATTGCTGCTCACTTTAGAACTCTCCAACGCTTTGTTTCCATCCATTTCTCAGTGCTTCTTAAAATATACTTTTTGAAAGACCCGTGAACTAGGATGCAAACCCAGATTTCTATTCCACATGGAGAAAGAGAAGAGGATAAACCCACACTACTGCAAAGATTATTTACCGTATATACTCGTGTATAAGCCGACCCGTGTATAAGCCGACCCCCCCTACTTTTGCCCCCAAAACTTGGGAAAATCTATTGACTCGTGTATAAGCCGAGGGTGGACCCCAGCACAGGTATACAGCCCCCAGCAGTGTGGTATACAGCAGCCTCCCCAGTGGTATATACAGGCCCCAGCAGTGTTACAGCAGCAGCCCCAGTGGTATATACAGCAGCAGCCCCAGTGGTAGTATACAGCAGCCCCAGAGGTATATACAGCAGCCCCAGTGGTAGTATACAGCAGCAGCCCCAGTGGTAGTATACACGCAGCCCCAGTAGTATATACAGCCCCAGTGGTAGTATACACGCAGTCCCAGTAGTTTACACAGCCCCAGTAGTATATACAGCCCCAGTGGTATATACAGCCCCAGTGGTAGTATACAGCAGCCCCAGTAGTATATACAGCCCCAGTGGTAGTATACAGCAGCCCCAGTGGTATATTCAGCCCCAGTGGTAGTATACAGCAGCCCCAGTGGTATATACAGCCCCAGTGGTAGTATACAGCAGCCCCAGTGGTATATACAGCCCCAGTGCTAGTATACATACAGCCCCAGTAGTATATACAGCCCCAGTAGTATATACAGCCCCAGTGGTAGTATACATACAGCCCCAGTAGTATATACAGCCCCAGAGGTATATACAGCCCCAGTGGTAGTATACAGCAGCCCCAGTGGTATATACAGCCCCAGTGGTAGTATCCAGCAGCCCCAGAGGTAGTATACAGCCCCCCCATCAGTATACAGCAGCCCCAGAGGTATATACAGCCCCAGTAGTATATACAGCCCCAGTGGTAGTATCCAGCAGCCCCAGTAGTATATACAGCCCCAGTGGTAGTATACATACAGCCCCAGTAGTATATACAGCCCCAGTAGTATATACAGCCCCAGTGGTATATACAGCCCCAGTGGTAGTAAACAGGGCCCCAGCAGGGCCCCCCTCATAGTTTGGCGCCCCCACCTCACTTGCTGGCCCCCCCCCCGGCATTCAGCCCTGCGCATATACATTACCTGTCTAGCATCTGTCACCCTCCGGTGGCGGATCGCGGCTCCTGGGCTCCGGGCTCCATCTTCCTCTCTGTCTTCCTGCTTTGTGGCCGGGGCTCATCGCGATGACGTCATCGCGACGCCGACCGGTCACGTGACAAGCAGGAAGACAGAGAGGAAGATGGAAGCCGGAGCCGGAGCCGTGATCCGCCACTGGAGGGTGACAGCTGCTAGACAGGTAATGTATATGCGCAGCGCTGCATGCGGGGGGGCCAGCAAGTGAGGTGGGGGCGCCAAACTTTGAGGGGACCGTATTGACTCGCGTATAAGCCGAGGGGGGACTTTTCAGCCCAATTTTTGGGCTGAAAAACTCGGCTTATACGCGAGTATATACGGTAGGTCAAATCAAATGAAAATGTATGATTTTATTAAGGCAATGCATTGCACAGAATGATTTCTGCAGAGTAGCAGATCAGAGAAAAAGGACAAAAAAGGACTGAATGCTAAGGCTGGCTTCACACCACGGCAGAGTCCGGTCCGGGGCTATCCAGATTACTGACTTACTGAAGCACTAAATTAGTTTGGTAACCTCATTGAGCTTTGTACTTCTTAGGCCGGTGTATCCAATCATGAGAAAAGCTATTTCAGGTGTCCACTTGCAAGTTGTTCTCCTATTTGCATCTTCTCTGAGGAGTGGCATAATGGGCTCCTCAAAACAGCTCTCAAATGATCTTAAAAAAAAGATTGTTCAACATAGTTGTTCAGGGGAAGGATACAAAAAGTTGTCTCAGAGATTTAACCTGTCAGTTTCCACTGTGAGGAACATAGTAAGGAAATGGAAGACTACAGGGACAGTTCTTGTAAAGGCCAGAAGTGGCAGGCCAACAAAAATATCAGAAAGGCAGAGAAGAAGAATGGTGAGAACAGTCAAGAACAATTCACAGACCACATCCAAAGACCTGCAGCATCGTCTTGCTGCAGATGGTGTCACTGTGCATCAGTCAACAATACAGCGCACACTGCACAAGGAGAAGCTGTATGAGAAAGTGATGCATAAGAAGCCGTTTCTGCATGCACGCCACAAACAGAGTCGCCTGAGGTATGCAAAAGCACATTTGGACAAGCCAGTTTCATTTTGGAAGAAGGTCCTGTGGACTGATGATACAAAGATTGAGTTTTTTGGTCATACAACAAGGCGTTATGCATGGCGCCACAAAAACACAGCATTCCAAGAAAAACACTTGCTACCCAGTGTCAAATTTGGGGGAGGATCCATCATGCTTTTGGGCTGTGTGGCCAATGACGGCACCGGGAATCTTGTTAAAGTTGAGGGTCGCATGGATTCCACTCAGTATCAGCAGATTCTTGAGAATAATGTTCAAGAATCAGTGTCAAGGTTGAATTTACGCCGGGATGGATCTTTCAGCAAGACAATGATCCAAAACACCGCTCCAAATCTACTCAGGCATTCATGCAGAGGAACAATTACAATGTTCTGGAATGGCCATCCCAGTCCCCAGACCTGAATATCATTGAACATCTGTGGGATGTTTTGAAGCGGGCTGTCAATGCTCGGCGACCATCAAACTTAACTGAACTGGAATTGTTTTGTAAAGAGGAATGGTCAAAAATACCTTCATCCAGGATCCAGGAACTCATTAACAGCTACAGGAAGCGACTAGAGGCTGTTATATTCGCAAAAGGTGGATCTACTAAATATTAATGTCACTTTTCTGTTGAGGTGCCCATACTTTTGCACTTGTCAAATTTTGAAATAATGCATATTTCACATTTTCGGTTAGTACAATAAACCTCATTTCAATCCTGAAATATTACTGTGTCCATCAGTTATTACATATATCACACTGAAATAGCTGTTGCAAAAACCCAATTTTAAACAAAAAAAAATGAGTAAGATTAAGATGGGTGCCCAAACTTTTTCATATGACTGTAATAATGCGTAAAAGTGTAATACGTGGTAATAAAAGTGCATATAACTGTGTTAGACAAATTGGCCGACCCAATCTAAATAGTAAAATTCTAAGTATGAAACTGCCTAATTTCATCACGGGAGCCTGATATGTGAAAATGTCTGAGTACAAAAGATGGAAAAAAGGATAAGAAAAAGTCTAATAATAAAGTATAGCAACGTTTGTGAGGACTATTATTGCATTACCGAAAAGTTAAGCTAATATAGAATATTATAAGAATATATATCCCAGTCAGTGTGTGATAAAAAGTACCCTAGCGGATAAAAATATAATTACAAGCATGAAAAAATAAGGAGTGACAATACCTTAATGTTTCAAATAGATGGCACCAGAATTCGTCTACGTTCTCCCTGAAGAGAGAATTTGCATTAATGTTTGAAATGCACTTAATCCAATGAAAAATGATAAGAATAATGGTGATCTTGCAAAAATAAAAAAATGATATAAAAATTAAGAGTAAATAAAGAAACAAACAAAAAAACCTTATACAATATAAAATAACTTTACTGAAGACATGATGCGTATATTATAACTTTATAGCTGTATATAAGAATAATTTTACTGAAGACATACACCTATACTGTGTAATTCAAGGTAATGTACACCACTCCAAAAGTGATATTGCACCATCCAAAAATAAGATTAGTAGAGAACAGTATAAATTGTTGGAAAAATATCCAATTAAAGTGGTCCAGTAAAAAATATGTTGCCACATCAGAAACATTATTTGGGCATGAGGAGTGTTTAGAACGAAACAACCTCAACCATCCTACAACTGGGATCAAAAGGAATTGTATCTCTGTGGAAGAGAACAGGTGAGTGTGTAAAAAAACAGAAACCTTAAAGGGAACCTGTCAGCTCGTTCTACCCCCCTATGCTATCACTACCTGTCCCTGCACCTTGTGAGCTGATCCCTAACCATCCCTTTCTGATCTAAAAGTGCCCTATAAAGTTTAAGAAAAATTATTTATAACTTACATGCAGTCACCATCCATAGACTGGAAAGGTGGGCTCCGGGGCTCCATTGTCCCACCTTGTTGGCTCATAGCACGCCCCGCTTGGCGTCCTCATTCTTTGTGCTGTGACACCTCTTTTTGAAATTTCCGCCTCCTTTGCTGCTATGATACACCAGGCCGGAACGTCATATCCGGCCCAGTGCATTGTGGGGCTGAACGCGTAGTACGGCCTGGCTCAGCTTCAATATGTGCACAGTGCAAGCGCCGGACTTGGGTCGTACAAGATGACCAGCCTCCACAATGCCAGATATGACGTTACGGCCAAGGCAGAATGCATCAGAAGAGGCTGGAATTTTGAAATGAGGAGGAGATCAAGGGATGGAACAATGATTTCCAGAGAGCAAGCGAGGAGGAGGAATGGAACCCTGGAGCCCTCCCACCGCAGACTACACGTAAGTATATAACTATTTTTCTTAATCTTTATAGGGCCCTTTTAGGTGAGACAGGGATGGTTAGGGATCAGCTAGAAAGGTCAGGGACAGCTAGTGATAGGTTAGGGGGAGTAGATCGAGGAGACAGGTTCCCTTTAAATCACCTATGGCTCTATGCAACAACTCTGTCATTATCGCGTTTAGCATTTCCACATATTTGGTAAATCATGGAAGAGTCACTTCCCATAACCACTTAGCCCCTCCATGCCCTTCCACCTCAGTTTTATCATACAATTTTCTGTAGTATTCCCCCAATATTTTGTTTATTTCTTTCGGATCTGTTGTTCTCCCCCTCCTTTTTTTATAAAAGCTCTTAATTAAAGTTGGCGGCCTTCTTCCACTAGATTTGCCAACTTCTTCCCCACCTTATTGCAAAACGTATGCAGGTCAACCTCCTGCTGCGATCTCAATAAAGGTTCCTTTTTGTCTGCCCAGTCCTCGAAGGTCTGCTTTGTTTTCTTTCAACTGCGCTGATTAGGTGGCGCCCCCGATGGTCAGGCATCACACCGGGTATTACACTCATAAAAGCAGTGTAATTTTACCCAACTGCAAGTGGATGCTGGGCTGGTGGGTGGGACCCATTCCTGCACTCCCACACTAGAGTAGTGGTGGGAAGTTACTCCTGGGAGGGATATAGTCACCTCTAGAGGGAGTCAGAGAGTCAGAGTCGGAGTAGAGTCGAGTTGGAGTGTGGAGCAAGTCGGGAGGCCTAACAAAACAGCTTCAGGCTCATCCTGAGGAAAGATGAAAGGGGAGCCTGAGGGGATCCTGAGAGAGGGTGCCTGATGCGTGAGTCTGGGCCCAAGAGAGAAAGGGGGAACCCCAGTGTGAAGCGACCATAGTCCAGGGAGCTTCCCCAGTCCACCACGGGAACGCCGAAACCGAGGACACAGCCAGAGTCCAGCTCTAAGGCTGCCTTCAGACTTGCAGATGCATCTGCAGCGTTTTGCAGATGCATCTGCAAGCATCTGCATGCAGACCGCGGCCCCTATGTTTATAATGGAGTGCACGGCGGTCTGCAGATGCTTGCAGACTGCCGTGCGCTCTCATTGCCCGCCATTAGTGATCTGTGCGCAGGCGGATGCCTGCGCACAAATCACACACTCTCGCCTGCACCACGGACGCAACATCTCGCATCCTGCGCACAGATCACTAATGGCGGGCAATGAGAGCGCACGGCGGTCTGCAAGCATCTGCAGACCGCCGTGCGCTCCATTATAAACATAGGGGCTGCGGTCTGCATGCAGATGCTTGCAGATGCATCTGCAAAACGCTGCAGATGCATCTGCAAGTCTGAAGGCAGCCTAAGATCATCAACTGGCTGCTGCAGTCTGTTCACCGACTGCAGCACCCAGCCACATGGAGCGGTCCACCTGCTTCTTCACTTCAAGGAAGGGGAGCCCCTAAAGTACCTTCAAGGACTAAATGCGTCTGGACTAATCCTAGGTGGGGAAGAAAGGACACGAGTTCGTCAACTAAGGCATACCACGGGTACCTCCATACCACCTGGCATCCACTTGCAGCCTCCTGTAGAGCTACCTGTTTGTTTAACATCTTGCTGAGCTGTGGACATTGTATGCTGCTTCTGACTGTTTACATATACTTCATATAAAAACAACCCTAGAGTCAGGCCAAAATCAAAGTCAAAGTGCTCTTTATTAAAATTGACAACATAAGTGCCGTAATAAAAGTAATGCCAAAGCGGCACACGAGACAGGTGACCACATGAAATTATACACAATACATGCTAATATACCAATTAAGTACTCTGCTGCCTGCCCAAAATATATAACCAATACAATGCCCCAGAACCTGTGTGCATAACAGGCAAGCATGCAAAATTTAAAAACCAAGTGTCAGTTCATGGGTCCAAAGTATTACCTGTCCGTGGCCGCCTCCCCCTCACGCGTTTCGCAAAGGCTTCTTCCGAGGGGGGTGACCATGGAGGGGAAACCTGGTCCTTTAATACAGAAGTATGGAGTTTCAGCGTCTGTCGTCAATTCCGGTGATTAAACCGGAAGTGACGAATACCAGTGCGTCACCTCCGTTGTTTGTTGCATTGCTAGGGAACCCGCCTGTATGCTGCCCGACTGTGAGGTGAGTGGAACGTCACTTCCGCCCTCACATCAGCGTGCATCATACTTGCGTCTCGTCACGTGATTTCATTAAAAGCACGTGATCGGCACCGTCTTAAAGCAACGCCCATATCTGTCAATTGCGAGCAAGGAGGTAAGATGATGTGTCCTCAAAGTGTCCGCCCACTACCAAGGGGCGTAAACGACAACGTAGTTGCCGCACATCCTCAGCAGTGCACAGGTAATAGATAACATCATCATTAACCCCCATTATGGGCGCCCAACCTGGGAACCATCCCATAAAATGTGCTCTGATAGATTAATTTGATACTGCACGGAGGTGCATATGTAAGTAATACAAATACAAAGACATATTGAGAGACAACTGATATTCCACATTCCTAGAATGGGACAGCAAAATAAGGTGCATAGTGCAAATATCTTAATGAATATAATATAAAACACATCCAAACTGCACCGGCTGGTGACATACAACCCATCACATCCGAAACATACATACTAAGTGAAAAAATATTGAGAAGGGAGCCAGTAATCGCTCCAAAGTGCGACATCTAATACATAGAAAACTACGTCCTATTATGGACACAACTGCAAGGTGCAATGTTCATGCTGTCTTCATTCAAAGTCTCTATATCTTCCAAACTCCAACTACTTCAACCTAAAATAAAAACAAAAATTAAAATACAGACACAAAGTTTAATATAAAACAATGTTTTATTAATGTTTTCCCACACACCATCTACAAAAATGGGGCAAAACTCAATAAGTCATTGAGACCATGGGGACGAACACTCCCAACCTTCATTATCCATTTAGCTTCCAACTGGGCCAGTGTCTTCTTAAGGTCACCTCCACGTATGTTTACATGAACCTTATCGAACCCAAATGCTTTTAATAAATTGGCATTGCAGCCATGGGCAGTCTTGAAATGTCTAGCGATTGGCTTTAAAAGGGAGAGATCATCTTCTGCCTCAGCTTTTATTATATCTAACACGTGTTCCCTGATTCTCACCTTAATTTGTCTGGATGTCAGGCCTATATACACCAACTTGCAGGGACAAGTAGCATAGTATACAACATCAGTGGAGTTGCAACTGATATTTTGAGTGATCAAGAATTTTTCGGACCCGTCACAAGAGAAAAATTCGGTGGCACGTATTAAATTTGGACATGTCACAGAATTTCCACAATGAAAGAAGCCCCACCTGGGTCCCTTTGTTCCAAATAGTCCTCCTTTCTTAGGTCCCTCATATAAACTATGTACTAACATGTCCCTAAGATTCGGCGATCTTCTGTATGTAACCATCGGGTATCTATGTATATGTCCATTTAACCCTAGGTCTGATGTTAGTAGCGGCCATAATTTCTTTAAAGCTCCCTCAATCTTCTGCCACTGGTTACTAAACCCAGCTATCATTCTCACCTGGCTTTCTTGTTTCTTCTTGCTTTTTGACTGTAAGAGAAGATTCCTTTCAGCCTGCACGGCCCTACGGTATCCCTTTTGAACCATTTTTCCAGAATACCCACGATCTAGAAATCTGTTTGTCAGCTCTTCAGCCTGTTGATGAAGCAAATTGTCATTGGAACAGATCCTCCTGGCACGGAGAAACTGTCCCACTGGAATCCCCTAATCAAATGGGACGGATGGGCAGAAGTGGCATGGAGTACTGCGTTGCCCGCCATAATTTTCCTGAAAAGGTCAGTTACCAAATGGCCATACTCACCTTTCCTTACTTTCACATCCAGGAAGTCGACTTCCATCTTGCTGTACATCATGGTCAGTCTGATATTGCGTGTGTTGTTATTCAATTCCTCCAGAAATTTCATCAGATCATGCTCTTGACCCTGCCATATGACAAAAACGTCATCAATAAAGCGTGTCCACAACACCACTTTATCTCCCAGAGCGGTGGGATTAGTCACAAATGTTTCCCTTTCCCACGCCCCCATAAAAAGGTTGGCATATGAGGGAGCAAAAGCTGCCCCCATAGCCGTACCCTGCTTTTGGAGGTAGTATTTGTCACGAAATACAAGGAAATTATGTGACAAGGCAAATTCCAGGAGGTTCACCAAAAATAGAACCAGGGATGCGTCCAAATCGGACATAGATAGATACATCTCTGTGGCTTCTATTCCATCTTTGTGACGTATGGAAGTGTAGAGAGACTTACATCCATCGTCACAAGCCACATATCCTCCTCCAATACTACACCCTCGATTTTATTGAGGAAATCATTGGTGTCATGCAAGTATGCCGGCAATGTTTCCACCATAGGTTTCAAAAAGATGATCCAAGTACTTGCCCATCTGCTCACAATGACTGCCCATCCCCCATCCCCAACACAATAGGGCTCCAGGTGGGTTTTGTGTACATTTGTGTACCTTAGGTAATAGGTATAGACAAGCTGTCTACGGTGATGCCGGAACCAACCCATCTCGAACTTCCTTGTTGATAGTGCCCAATACAAAAGCCTCGTCCACCAATTTGTATAATTCCTTGAGAAAAGACAAAGTTGGATTATATGTCAGGGGTATATAACAAGATTTATTACCCAGTTGGCCATTGCTTCCTGTTCATACAATTTAATAACAACATTTCCGCCTTTGTCTGAAGCTTTTATGATCACAGTCTCTCATTTACTTCAATTCCTTAGTGGCCCGCCTCTGACCTTCTGAGATATTCTCGCCAAAATTCCCACTAGGGATTTTCCGAAACTCATCCGTTACCATTTTGAAGAAAAGATCAATATTTGGGTACAGGTTTAAAGCTGGACATTTTTTTGTCTTCGGAAAATTAAACTTGACCACATGAAATTATACACAATACATGCTAATATACCAATTAAGTACTCTGCTGCCTGCACAAAATATATAACCAATACACGCTGAACGTTGGAACTCCATACTTCTGTATAAAAGGACCAGGTTTCCCCTCCATGGTCACCCCCTAGGAAGAAGCCTTTGCGAAACACGTAAGGGGGCGGCGGCCACGGACAGGTAATACTTTGGACCCATGATCTGACACTTGGTATTTACATTTTGCATGCGTGCCTGTTATGCACCCAGGTTCTGGGGCATTGTATTGGTTACATATTTTGTGCAGGCAGCAGAGTACTTAAATGGTATATGGTAACTCAGGTTGCTAGACCCGGTTCTGTGCCCGGTAAAAGAGTTCAGTCTGTGTGGAAATATCCAGCCAGCGAGGATGTGTAGTCAAAGGCATTCCATCCCTTTGGGACGAGAGAGAGGCCTGTCCTTCTCCATGTGGGAGGCACCTGTCCCTCTGACCGAATGTATGAGAACCTGTGGCCGGATGCAGGTGTTAAGATGGATCCTAGAGTGGGGAACCATGGCTGATCCTGGAGGGTGCGATTCAGGTGCAGGGTACAGCTGTTGACCTAGAGACCTGCCTAGGTATGGAGGTTTGGTGGCGTCTGGTGGCTCGAACCATGGTGAGGAGGTCTTGGTGACACCTGGTTTGGCCCGATAACTTAGGTTTGCCAATCTCTGTTCTGGGCCTGAAAAGGGTGGCAGCAGCACCATGGATATTGTATGATGGGCTGTGTAAGTGTAGAACAATAGGTATGGGGGTCCATGAATGTAGCATGATGGACCACATGCAGTGTATAAGTTCCCGGTCAGGCTGGAGCCTGTACTGTGCCATAGTTGGGTGATTCATAAGGGCGTATGTAAAATTACCCTGTATGAGGTGAATCATAGGGCGTATGTAAAAGTACCCTGTGTGACGGAAACGTGGTGAGAGAAAGAGTACGGCTCAAGGGCCAGGCGGTTGTAGCCGCAATTAGGACTGACCATAGATCATGTTATGGTTCCGTTGACCTTGGATAAATGTGTTAGGCTGTCTGCAGCATAGCAACCTGTATGAGACCTGTGTGAACAGGGCTGTATCCAGATCCCGGAGGAACTGTTAGATAATGCAAAGAGAGCCGGCAGCTGGAACCACTATTGAGTTTGATGGTTAAGATATGATCCCGTTGATACATACTAATAGTAATTGTTAAATGTATGGGTAAAGGTCCAGCGGTCGTTAGTGCTGCTAATGTTCGATGGAGATGTGGTCACGAGTCCCGGTGAATATATTCCTTAAATGTAGGGATGAGCGAGTATGCTTGTCACTACTCGGTACTCGCACGAATATCTCGGTACTCGGGGTAGTCGGCGAGTATCGAGTAATCTCGCGATACTCTTGCTATGCTCGGGGTCCACCTCCCTGCATGTTGGCACTCTTTACAGAGCCAGCGCGCATGCAGGGATTGGCTAACAGCCACTGTAAAGCCACAGTCCTGTTGGTTGTGGCTTTACAGTGATTGGCTGGCCGCACAGCGTGATCAAGTCTTTATAAGATCTGACCGCGCTGTGCTCGTCACTCTGATCCACAGACAGGCAGTGTAGGGAGTGGTGCTGCTGATTGAGGGACAGATTTGTGGCCTTTCAGCTAGTGTAGGTGCAGGGCTGCCAATCTAATTACCACAACAGTCCTTCTGAGGACTAATAGAGCTGTATGCAGGCAGGGAGGCAGGGTATATAGCAAACTTCGTTGTGCCAGTATACCAGCCTGCATCACATCTTGGGCTGGTGTACAGGCTGGGAATCTCATCCATCCCAAAACAGTGCTTTTAGGGATTAATTTAGCTCTCTATAGGCAGGAGTGGATTGTAGCGGAAATTAGGATACGTCAAAACACTCTGTATTCTAGTCAGCGTTTGTGTCTGACCGGTCCACCTCCTTGGATTTAACCTCTAATCTCTAATTTCAGTGTCCAGTTTAAAACCAACTCTTGTCTGCATTCATTTACCCTTTTTGTGTGCCAGGAGTGGGTTGTAGCGGAAATTAGAATACGCCAAAACACTCTGTATTCTCGTCAGCATTTTTGTCTGACCGGTCCACCTTCTGGGATTTAACCTCTAATCTCTAATCTCAGTGTCCAGCTAAAAAACAACTCTTGTCTGCATTAATTTACCATTTTTGTGCGCCAGGAGTGGGTTGTAGCAGAAATTAGGATACGCCAAAACACTCTGTATTCTCGTCAGCGTTTGTGTCTGACCGGTCATCCTGCTGGGATTTAACCTCTAATCTCTAATCTCAGTGTCCAGCTAAAAAACAACTCTTGTCTGCATTAATTTACCATTTTTGTGCGCCAGGAGTGGGTTGTAGCAGAAATTAGGATACGCCAAAACACTCTGTATTCTCGTCAGTGTTTGTGTCTGACCGGTCATCCTGCTGGGATTTAACCTCTAATCTCTAATCTCAGTGTCCAGCTAAAAAACAACTCTTGTCTGAATTCATTTACCATTTTTGTGCGCGAGGAGTGGGTTGTAGCGGAAATTAGGTTACGCCAAAACACTCTGTATTCTTGTCAGCGTTTGTGTCTGATCGGTCCTCCTGCTGGGATTTAACCTCTAATCTCTAATCTCAGTGTCCAGCTAAAAAACAAATCTTGTCTGCATTAATTTACCATTTTTGTGCGCTAGGAGTGGGTTGTAGCGGAAATTAGGATACGCCAAAACACTGTATTCTCGTCAGCGTTTGTGTCTGACCGATCCACCTGCTGGGATTTAACCTCTAATCTCTCATTTCCGTGTCCAGCTAAAAAACAACTCTTGTCTGCATTCATTTACCTTTTTTGTGCACCAGGAGTGGGTTGTAGCGGAAATTAGGATACGCCAAAATACTCTGTATTCTCGTCAGCGTTTGTGTCTGACCGGTCCACCTGCTGGGATTTAACCTCTAATCTCTAATCTCAGTGTCCAGCTAAAAACCAACTCTTATCTGCATTCATTTACCTTTTTTGTGCGCCACGAGAGTGTTGTAGCGGAAATTAGGATACACCAAAACACTGTATTCTCGTCAGCATTTGTGTCTGACTGGTCCACCTGCTGGATTTCAACCTCTAATCTCAGTGTCCAGCTAAAAACCAACTCTTATCTGCATTCATTTACCTTTTTTGTGAGCCACGAGAGTGTTGTAGCGGAAATTAGGATACACCACAACACTGTATTCTCGTCAGCATTTGTGTCTGACTGGTCCACCTGCTGGATTTCAACCTCTAATCTCAGTGTCTAGCTAAAAACCAACTCTTGTCTGCATTCATTTACCATATTTGTGCGCCAGGAGTGGGTTGTAGCAGAAATTAGGATACGCCAAAACACTCTGTATTCTCGTCAGCATTTGTGTCTGACCGGCCCACCTGCTGGGATTTAACCTCTAAAGGCTCTCTCACACCTAGCGACGGGGCTGTAGATGTCGGCGGCGACTGGCGGTGCGCGCACATTTTTGGCGCCCCGCCAGCGTCGCCGTCCCCCATTTACATGGGGCGACTTCTACAGCCCCGTGCTGGCGAGCTGACAGGCGGCATCGCCACTGGGGTGTCTGAAAACCCCAGCGGCGATGCAGGACAATGGGAGCCTATGGCTCCCATCGCCTGACAGGTCGCCGGCGGCCGGTTATATGGGGCGATGTCTGCACATCGCCCCAGATCGGTCGCCTGTATTCAGAGCACTGCTCTGAAACCAGGCGACCTCCCGGCGGCGCCGACATCACCCCTTTACATGAGGCGACATAGGGGCGATGTCACCACCGATAGGCCACGCCCCTACTTCACCGATGTAATCGGCGGCGATGTGGCCTGGTGTAACGGGGCCTTAATCTCTAATCTCAGTGTCCAGCTAAAAACCAACTCTTGTCTGCATTCATTTACCATTTTTGTGCGCCAGGAGTGGGTTGTAGCGGAAATTAGGATACGCCAAAACACTCTGTATTCTTGTCAGCTTTTGTGTCTGACCGGTCCACCTGCTGGGATTTAACCTCTAATCTCTAATCTCAGTGTCCAGGTAAAAACCAACTCTTGTCTGCATTCATGTACCATTTTTGTGCGCCAGGAGGGGTTTGTAGCTCCAATTTGTATACGCGAAAACACTCAGTATACTCGTGTCCGTGTTTGTGTCTGACCGGTATAGCTGCTGTAATTCAATCTCTAATCTCAGTATCCAGCTCAAAAACAACTGGTCAGCATTTTCAGTTGACACGAAGGTGCATTTATCAGTAATGATTCCACCTGCGGTAAAAAAAAAACGCTCTGACAAAACGCTAGAGGCAGGGAAGGCCAGGACTTCCAAGGTGTAGAGGGACAATTCCTGCCACGTGTCCAACATGGATACCCAATAATTATAAGGCACAGAGGAATCTAGGAGCACTTTCGATCGGCAAGGTACTCCTTCAGCATCTTTACAAACTTTGCAGTCCTTGTGACAGTACCCCGCACCTGAGGGCCTGTGCTATGGGAGGGGCTAAGAAAACTCTCCCAGATCTTTGAGGGTGTTCCCCTAAAAGTGGCATAATACGCTGACAACATTGTTCACAGCAGTGACCTTGGATTCTGAAATGCTTACAGGGGTCTACCCCATGCTGTTCCCATGTCATTTCAGCACTGCTCTGATACTTTTGTGACATTTATAGGGTTTATCCATGCTCCCGGGGGTCATGCCAGAAAAATACTCGGGTCTCCCATAGGATAACGTTGGGCTCAGTGCTCGAGCCGAGTACACGAGTATCTTGGGATGCTCGGCCCGAGCTTCGAGCACCCGAGCATTTTAGTACTTGCTCATCTCTACTTAAATTTATGATATGTTCTATTGTATTTGTAATGTCGTGTTGATTAATGTTCATATGTGAGTGAACTATGTATTTATAATGTGATGTGAGCAGTTTATAGGCATTTAGTAAACTGCTGTATAATGTTTTACAGTCAAAAACAGTGGCTTTGGTGTCATTATCCTTTGCCAAGTGAGCCCCTAGGTGAGCGCTTCCTCACAATACACACATATATACAGTGGGGAAAATAAGTATTTAGTCTGTCACCAGTTGTCAAGTTCTCCCACTTAAAAAGATGAGAGGTCTGTAATTGATATCATAGGTAGACCTCAACTATGAGAGACAAAATGAGAAAACAAATCCTGAAAAATCACATTGTCTGATTTGGAAACAAATTTTTTTCAAATTTTGGTGGAAAATAAATATTTGGTCAATAACAAAAAATCATCTCACTACTTTGTTATGTATTCTTTGTTGGCAATGACAAAGGTCAAACGTTTTTTGTAAGGTTAGCACACACTGTTGCTGGTATGTTGGCCCATTCCTCCATGCAGATCTCCTCTAGAGCAGTGAAGTTTTGGGGCTGTTGCTGGCAACACTGATTTTCAACTCCCTCCAAAGGTTTTCTATAAGGTTTAGGTCTGGTGACTGGATAGGCCACTCGAGGACCTTGAAATGCTTTTTATGAAGCCACTCCTTCATTGCCCTGGCAGTGTGCTTGGCAGTGTGTATTGTCATCATGAAAGACCCTGCCATGTTTCATCTTCAATTCCCTTGCTGATGGAAGGAGGTTTGCACTCAAAATTTCACGATACATAGCCCCATTCATTCTTTCATGTACACGGATCAGTCGTCCTGGTCTCTTGACAGAGAAACAGCCCCAAAGCATGATGTTTCCACCCCCTTGCTTCACAGTAGATATGGTGTTCTTTGCATGCAACTCAGCATTCTTTCTCCTCCATACATGACATGTTGTGTTTCTACCAAACAGTTCTACTTTGGTTTCATCTGACTATATGTCATTCTCCCAATCTTCTGCTCAAATGCTCTCTAGCAAACTTCAGATGGGCCAGGACATGTAATGGCTTAAGCAGGGGGACAGGTCTGGCACTGCAGGATCTGAGTCCCTGGCGGAGTTGTGTGTTACTGATGGTAGTCTGTGTAATGTTGGTCCCATCTTTCTTCACGTCATTCAATAGGTCCCCCTGTGTGGTTTTGGGATTTTTGCTCACCGTTCTTGAAATCATTTTGACCCCATGGGGTGAGATCTTGCGTGGAGCCCCAGACTGAGGAAAATTATCAGTATTCTATTATGTCTTCCATTTTCAAATTATTGCTCCCAGAGTTGATTTCTTCACACCAAGCTGCTTGCCTATTGCAGATTCAGTCTTCCCAGCCTGGTGCAGGGCTACAATTTTGTTTCTGGTGCCCTTCGACAGCTCTTTGGTCTTCACCATAGTGGAGTTTGAAGTGTGACTGTTTGAGGTTGCGGAAAGGTGTATTTTATGCTGATATCAAGTTCAAACAGGTGACAGTACTACAGGTAATGAGTGGAGGACAGAGGAGCCTCTTAAAGAAGAAGTTACAGGTCAGTGAGAACCAGAAATCTTGCTTGTTTGTAGGTAACCAAATACTTATTTTCCACCAAAATTTTAAAAAAATTATTTCCAAATCAGACAGTGATTTTCAGGATTTGTTTTCTCATTTAGTCTCTCATATTTGAGGTCTACCTATGATGTCAACTACAGGCCTCTCTCCTCTTTTTAAGTGGGAAAACTTGCACAATTGGTGGATGACTAAATACTTTTTTTCCGCACTGTACATACATTACCATATATGGTTGACATTACCATATATGGGCAATAATGCCATATATGGGCATTACAATATATGAACATTACCATATATGGTTGACATTACCATATATGGGCAATATTGCCATATATGGGCATTACAATATATGAGCATTACGCTCAGGCAACGACGGGCTCTACAGCTACTATAGTATAATTTTCTCAACTCTCTTTAGTCCCCCACTGCTCTGGTCTCTCTGCAAGTGTCCTGCACTTTGCATAGCTCAGCACCGCATAGAGCGCTGGCAGGGGGAGAATGATGGAGGAGAGAGATTGTGGAGGGGGGCTGCGGGTGAGAGGGGTCCGATCCTCAGGGACATACATTCATCTAAAGCAGGCGCTTAGGTCAGTGGGCACCTGTACCCCCAGGCCCAGTTGCAACCCCCTGCAACTACGATCGTTACACCCTTGAAAAGTACAAAGAAACATATTGAGACTGATTTCAGACTTTTTAACAATTAATCTGTTTTATTAGTCACTCACTACTGTGGGTGTAATACTTAGCAAATTTTTGCAAACGTTTTATATATCTTTCCCCAATGAATTAGATATATTTAAAGGATTTTGTTTTCAGTGACTCCTTCACTGTGAGAAGGACTCACAGGGAACAGGGAATAGGAGTAAGCTCACCCCTCCTTCTCAGAAGATCCAGTCAGGTGCTGCAGCTGACGGCCGGCCACCGCCCAAGTCAAGGAATATAATGAAGATATGCTGGCACCTTCATCCGATGAAAAAGTTTTTACTTTATTATGTAATTCACAACATTAAAATAAAAGCATCTTGGTGGCTGAGCATGCCCCGTCAGACGCGTTTCGATAAAAATCTTTATCAATGACAAAGAGGCAACAAAACAACATGCAATATATATATACAAAAAACATTACACCTGTGAGATTACAAACGAGTGTCACCTGAATGGGTTAAGTAAAAAACAATGACTTGAATGGTCTCATTATAGAATATAGGAAAAAAGTTCTCTAAAATGCAAAGGAACTACTTTATATTACAACATGAAGGATAGCAGCAAAGATACAAGAACATGTGCATATGTATAATGTATATAGCAATAGATTAAATGAATAGTGGCAATGTACAGAGAGAGGGGATACACTTAACGCAAAATATTATACACAATTGTTAGATGTACTGGATATAACCTGGATTAGGAAGAAAAAGTAGGAGCCTGTCCTGGTATAAGGATGTATATGAACAGGACTAGTTAATTTCAACAAAAAGCACTTGTATTAATAAAAATACATCAAATCGCTCCTATAATTCATTCCCCCAGGAAATCTGCTGTTCAAGCATAATATCCAGAAACTTTCGCGATTTAACATGTCTCGGATTCGATCCCCTCCTCGTACTGAGCTCCTCACCACCTCCAATCCTTTAACAGACAACTTGCTGGTGTCGCCACCGTGATATTCGGAAAAATGCTTAGATAAGCCTGACATAGAGCGTCTATTCCCTGAGGATGAAGGGTTGGCTGCTGATATATGTTCTGAGATACGTTTTCTTAGAGGCCGACTGGTACAACCAATATAGTCTAAATTGCAGGACATGCAAGAAGCCATGTAAACCACAAAGGTGGTCGCACAGTTAATGTAATTTTTTATTTTATAAATTCTACCGCTAGATCTATCCTGGAATACATCTGTTTTTTTCATGTACCTGCATAGGTTACAACGAGGTTGACCACATTTAAAATTGCCAGTGTATCGTAGCCAAGTGGGTTTGCTGTGGCAGTCCACTTGCTTAAAGAGACTCGGTGACACATGACTGGCAAGATCGCGACCCTTCCTAGCAACGCACCTGAAACCATAATTTAGAACCTTGCGCAATGATGTATCTTGATATAGCATCGGAACATATTTATGTAAAATGTCCACGATGCCGTTGTAATCAGTGCTAAATGGGGTAGAAAAGGTAATGGGTTGTTTCCTATTTTGAGATAAGGGACGTTGATTATGTTGTTTATGACAGTCCATCAACTGCTCTCTGGTTTTACTTTCGACGATTTTTTTGGCGCGATTGACAACCCACCCTTTGTAGCCCCTGGTTTTCAGTCTTTGTTCTATGTCAGTAGCCTGTTTATTATATTCACTCTCTAGGGTACACATGCGTTTGGCTCTAATGAATTCTCCTACCGGTAAGTTTTTAACCGTATGAGGAGAATGGCAACTATCAGCATGCAGTAATGTGTTGCCGGATATGGGCTTTCTATAAAGATTGGTGATGACCCTACCAGACCCAGCATCCCCTGTAAGTGTACAATCAAGAAAGGGAGCAGAGGTACCAAGATCCTGCATAGTGAACTTTAAATTCATGGCATTATCATTACAAAAATCAAAAAATGATGTGATACTGGGGTTGGATGAACCTCCTGGGGGTACACCCCAAACAAAAATGAGATCATCAATATAACGTCCATACCACTTAGGGAAAAGATGGTATGGATTGTTTGGGGAAAAAAGGAACTCCCTCTCCCACACAGACATGTAAAGATTGGCCAATGAGGGGGAAAATTTCGCCCCCATTGGACAACCGCATGTCTGGAGGAAGAAGGAGTTCTCAAATTTGAAAAAATTATTCTTTAGGAGAAATTGTACTGCCATGAGAATGAAGTTCACCATGTCCTGTGAGAAAGGAGAGTCCTGAAAAACAATACTTAGAGCTTGCAATGCTTTTTCATGTGGGATACAAGAATATAATGATATCACATCAAGTGTGACCCATCTGTCACCGCGAGCCCATTTAAAATCCTTTAAAGCATATAGTAGATGTTTAGTGTCCCTAACATAACCAAGAGAGGAGACAACTAACGGCTGTAGCTGTTGATCTACCCATTCTGATAAAGGTTCAATTAAAGAACCAATCCCAGCCACTATAGGTCTAAGAGGAGGTGGAAATAAATTCTTGTGGGTTTTAGGCAAGGCGTGAAAAATCGGACATACTGGGTTAGACACAAACATATGTTTGTGTTGTTTCTCGGTGATTACACCCAGAGCCATGCCCTCATCCAACAAGGTCTTTAAGTCCGCCCTCACTTTTTCAGTAGGGTCTCTTTTTAAAATTCTGTATGTATCACCATCACTTAGCATATTCATGACCTCTCTACGATAGAGGGCAGCGTCCAACACTACTACAGATCCCCCTTTGTCTGAATTGCGAACAATAATGTGAGGATTTGATTTTAGATCCTCCAAAGCCAATCTACTAGAAGGAGGAAGATTATCACCTGTATTGTTTTGATTGTTTAAAAGATCCCTTATCTCACCTTCCACAATTGTCTGAAAAGAATCCATTATTGGAGCCCTAGATTTAATAGGGTAATAATATGGATTAGGTACAGTTGTAGCTTTGCCATGGGAGGTACAGTTTGATATGGAGATGTCACCTTCTTTCTGCAAGGCATTTAAAGCGGACAAAGTGCATACGTCTTTAAAAGGCATGCACAATTTGTCCGGATCAAATATATTATTGCCTTTTTCAGTATATGTCAGAAAATCTGGTTGTGCACCATAATCAATGGAGAAATCAGTATTCATAGATGAAGATGGAGTTTGATCGGGCTGAGGTGCTATCGAACCATCAAGGAAATGTCGTTTAATAGTAAGGTTTCTAACAAATTTGTTTACATCCTTGATGGTTTGAAACAGATCAGCTCGACTGGAAGGTACAAAATTTAAGCCCCTTCCCAGTAAATCCAAATGATTTTTCGTCAAAATACATGCTGATAGATTTATTACATCAAATTGTGTTGACACATTAGATATAATGGGAATAGTATTGGAAGAAGGAACTGGGTCGCTTAAGCTAACAGTGACATGCAGCCACACAAGAGATATGATCCACACCACCACCAAACACAATATCCCTCACCCTGTGGGGGTGGACCTGACATCCGAGGACCAAGCCTCAACCACAGCTATTGCCCCGGACCACAATTACAACTGTATAAGAAGGGCATAGCTGAACTAGAGCTCATGCAGAGAAGAGCAACCAAGGGAATGTGTGAACTTCAATAGCAAGGCATATTATCAAACTTGGGGTCAATCAGTTTGGAAAAATGAAGACTTTGGGGTGAGAAAAGGGGCTTTTGCTACATCTAGAGGAAAGATGGTTTAATCATGATTGACCCGCCCAGGAGTCTTTGGAACTCGGTACCCGGGCGTTAGTGTTGGGGTGATGTCTCGGTGGCCGGTGCCTGGGCCTGTAATCCTGGAGGTCACTGGGTATAATGGGGGAAAAATTAATAAAAATAAAAGAATGAAGTCTCGTGACGCCACCTGCAGTTTCTTGTGATCTCACCAGCGCCGCTATTTGTCCACCAGGAACGATTGTATTGCAGCCAGTTGATAACGCTCCCTGCAGGCGGAGCGGAGTCCCCAGGGCAGTGCTACTGCTGGGCTGGTTGTTGTGGCAGCAGCTGCTTCTTAATTTAAGCAGAATGCGATACCGGAGGCTTATGGGCTCTGTACAGGTAGTTTACTGGTAACAAGTTCACGGCAGTTCAGGTACACAGTTACACAGTCTTTGCGGGTAGCTGGCCAGGTAGTCACTGGAGGGTACAATGTCTCCCGTTGTGGACCGGGATTCCCCCAGACCATTTACTCTGAAAGTCTGGCACTGGGTCTCCCCCTTCCATCTGGGTCACCACTACTTTTATGGCGCCCTCTCTGCGGTGTCACTCTAGAACTTGCTCCTTGCTTCTTTCCTCAGACTAGACTAGATCCGTCTGTGTGTTTCCTGCTCCTTTTACCCTAACACTCCTCCCACCGGGACTGGTTACCCTGGCAACGGGTTAGCAGATTGGTCCCCTAGTCTAGGTGTAGGGATGCTGGGATGAGAGCCTCAGTTCAACATTATCCCCTCCAATGACTGGGATGCCACACACTCTGTTTTGGGTGCAGTACCACTACTGTGACGCACTGACCAGTGGGGCGCCACATGATCACAAAAGACAGTTCTTTACTGTAAGACAAGTGAGACTATGTATCTCTGCCATATGATGTTGTAATTGCTGATTAATTACTGAAGTTCAAATAGTGCCTAGATACCTTTCTTGAAAATATAATATTACACATTATTAACACTAAATTATGTGATGGGACATTGATCCAGCAATTGGGAACT
Source organism: Allobates femoralis (assembly GCA_033576535.1). Classification (NCBI taxonomy): domain Eukaryota; kingdom Metazoa; phylum Chordata; class Amphibia; order Anura; family Aromobatidae; genus Allobates; species Allobates femoralis. The sequence continues at coordinate 324,329,574 of JARQOC010000006.1, forward strand.
TGTCTGATTGCCATATGTGGAGTCAGAAATATTTTTTTTCCTAGTATGAGGCAATTAGCAACTGCCTCTTTGGGTTTTGTCTTCCTCTGGATCAACATATTAGGCTATGCCAGGGGTTGGGAATTCCAGGTCTTAAGGGCTGCCAACAGTGCATGTTGTCAGGATTTCCTTAGCATTGCAAAGGTGCTAATTCCAACCCCTGTGCAATGCTAAGGAAATCCTGAAAACATGACCTGTTGGTGGCTCTTGAGGCCTCGAGGTGCCCACCCATGGGCTATAGGGTCACCTCAATTGGATTTATGTCTATTTTCAACCTTTAAAACTATGAAACTATTTTAATCTCTGTTTGTTACAACAGTTTACTGGCTGTATCTCAATTTTATGAATATATGGTACTTCAGATTGATATGTTCATTTTATTTTTTTCTATATTTCACAGTAATATTCTCTCAATAGGTTCTTTGAATAGAAAATGTTTTCTACTAAATCAATTTGTTGTTCTCACTAATGGGTGGAGGACTCCCATAGCTATTTAAACAGAACCAACTATTTCACTGATTGAAAAGAATTCTCTTTTCTGTTCCTAATATTCCCATTTTTGAAATGAACAACTACATTCTACAAAATCAAATCAACATGTAGGTTTTCGTGTGGATTTTTCATTGGCTTTCAAAGAGAAAAAAAATCAATGCTTAAAATGCTCAAATTAAATAGATATACTGTACAATAAAAATCTATAATTAGATGAGCAGATACAGTGCCTTTTGAAAGTGTTTGCCCCCTTGAACTTTTCAACCTTTTTCCACATTTCAGGCTTCAAACATAAAGATATAAATTCTAATTTTTTTGTGAAGAATCAACAACAAGTGGGACACAAACGTGAAGTGGAATGAAATTTATTGGATATTTTAAACTTTTTTAACAAAAAACTGAAAAGTGGGGCGTGCAATATTATTCAGCCCCTTTGAGTTAATAATTTGTAGTGCCACCTCTCTATCAGTTTTGCACATCGAGAGACTGAAATTCTTCCCATTCTTCCTTGCAAAACAGCTGGAGCTCAGTGAGGTTTGATGGAGAGCGTTTGTGAACAGCAGTTTTCAGCTCTTTCCACAGATTCTAGATTAGATTCAGGTCTGGACTTTGTCTTGACCATTCTAACACCTGGATATGTTTATTTTTGAACCATTCCATCGTAGATTTTGCTTTATGTTTGGGATCATTGTCTTGTTGGAAGATAAATCTCCGTCCCAGTCTCAGGTCTTTTGCAGACTCCAACAGGTTAAGCTTGTATATGAACATGTGTACATGAACAATACAGATCCTGTGTTTGGCTCTGTCCATCTTCTAATCAATTTTAACCATCTTCCCTGTCCGTGCTGAAGAAAAGCAGGCCCAAACCATGATGCTGCCACCACCATGTTTGACAATGGGGATGGTGTTTTGAGGGTGAGGAGCTGTGTTACTTTTATGCCAAACATATCATTTTGCATTGTGACCAAAAAGTTTGATTTTGGTTTCATCTGACCAGAGCACCTTATTCCACATGTTTGGTGGCTTGTGGCAAACTTCAAACGAGACTTTTTATGGATATCTTTGAGAAATGGCTTTACTCTTCCATAAAGGCCAGATTTGTGCAGTGTACGACTGATTGTTGTCCTATGAACAGACTCTCCCACCTCAGCTGTAGATCTCTGCAGTTCATCCAGAGTGATCATGGGCCTTTTGGCTGCATCTCTGATCAGTCTTCTCCTTGCTCGAGATGAAAGTTTAGAGGGATGTCCGGATCTTGGTAGATTTGCAGTGGTCTGATACTCCTTCCATTTCAATATAATCGCTTGCACAGTGCTCCTTGAGATGTTTAAAATTTGGGAAATCTTTTTGTATCCAAATCTGGCTTTATACTTCGCCACAACAGTATCTCGGACCTGCCTGGTGTGTTCCTTGGTCTTCATGATGCTCTCTGTTCTTGAAACAGAACCCTGAGACTATCACAGAGCAGGTGCATTTATACAGAGACTTGATTACACACAGGTGGATTCTATGTATCATTACCAGTCATTTAGGACAATATTGGATCATTCAGAGATCCTCACTGAACTTCTGGAGTGAGTTTGCTGCACTGAAAGTAAAGGGGCTGAATAATATTGCACGCCCCACTTTTCAGTTTTTTATTTGTTAAAAAAGTTTAAAATATCCAATAAATTTCGTTACACTTCACGATTGTGTCCCACTTGTTGTTGATTCTTCACAAAAATGTTAGAATTTATATCTTTATGTTTGAAGCCTGAAATGTGGCAAAAGGTTGAAAAGTTAAGGGGGCCAAATACTTTCACAAGGCACTGTATGTATGGTATAAACAGGTGCAGCTCAATAAATCAGAATATCATCAAAAAGATCATTTATTTCAGTAATTTAATACAAAAAGTGAAATGCATATATCATATAGAGTCATTACAAACAGAGTGATCTATTTCAAGTGTTTATTTATGTTAATGTTGATGATTATGGCTTACAGCCAATGAAAACCCAAAGGTCATTATCTCAGAAAATTAGAATATTATATAAGATCAACTGAAAAAATGATTTGTAACTCATAAGTGTTGGCCTAATGAAAAGTATGTACAGTAAATGCACTTAATACTTGGTTGGGGCTCCTTTTGCATGAATTACTGCATCAATGTGTTGTGTCATGGTGTCGATCAGCCTGTGGCACTGCTGAGGTGTTATGGAAGCCCAGGTTGCTTTGATAGCAGCCGTCAGCTTGTTTGCATTGTTGGGTCTGGTGTCTGTCATATTCCTATTAGATTTTCTATGGGGCTTAGGTCAGGCTACTTTGCTGGTCAATCAAGCACAGTGATATTGTGGTTATTAAACCAGGTATTGGTACTTTTGGCAGTGTGGACAGGTGTCAAGTCCTGCTGGAAAATGAAATGTATATGAAGCGCTATAACATTTCCTTGTAGATGATAGCACTGACTTTGGTCTTGATAAAACACAGTGGACCTACACCAGCAGATGACATGGCTCCTCAAACCATCACTGATCGTGGAAACTTCACACTAGACCTCAAGCAGCTTGGATTGTGACCTCTCCACTCTTCCTTCAGAGTCTGGGACCTTGATTTCCAATTATCTTTTGTGGCTTACCTCCCTTGTGGAATGTGTCAATGACTGCCTTCTAGGAAGATTATTGTAGTCCGATCTATGGAGCGCCAGGTACAGGAGAGGGAGAGTTTTACCTTTACAAACCTTTATTTGGATATTAAATAACCATATTAAGTCATATTAATGATGAATTAATATCCAAATAAAGTTTTGTAAAGATAAAACTCTCCCTCTCCTGTGCCTGGCGGGCCACAGACTGCACTACATTAATCTTCCTGTTTCTATCCGTCAGCGAGGGTTCTGTGGCAGGAGCAGCCTACTGGGACTAGAGAGCAATGCTAATCTGACTTAAGGACCTGCGATAACATCACTTCTGCTCATGTGACAACCTGACATCAGTGTTCCACACAGACCTGCATCTCCTGGTGGTGTAAGCGTGTCCTTCACACCCAAGTTCTCTCTCTCCCATTATGTCTGAAGCCTCAAATGTGGCAAAAGGTTGTAAAGTTCAAGGGGGCCAAATACTTTCACAAGGCACTGTATGTATGGTATAAACAGGTGCAGCTCAATAAATCAGAATATCATCAAAAAGATAATTTATTTCAGTAATTTAATACAAAAAGTGAAATGCATATGTTATGTAGAGTCATTACAAACAGACTGATCTATTTCAACTGTTTATTTCTGTTAATGTTGATTATTATGGCTTACAGCCAATGAAAACCCGAAAGTCATTATCTCAGAAAATTAGAATATTATATAAGATCAACATACACTTAGCACAACCCGGCCAGCTTAGTGGGTAATTTTTTCTAAAATGTTAAGCCGCACTGGACCACCAGGTATTACCCAGAAGCACCCCTTTTCTCTATTTCTGTCTAAATGACTGCCTCCTAGACATCTGTCAAGTCAGCAGTCTTCCCCATGATTGTGTAGCCTACTGATCCAAACTAAGGGACCATTTTAAAAGCTTTGCAGGTGTTTTGTGTTAATTATTAAAATTTTCTGAGATCACGTTTGGGTTTTCATTGGCTGTAAGCCATAATCATCATTAACATTAACAGAAAAAAACACCTGTAATACATCACTCTGTTTGTAACGACTATATAATATATACGTTTCAGTGTATGTATTGAATTACTGAAATAAATTATCTTTTTGGTGATATTCTAATTTATTAAGATGCACCTGTAAATACAGTTGAAACCAGAAGTTTACATACACTATATAAAGACACACATACACACGTTTTTCTCACTACCTGACATGAAACCAGAAAAAACCTTTCTTGTTTATTTAGGTCAATTAGGATTGCCATAATTATTAATATTTTCCTAATGCCAGAATGTCGGTGGCTGCTGGCGTCTGATTGGCCAGCGGCTCTCGTACTTGTATGGCAGCTCCCTTAATTGTACAGTGGCTGAAAGAGCTCAGAGCAGTGGGTGGACAGTGGGGCACTGAGCTCTCTCTGCTGCCGGTGGCTTTCAGTACTTGTTCAGTAGCTGAGAGGGCTCTGAGCGGTGGGTGGACAGCAGCCGGCGGACAGTGGTGTGCTCTGAGCTCTCTCAGCCGCTGTACAAGTATGGGAAGCTGTTGGCAGCAGATAAAGCTCAGAGCGGCGCTGGAATACTGTAAATACAGTGGCGGACAACGGGGGCCAATAAAGTACATCATTATCATCAGTGTAATCAGTATGACACATGCACAGTGCAAACTAGACAGATGCTCAGAATCCAAATCATTCCTCGTTAAGCAAGTTACAATGTTTCTGAAATAAAGTTAAGGGTCCATTACACAAAACGATATTGCTAACGATATCGTTGCAATGTCACTGTTTTTGACGTTGCAGCGATGTTAAAACAACATTATTGTGTGTGACATGTATCAACGATCAATGATAAGCCGTTGATCGTAGATTTATGGCCAGGACCATAAATCTGTCATTGGTCGTCCGCTGGTCAGCACACATCGGCACGTGTGACAGGGGCCAAACGGCCAGCGATAAGCGGAGCAGGCTGGTAACCATGGTAAACAGTGGGAATCTAGGCAGCGCGCAGCACCTACTTAACCGATGTATACCCTGGTTACCAGCCTTCTCCACTTACAGGCTGGTATCCAAGGTACACAGTGGGTAACTAGGGACAGCGCTGTCCCTAGTTACCTGCTGTGTACCTTGGATACCAGCCTGTAAGCGGAGAAGGCGGGTAACCAGGGTATACATCGGTTAAGTAGGTGCTGCGCGCTGCCTAGATACCCACTGTTTACCATGGTTTACCAGCCTGCTCACACTTACTACAGCCTGGGAGTAGGAGCTAGACATTGTGGAAAGACTATTTTATTCTTTTCCACGATGTCGCTGGTCCACTGGTCGCTTTGTGTATAGTGCATGTAAACTTCTGGTTTCAGCTGTTTATATATATATAAACATATATAGGAAACATCAGAAAAAAAGGGCACTCACCTGTATTTGTGCAACCAGTCGATCTTTATTCTGGGACCATTTTAACATGTTGCAGGGAGGGGTCGTGAAGGACGGAAGACAACAAGTGCCTTCTAAAGGTGCTAAGAAAGTATTTAGCCCATGCACAAAAATGTGCCCCAAGCGGGGAATTTTTTTTTTACGAAAGTTACAGGTCTCATAAAATGGGGACTCAAACCAAAAATTTTTTTTTTTTCAGAAAGTGCTAAAAAAATAGCCACTAAAATATAATAATAAGTTATATAAGTTTGGTGTCATTGTATTCATGCCAGAGAATTTTGTGCTTGGGGCACATTTTTGTGCATAGGCTAATATATTTTTATAAATCTGATTTCCGACTATTATCATGAGGGACAGATTCCTGTTATCAATTATGTGCACAGTTACCATAAATGGGCAGAGGCGGCACTTTTACTATTAGGGCCCCTTTACACGCCACCACAGGAAGGTAGCAACTGCCGGGCACTGGGGATAATTGTGCCTGTTGCCATGAAATTGCTACGAAATGGCGGCGTGTAAATAGGGCAGTTTCCTCCCGGTGTCCTGCAGTTGACTCAGATACCTGTTGCTGAGCCGTGCTCAAAAACCGAAGGCAACAGAAAGGCACAATTGCCATGGTAGTGGCGTCTAAATCGGGGCACAGGCATGGATGTTGCGTCGCCTAGTGAACTCCCAGGGGCGTGCCACGGTGTCATGGATACCACGCCCCATCAGCAATCATTGGTGGGGCTACTGTGTAACCATTGGCTGTCCCTTCACAGGGCGCCATATTTAAAGAGCTATCCATTCACAGTCCACAATTGCAATGGCGTCATGTATTAGCCAGCCTTCCTGCGCAGGCTGGCCAATCATGACGCTATTGCGTTGTCCAATCAACGCTTGTGCATCACGGAATACACAACTCTGTCACGCCTATGTACTTACGGCGCTAAATATGTACGCCCTATTCCTTTGTGGTAGCGGCGTGTAAAGCAGGGAAAGTATTCAACAGGAAGTTAGCCGCGGCACCTGTTGGCACTTCCGGGGAACAAAGATACCTTCAGTGGAGAACGTAATGGCGGCGTGTATATGCGGCATCAGCGATCGGTATCCACCGTTAAAAACGTGCACGTGCGGTGGATACCTGTTGCTAGGCACAGTGGCGGCGTGTGAAGGTACCTTTAGGGACACAGAGTACTATTGCCATATATGGGGATAGTTACCATAAGTGGGCATAGAGTGCACCATACCATGAGGGACACAGTCCTGTTATCCTATATGAGCATAGTTACCATATATGGGCACAGGGGGCACTATTACCATGAGTGACACAGAGTACTATTAGCATATATGGGTGTTACAGGGACAACCAGACACAGGAGCGATGACAGACGGCACAAGGCAATTATATAGATAGATAGTATATTTCATGCACAGTATGTAGCAGTTCACACTTGCTTGTTAGGAAGTGACATCAGTTTGTTATTTAGGTTATGCTGTCATGCCTTCTGACTGTGCACTCCTCCCCATTAGTGCTATCAGTTATCTTAGACTGCCGAGAGCCAACCAACACCCGCCTCCCAGCAAATGATGCGACACCAAATGTTTTACTTTATCAAAACTTTATTTGTGGAGAGGTAACGCTCTCAACTTTTACCACACATTGGCATAAACAGGGTCGCAGCTCTTTAAAACGGGAAAACTGCCCACCAACATAGGGTTCGGGAAGAACTACCGCCTTCGGCCTTCCGTTGCGGGTTTCTTACCACCGGATAGCTACCCCTTTTCCGCCGCTGCGACTTTAAAACAACCTAAAAAAAAAACAGGGAGGTAGGGTGGGAAACAGGTCCGGGTCCAAAGAGAGTGCAGGACGCTGTTGGGCAGGCGCTTTTATACTGGTGGGTGGACTCCTGCAGGAGGGGGTCCTCCTCCTCCCACGTCATAGCTGGGAGGAAGCTGGACTATGGGAAAATGGATGGGGGCCCAGCAGTCAGGGGGCAGCAGCCTAATCTGCGGCTGCAGTGACCCTAAGACTGCCGAGACCCAACCAACAAACGCCTCCCAGCAAATGACGCGACACCAAATGTTTTACTTTATCAAAACTTTATTTGTGGAGAGGTAACACTCTCATCTTTTACCACACATTGCCATAAACAGGGTCGCAGCTCTTTAAAACGGGCAAACTGCCCACCAACATAGGGTTCGGGAAGAATTACCGCCTTCGGCCTTCCGTTGCGCCTATCTTACCACCGGATAGCTACCCCTTTTACGCCAAGGAGTAGCGCTGCGCAGCAAGCTACGACCCCCCACCACCAAGCGACTGAAGGGCCTGTGCTACCCCTTCCCGTATACCAGCTAGGAAAATATCCATTCCGGACTCATTTAAATGAATCCCATCTGGTCTCATGAAACCAGAATTGTCACCCTCCAACCTGTGATGTCTCACCACCACCCCACTCTTAAATCTGATGAACCGGGAAATCCTTTGGTTCAGCATACGCCGGGATCTTTCAATAGCCCCGCCTTCCCTGGCACCATGCCAGGCGAGACGTGGCACCACCTCGGACCACACCATTTTCAAATCTGTAAAAAACAGGGAATTTGTCCATATCTGAATGCATCAGGATCAGTAGCTCCACCAATGGCAAGTATGCCAAATCATTGCCGCCGGCGTGTAACACGAGAACGACTGGTAACGTTACTGCTCTCGAAATCCTGACAACTTAGGGCAATACTTGAGGCCATGTCAAACCCCTGTATCCTCTCCAATTCACATCCAAGTCCGAAAATTCCAATGAGCGCCCGCCCGGGCGGGTATCGCATGCCTGGCCGCCCAATAAATGTAGGAATGCCCGATAATCCAAACTCTGGGCCGGTTTCCATCTGTAAGGAAATAACAGTTATTAATCATCCGATCAACTATAAAACACATCCAAATAACACCGTTCCTATTTACGCTTCATGCTAGCTTTTTTTTTTCTTTTGACCACTTTTAGCAGACTGTTAACCCACAGCAACATTCTACAAATCAACTCGGGCCTCATATACCTGACGAAACATCTGGATCGCCATCTCCCAATCCGCTGAATATCGTGTTCCGCCATGCCCGCTCGGGCGGCTTCCGTCGCCGCTCCTATCCGAAAAGAGTGGGTACCATAGTCTGATGCCGGTAAAACCGACAAAAATTGACCCACCAATAATGGGGACCTGTCTTCGTGAATGAAAAAAGTGTCGCTGACACCTCTCATGTTTGCGTATGCCGTAACCAGGGCCATGGGGCATACTGGGCCCGGGATCCCGAAAAGAGGAAACCAAGTCCCTTTCTCGTCCGGATCGTTTTTTGATTTTCGTAAGCGCAGTCGTAAACCATCACCACAAAACATAATGTTATCGCGTCACAGACCCTCCCGCCCCACACGGGATTTTGGTAAAACTTCCCCAATCCGAAGCGCACCGAAGAAGGTGAGTCCAAATGCTTCTGAAAATAAAACCGACTCGTACGTGGAAACGCACGCTGCAACAGTCCCCTTTATTAAATCAGCTAGCAGCTGAAATGTAGTAGGCCTTCTGCTATCCGTCCGGGGATCCAATCTCCACCAACCCTTCAATATGCGACCTACCAGAAAACTTTTTGTAACATCCGGCCAGATGCGCAACTAGAAATGAAAAGCTAAATTGGAAACCCGATTACGGGCCACCACCCCCGAAACGCCGCTGCTGTGCAGATCATGCAAGTATAACAGAGTATACCTCAACAGTGATTCGTTGGACAGCCCGACTGGGTTGTCGCCCATCAACCTAAACCTTACCGTATGATCTCCACGTGGAAGGCGCGATCGATGACCGGATAAGGTGCATCAAGTCTCCTGCAATTCCCACATTGATGCCGGGCAAACCGAACCTGTCGCCTGGGCGGGTGAAGTTCCCGAAATTTCTGAAAGTTAAAACGGGAGAGAGCATCAGCCACCTCATTATGACAACCTGGAATATGCTTAGCTCTAAACCACACGTTGAAAGACAAACATTTTAGGACAATAAACCTAAGGAGCGTAATGACCGGAGGAGATGAAGACGATAAGTGGTTAATCGCGTGGACCACGCTAGCGTTGTCCGACCAAAAACGTACCTGCCTGTTGTGCAGCTCCGAGCCCCACAAATCCACTGCCACCGCAATTGGGAATAATTCCAGCAATGTCAAATTTCTCGTCCAAACCCTCTCCACCCATGCGGCCGGCCACCCAGCCAAACACCATTGGTCGCTGAAAATAACCCCAAAGCCGGCAGAACCTGCCACATCCGAAAAAAGCTGGATGCCAGAATTGGAGCATCCCTCCTCCTGAAAACACGTACGCCCGTTGTACATTAACAGGAAAGTCTTCCAGACTCTCAAATCATCCTTAAGGGGCCGTGTAATCCTGATCCAATGATGAGAGCGGGACACTCCTCTTGTTGCGATGGAAATTCGTCTGGCAAAAATCTGGCCCATCGGCATCACTCTACAGGCAAAATTAAGGGATCCGAACAACGACTGCATTTGAACAAGCGTTACCTTCCCAACTGAAAGACATCCCTTGATCAGCTCGCTCAAGCCCAGAACCTTGTCCTGCGGGAGCCGAAAACTCCATTGCCAAGGAATCGATGACTATCCCTAGGAAGGATAGTTCCGTAACCAGACCTATGGTCTTATCTATAGACAGTGGCACACCGAAAAATCTTATTAAGGACCGAAAATTGATCCAAGATGTCCTGGCATGCGGGGAACCGGCAGGTCCCACAAACAAAAAGTCGTCGAGGTAGTGGGTAACAAATCTTGTATGGGCCTCCGCCCGGATCGCCCACTCCGAAAAGGTGCTAAATGTTTCAAAATACTGACAGACGATTGAACAGCCCATGGGCAAACATGTCATAAAAATACTGGCCTTCGAATGACACGCCCAAAAGGTGGTAGCAATCGGGATAAATGGGCAATAGCCAAAATGCTGATTTGATGTCCGATTTTGCCATAAGGGTGCCGCACCCGGCCTCCCTGACTAACTCAACCGCCCTGTCAAAAGAAACATATTGCACCGCTGAATCTGCACTCGGGATTCCGTCATTCACGGGAACCTCCCTTTGGGTAGGATAAATGGTGAATAAGGCGAAAATGTCCCTGTTGTTTCTTGGGAACAATACCCAGCGGGGAGTCCCGCAAGTTACGAAAAGGCGGGGAGTCAAACGGCCCCCGAAAGCGTCCCAATAGGACTTCTTTAGCCAATTTCTCACGCAAAACATCGGGAAGCAACACTGCCGACCGCAAGTTAGGGGCATAGGACGGAAAATTAGAAAAAACGAAGAGGATGAAAAAACCAAAGGAAAATCTGAAACGAATCTGGGCCGTGACGGCCTTATTGGGGTACCAGTCTAACAAGGGCCCCATCTTTATCACGTTCACCGGTGTCACGGACATTCCCCATGTGCATTGCTTCTAGGACCCCCGTTTTTTTGAGGGTGGCGGGTGCACTTAGCCGCCGCATGGGTTCCTCCGCAAGAGGAACACTCGTGCTTGTACTTACACAAGCCATAGAATTTGCAATGCCCTTCATTGAAGAGCCAATAGGTGTCCGGTCTGCGAACGACCGTTGTACCCGTGCTGGTACCAGGCCCAGCGGTTGCTGCCGGAAAGGGGGATGGAGCAGTTTTTTGAGCCAAGGCCTTAACGCCCCACCTGAGGTGTGGGTGTAGTGCTAATCGACGACGAAAATCCTCGTCGTACCTCCCCCACGCCGATCCCATGCCTTGTAAGAGCCATAGATGCTATCCATGTATATGAATAGCTCCGAACATCTTTCAGGGTGCCTTTGCCCCATTACACAATGCAAGACTGCGCAAAGCCCGCAACCAATTGTTAATCGTCTTCGCGACCTTGGGCTTGTGCTCGTAAACCCTGTTGCCAACCCTGCGCTCTCTATCTATCGAGTGCTGGTCTGTCGACACTAGCGACCAAATGTCAATGAACTTGTTTGCCCAAATGGCTTCCCTAACCATTAGATCTAAATGTGAACCCAGTGGGGGGACGCCACAAAATAAGCCATCCTTATATACCGTGTTTCCCCGATAGTAAGGCCCCCCCGATTGTAAGGCCGCCTAGGGGTAAAGGGGGGGCCTGCTAATGTAAGGCCTCCCCCGATTATAAGGCCTTACAACCGGGGGGGCCAATGTAAGGCCCCTAGCGGAGGGGGGGGGGAGCGGGAGCGGGTCGCACGTCACGTGCGCCCGCTCATTACATATGCACTGCATCCCCCTGTCAATCAGCGACAGGGGGAGCAGTGCATTATACTGTATATATGGGCCCCCTATTGCTGGCACACTACCCCCCTGTTCTGAGGCCCCCACCGCTGCTGCTGCTGCTGCAGAGATCTTACCCTCCAGGGTCTTGCAGCAGCCAGCGCGTCCGGTCCGTCCTCTGTCCTCGGCTGTCTTCCGGATCATGTGACCCGTCGCAGCGCATGACGTCATCACGACTGCGACCGGCCGGTCACATGATCCGGAAGACAGCCGAGGACAGAGGACGGACCGGACGCGCTGGCTGCTGCAAGAAGACCCTGGAGGGTAAGATCTCTGCAGCAGCAGCAGCGGTGGGGGCCTCAGAACAGGGGGTAGTGTGCCAGCAATAGGGGGCCCATATATACAGTATAATGCACTGCTCCCCTGTCGCTGATTGACAGGGGGATGCAGTGCATATGTAATGAGCGGGCGCACGTGACGTGCGACCCGCTCCCTCAGTGTCCCAGCAGTAGGGGGCCTGTAGGCCACACTGCTGGGGCACCCAATGTAAGGCCCCCCCTGAAAGTAAGACCGGGGGCCACTTTTGGCCCCCAAAAAAATGTAAGACAGGGTCTTACTTTCGGGGAAACACGGTATATCAGGTCTCGGAGGGGGAGGTGGTTTTGGAACGTCCACTAGCTGCATTACTTTGGGATTAACAAATACCTTATTCCCCGTAGACACCGATCCCACCCCCCAGGCTCCCGCATATGGGTATTCACCGATCGATGAGGCAGGTATCTGCTGTGCTCTTTCCAGAGGGGGATCTGACGCTGAGCTGAGTGGCGCACTGCTGTGTGTCCTGTTGGTCGTTCTCGTGACCTAACCGACAAGTCGTCCGATGAAGTAGGAGACCGCCAGTGTGAGGATCTTGAACGTCTGCTGCAGCAGCCAGACCTTGACCTGTGGGAATGGCGACAACTACTCCTACGCCTGCGACGGGTCAAAGTTCGCCGCCTGTAACCGTCCTCCTCCTCCTCCGAGGGGCTGAGTCCAATGCGGGCACCCACACCCCTTGTCGATCCTGGGACCGGGGTTCCTGCACCTGGTAGAGGTACACCAAGCTCCACGCCACCCGTCCCCTCAGGCCCCGACTGTACTGGGAACTAAGGTGTGGAAGTATGTAGTGGGGGCGCAATGAGCCCCGCGGGGTTAGCCTGCTGGCTCATCGCCTGATATATGGCAGGGTACTACGGGAATATTGGTGAGAAACTACCTGATCCCGGGTGAAATAAGGCTGTCGACAATATAGACTGTCCCACAGCTGGGGGGCAGCCCATATTTGGGCATAATGGCTGCTGTCCCGTGGCCAATTGAACCTCCCCACCTGCTGCAGCGTCCCTTTCCCTGTCCATGTCAGGGGTGACTGAGGGGTTAATGTTGGTGCTAGGCTGTGACATCAGGGGTTCATCTATCCCCCCACCTGATGCACTGGAGGAACTCTGTGCGCCTCCCATATCAACCCTCCCTTGTGGACCCGAGGAGGGGGTATCAAACCTGGGAGCCCCAGCAGGGGTGATCAGAGGAGCAGGGGTTACTGTAATCTGTGCAGAAGGGGGCACAATGATATGCTCAGAAGGGGGCACGGTAGCATACGCAGCAGGGGCACTTCAGTTATCGCCGCAGGAGCTTGCACGTGTGCTCCGGCGGCCAGAGAAGCCTGAGGACGGGTGGGCGGAGCCTGTGGAGCGGCGCGAGAAGACGACTTCCGCGCGCTCCTTTTTAAATTAGTTGGCTGGCTCAAGCGAGCCGGCGGGCGGGTAGCTCTTTTAGGTCGCCGCCCGCCGGCTTCCACTGCTTGAGCCTCAGCAGGGAGGGAGCCGGCGCTGGCTAACAGCGCCGCGATCCAAGCGCTAACCTCCCTGCTGATGCGCTACCGGATGCCCAACTGGTCTGGGTCCAAAGAGAGTGCCGGACGCTGTTGGGCAGGGGCTTTTATACTAGTGGGTGAATCTCTCCATGAGGGGGTCCTCCTCCTCCCACGTCATAGCTGGGAGGAAGCTTGGAAAATGGAGGGGGGCCCAGCAGTCAGGGGGCAGCAGCCTAATCTGCGGCTGCAGTGCCCCTCATTTCTATTCCTTTTTCAAATATGGTCTTGCCTGACATTGTATGAAATGTAAATTTATTGTAATTAAAAAGTTATTGTAAAACACATGCTGTTCCTATTTTTACAAAACATATAGCCCATGCCATGGTGATGTGTTACAAAAACCAGTGCAGTGCTCAAGTGAGGACCAGGACTGAGCAAGTTGATTTTAGAAGCTGCACGACTTTAGCTGATTCACATAAGAAGTGGCAGCAGACAACATGGCCGCTATGGGGCCTGTGAGTTGTTCCCTCCTTCATCATTCTCCAACTGAATCTGAAATCTGATAGCTCAGCGCAACAGATACTATGATGTCACTTCATCACGCCAGCTGTGAGAGTGGTGAAGACACAGCTTCAGAATGCTCACTGCATTGTACTATATGGACAACTATGGGCTGTACATTTTCCTTCATGGAGGTGCTTCATACTATATGGAGGATTATGGATTGTGCATTATATATAGAGGCACATTATACTATATCAGGGGTGGAACTCCAGGCCTCTAGGGCCACCAACAGATCATGTTTTCATGATTTCCTTAGTATTCTTTAGGGGTTGGAATCATCACCAGTGCAGGTAATTATATTATCACCTGTGGAATACTAAGGAAATCCTGAAAACATGACCTGTTGGCTGCTCTTGAGGCCTGGAGTTCCCCACCTGCCCCCTCTAGTTTGCCCAGCTCACTTCATAGCCCTGCCACTGTTAACTCCACCCTCTTCATAGCTCCACCCTTCTAGGTAGACACACCCTTCAGTTAGCCCCACCCATTTCATAGCCCCTCAGTTAGTTACAATGCCTGGGCAATGCTGGGTTCTACATTCAGTCCTATATGATACTATAGTGCCTGTGTGACTGAGGGTTCTCTTTTAGGTCAGGCCCCTAGCAGGCTTCCATCTTGTCAAAAGGCTTCTGTCCCAGCTGACTGATTGTAGGTTTGACTTCTCCCTTTGAAGCTTCTGTAGCTGCACAACTTTCTAATGCAGATATCCTGTCTCTGTTTCCCACTCTGACTAGGAGGTTTAAAACTGCTCATCCAGATATAATACAGTGAATGGCAGGGAATTATATCTCCCATATTCTTCACACTGGCGTATTGCAGTGACGTTTAAAAGCCAATCAGAGTCGGCTCGCTGATGAAAGCGTCCTTTGATAGACTGGTGTCCATTAAACATCAATGCTATGTACTAGAAGCTGAAGTCCGTGTGCGGTGCACAGCAGTGATGTTTGATGACCCAAAGGCCAGGGGCCATTTAAATATCATTGGTAAGCAAGGACCCGGGGCCAACAGGTCAGTTTGATCCTGTATCTAATAGAAAAAAAAAGAGAGATAGACATAGACACATCCATTGAATTAACCTATCCTCCTTTTTTCTATTATATAAATATTCTGTGGATAGTTGGTAAAGGAATTTTCCAAACAAATTAAGTGCATCTCTTCCATTGTGCAATGATATGAGACAGAAAAGAGAGGGGTTTTGATGTAATATTTTCTCCAGTGAAGTTTATTTTATATATTGGCTTTGTAGATAGTATATGATTATAGTGTAAGTGTACTAGCAAATCTGGTGACCTTTGCAATTGAAGTCTTTCGTTTTCATCTGGTGTTGACCCCTTTGACTTCTTCCAGAAATGATTAATCTCTGACATTAGTGATGAGGGAGCACTAAAATGCTTGGGTGCTCGATGGTCGGGTTGAGCATCTCAAGATACTCGTGTACTCGGCCAGAGCACCGAGCCCAATGTAAGTCAATGAGTGACAGGCTCCGCCCACAGACGTCCGGTTATAAAACGAGTATTTCTGGGAAAGGGCGGGAGGGGGGGGCTTTTTTAAATCGCCACAACATATAACACCTTGTTGTGGCCCCCAGAGGGATCCTAACAATGAATCTGCATCCTGTGTGGTGCCAGATCACTGTGTGCACTGAAGGGAGCTGTGTATTTGTGTCAGATTGCTAATTATTAGCGAGCAGTCCGAGCATCTCGCCGGTACTCGGTGCTCGCTGAGCATCCCGATTACAGGGATACTCGTGCTAGTAACGAGTAGCGCAGAGCATACTCGCTCATCCCTATCTGACATCTATGGCTGATCACTTTCAAACCACTTCTCCCTATTTCTACACTGAGCCAAAAAAATAATAAAGTTGCCTTAATGCCACACTGACACCCTGCACAGTAACAGTGCCTCCATTTTGTTTTCCCCATAGTAACAATATTCTAAAAAGTTAAATATATTATAGCAGTGATGTCCCCTTTGTGAGCCATTCACAGCAAAAATATCCCCCGTAATGGCCTTCATACAGTGTTAATGTATATGTTCACATTTGTTGTTCACATGCAATGAAAAATTCCTTAATCTGCCCCATTCAGTAGTAATGTACATATACAGTGGGGAAAATAAATATGCTCCCACCTACAAAGAAGAGAGTTCTGTAATTTTTTTGTAGGTACACTTACAATGTGAGAGTCAGAATAGAAAAAAATTCAGAAAACCACATTCTATGATTTTTACATAATTAATTAACATTTTATTGCATGAAATAAGTATTTGATACAATAGAAAAACATAAATTAATATTTAGTACAGTAACCATTATTTGCAATTACATTTTCTGTAGTTCTTGATGAAGTTTGCACACACTGCAGCAGGGATTTTAGCCCACTCCACATATCTTCTCCAGATATTTCAGATTTCGTCACTGTCTCCGGGCAACATTGAGTTTCAGCATCCTCCAAAGATTTTCTATTGGGTTCAGGACTGGAGACTGGCTAGGCGACTCACAGACCTTGAATTGCTTCTTATGTACAACAGGTCCAGACCTGTAGAATGTCTTTTATCAGCCATATGTTTGTACCTGTCCCCCATAACCCTCAGGTTGGTCTGTACTCCATAACATATAGACGAAAGCGACAAGGAGAATCATTCCTCACGGGAACCACTGAAGACCCCTCCCTACTAAAAAGTACAGAACTGAAGGTGGAACCTGTAGGCACCAAGAAAAGTGGATTCATTGCACCAGTTATTTAATGCAAACTCAGCCATGGGTAAAGAACACGACCATTTTTCATGATTATCGAACATGAAACACCTTAGATAAGTCTCCAAACTTTAATGCAAGCTTCAGTCTGACTGTTGGATTGGGGATGGAAGACTGAGGACAAATGCCACAGCGGTCTAACTGTCCCTTAAATCACAGTCCTTCAAGCCCTTAACTGCTCTACTTCTCTCAGTGTCACCAAATGATATTGCAGAAGAATCCGCAAATTTTCCAGAGTCCTCCACTATATACAAACAAAGAGCGAGACCATACCCTTTTTCCTGTGTCTTCGTGGCCCCCTGGAATTCTTACACTCACCACTCTTGACTTATCTCCCATTTTTTGCATGTATTGGCCATTTCGTTCAATAAGGTTTTTCACTTTTTTTCCCCAATGTGGAGCTTATTGTTGCCACATGTGTTTTTTTTTGCCTTCCTCTGGATCAACATGTTAGGCTATGGGTTGAAATAGATGGACTTAAAGTCTTCCTTCAACCTTAAAAACTAAAAACTATGTTACTATAACACTAGGCACCTAGATGACATCTTCCAGAAGACTCTTGGGCGGCGGGCCCCATAGCAGCCACGTAGTCTGCCGCTCAGTGACCTGGATATGCGTCCTTGCAATCGTTATGCCCCTAAAAGGGACAAAGAAACATGTTGAGACTGAGATATTGAGACTTTTTAATAATTAATCTGTTTTATTATCGACTCACTAATGTGGGTGTATACATAGTGCACTTTTGTAAATGTTTTGTATATTCTTTCCCAATAAATCCTTTAAATATAAAGGATTTTTTTCAGTGATTCCTTCTCAGTGGGAAGGACCTGGGTTGCTCAAGCCAACAGTGACATGCAGCAACTTAAGGGTACCTTTACACGCTGCAACCGTGGCGAGGAATCCTGATGGCGATATGTCACCCTGGAACTATCGCCGTCAAAATCCCTCCCAGTTGCGGCGGGTAATTTGTGAATTTGGCGGCGATAGATCGCCTCGCACCGGTCGCCTGATTTCAGAGCAGTGCAAGATACAGCCCCTTCCACCCAGCGAGGTCCACAGCACCTCAAACACTATATCCAGGGTGGGGGTGGACTGGGCATCCGAGGACCAAGCGTCGATCATGGCTACCACCCCGTGCCACACACAACTGTATAAGAAGGGCATAGCTGAACTAGAGCACATGCAAAGAAGAGCAACCACGGTTATTAAGGAAATTGTGTACTGCAATAGCAAGACATTGTTAAACTTGGGGTTATTCAGTTTGAAAAAACAAAGACTTTGGGGCAACTTAGGGGGCCTTTGCTGAATCTAGCAGAAAGAAGATTTAATCGTGATCACACAAGATACGGTAATTCTTTACTGTAAGACCAGTGAGACTATTGAACTCTCTGACATATAATGTTGTAAATGCTGATATTTTTCTCTAATATGGGGCAATTAGCATCTGCCTCATTGGGTTTTGTCTTCCTCTGGTTCAACATATTAGGCTATAGGGTGAACTCAGTTGGATTTATGTCTGCCTTCAACCTTTATGAAACCAATTTAATTTCTGTTTGCTATAACAGTTTACTGGCTCTATGTCAGATTGATAAACCGTTCCTTTTATTTTTTCTGCATTTCTTAGTATTTTTTCAAACAGTTCTTTGAATAAAAAATGTTTTCTACTAAATCAATTTGTTGTTCTCACTAATGGGCGGAGGACTCCCATAGCTATTTAAACAGAACCAACTATTTCACTGTTTGAAAAGATTCCTCTTTTCTGTTCCTAATTTTCCCATTTCTGAAATGAACAACTAAATTCTACAAAATCAAATCAACATGTAGGTTTTCTTGTGGATTTTTCACTGGATTACAAAGAGAAAAAGATCCAATGCTTAAAAGTTTCAAATTCAATAGATATACTGTACATTAAAAATCTATAAATAGATAAGCACAAATATGTATATATACCGTATATATGTGGAGCCCCAAGGGACGTGGGGTACTCGGTACCGGACCGATCTGCTGCTGGGGATGTCACTGGTGGCCTGGTCCGGACCGTGTCCCTGGCTCAGCACAATAAAAGGGGGATTATTTACAAGGGATATGTCACGGGTGACGCCACCCACTTGGTGCGGCCAGCTTTGGGGCCGCGGCTGCTGCAGAACCTCCGGGGGTGATGGAATGGCAGCGGGGATGGTATAGTTCTAGTGGGGAGAACTGTATCCCCCGGGGCAGTAAGGAGTTAAAGTCTATTTGGTGTAGTGGAGCACACTTACTTTGCAGCTGCAGGGATCTCTCCTCAGCGTTGGTGCTGACAGGCTGTAGCTCTGCAGGTTGAGATCTTTCCAGTGCAAGCCTGTATGGGAGGAATGGTCTGCAGATGGAAGCAGGCAGGAGACAATGCAGGGTTTCCAAAGCTTTACTTAGTTCCTTCAGTCAGCTTACAAGTTAGTTGTTACACAGTTCTTGACATTCAGTTGCATTCTCCCTCTCCGGGTTCCCTTTCCTCCTGCAGCCAGGCTCCTCTCTCCTTGTGACCCCTCACACAGTCTTTAAGTGTGCCTTTCCGGGCTATTACTCTCTCTCTCCGTCTTACACGGGTGTATGCGGACGCTGAACAGTATAGCGGTGACTCAGGCTTCTGTGAGTCCTAGTGTGTCACTGAGCTGCCTGTTCTTTGGGTTAGGAACTCCAGCATGAAACTAAAGCTCCCCGTCAGTGAATCTGGGGATACCGGGTGAATCGTCGGTCCCCTTCAGAGCTGACACTCTGCTCCAGCCCAGCCTGCAGTAGTCCACAGCATTAAACTACCAGGCTCCTTCCTCTGTTTCCTTCAGATATCTAGGAGGGCTTCTCCACCTGCTGTTAGTAGCTTCTGCTGCTGTCCAGGGCACGGGTTACACCGTCCCTTCTCTGTCTATCACACTCCTGGTGGTTTCAGCGTCTTGGATGGGCTTTTCCCCCCCATCTGGCTCGCATTGGCTCAGTACGGGTCAGCGCTCCTCAGCTTAGGCACTTCCAGGCAGCATGTGTCTTTCTGTCTCAGCTCAGCTCAGCTCCTCCTTGTCTTTGCTTCTCAGCTACTTCAGCCTACTCACTTCCTTTACTCCTCCTCCTCTCTATATACTGTCAGTCACCTGACCTTCTGGTGTGCCCAACCCACTCCTCATCCACCACTCCTCCTGGTCTCATATAGTATCCGACCTCAGAGCTGGATGTGAACCCTCTCTATGCGTGGGGATGTGGGCTGTGAGGGTGTAGTGTTTACTATGTCCTAACTGCCTGGCTGCAGTACCCTTCTGTGGCCACCTGTACGCAGGGGCGCCACATTCTCCCGGAGTTAAACAGCGCGTCCGCGCGCGACTCGACATTGGTTACCCTGAAAACATTTTTATATTATATATAACAATAAACATTATGAATTCTTGGTTTCTTCCCGTCCGGGAGGCACGATTCTTGGAACGTTACATTAACTATAAAACATGAGTGCATGGGTATCTATGCTCATCATTACCCTCTTTTCTCTATAAAAGACATTATAAGACATTGCTTCGTATAAAAGTATAAAATCTCTCTTCTTTTCAAAAAGTGCTAAAACTTTCAAAAATTCTCAAAAAGTGCAAAAGTCTCAAAAAGCAGCTTCAATACGGTTACAGTCTCGTGCACTACTTCTCATGTGCAGCTGGTCTTAAAACCAAAGGGGAGCACACAAGTGCGCTCAACTATATACAGTCAAAGTTTATATCATCTCATCGTCCATGATATCAATGTTCATGTAAAACATATAAGACAGACAGGGGAATGCTAGCATTCACTCAGGTAAGGTTGGGGGATCAATAAGGAAAAATGTACATTCACACTTACAAGTCTTCTTGCTTCATCTGTACTTTAAGGACCCGTGTTCACTCCTTCTTTCCTTCCAGCTTGACCTTCCACGGAAGTGTTGGCGGTCCTCTCCTTCTGGGGAACATCTCAAGTCCTTGCAGGGCGTCGATCAGCAGGTAACTCTCCGGAGTCTGCGTTGCAACATCTGCTGTGTTCTTTACTGCAACAGTCTCAGCAGCAGGTACTAAGTCTGTAGTAGGACCCGGGTTCATGATTGGGTCCGGTGGCATTTCAGGGTTAGTTTCCTCTAAGGCAGGCATGTCATCATAGCTGGCATCCAAACATAGTCTGTGCACTCTTATGCCATACGGGCCTCTAGCTCCTTGGACAATAACATATGAGATCCGCTCACCGACTTGCACTTCCCTGTCCGGGTGTTTCTCTGGCAAGTGTTGTTCAACATCACGGCGGTTGATAAATATGTCACAGTCTATTCCTTCCTCGCGGGCAAAGGCGTATCCCTCCTCAGGCTTAACTTTGACGATCCTGCCCTCATGCCTCTGGGATCCGGCAACACTCTTGTCCCGCCTCGCAACTGTTTTCAAGTACTGGGTCAGGGCGACTAGTTCTCGCTTTTGCTCCTGCCTTTCTCTTCCTCCTGTTCCCATCTCTTACCGCATCTTCTCAGGTACTCATTTCTGGTGACTACCTCCACGGGACCTACTCCGCCAGCAGGATCTCCCAGAAAGCCCATCATATCATCGCAGTCTTTGTCCCGTTCCCACCAGCAACGGAGTTGTTCTCCCTTTACCTCTGTCGTCTCAGGCGCTGGTATCAAGGGCTGCGGCAACGCCCAGTTTCCCTCCGGTAGGGCTCCGAGCGGGTCGGTCTCTCGCTTGGCAGCACGCGGCACGGTCACATCCACGAGATTTCCTGTTCGGCATCCACCCTCGCTCTGCATGCGGTCACGGGTGTTGGCAACCCAGCCGGGTTGTATAGTTACCGACTCGTAGCCTCGCTGATGCTGTTCGATATTAAGCTGGATCCGGGTGTGCTGTTCGTGGATCCGGGTCATCTGCTGGGGCAGCAGCCGCAATATACCCCTCCGGGTATCTAGGACATAGGGGCGCTCTTCTCCTCCTTCAGCCATCTCTACGCGATCACACGGGGTCTCTCCTCGGCCGGGTTCCTCCACTGGTTCAATCTGTGGGCCCTCCGGGATCACTCGTGGTCTCTCGCACAGAGCGCTGGTTGCTGCGTCCTCCGCTTCCGTCCTCGTGTCTCTGAATGGCGACTGCTTCTCTTCCGGTTGCCTGCTCCGCCCCCTCCTGATGACGATTTCCTTCTCCGTTCGCGCCAGCTTCTTGGTAGGAGGGTCTAGGGGCGGCGGCTCTTCTTTGAGAGTGACTGCTGGCTCTCCCGGAGTTAAGGAGAGCCAGGGCGGGACCTTCTTTTCGCGCCGTGGACCGGACCGGCCCACGATGGGAGTCTTAGGAACGCCTCCCCTGCACATGGCGCTAGTCCCTTATGGCCGCCATTAGGGTCAGATTTGGCGGGAAAAGTCCAGAACTCGCCGTTTAGGCGCACGAGGTCCAATTCTTTTGGACCGGGTAGATCCTGTTCGTGACGCCAGGTTGTGGAGCCCCAAGGGACGTGGGGTACTCGGTACCGGACCGATCTGCTGCTGGGGATGTCACTGGTGGCCTGGTCCGGACCGTGTCCCTGGCTCAGCACAATAAAAGGGGGATTATTTACAAGGGATATGTCACGGGTGACGCCACCCACTTGGTGCGGCCAGCTTTGGGGCCGCGGCTGCTGCAGAACCTCCGGGGGTGATGGAATGGCAGCGGGGATGGTATAGTTCTAGTGGGGAGAACTGTATCCCCCGGGGCAGTAAGGAGTTAAAGTCTATTTGGTGTAGTGGAGCACACTTACTTTGCAGCTGCAGGGATCTCTCCTCAGCGTTGGTGCTGACAGGCTGTAGCTCTGCAGGTTGAGATCTTTCCAGTGCAAGCCTGTATGGGAGGAATGGTCTGCAGATGGAAGCAGGCAGGAGACAATGCAGGGTTTCCAAAGCTTTACTTAGTTCCTTCAGTCAGCTTACAAGTTAGTTGTTACACAGTTCCTGACATTCAGTTGCATTCTCCCTCTCCGGGTTCCCTTTCCTCCTGCAGCCAGGCTCCTCTCTCCTTGTGACCCCTCACACAGTCTTTAAGTGTGCCTTTCCGGGCTATTACTCTCTCTCTCCGTCTTACACGGGTGTATGCGGACGCTGAACAGTATAGCGGTGACTCGGGCTTCTGTGAGTCCTAGTGTGTCACTGAGCTGCCTGTTCTTTGGGTTAGGAACTCCAGCATGAAACTAAAGCTCCCCGTCAGTGAATCTGGGGATACCGGGTGAATCGTCGGTCCCCTTCAGAGCTGACACTCTGCTCCAGCCCAGCCTGCAGTAGTCCACAGCATTAAACTACCAGGCTCCTTCCTCTGTTTCCTTCAGATATCTAGGAGGGCTTCTCCACCTGCTGTTAGTAGCTTCTGCTGCTGTCCAGGGCACGGGTTACACCGTCCCTTCTCTGTCTATCACACTCCTGGTGGTTTCAGCGTCTTGGATGGGCTTTTCCCCCCCATCTGGCTCGCATTGGCTCAGTACGGGTCAGCGCTCCTCAGCTTAGGCACTTCCAGGCAGCATGTGTCTTTCTGTCTCAGCTCAGCTCAGCTTCTCCTTGTCTTTGCTTCTCAGCTACTTCAGCCTACTCACTTCCTTTACTCCTCCTCCTCTCTATATACTGTCAGTCACCTGACCTTCTGGTGTGCCCAACCCACTCCTCATCCACCACTCCTCCTGGTCTCATATAGTATCCGACCTCAGAGCTGGATGTGAACCCTCTCTATGCGTGGGGATGTGGGCTGTGAGGGTGTAGTGTTTACTATGTCCTAACTGCCTGGCTGCAGTACCCTTCTGTGGCCACCTGTACGCAGGGGCGCCACATATACTCGTGTATAAGCCGACCCGTGTATAAGCCGACCCCCCTACTTTTGCCCCCAAAACCTGGGAAAATCTATTGACTCGTGTATAAGCCGAGGGTGGACCCTAGCACAAGTATACAGCCCCCAGCAGTGTGGTATACAGCAGTCCCAGAGGTAGATACAGCAGCCCCAGTGGTAGTATACACGCAGCCCCAGTAGTATATACAGCCCCACTGGTATATACAGCCCCAGTGGTAGTATACAGCAGCCCCAGTGGTAGTATACACGCAGCCCCAGTAGTATATACAGCCCCAGTGGTATATACAGCCCCAGTGGTAGTATACAGCAGCCCCAGTGGTGGTATATATAGCCCCAGTGGTAGTATACAGGGCCCCAGCAATATATACAGCCCCAGTGGTATATACAGCCCCAGTGGTATATACAGCCCCAGTGGTAGTATATACAGCCCCAGTGGTAGTAGATTGCAGCCCCAGCGGTAGTATACAGGGCCCCAGCAGTATATACAGTCCCAGTGGTATATACAGCCCCAGTGGTAGTATATACAGCCCCAGTGGTAGTAGATTGCAGCCCCAGCGGTAGTATACAGGGCCCCAGCAGTATATACAGCCCCAGTGGTATATACAGCCCCAGTGGTAGTATATACAGCCCCAGTGGTAGTAGATTGCAGCCCCAGCGGTAGTATACAGGGCCCCAGCAGTATATACAGCCCCAGTGGTGTATACAGCCCAGTGGTAGTATATACAGCCCCAGTGGTAGTAGATTGCAGCCCCAGCGGTAGTATACAGGGCCCCAGCAGTATATACAGCCCCAGTGGTATATACAGCCCCAGTGGTAGTATATACAGCCCCAGTGGTAGTAGATTGCAGCCCCAGCGGTAGTATACAGGGCCCCAGCAGTATATACAGCCCCAGTGGTATATACAGCCCCAGTGGTAGTATATACAGCCCCAGTGGTAGTAGATTGCAGCCCCAGCGGTAGTATACAGGGCCCCAGCAGTATATACAGTCCCAGTGGTATATACAGCCCCAGTGGTAGTATATACAGCCCCAGTGGTAGTAGATTGCAGCCCCAGCGGTAGTATACAGGGCCCCAGCAGTATATACAGCCCCAGTGGTATATACAGCCCCAGTGGTAGTATATACAGCCCCAGTGGTAGTAGATTGCAGCCCCAGCGGTAGTATACAGGGCCCCAGCAGTATATACAGCCCCAGTGGTATATACAGCCCCAGTGGTAGTATATACAGCCCCAGTGGTAGTAGATTGCAGCTCCAGCGGTAGTATACAGGGCCCCAGCAGTATATACAGCCCCAGTGGTATATACAGCCCCAATGGTAGTATATACAGCCCCAGTGGTAATAGATTGCAGCCCAGCGGTAGTATACAGGGCCCCAGCAGTATATAGCAGCCCCAGCGGTAGTATACAGGGCCCCAGTAATGCAGGGCCCCCCCAGCCTCTCTCCGGTCACCTGAAAAGCAAACTATACTTATCAATGTCCGCTGTCCGCGCCCGCTCGCCTCTGCCGTCTGCGATCCTCCATCGTCATGCGGCGTCTTCCGGGTTCCTGTGCTCGTCGCAGGGAATGACGTTCCGCTGTCCGCGCCCGCTCGCCTCTGCCGTCTGCGATCCTCCATCTTCATGCAGCGTCTTCCGGTTTCCTGTGCTCGTCGCAGGGAATGACGTCATTCCCTGCGACGAGCACAGGAACCCGGAAGACGCCGCATGAAGATGGAGGATCGCAGACGGCAGAGGCGAGCGGGCGCGGACAGCGGACACTGATAAGTATAGTTTGCTTTTCAGGTGACCGGAGAGACGCTGGGGGGGCCCTGGATTACTGGGGATGCGGGGGCTGCTGTATACCGATGTATACATCAGTATACAGCACTGACTCGCGTATAAGCCGAGGGGGGTACTTTTCAGCCCAATTTTTGGGCTGAAAAACTCGGCTTATACGCGAGTATATACGGTAGTTTTGCTAATTGTTATTGGCACCCATGAAATTTAAGTACGTAATGTGGAATATCTCCTGAAAAAATGAATCAAATTAAACAGCTTTTTTGTATAGAGCACTTGTGTTCACTACAATTTAAAACAAAAAACAATGGGAGGGAAAAATAGAAAAGCATAAAGCTTGCTGTTACAGTGGTATTGGCACCCTTTACATTAAATTAGTATGGAAACACAGTTTGACTCACCTGTGGTAAATCACAAATGAGAATCACCTGTGGTAAATTGTCGGTGACCATGTGACATGAATAAGCCAATGAATGATGACTTCAGTGTTTAAAAAGCTACATGTTAGGCCCTGTTCCTTTGTCACAATAGTAAAGACAAGGAGCTGTCTGGGGACATCAGAACTGCAATTATTAGTAAACACAAGACTTTCAAAGGGTATAAGCCCATCTCCAAAGACCTTGACAAAATAGAGATAGAGAGCATTCCCTGTGAAAGAACCTCCTAAGACTGTAAATTAAGGAAGGCCAGTAGGCCGCTCTCACGTCTTGGAGTTGTGCGCCCTCGCACAACCCCGGATAGAGCCTCCCATGGGTGCTATGCCCTCTGGATGCGGTACCCAGGCAGTGACGTCCTCCTGTGTTAATCCTGAGGCTCCTCGGCCTCAAGCTTCTGACGCTCCGTGTCTCTCGTGACCGCGACTACTGGAAATACGTCACTGCAGGTCCTAGAATTGAGCAGGTGGTTGCCCCAGATACCACAGGTCCTTCTCACTTGTTAGATGTTTCGATCCTGCTAGAGAAGCTGCTGCTGAAATCCCATAGGGGAGAAATAGCATACAAGAAAATAAATTTATCGGCTTATGGAGCACTTAGAAAGATCAATTACAGGGAGATGGATTAAAAACAGACCTTTATTGGCCCCTTGTGCTGCCACAATGCATTTCAACAGTACACTACCGTCTTCCTCAGGTTTTACCACCTGACGAACACAGTAGTGTACTGTTGAAACGCGTCATGGCAGCACAAGGAGCCATATAAGGTCTGTTTTTAATCCCTCTCCCTGTAATTGATCCTTGTTAGCACTCCATAAGCCGATAAATTTGTTTCCTTGTATCTCCAAAGACCTTGGCATCTCAGTTTCAAAAGTGGGTAATGTTATTAAGAAATTTGCCAAGCATGGAACTGTCAAGATCCTCCTTTGACATGGGGAAAAGAGGAAAATTGACAAAAGATGTCTTGGAAGGTTGGTGCAAATGGTGGAAAAAATATCACATCAAACATCCAAAGATAAGAAGGCAAACCTTGAACAGTCTGGGATCATGGTTTCAAAAAATACCATATGCTGCACATTAAATCAAGAAAAGCTTTATGGTAAGGATGGGCGAATCTACTCGCTAGGACTCGTTACTCGGCGAGTAGTAAGGGACTCGCAGGACTCGGTACTCTGCGAGTTTCCCAGCGTTTACTCGCACGAGTCCAATGCAAATCAATGGCAAACGCTGACAAAACTAGGATTGCCATTGTCTTGTATTAGACTCGGCTACTGTGCCAGTGATAGCAGGGAAACTCGCAAAGTAACTGCTGTTCCTTTGCGAGCCGAGTCCAGCTGTCTTCTCTGTGCAGGCTGCCGCAGCTCCAGGGTCCTAGAGCCCGCCTGCTCACAGAGATGATGTAGCGTTGCTGAGATTGTTCTCAGTCTGCTCATTCCCTGTGCATAGACATCTATATCTATGCACAGGGGATGTAGCAGAGAGGACATCGCGTTTTGGACTGCGTCGGACAGAAAAGGATTTTTTTAATTAAAGATGGAGTCCCTAATGGCTTTTTTTTTTATTTCAAATAAAATTTTTTCTCTGTGTTGTGTTTTTTTAACCCTTTATTGGAGATTCTTAGTGGCTGGGTCAAACGTGGCCTGACATTAAGAATCTCGGGCTTAATACCAGCTTGTATAACAAAGCTGGTATTAACCCCTTTATTACCCAGCGTGCCACCGCCACCAGGGCCGCTGGAAGAGCGGGGTTCAGCGCCAGAGGATGGCGCTTCAATGAATGCGCCATCTTCTGGGGCGGCTGCGGGCTGCAATTTGCAGCAGGGGGTGCCCAGAAAGCTTGGGCCTCCCTGCGCTGCGGATTCCAGCCCCCAGCTGCTTAGCTGTACCTGTCTAGACATAGAAATTGCGCGGAGCCCCACGCATTTTTTTTTTATTATGTCATGAAATTCATGAAATAATTAAAAAAAAGGGCTCCCCTATATTCTTGTGTCCGGCCAGGTACAAATAGGCACCTGGGGGTTGGGGACAGCCCGTCGCTGCCTGCTGGATCCGGCTGGTTCCAGAAATACGGCGAAGCCCATGTGAAATTTTTTTCTGACAAATCCATAAAACAATGTAAATAAAAGGGACTGCATCTTTATTAACCGCTGGACCATGGGCGAGGGGTTAATAAAGATGCAGTCCCTTTTTTAGGATTGTTTTATTGATTTTTCAGAAAAAAAATTACATGGGCTTCGCCGTATTTCTGAAACCAGCCGGATCCAGCAGGCAGCGACGGGCTGAAGCTTCCAGGACACATCTGTGATTTGTAAATCGCACACTACTCGCTATTACTCGCTTCCCCATTCATTAACATTGGACTCGCTAGACTCGCAACGAGTAGCGAGTCCTGGGCTCGGACTCGCTAGAGTCAAGCGATTCCGAGTAATTTAGGATTCGCCCATCACTACTTTATGGGCAAAAGCCAAGGAAGACGCCTTTGCTGAAGAAAAGACATAAAGAGACATATCTTTGCCAAAGAGTACCTTGACAAACAACAATCCTTCTGTGAAAATGTTCTGTGGACAGATGAAACAAAAAAAAACTTTCTGGCAATGCAAAGCAACAGTTTGTTTACAGACAGTGCAATGAAGCTTATAAGGAAAAGAACACCCTACCAACAGTTATGCATGATGGAATTCACAGGAATCATGAAATCAGAGAATTCTCTAGAGATTTTAGATTGAAATGTCCTACCCAGTGCAAGAAAACTTGGTTTGAGTCGAAGAACGTGGGTCCTCCAGCAAGACAATGATCCAAAGCACACATCCAAAAGTACACAGGAATGGTTGAAAAAAAAATGTTTTAAAATGGCCAGCAATGAGTCCCGACCTCAATCCCAGTGAAAATCTTTGGGGCGAGCTGTAATCTGCCATTGGGAAAAATAACAATGCAAACATTCAAGAGCTTGAACAAACTGCAGAGAGAGAGTGTGGGAAAAATTACCAGCTGAGGAATGCAAGAAGCCTATAGATGGCTACAAGAAATGTTTGGAGGCTTCATCAATGCCAAAGGGTGTGTAACCAAGTATTAATTATTGGTGTCTGTATTGCTGCACATGCTGTTTATTCTGTTTCTTCTTTGAAATTGTAATATGTAAGTTGACAAACAATGTTTTATTGTTGCATTACTTTGGGACACTATTTAAAAAATGCAACTTTGGTATATTTCCATTTATTTCTGAAGATATGGTATGGTCCAGGAAAGAAAATGAAGCTGTGCCAATAATGTCGAACAGCAGTGTATATAAGTACCAAATGACAGTAATATCAAAAAGAAGAAATATAAGAAGTTGGAAAACTACCAGGGCCTGAACAACTGGAGAAGATGTGGGAGGTGAAGGCAACAGTGATTCCAGTGGTTTTAGGAGCACTTGGAGCGTGACCCCTAAGTTGGAAAAATGCCTACAACAGATATAGGGTGGCATGGTGGCTCAGTGGCACTGTAGCCTTTACAGCATCGAGGTTCTGAGGTCCTGGGTTCAGTTCCCACCAAGGACAACCAAAGACAACATCTGCATGTATGTTCTCCCCGTGTTTACGTGGGCTTCCTCTGGGCACTCCGGTTTCCTCCCACATTGCAAAGACATACTGATAGGATGTTTAGATTGTGAGCCTCAACAGGGACAGCAGTACTGATGTATGTAAAGTGCTATGGAATTAATAGTGCTATATAAATTAATAAATATTATTATGATATTATTAAAGGAGCAACATCTGAGCTCTGTCCAGAAAAGCACGGCGCTGGGAACAACTAAGATCCGGAGCAGACTCATTGAGTCCAGGTTTCATTCACCCTCCTAAAAACGTAGACTTTGCATCTTCACTATTGTGTCTTCACTCCTGCTAGTGCAGCAGCTTAACGCTCCCAACTGCCAGAAAATCCCAAACTGTTGTTTAGCTTCCTTTGCCCATATAAGGAAATGGTACTTTTGAGAGACCAGCAGAGGCAGGGACATCGCTATGCATTGAGAATCGGGGCTGCAGCCCCGATTCTTAGGCATAGAGCCTCGAATCTCGCCGGCGGCAGGGCCGCATCATTACTGAGCCACTATGAGCAGTGCACTCTGCTCAGGCGGCAATAAGCTTCTGAAGACAGGGGGCGGCAGCGCTGCGCTGCCCCCTGCAGGCAGATAATATGGTGTCGTGCTCCTGCAGCCCTGTTTGTTGTGAGTCCAGGCCTGGACTGACAACTGGGAGCAGCGGCGGACGTGCAGCCAAGTTATAAACACGTCAGGAGAGAGCAGCAGGGGCCAAGACTACTCTCCTCTGACAGCTTTGTCTGTGAGGGCCCGAGGAGACTGACAGGAGAAGGGGCGGGAGGAGAGGTGAGGGGGTGGGCCCCAATTGCCTCCAGGCCATGCTCCTTCACCTCCTCTGTGGGCCTCGGATTGTTCCACAGCGCGGGAGCCAGCAAGATGAGCTGCTGCTGCAGCTGCTGGTGGTGAGTTGTGTGTGTGTGGCTTATCTGGCTGTGTGTGGCTGTGTGTGGCTGACTATGTGTGTGTGTGTGTGGCTGGGGCTGTGTGGCTGTGTGTGTCTGTGGTTGACTATGTTTCTTTGTGGCTGGCTGTGTGGCTATGTGGCTGTGTGACTGTGTGTGGCTGACTTTGTTCTGCGTGTGGCTGTGACTGTGTGTGCCTGTGGCTGACTTTGTGGCTATGTGGCTTTTTGTCTGTGGCTGACTGTGTGGCTGTGTGGTGGAGGCTGGCTGTGTGTGGCTGACTATGTGTGTGTGTGGCTGTGGGTGTCTGTGGCTGACTGTGTGGCTATGTGGATGACTGTGTATCTGTGTGGCTGTGGCTGGCTGTGTGTGGCTGGGGCTGTGGTGCTGTGTGTGTCTGTGGCTGACAATGTGGCTATGTGGCTGACTGTGTCTGTGTGGCTATGTGGTGGTGTGGCTGGCTGTGTGTGGCTGACTATGTGTCTGCGTGTGTCTGGGGCTGTGTGTAGCTGGGGCTGACTGTGTGGCTGGCTGTGTGTGGCTGACTGTGTGTCTGTATGGCTATTTGTCTGTGTGTGGCTGGGGCTATGTGGCTAACTGTGTGTCTGTGTGTGGCTGGAGCTGTGTGGCTGGGGCTGACTGTGTGGCTGTGTGGCTTGCTCTGTGTGGTTGGCTGTGTGTGGCTGATTGTGTGTCTGTGTTGCTATGTGTCTGTGTGTGGCTGTGGCGGGCTGTGTGGCTATGTAGCTGTGTGTGGCTGGGGCTGTGTGGCTGACTGTGTGTCTGTGTGGCTGACTGTGTGTCTGTGTGGCTGACTGTGTGTCTGTGTGGCTGGGGCTGTGTGGCTGGCTGACTGTGTGTCTGTGTGTGGCTGGGGCTGTGCGTGGCTATCTGGCTGTGGCTGGCTGTGTATGGCTGACTATGTGTCTGCGTGTGGCTTTGTGTCTGTGGCTGACTGTGGCTGTGGCTGGCTGTGTGTGGCTAACTATGTGTCTGTGTGTGGCTGGGGCTGTGTGTGTCTGTGGCTGACTGTGTGGCTATGTGGCTGTGGCTGGCTGTGTGTGGCTGACTATGTATCTGTGTGTGGCTGGAGCTGGGTGGCTGTGGCTGGTGCTGTCTGTGGCTGTGGCCGGCTGTGTGGCTATGTAGCTGTGTGTGGCTGGGGCTGTGTGGATGACTGTGTGTCTGTGTGGCTGGGGCTGTGTGGCTGTGGCTGACTGTGTGTGGCTGACTATGTGTCTGTGTGTGGCTGTGGCTTTGTGTCTGTGGCTGACTGTGTGGCTGTGGCTGGCTGTGTGTGTCTACATGTGGCTGGGGCTGTGTGTGTCTGTGGCTGACTATGTGGCGCTGTGGCTGACTGTGTGTGGCTGACTATGTGTCTGTGTGTGGCTGTGGCTGGGGCTGTGTGTGGCTGTGGCTGGGGATGACTGTGTGGCTGGCAGTGTGTGGCTGGGTGTGTGGCTATGTGGCTGTGGCCTGCTGTGTGTGGCTGACTATGTGTGTGTTCCTGGAGCGCTGTGGCTGGGGCTGTGTGTGGCTGGGACTGACAGTGTGGCTGGCTGTGTGTGGCTGACTGTGTGTCTGTGTGGCTATGTGTCTGTGGGTGGCTTTGGCTGGCTGTGTGGCTATGTAGCTGTGTGTGGCTGGGGCTGGGTGGCTATGTGGCTGTGTGGCTGGGGCTGTGTGGCTGTGGCTTGCTGACTGTGTGTCTGTATGGCTATATGTCTATGTGTGGCTGTGGCTGGCTGTGTGTGGCTGACTGTGTGTGTGGCTGGCTGTGTGGCTGTGTGTGTGGCTGGCTGTGTGTGTGTCGCTGTGTGGTTGGCTGTTTGGGGCTGTGCTTGTGTGTGGCTGGTTGTCTCTACACAGCACAATACTTTATATACAGGTCCACAGTACATTCTGTGTTAGTGTGTCTGTATATACTGTATGTATATAGGTTTGACCTGAATATACAGTACTAGATGGTGGCCCGATGCTAACGCATCGGGCTATTCTAGAATATGTATGTAGTTGACATACTGTGACTGACAGAACTTGTTAAGTCAATGTGAGTGAACTACATATATATATATATATATATATATATATATATATATATATAGCAGCGCTATGGTATATGGTGGTACATTACAGTGCATGTATAGCAGCACTATAGTTTATGGCGGTACATTACAGTACATGTATAGCAGCACTATGGTATATGGCGGTACATTACAGTACATGTATAGCAGCGCTATGGTATATGGTGGTACATTACATGTATAGCAGCGCTATAGTATATGGCGATACATTACAGCACATTGTGAGGCACCGCCGGCATGATCCTCATGGCCGGGGCGCATCACATGCAGGATCAAGGTATGATCCTGTGCACACTGGCCGGTTTGACTGTGATAATGCTGTGTGAACCAACTGTGAACACAAGGTTTCATGTTACTAATGAGTGGCTCATAAGATCGAGGAGTCCATGAGGAAAAGGATGTAAGGGCTGAGTGCTGACAACCCGGAACACAGGGAGTTAACCTGAGCGGTGTGAATGGCTGATTACCAGCAGCTAAGGGGGTGTGTCCAGTGTGGGTGTGGCTGGCACGATAAGAGGTCAGCCAGCTGAGTGATGAGGAGATTCATTCTCAGCCAGACAGCAGCCTGAGAGGATGCGGGCTGATTACCAGCCTGAGAGTTGAGCAGAACCAGTCTGTGTGAGGGACTGGAGATCGTGCTGAGACCAGCCAAGTGCAGAGCAGTCCAGAGGCTCTGTGTGAATGAAGGGAGCATGCTAGCTCCATGCCGGTGCCGAGGTCCGAGGTTGTGATAGCACCTGGTGGGGAAGCCGTGGCTGAACCCGGTGGAGACTGGTCCGGGCGTGGGGTGAACCACGTCCGAGAAAGGAGCCTTGAGGGACGCTTGGTGGACCCGTGACACAGGTAGCGAGACCCGGATCCGTGCCCGGTAAGACAGCGGTTCCCGTGTAACGGAGTGAGCTGTGTGTGAGTAATGCCAGGCGGGCATAACCGCTATTGGGTCCAACTAGGCAGTCGGTAAAGGACCCGTTGATGTATGTAGGGGCTTAGGCAATTGCCCTGAATGTAAGATGATGACCGATGGAAGAACATTGTATAATAATGTGGGGAGAAAGTGACCCAGCCAGTATGGATGATGTTGGAGGCGTTCCGTCCCTGTGGGACGAGAGGGAGGCTTGCCCTGCTGCTTGCAGAGGGTACCCGTCCCTCAACCACGGCCTCTAATGGTGTGGGTGTGCCTGTGGTGCCAGACACAGGGGTAATAGGGCTCCTAGTAGGTAACGGATGAGGTTCCCGTGTACTATGGTTTGCCAGTCCCTGTAATGGGCCATGGAGGAGCCACAGTCCATGGATGATGGGCTGTGAGCGTGTGGAAGAAATGTATGTGATCCATGGACGTTTGAATGATGGATCACACATGGTATGTAAGGCCCGGTCAGGCAGGAATCCTGACTACGGGGTAATGTTAGGTCATCAAGCTGGGTGACTAAAGCCAGGCGGCAGGTACCGCCATTGGGACCCACAGGGCCCGTTGAGGCGTATGTAACGAAGGTCAGAAGCAGGGGTTAAAAAGGGCTCCTAGAGTGGGGACACCATGGTTGAACCAGGTGGACGCTGACCTGGACATGGGGTGAAACATGTCCAGGAAGGAGCCCCTTGGGGATACATGACATACCCGATACTCAGGTTGCTCAATCCCTGTTATGAACCCGGAGGGGTCATCGTCGAGAAATAACAAATGTATTTATCATAAATGTACTGTAAGATGTGTAAGTAGGCCGGAGGCCGTAGCTACCACGGGAGCAGGTGTTAGAGCTCCAATGGGGAGAGAGTCGTGGTTACAGGTCCCGGGTTATTGTGAATGTATATGTGCAATGTTCTATGTAATGTATGATGTATTTATGTAAAGTGTTTATAACCGATGTGATATGTGTCCAACATGCTACCCGGGTTATGTTATTATATGTGAAAAATAAACGGGTAGACATTGGTTAAACTTATAAACACGTGTTTTGTCGTTATGCGAGCGGGTTCCCCGGTTGCTACCTCACATATGGTGGAGAATGCGGGCAAGGTTGCCCGGTGAGGAATGCACCCCGGTTACAAAGGGGGGTTGGTACAGCCAAGGGCTGTGGTGCCGGAGCACCTTATATGGACTATTACGTTGGTGCACTTTAAATGGACTTGGTTGCTATGGGCAACCGCACGACGCACCCTAGCATCTGGCCGGTGACCCGACGAGGTCACGAAGACGTCGCACTCAAAGTACCGGGAGGCCCTAGGGGTCCCGAAGTCAAAATCTGCGTGATCAAGGTTCCGGTGGCCTGAGGGGTCACGAAGTTGCCAAGACAGTGCCACATCCGGATTCTATGAACTGTGTTTGCCCCTGCTGGTTTAAGCAAGGAGGGGGGAGGTTGGACAGGAGTCACAGGTATACAAACCGGGAGCGGTGCCACAAGGTGTTGTATGGTGGCCCGGCTCCTATGGCAGTGTGTTCATCCCCCACTGGTCTGAACAAGGAGGGGGGAGGTAGGACATGGTTTACCGGTGTCCTAGGTGTACAAGCCGGCAGTGTGCTTAACCTTTATCCACAGGTGTGAGCAATGCTGTCCACCCGACTTGTATGGCAGTGTGTTTAACCCCCTACCCACGGGTGTAAACAAGGAGGGGGGTATGTGAGGCACCGCCGGCATGATCGTCATGGCCGGAGCGCATCACATGCAGGATCAAGGTATGATCCTGTGCACACTGGCCGGTTTGACTGTGATAATGCTGTGTGAACCAACTGTGAACACAAGGTTTCATGTTACTAATGAGTGGCTCATAAGATCGAGGAGTCCATGAGGAAAAGGATGTAAGGGCTGAGTGCTGACAACCCGGAACACAGGGAGTTAACCTGAGCGGTGTGAAAGGCTGATTACCAGCAGCTAAGGGGGTGTGTCCAGTGTGGGTGTGGCTGGCACGATAAGAGGTCAGCCAGCTGAGTGATGAGGAGATTCATTCTCAGCCAGACAGCAGCCTGAGAGGATGCGGGCTGATTACCAGCCTGAGAGTTGAGCAGAACCAGTCTGTGTGAGGGACTGGAGATCGTGCTGAGACCAGCCAAGTGCAGAGCAGTCCAGAGGCTCTGTGTGAATGAAGGGAGCATGCTAGCTCCATGCCGGTGCCGAGGTCCGAGGTTGTGATAGCACCTGGTGGGGAAGCCGTGGCTGAACCCGGTGGAGACTGGTCCGGGCGTGGGGTGAACCACGTCCGGGAAAGGAGCCTTGAGGGATGCTTGGTGGACCCGTGACACAGGTAGCGAGACCCGGATCCGTGCCCGGTAAGACAGCGGTTCCCGTGTAACGGAGTGAGCTGTGTGTGAGTAATGCCAGGCGGGCATAACCGCTATTGGGTCCGACTAGGCAGTCGGTAAAGGACCCGTTGATGTATGTAGGGGCTTAGGCAATTGCCCTGAATGTAAGATGATGACCGATGGAAGAACATTGTATAATAATGTGGGGAGAAAGTGACCCAGCCAGTATGGATGATGTTGGAGGCGTTCCGTCCCTGTGGGACGAGAGGGAGGCTTGCCCTGCTGCTTGCAGAGGGTACCCGTCCCTCAACCACGGCATCTAATGGTGTGGGTGTGCCTGTGGTGCCAGACACAGGGGTAATAGGGCTCCTAGTAGGTAACGGATGAGGTTCCCGTGTACTATGGTTTGCCAGTCCCTGTAATGGGCCATGGAGGAGCCACAGTCCATGGATGATGGGCTGTGAGCGTGTGGAAGAAATGTATGTGATCCATGGACGTTTGAATGATGGATCACACATGGTATGTAAGGCCCGGTCAGGCAGGAATCCTGACTACGGGGTAATGTGTTAGGTCATCAAGCTGGGTGACTAAAGCCAGGCGGCAGATACCGCCATTGGGACCCACAGGGCCCGTTGAGGCGTATGTAACGAAGGTCAGAAGCAGGGGGGCTCCTAGAGTGGGGACACCATGGTTGAACCAGGTGGACGCTGACCTGGACATGGGGTGAAACATGTCCAGGAAGGAGCCCCTTGGGGATACATGACATACCCGGTACTCAGGTTGCTCAATCCCTGTTATGAACCCGGAGGGGTCATCGTCGAGAAATAACAAATGTATTTATCATAAATGTACTGTAAGATGTGTAAGTAGGCCGGAGGCCGTAGCTACCACGGGAGCAGGTGTTAGAGCTCCAATGGGGAGAGAGTCGTGGTTACAGGTCCCGGGTTATTGTGAATGTATATGTGCAATGTTCTATGTAATGTATGATGTATTTATGTGAAGTGTTTATAACCGATGTGATATGTGTCCAACATGCTACCCGGGTTATGTTATTATATGTGAAAAATAAACGGGTAGACATTGGTTAAACTTATAACTTATAAACACGTGTTTTGTCGTTATGCAAGCGGGTTCCAACATGTATAGCAGCACTATGGTATATGGGGGTACATTACAGTACATGTAAAGTAACACTATAGTATATGGCGGTACAATATAGCACATGTATAGCAGCACTATAGTATATGGCAGTATATTACAGTATATGTATAGGTGCACTATAGTATATGGTGGTATTTTATAGCACATGTATAGCAGCACTATAGCATATGGAGGAATATTATAGTACATGTATAGCAGCGCTATGGTATATGGCGGTACATTACAGTACATGTAAAGCAGCGCTATGGTATATGGTGGCACATTACATTTCATGTATAGCTGCGCTATAGTATATGGCGGTACATTACAGCACATGTATAGCAGCACTATGGTATATGGCGATACATTACAGCACATGTATAGCAGCACTACAGTATATGGCAGTATATTACAGTATATGTAGAGGTGCACTATAGTATATGGTGGCCTTTTTTATAGCACATGTATAGCAGCACAATAGTATATGGCGGTACATTACAGTACATGTATAGCAGCACTATGGTATATGGCGATACTCCGCTCCCCCCCCCCCGCTCCTCCACAGTAGCGGCCTGTGTCTGGCTCGCGATTTCGGCGACAGACGCAGGAAGTGCTTAGACGATTATATAGTAGATAGGGCTGTATATACAAGATAAAGAGCCAGCAGTCTCTAATGCGTATGCAGCTGCCAGTCTCTAATGTGTATATTGGTGGCAGTCTCTGATGTGTATATTGGCGGCAGTCTTTAATGGGTATACTGGCGGCAGTCTGTAATGCTTACACTGCCGGCAGTCTGTAATGCTTACACTGCCGGCAGTCTGTAATGCTTACACTGCCGGCAGTCTGTAATGCTTACACGGGCAGCAGTCTGCAATGCTTACACGGCCAGCAGTCTGTAATGCTTACACGGCCAGCAGTCTGTAATGCTTCCATGGCTGGCAGTCTGTAATGCTTACACGGCCGGCAGTCTGTAATGCTTACACGGCCGGCAGTCTGTAATGCTTACACTGATGGGAAACTATGTAATATACGCTGGAAGGGAAGCCACCCACACTGCTGTGATGTGGGTTTTATTTAAATTTATTCCGAAAAATGCAGCTCAGTGGGCCCGAGCCCCGGATGTTTTTTGACCCTAGCAACGCCACTGAGCAGAGGGTAAAGTGGGATTAGAAATGCTACAACTCTCAGAACTAAGGTGTAGGAGTTACAAGTAATACACAACATTATAAAACAACACATGACAGATCAGGGAATATTTTAGTATTGCATGCTCTGGGTCACTACAATAGTACATAGCAAAACAGTGCAAGAGTTCAAGGAATTAAAGGCACATTAACATAAAACTTCCAATAATGTAATCCCCAACTCTGGGATATTATTGTATGGTGGTAAAGTGGGATTATGTTATCTATATATGATATCTTTAACAAATGAAATGGAGGAAAGTCTAAATTTCACCAGTTATGTTCTACTGTGAAAAAATATGGTTAGAAGAGATTTCCAAATTAATGCATTCTTGTATTTTTTTACATTTTACACAGCATCCCAACTGCATGTGACTCACCCCGGCGATCCTGTTTGTGACGCCAGAAAGCTGACTCACCCCTGAGGGGGCCGTGGGGTATTCGGAACCGGGCTGTCAAAATGTCGTCAGGGCTGTGGGATGTCACGGTGGCGTGACTTGGTCCATGGTCCCCTCATCGGGTGATCAGTTAAAAGGGGAGTTTGAAAAATGGATGAAATGAAAAAAATAAAAATAAAAAAGAGTTTGTGTCGTGATGCCACCCGTGGAAGGCGGCCTGTAGAGCCGCTGCTGAGCCGGGAGTTTGGCCACAGGACGAAAAGACCACGCGACCTACTGGTTTCATGGTTGCATCTTGGAGCTTCCTTGCCACCTCAGGGTCGGTCCCCTGGTTCTTGCCCAGTCCTTCGGCTTCACAGCTAATTTGGGCACGCAGGTGGATTGCTCACTGCCCGAGCCCCTAGGACTCCTTCTTTCTCTCTGCGGTCTCTAGCCCCAGGACCCGGAACAGGCCTCATAATGGTACAGGACGCCGCGTTCCTGTCCTCTCAGTCTTGAGTCCTCCTCCGACCTTTGCTCCTGGTGTTTCTCTAACCTCCGACTGACTGGTTGATGGACCAACTAACTACTTTGTGTTGTTTTTTGATATACTTCCTTTTTCCTGACAGTTTCCTGTGCTAACTTCCCATCCACCACCTGTCTCCTCCCACCATTCAACAGTTGGGCCTAGAGTCCCCGCCCTGGGACCAGGGTGTGTTGGGTGTGTGTGTGGGTGACTGGACTTACTGATCGCGGTTGCTACAAACTTCTAGTGGCGACCGGGCCACAGGGGCGCCACACATGTGCGGCTTTGTATTGGGTTGGTGAGGACGCCAGCTTTTATAAAGCATGTTATCACACTCTCATGGGGCAAAATAGCATGTTAAGTGGGTCAAATAGGGGAATAATGCCAAAGCCCTAATTTGCATATCATAAATGGACTTTAGAAATACTATTTCTAAAGATCTGTTTATGTGTGCAAAGACTCAAAGGGATTGTTAGGCAGGGGATTTTGATACGTGCTTACAACTATTGCTGTTTCTGGGGTCACGCAGGACCTGACAAGTTCCCTTTAAGAATTAAATCCATAGTGTCTCTAATGAAGGGCGGCAAAGCTTGCACAAAAAACGAAAGTAGTTCATCCAAATATCTGCTGGTACCTTAAGTAAGAAATTCATTGCAAGAGACAATAGGCCTACCGAAGATAGGGCTCAAATTCTTATACATGTTTGGTGGGGCATAGTTTGTTGCCCGAGTAAGATATGCATGTTTTTCTCACTATGTGACATGAAATCAGAATAAATAGTGCAACAGTCGGGCCAATCACAGTGCAAAAGCCAATCAGGGCCCGGCTGCTGCACCATGATTGGCCATGCTGCTGCACTGTAATTCGCCGATGGCGTCTCATGTACTTCTATTCACAGAGCTGAGGAAAAGACCAGAGAGGGGACGTAATGCTGCAGGTGCGGGGGGTGGGGGGCGGTGACATCTCTCCGGGAGCCGCCGCTCTGAGCCGCTGCAGAGCACACTATTTGTAGTGCTGGTCTGCGGCGGCGCGGACCGACATGCAGACCCCGCGGCCCGGTGGTTGGGGACCCCTGTTTTAAGACATTTTTGTTACCTTCTGCAAAGTTACAAGTTTACCTACACTAAAATTACTATACTTTTAAACAACTTAGGACAGCCCATATGATGATTATATAAAGTGATCCCTGGCACACACAAAAAAGACGTAAACGTGGTCAATGCAATTGATCCTTTATTTCATCATCTCAACTCCCGACAATCGTTTCAAACAATACGTTTTTCATCAGGGGATGGATCTATAACAGTCATATGTAAAAAACATGACAGTCAGCATACATGATAAACATAAATGGAAACCATCAGAAATTACAAATCAGATAAAAAGAAAAGTCTGTTCTCCAGTACAATGTGGGGAGACAACATATTGTCAGCATATTATAGTCATATGTCACTCAAGAGAAAACAAGAGGAAAAAAAAGACAAACTATTACCTCATGTTCAATGATACGGATATAATGAGGCCATACAGATGATACAAGAAATGAGAAGTATATCATTCATGGGAATAACTGTTAAAGAAATAACATAGCATCATTCAGTGCATGTTGTAATGTGGGTCATCAAAATTATAGCAAAGATGATGATGTCATGTATTTGGAAGCTTTTGATAGGTTTATTGGAAACATCTGAGTTAATTAGAGACACACAAGTGGATGTAGTTTAATCCACACCTGAAACACATTGCTTCTTTGTGTATCATGGGAAAGTCTAAAGAAATCAGCCAAGATATCAGGAAGAGAGTTGTGGACTTACACAATTCTGGTTCATCCTTTGGTGCAGAAGTTTCAATAATATGGTACTGTGAAAAAAGGTAGTATTATTGCTTTAAGGTTCAAGGGGTGTGTAATGGAGGTGAAACTGACAGATACCTTTCTTCTTCAACCTTCAAATACTCTAAATTACTAATTTCCTTCTCCTCTGTCTTTTGATGATCAATAGATTCTTATATTTGAAAGTATGATATTTAAAGAGGACCTGTCACCCCCTGGTGCTTTTCAAACTGAAAACACCACTAAATGCAGCGTGTCTGCTGCATTGAGGGAAGGGGTCTCCCATGTTTCTAGCCTCCCTGTAAGCTGTAAAAAACACTTTAGAAAGTGTAGAGATAATGAGCCCGGAGGGCCTTACTGATTTTGGAGTCATCGCTGTTCACAGGGGTCCTCCCCGCCACCACTTCTCTGTGCCGCCTCCTTGCCTGCCTCGCAAAGCGAGGAATTGTTAGAAGCGGTTTGCTTTGCTGGTGGCTGAAACACTTCCTTCCCATGACATCAGCGCCAGACCCCGCCCTACTACAGATTATGCTGTATACATACAGCGGGGTGGGCTCCAGCGCTGACATCACGGGCAGGAAGTGTTTCAGCTGCCAGCAAAGCAAACTGCTTGTAACAATTTCTCGCTCTGTGAGACAGGCATGGAGGTGGCACAGAAAGGCAGGGGGCGGGGAGGACCCCCAGGAACAGCGAAGACTCCACAATCTGTAAGTTTCTCCAGACTCGTTATCTCAAAACTTTCTAAAATGGCTTTTACAGCTTATGGGGTGGGGGGGTAGAGACATGGGAGACTCCTTCCCTGAATGCAGAAGACACACTGCATTCAGTGGTGTTTTCAGTTTGGAAAACACCAGAGGGGTAACAGGTCCTCTTTAAGTAAAGCCAACCTGCGGGCAAACATTAACATCCCTGATGCAGGAAAAGGTGTCATATCTTGTAGACTTTGAACTCTCGAGGGCATGGTCCCATACTCCTCCTGTATCTGTCTGTGCCTTGTATTGTTCATGATTATTGTACTTGTGCATGTATGACCCTTTTCGTATGTGGAGCACTATGGAATAAATGGCACTATGAGGGTACCTTTACACGCCACAAGCAGACAAGACATTTTTGGAGGCGATATTTCTCTCTGGAAATATCGCTGCCAAATTGCCTCCTTATTGCGGCGTGTAATTCGGGAATTTGGCGGCGATAAGACAAATGTCACCTGGTTTCGATTTTACAGTACTGCTCTAAAATCGAAACCAGGAGACATTTGTCTTATCGCCGCCAAATTCCCAAATTACACGACGCAATAAGGAGGCAATTTGGCAGCGATATTTCCAGAGAGAAATATCGCCTCCAAAAATGTCTCCTCTCGTTGTGGCGTGTAAAGGTACCCTAATAATAAATAATATCTCAGGGTAGGTGTAAAGGATAAGCCCTTTTTTAACCGCATTACGACCAATGACGAGTTTAGCCGTCAAGAAAAGATGTCAGTTCCTGCATCATGACGGTTAAACTCGTCATGGCTTTGAACTGTCACTGCTTGTAAACAAACAGTGACAGCTCAAATCTAACAGCTGTCAGTGATTGCTGAGGGTCAGGGGCAGAGGTGTGGGGACCCTTTTTAGTGGTCCCCACACTCAGCACGATGTGATCAGTCAGTCAATGTGACTGACCGATCACATGATCACGCAGGGAAATGCTGAATGTCAGCACTTCCCTGCATGATCTCTGCAGGAGTCAGGCTGTCAGCTGTGCCCGGCTCCTGCATGCATCCCCTGCCTGTGCCCACTGCTCCTGTGCTCCTCTCCTGCCTCCTGGTCTCCTCCGTCCTCTCCCCGCTTCTTCCTCTGCTCCCCGGTCTCCTCTGTCCTCTCCCCACTTCTTCCTCTGCTCCTTGGTCTCCTCTGTCCTCTACCCGCTTCTTCCTCTGCTCCCCGTCTCCTCTGTCTTCTCCCTGCTTCTTCCTCTGCTCCCCGGTCTCCTCCGTCCTCTTCCCGCATTCTCCTCCCCTCCCTCCTGTCTCTGCTCCCCTCCCTCCTCTCCTTGCTTCCTCCTCCCCATCCTGTGTCTATGCTCCCCAGTCTCCCCGCTCACCTCCTCCTCCAGTGCCCGCTCTCTTCCTCTGGCTGCTCCCGCTCTCCTCTTCCTCCGGTGCCCACGGCTCTTGCCTGTTCTTTCAGCCTCATCCCCTTCATGAGGCTGAGAGGAGTGATCTGACAGCCAGCAACAGCGATCACTATGTGGTCGCTGTCTCTGGCACTGTGTCGCCCCCTTAGGGTCCGATGATCGGCCCATCATAATGTAATTGGAATGGGCTGATCACCATGGTAACCTGAGGTTGCCATGGCAACCTTAGGTGGCCAGAGCAACATCTGCTAACCTGAGGTTGCCATGGTGACATCTGGTAACCTGATGTCACCAGATGTCACCATGGCAACCTCAGGTTACCAGATATTGCTATGGCCACCTAAGGTTGCCGTGGCAACCTCAGGTTACCAGATGTCGCCATGGAAACCTTAGATGGCTATGGGGACATCTGGTAACCTGAGGTTTCCATGGCGACATCTGCTAACCTGAGGTTGCCATGGCAACTTCCAGTTACCAAATATCGCCATGGCAACCTCAGGTTACCAGATGTTGCTATGGCCACCTAAGGTTGCCATGGCAACCTCAGATTACCAGAAGTCGCCATGGCAACCTTAGATGGCTATGGCGACATCTGCTAACCTGAGGTTACCATGGCGACGTCTGCTAACCTGAGGTTGCCATGACGACATCTGGTAACCTGAGGTTGCCATGGCAACTTCAGGTTACCAGATGTCGCCATGGCAACCTCAGGTTACCAGATGTTGCTATGGCCACCTAAGGGTACCTTTACACGCCGCAACCGCGGCGAGGAATCTGACCAGCGATTCGCGATATATCGCCATGGCACCATCGCCGTCAAATTGCCTCGCAGTTGGGGCGTGTAATTTGCGAATTTGGCGGCGATAAAAAAGTTGTTGCCTGGTTCCGATTTCACCGCACTGCTCTAAAATCAGAGGCAATCATGAAGGCGACATTCCCGGCTTTTGGCATGTGAACGGGCGATA
The DNA here is from genome assembly GCA_033576535.1 of Allobates femoralis. Taxonomy (NCBI): domain Eukaryota; kingdom Metazoa; phylum Chordata; class Amphibia; order Anura; family Aromobatidae; genus Allobates; species Allobates femoralis. The sequence goes on from JARQOC010000006.1 coordinate 324,373,522, forward strand.
GTGATGGAATCTGCGTCGCCTATTTGATTTCCCGTAGGCGTGCCATAGCGTGCTGGAGTCCGCACCCTGTCTGAAATGATTGGTGTGGGCTACTGTGTTCCCATTGGCTGTCACTTGACACCGCACCATATTTGAAGAGCTGTCCATTTACCACCACACAATGGCAATGGCATCATGTATTAGCCAGCCTTCCAGCGCAGGCTGCCCAATCATAACGCTATTGCGTTGTCTAATCAGCGTCTTTGGGGCGCGGTATACACCAGTCTGCCACGCCTATGTTCTTGCGGCGCTGAACATGTACGCCCACATTCCTTTGGGGATTGCAGCGTGTGAAGCGGAGAGGGAACTCCACCAGATTGGTTCCGCTGCGGGGTAGGCGATTTCCAGGGCGACACATTGCCTTAGGTTGAGGGTGAAATTGCGGTGTGTAAAAGCGCCATCGGCGATCTGAGGCGACCATGAAAAACATGCACGCGCACGTTAGATTACCTCCTATCGCCACCAAAGGTTGCGGCGTGTGAAGGTACCTTATGGTTGCCATGGCAACCAAAGGTGGCTATGGCAACATCTGCTAACCTGAGGTGTCCATGGCGACGTCTGCTAACCTGAGGTTGCCATGGCGACATCTGGTAACCTGAGGTTGCCATGGCAACTGCAGGTTACCAGATGTCGCCACGGCAACCTCAGGATACCAGAAGTCGCCATGGCAACCTTAGGTGGCTATGGCGACATCTGGTATCCTGAGGTTGCCATGGCGACATCTGGTAACCTGACCCAAGCCTCAGAGATCATGTGATCTCTGGGACTTGGGTTTGCAGCACTGACAGCTACACTGTATGGCAGATCATTGCCATACAGTGCAGCATCAGTGTGACTCCAGGGACTGCAGCAAAAGGACCCTTGATCCCTTGCTGCAGTCTCTAAAGGCGACTGATCGTTGTGGGACCATCGTTGTGGACTACGTCGGAGGGCATGTGGGGGTTAATAAAGATGGAGTTCAAATATGTATTTTTTTTTTTTTTCTAATAAAACGATTTTTTCACAGTATGGTGTCTTATTTACTATTGACTTAGAGGTCCCTAATGGTCGGGTCTAACATTGGCCCGACATTATGAACCTTGGGCTTAGTGCCAGCCGGCAATGCAAAGCTGGTATTAAGCCCTTTATTATCCAGTTTGCCACCGGCACCAGGGCAACTGGAAGAGTCTGGGTACAGCGCCAGGAAATGGCTCTTCTAATGAATGCACCATTTCCTGGGACAGCAGCGAGCTGCAATTTGCAGCATGGGGGGCCCAGAACGCTTGGGCCTCTCCATACTGTGGATTCCAGCTCCCAGCTGCCTAGTTGTACCTGGCTGGAAGCTAAAAATACGGCGAAGCCCACGTCGTTTTTTTTAAAAATTATTTCAAGAAATAATTTAAAAAGAAAAGGGCTCCGCCGTATTTTGGTTACCAGTCAGGTACAACTAAGCAGCTGGGAGTGGGTAGAAGCCCGTAGCTGCTTAGTTGCACCTGACTGGAAACTAAAAATGTGGCAAAGCCCGCATAGTTTTTTTTTAAAGTTATTTCAAGAATTAAAAAGGGCTCCGCTGTATTTTGATTACCAGCCAGGTAAAACTAGGCAACTGGGGGTGGGTGGCAGCCTGTACCTGCCTGTTGTATCTGTGCTGGTGACCAAAAATACAGTGGAGCCCCATATCATCAGTGCAAAATCTCACATGTGGGGGAGCTTCATTGTTTAGGTATATTAGGGAATCTCCAATTGCGATATGGTGTTCACTAACGATTTCAGCTAACTTTCCGCTTGGAGCGTCAAATGGCGCTCCTTCCCTTCCGAGCCCTGCCGTGTGCCTAAACTGTGGTTTTCCACAACATATGAGGTATTGGTTTACTCAGGAGATATTGCCCAATAAATTTTAGGATCCATTTTATCCTGTTGCCAAGTGAAAATGAAACAATTGAGGCTAAAAGAACATTTTTGTGAAAAAAAAAGTACTTTTTCATTTTTACAGATCAATTTGTGAAGCACCTGGGGGTTCAAAGTGCTCACTATGCATCTAGATAAGTTCCTTGGGGGGGTCTAGTTTCCAAAATGGGGTTACTTGTGGGGGAGCTGCAATGTTTACGCACACAGGGGCTCTCCATACGCGACATGGTGTCCGCTAACAATTGGAGCTAATTTTCTATTCAAATTGTTAGCAGACACCATGTCGTGTTTGGAGAGCCCCTGTGTGCCTAAACATTGGAGCTCCGCCACAAGTGACCCCATTTTGGAAACTAGACCCCAAAGGAACCTATCTAGAAGTATAGTGAGCACTTTGAACCCCCAGGTGCTTCACAAATTGATCCGTAAAAATGAAAAAGTAATTTTTTTTCACACAAATTTTCTTTGGGACTCAATTTTTTCATTTTCACATGGGCAACAGGATAAAATAGATCCTAAAATTTGTTGGTCAATTTCTCCTGAGTACACCAATACGTCATATGTGGTCATAAACCACTGTTTGGGCGCACGGCAGGGCCCGGATGGGAAGGAGCGCCATTTGACTTTTTGAATGTAAAATTAGCTCCAAAAGTCAAATTGCGCTCCTTTCGTTCTGAGCCTTGCCATACGCCTAAAAAGTGGTTTATGAGCACATATGAGGTATCGGTGTACTCAGGAGAAATTGCCCAACACATTTTAGGATGCATTTTATCCTGTTGCTCATGTGAAAATGAAAAAATTGAGCCTAAAAGAACATTTTTGTTGAAAAAATTAAAATGTCAATTTTTTCCTTCCACATTGCTTTAGTTCCTATGAAGCACCTGAAGGGTTAATAATCTTTTTGAATGTAGTTTTGAATAGCTTGAGGGGTGCAGTTATTGGAATGGTGTCACTTTTGGGTGTTTTCTGTCATGTGCGCCCCTCAAAGGGACTTCAAATGTGATGTGGGCACTAAAAAAATGTTTTTTTTTTAAATTTTGCTGCAAAAATAAGAAATTGCTGGTGAACTTTGAACCCTTATAACTGCCTACAAACATTTTTTTTTTTCCAAAATTGTGCTAATGTGAAGTAGTCATGTGGGAAATGTGATTTATTAACTACCGTATATACTCGTGTATAAGCCGAGTTTTTCAGCACAAAAAATGTGCTGAAAAGTCCCCCCTCGGCTTATACACGAGTATATACGGGTACCCGGCTGTATACAGCCCCCCCTTGGTATACCGGGCCCCCCCTGTGGCAACCTGTAAAGGAAGCGATGATTATACTTATCGGGTCGCTGTCGCCGACGCCGCAGCTCTGTCACCATCCGTCACCGCGCTCCTCCTGGTCTTCATGCTTCCTTCACCGTCGCACAGGAAATGACGTCATTTTCTGTGCGCCGGTGAAGGAAGCATGAAGACCAGGAGGAGCGCGGTGACGGACGGTGACAGAGCGGCGGCGTCGGCGTCGGCGACAGCGACCCGATAAGTATAATCATCGCTTCCTTTACAGGTTGCCACAGGGGGGGCCCGGTATACCAGGGGGGAGGGCTGTATACAGCCGGGTACCGCTGTATACAGCGGGGGCTGCTGTATACAGCGGGGGCTGCTGTATACCCCTCTGGCGCTGCTAAATACCCCTCTGGGGCTGCTGTATACCCCTCTGGGGCTGCTGTATACCCCTCTGGGGATGCTGTATACCCCTCTGGGGCTGCTGTATACCCCTCTGGGGCTGCTATATACCCCTCTGGGGCTGCTGTATACCCCTCTGGGGCTGCTATATACCCCTCGTGGGCTGCTATATACCCCTCTGGGGCTGCTGTATACCCCTCTGGGGCTGCTGTATACCCCTCTGGGGCTCCTGTATACCCCTCTGGGGCTCCTGTATACCCCTCTGGGGCTGCTGTATACCCCTCTGGGGCTGCTGTATACCCCTCTGGGGCTGCTGTATACCCCTCTGGGGCTGCTATATACCCCTCTGGGGCTCCTGTATAACCCTCTGGGGCTGCTGTATACCCCTCTGGGGCTGCTGTATACCCCTCTGGGGCTGCTATATACCCCTCTGGGGCTGCTATATACCCCTCTGGGGCTGCTGTATACCCCTCTGGGGCTGCTGTATACAGCTCTGGGGCTGCTGTATACAGCTCTGGGGCTGCTGTATACCCCTCTGGGGCTGCTGTATATACCACTGGGGAGGCTACTGTATACTACCACTGGGGAGGCTGCTGTATACTACCACTGGGGAGGCTGCTGTATACCACTGAGGGGGCCTGTATACCACACTGCTGGGGGCTGTATTCCTGTGCTGGGGTCCACCCTCGGCTTATACACGAGTCAATAGGTTTTCCCAGGTTTTGGGGGCAAAAGTAGGGCCTTATACACGGGTCGGCTTATACACGAGTATATACGGTATTTTGTGTCACATTACACTCTGGTTTAACAGAATAAAAATTAAATATTTGAAAATTGCAAAATTTTCAAAATTTTCACCAAAATTTTTATTTTTTCACAAATAAACGCATAAATTATAATTTATGCGTTTATTTGTGAAAATAAAAAATTTGGTGAAAATTTTGAAAATTTTGCAATTTTCAAATATTTAATTTTTATTCTTTCTGTTAACCCAGAGAGATAAATTTACTACCAACATGAAGCCCAGCATGTCACGAAAAAACGTTCCAGAGTTATTACCTCATAAGGGGACACTGGTCAGAATTGCAAAAAACGGTCTGGTCATTAAGCTGCAAAGTGCAAAGGTCCTTAAGGAGTTAAAGAGAGAAAGCTGTATGGACTGTCCAGACCCGCCATCAATTCCCCTCCCCTCACAGCACAGAAAGCACACCAATAACAGTTACTTTTCAATACTTTAATGAGAGGTATCAACATAACACCTTACTCATAACTTTGTTGTAAAACACTTTCATTGTGGTTTACTTTTTTCTTTCGTGGATAAATCAAAGGGCGCAACTCAAGCAAGGCACAAACCCGCCAGGTCACGTGAGTGCAGGAGTCGTCTGCCACTGGCCATCCAGCGCAGAATAACTCTCAAATCACTCCACCGCTGTGACAACCTCAAAATTCCAACAACAGGGAGGGAGGGTGGGAAACTGCTCTTTGGGCAAGCAGCAGGGGAAAAGGCAAAATGGCTGTATGCCAGAGCATATATAACAGGTGGGGGTGGTTAGGCAAATAGGGGGTGTGTGATAGACAAACAAATCAGCCACTGTAAGGCGAGGAGGAGGGGGAGAGAGGAATTAACCCCATAAGGGCTGGACAGTCAGGTGGCAGTGGGTAATCCACAGTGCCACACAGACTGTCCAGACCAGCCATCAATTCCCCTCCCCTCGCCGCACAGAAAGCACACCAACAAGAGTTACTTTTCAATTCTATAATGAGAGGTATCAACATAATACCTTACTCATAACTTGTTTTAAAACACTCTCATTGTGGTTTACTTTTTTTTTTTGTGGATAAATCAAAGGCCACAGCTCAAGCAAGGCACAAATCCGCCAGGTCACGTGAGTGCAGGTGTCGTCTGCCACTGGCCATCCAGCACAGGATAACTCTCAAATCACTCTCTCCACCGCCACGGAGGAGCGAAGGCAACGCCTGAGCTGCGACCCCCACCCGGAGAGAGCACAAGGCCTGTTCAAAGCCAACCCATAGCACGGACAAGAAAATATCGGTGCCAATACCATTCAGATGTACTCCGTCAGGCAGCTTCAAGGAACTAGGGTCAGATTCTCACCGCAAATGCCATACTGGTGTACTGTATATCAATGCAGTTGGCAATGATAAGTATCATATCCCCTCGAATTAACGAATAACTGGAAAGCTGCTACCAAGGTAAGCCAATCATATACTGGCACAAAATTCCTTCCAGGCGCCTGGCTGGACTATGCTGGGAACGACCATGCGAATAACTGACTCCAATTAAAAAAAAAAAGGGAATTTAACCATATCAGCTCTTGTATATTACAACAGCTCCACAGGGTAAAACAAGGCCGAGGATGCCATGACCCATGCGGATGATGAGGACGACCAGGCCGGAAGGGACCTAGCAATTACACTACTTCGGGCGTCATTCAACACCATTTTAACTCCTTCCTTCCCAATGAAACTTCGAGCCCAAAAACCAATTGATCTTCCTCCAGCGGAAATTTCTACCCACCGAGCGGCCCAGTTATATATATATACACTGTATATACCATGGCCCAACATCTTCTTACTAAGGACCGACACCATCTGAAAAGAAGCAACAGTTAGCAATCTCACCATCGCACAAAAACAATATTGTAAAGAAATGCCTTTCAATCTTACACTTTCCTTTTTTTTTTATTATTTAATACATTCTTTGTATTTCACTTTTCCGAGGCAAGGACTGTAAAGTTCATGTTAGCAGCAAGCCACAATTATCAGCGCTAGCAAAACAAACGCCCAAAACGGATCACCCACCCGTAATGGCTCTGCATAACCCACATTCACTTCAAGCCTTGAAACACTTAAACAACTCAATTCCTAAACTATACTCCGACACACCCGAGATGCACCAGCGTATACCCATATATATATATATACATACATGCACACACACATACCCATATGCACACACATTCTTATATCCGTGTACCCCCGTACACACCCGAATACCCATATGGACGCCTGTCACCCACACTCGTACCTACTACTTATACGTTCCATACCAAAACATTCCCTACAAATACTCCAATAATAACATTCGCTAACAGTCTCACACCATAGCAATTCGCCCCAATGTCAGGAACTCAAAGAAGGATGCTGCGCAGACCACACGCAAGCTCTACACATTGAATCACCCCTGCATGCGCAATTTAGTAACAACTCTTACCCAACTGAATCGATACCAAATTCCTTGGGAAGAAAATGACACCCCCTCCATCAGCATGTATGAGGGTAGAAAACTTGACAGAGGGGGAAGGGGAGTCCCTTGGACGCGCTCAATTTCAAAGCCGTAAGTCGCGGCCAAAAGCAGGCTGGTAATATCACTGTAACAATACTTCCGATAAAGAAACAGCAAGACATATCATTTACACCGAACCTGCTACCTCTCCTGCCATACCTTTATTGTCAACGAACTGATAATGAACATTTACCACCGAGCTGGACAAACCTGGGGTTGCCGGCATGCAATGGAATGACCAGTGGCCTCCCATGTTGAGGAATCCTAGAACAAACTGGATAAACCCCACTATGTATCCCGTGTAGACCAGATCTTACCATAAGTTCCGCAGTAACAGATCACTGGCATTATCTGGTGTATGACACCCTCCAGATAAACAACAGGTAATCAAGCAGCTTCCCGTTCAGCATCTTTAAATAGTTCCAGAATGCCATAAGCTCCACAGTATCAGGAAAAGCTGCCTGTGACCACAGATGGATTGCAGCATCTTCAGATGGAAACCAGTCAATAAACACTTTCCAGTTTAGCAGTAGTACACAATTCCCGGAATTCTGAAATGAAACAAACAGAAATCAGGTACCGCATTACTGATAACCCAAACATGACAGCCCCTAAACGAAATGTCAAAGGTCATCATATTACAACTACAATCTTGTCAGATCCTTGATCACGAGCGACCACTAGGTGGTATCCTGCAGACCTCACAGCTGTCGCCTCAGGTTACCGCTGAGGTGCCCCAGAAACCAATGCCAATGACTAGAATTACAATGAGGTGCATATGCCACTCGCAGAATCAAATTGACCAGTGTTTTCCGAGTGAAAATCAACTCTAAAACCTAAAGAACACTCAGAATCATAAAGTGAAATGTGCTTCTTTGCTCATTCGTTTTTTTTTACAATTCATTTTACCCGTCCCGAAAGAACAGATACCGACACTTAACCAAGCAAAGCTCATTCAGCAACGTAACATACCTCGTTTTCTTGTGAAAAACAACTTTTTTCCGGGCTGCACAAGCTGTGCACTTATTTACTTTATTATTCATTTATTAAATGAATGAATTATTTATATAACTTTCATGGTATGTCCTATAAACAATATCCCGTAAGATGGGTTTAAAGTTTTCCAAGTCCATCTTGGTGTATAACAACCGCTTATGCGGTGAGGCGCCCGACGCCCCATGCTGGCTGGTGATGACTAATGGGAAAAGTCTACAGTTGCCATGACCAGGCACACAACAATAAGTAAACCGGCGTACTGTGCATCTACCCCGAGGAGCTTAAATGGGCAAGAGAAACAGTTAGGGAAATTACCTGCGGAATCTTATTTCATTTATATAAATAAATATATATATATATATATATATATATATATTTTTTTTAATTGAAAAACAAACCACAAAAACCATTGTCGGAGATTATCTTCTGAACCCGACAAATTGGTTTGGCTCCGGGAAGAATTGCACACGGCACAACATGACCCAAAGATCCTATGGGAAGTGCGGGCATGTGATTGTCTCTAAGAAACATCAGGAATTGTGATAACGTATCAATCGCCCGATGGATGATGCAGGTGGTGGTGCGGTACAGGAGCGTTGGAAGGTCAAAAGGAAACCGGATTGGTCACCAGTGGCTGGGCAGCCTAAAATATAAGGGACTGCGTGGCCTGGGGTGACAAAGAACTACAAAACACCTCATCGGGGTTACTGCTAATAATGACTGGACTGGGTGGGTCAAGGGGTGCGAATAGCCTGCATACCCCATTGTAAAATGGAAACCACAATAAGAGGGGTGGTTGTCCTATATATAACTATTTAATTATTCATTTAATATACACATACATATCTATATTCATACACATACATACACATATATATATATATATACACACCATATATATATATATATATATATATATATATACATACATACCTGCGCATACATATACATACACACACATACACATACATACATACACATGCACGTGCATACACACGTACCCACACATAGATATATGTACATATATATAAGCATACATATCTGTACACATACATCCATACCCTATCTATTTATGTACGTGGTGTAAGGATTTGGGGGGGTGTTTGCTACGAATTTTGAAAGTCAACTTAAGTTTATTATATCTGCATGTCAGCAGCTATCTAAAGGTAATACTTATTAAAATATAACTTTTATTTGTTAATTTAAGATAGGGAGATGTAACATTTATATCAAAACGGTATGATGCTTTTCTAAAAAGGGGGGGAAAGAGGGGAAGGTCACCCTGTTCTAACCCTGGTACTTTCCCTGCCTGACAACGGAGTTTTCAACACCTAATAAAGACCCCTAGTTGGTGTCCCCGTTCCTCGACGGCTAAAACTTCTGGTCCTAACTCAAGTGGGGTGAATGTGTGTCCAAGCAAGACCACCCCTTCTTATATTATACCCGGGTGTCCTGCTCTACTGTTGTCAGCCCCGGGAGTCCGGGTCAATCCCCTTAGACTCGGTGGTAAAAAATGTCTTATGCCACCTTTTAGGGTCAGTAATGATCAAAAATATGGTGGTGCTTCTCTATAATTCAATCACGTCTTGGCGGGAAGCGAGCTAAATCTCTATGCGAGTGAAAGGTGCTGTCACTATCGATGAAGTCCATACGACACACTTCTCCCCTCACACGCAGCCCTGAAAACAAGGTCCAGCAGCCCCAATCCCGCGAGTACACACACCATACACTAAAAATAAAACAGACCCGTGCGGATATACCAGACTCACCGTGCTACGTAGACCCACTACAACCCCAATCCAAGTAATCGGTACCAAAGGGACCAACCGACAGACAGGCAAATGGTTAAGCTTTGTAGACAGTGTTAGTATCGCTTATACTCCACCCCTCTGTATTTCACAATGGTGCCGCCATCCATTGTGAAATACAGAGGGGTGGAGAAGGGGACTTATCAGGACCCCACCCTGGGCGACCAGAGGCTGTATTGGAGGCCTCATGGGAAAGGCATTTCACTCCTGAGGAACCCACCAGGACATCATTTGGTTGGGGGAAACGCGTCGAGTGAGCCATCCTCCACAGGATAAGATGAGTATAAGCGATAATAACACTGTCTAAAAAGCTTAACCATTTGCCTGTCTGTCGGTTGGTCCCTTTGGTACCGATTACTTGGATTGGGGTTGTAGTGGGTCTACGTAGCACGGTGAGTCTGGCATATCCGCACGGGTCTGTTTTACTTTTAGTGTATGGTGTGTGTACTCGTGGGATTGGGGCTGCTGGACCTTGTTTTCAGGGCTGCATGTGAGGGGAGAAATGTGTCGTATGGACTTCATCGATAGTGACAGCACCTTTCACTCGCATAGAGATTTTGCTCGCTTCCCACCAAGACGTGATTGAATTATAGAGAAGCACCACCATATTTTTGATCATTACTGACCCTAAAAGGTGGCATAACACATTTTTTACCACCGAGTCTAAGGGGATTGACCCGGACTCCTGGGGCTGACAACAGTAGAGCAGGACACCCGGGTATAATATAAGAAGGGGAGGTCTTGCTTGGACACACATTCACCCCACTTGAGTTAGGACCAGAAGGTTTAGCCGTCGAGGAACGGGGACACCAACTAGGGGTTTTCATTAGGTGTTGAAAACTCCGTTGTCAGGCAGGGAAAGTACCAGGGTTAGAACAGGGTGACCTTCCCCTCTTTCCCCCCCTTTTTAGAAAAGCATCATACCGTTTTGATATAAAGGGTACATCTCCCTATCTTAAATTAACAAATAAAAGTTATATTTTAATAAGTATTACCTTTAGATAGCTGTTCAAATTTAGGTTTACTAATATCTTTCTATGGTGAATATTCTATATCTGCATGTCACCATTCATAACCATTCCTCTATTTGTTCTCCATTAAACTCCATCGTACATCTCATGCTACATAATCCTGTCCTGCCCCTACCCGAAACCCCCAATATATTAAGACTCACCAACAAGCCAGACTGGAAGCTTGATAAATCCTCCACCAATGAGAGACGCGGGTATAAATACGGATCAGTCCTGAGACACCACGGAAAGCCCTTCAAAGGAATAAATTGCCACAGCGAAGAACAGGAAAGATGGATCCATCCTCTCTGTAGCAACAGCTACTGAGTTACAATGAAAGCTGAAGTCCTTAATGGAAGGCTCCTCTCACTACTGTGTAATAAAGAGTACCTTGAGGAACTGGTGCCACACCCATACTTTTCATGGGCCAGAGATCCATCTCCTCAGAAGCTAATAGAGGGGATACACTAGCTGGATTTGAACATCTGCACTAACATGTCTACCAGCTCCACAAGTCATGGCTGGGGCAGGGGTTACTGTTCCAGGGAGCATATTGCCTCCCTCTAGTTACAGAGGTGGCTGCTTATTAAGAAGATAGGGGGGAGGGGCGGAGGGCAACTGATTTATGTGTAAGATCACTACCTGCTTACATATGGAAGGAATTGAATGTCCCAACTGAGTTCTTACAAGCACCTGAACAGCCATCTCCATAGATACTTCATGTACAGTGGAGCTGCCTCCTCCTGGAGGAGGGGCTGGTAGTCTGTGTGAGACTCACAGTGTGAATAAGTGCTGCTGCTCCCTGATCCAAATCTCCTGTGTGCGGCCAGGTTGGGGGAAGGGGATGATAAGGGCAGGCGCTATGTGTAAAACTTGAATACTGCAGTGAATCTAGCTGCTGTGTCCTGATCTACATCCCTCTCATGCAGCCAGGGTGAGTGCATAAAAATTCCCTGCAGCAAGAGGTGCACTGTACGTGACCCGCTGCTGGCCTGCTGCGCTGTGCTACCCAGTCTGACAATAGGCGTGCAGTCGCTGCTGGGTTAAATTGTGGTAGGTGGCCGTCCCCACCACAGAGCGCGCGCAGGGTCTCTGTTCACTAAAGATCCACTGGCTCAAATGCTGCAGCAGGCGGAAGATTTTAAATGATTCCTACCTGCCATGCTGCCGCAATTGTGCCTCGCCAGAGAGGACACCAAGGACGCTGAAAGCCCAGCAAACCGGCGGCCCCCTCCCTACCGATCCTCTCCCTTACCGCAGCTCCAGTGGACCCATCTGTTCCAGCAGCAATTCTGCCCTGGGTCACCATGGGAGGAGAGGCAAACTGCTCTTTGGGCAAGCAGCAGGGGAAAAGGCAAAATGGCTGTATCCCAGAGCATATATAACAGGTGGGGGTGGTTAGGCAAATAGGGGGGGTGTGACAGACAAACAAATCAGCCACTGTAAGGCGAGGAGGAGGGGGAGAGAGGAATTAACCCCATGAGGGCTGGACAGTCAGGTGGCAGTGGGAAATCCACAGTGCCACACATTACTTAAAGCCTGTGAGAATAAATTAAAGATTTGTAAATCCTTCTCAAAGTGTTCATCATTCAAACCTATTGTATCTGCACTCCATTCCCTGAAAAAAAAGAGTTCAGCTGTACTAATAATCTATTTGTGTTTGGTAATGGTGTGTTCACTGTGTTTACAGTGATAGCTTGAGGCATACTAACTACCGTATATTCATGGTAACAGCCTGAGAAGAGATAAGAGATGATTTTTGAGGGAAAACTGTCAGATCCTGACTATTCAAAGATAGATTGATCCCAGTTATATTGGGAAAAACAGAACGTGGTAATATAACCGCAGATCACAAGTCACAGTGCAACACCAAAGGACATAATTAGATGTGATTTTGCAGTTCAAAACTGCAATTTTACTTAAGAAACCCAATGCAAAATATTGTAGAAAGTTAGGAGAAAGTAAAATAATGAAGCACAAAATGTTAACCTTTAAGGTTAAATTGTAAAAAAGAATGACAAGATTGATGATGTTGAACTATAAATGTTTCTGAGCTCTGCATAAGTAATGGGGAATAATATGTGCTTTGTAATTCAGAACACATTGACAAGGTCTGGGCCATATTTTTGCTCTTTCTACAATGAAGGATCTGCATGTGTCACATTACGGCTAAGTACCAAACTTTCAAAAAGTTGGACATACCTAAATATTTTAATAGTTCTGGTTCTTCTCAGTGTCAGCCTGTCATATGGTAACTTCGGAGAAGCTTCTGAAATTTTCTAGAAAGAGACATAAGGTGCCCAGATCCTTAGCCTTTGCTTTGTGGAAAACAACTAAATCAAAGCACGCCAGAAAAAAACATGAAGCTACTGATTAATGCAAATGATCAAGTTATTTCAAGGTCACTACATCTGGGGTTAACCTTGTATTAGTCACACTTACTTCATTCTATCAGTCATTTCTGCTGATTATAGCCACTACAAACACTTTTTTGTCACCCCTAATGTGATATATAAGAACTTCTAAAGCCAATTACAACCTTTTTATCAAATAAATCAGGACTTTAGAATATGGAAAATTATGGGATATGTAGTTCTGAACAAATGTCTTCATTTAAATTTCATACATTAACTCCTTCACCTTAAAAACATAATTCAAGAAGTTTATCAACCTTTCACAAGCTTAACAGGAACTAAAGCAATGTGGAAGGAATAAAATAAAAATGTTACCTTATCCCATAAAAATGTTATTTTAAAGCTAATTTTGTTTTTTACTTCTACAAGAGTAACAAGAGAAAATACACCATACAATTTGTTCAGCAATTTCTCCTGAGTTCTCTAATACCCCAAATCTGTCAGGAAACTACTGTTTGGGCGCATGGCAGGGCTTGAAAGGGAAAGAGTGCCATTTGAATTTTAGAACTCAAAATTGTCTGGAATCATTAATGAACATCATGGCACATTTACAAAGCTCCTGATGTGCTTAAACAGTGGAAATCCCTGACCCCATTTTGGAACCTAAACCCCTAAATGTGTGGTGAGCACCTTGAACCATTAGGTAGTTGCTTAACACAATTTTACAATGTTGAGTTGTGAAAATATAATTACATTTTTCCCACAAAAATATTTTTTATTTTCACATGGGTAGCAGGAAAAAATGTACCATACAATTTGTTGTGCAATCCTAGTACTCCGTACTCTGTACTCCTCAGTACTCCAAAACCCCATATGTGCTGCAAAACTACTGTTTGGGCACATGGCAGTGCTAGGAGGGGCATAAGCACCATTTAACTTTTGGAATACAAAATTGTTTGTAATCATTAGTGAACCCCATGTTGCGTTTGGACAGCCCCTGATGTGCCTAAACAGTAGAGCTCTCGCACAAATTACCACATTTTGGAAACTAAAACCCTCAAGGAACTTATGTAGATGTGTAGTGAGCACCTTAAACCCCCAGGTGCATCACAGAATTTTTTCTAACTTTTAACTGTGTGTTTAAAACCCCTTTTTCCCTACAAAAATGTTAGTCCCAATTTTTTTTATTTTTTTCAAGGGTAACAGGTGAAAATGCTCAATAAAATTTGTTGTGCAATTTTTCCTGAGTATGCCAATACCTCAAATGTGGTGGGAAACTACTGTTTGGACACATTGCCGAGCTCCAAAAGGAAGGAGTGATGTTTTGGAGTACATACATTGATGGAATGATCTGTGGGTGCCATTTTACTTTTGGAGAGCCCCTGATGTGCTTAAACAGTGGAAACCCCTCACAAGTGACCCCATTTTAGAAACTACACCCCTCAAGGAATTTATCTAGACGTGTGGTGAACACATTGAACCCCCAGGTGATTCACAGAATTAAGCCATGAAAAAAAATAGATTTTTCACACAAAATGTTGCTTGTGCCCAAAATTATTTCATTTCACAAGGGCAGCAAGAGAAAATGGACCACAGACATTCATGGAATGGTGTATGGGTGCCATGTTGCATTTGCAGAGCTCCTGATGTACCTAAAAAGTGGAATCCCCCCACAAGTGAAGCAATTTTGGAAACTACAACCCTCACTGAATTTTCTAGAGGCATAGTTGTAGTAATGCTACTAATGCTTTTGGTTTTTTAGGTGTACAAATTAATAATAGTGATATGTGTAAGTTGTGCGGCGTACCCTAGACTATATAAGGGTATTGTGTCAATAGGGTAAAACCAAATTTTATCAATTAACCCCTTAAGGACCAAGTCAATTTGTACTATAATGACCAAGCCTCATTTTCCAAATCTGTCCAGGTACTGTTATGGGATAATCACTCTGGAACGCTTCAACATATCCCAGTGATTCTGAGATTGTTTTTGTGACACATTGTACTTCATGTTAATGGTAAATTTAGGTGATATGATTTGCGTTTATTTATGAAAATTAAAAAAAAAAAGTAGCAATTTTCATATATTGAATTTTTATGCCCTTCAACCAGGTAGGTTCAATACACAAAATAGTGTTAAATAACATTTGCCACATGGCTACCTTACATCAGTATAATTATATGAAACATAATTTTTTTTTTAGGAAGCTAGAATGGTTAAAATTTTGACAGTAATTTCTCATTTTTACAACATTTGCAAAACGTATTTTTTTAGGGACAACACATTTAAAGTGACTTTCATGGGCATAAGTGACAGAAAATACCCCAAAATGCCAACATGTTAAAAACGGCATCGCACAAACTGCTGAAAACCACATTTAATACATTCATTAACCCTTTAGGTGCTTCACAGGAATTAAAGCAATGTGGAAGGAAAAAAAATGAACATTTTACTTGTATCCACAAAAATCTTGTTTTAGCCCCAAATTTTGCATTTTCACAACAAAAACAGAAGAAAATGTTACTATTTGAATTTTGGAATGCAAAATTGTCTGGAACTGATAGTGGAAACCTTGTCGCATTTGCAGAGCCCCTGATTTGTCCAAACTGTGTAAACCCCCCACAAGTGACCCCATTTTGAGAACGACACCACTCAAGAAATCTGTCTAGATGTGTGGTGAGCACATTGGACCTGCAGGTGCTTGACAGAATTTTATAATGCTGAGATGTGAAAACAAAATTCAACATTTTCCCTCAAAAATGTTGTTTTGCACCCAAATGTTTTATTTTTACAAGTTAGAAAAAAAAAAGTTTTGGTACCGTGTTAGCCAGTTGAAAAAATGTTGATTGCTCTCAGTGGGAGAAACAAGATAATAATCTTTAAGTTGTGATACTTTTTATGGCCACCTTACACGTTCCAACATCGTTTCGATATTGGATACAATGGCACGGGAGCGCGCACTTTTTTGGCTGAAATCCAAGATCAGATAGAAGATGTTACACAGGGCGTTATCGGCAGGCAACACAACTGCGATGTCTACGCCTCCTTGTACGAGCGACCCAGGAACGACCATTTAACATGGGAGTGAATAGGGGAAGTTGCTCTCCAAGTTTGTGTTGGGCTGTCACACAGAACGATCCTGCCAGATCGTCCATCCAATATCGGGCAGTTGGAGAGCCTGCTCATTTCTCCCCCGATATCGTTTCGGCATCGCTCTTGCATCGAATTGGACAATTACACCATACAACGCACGAACGATATCGGCGCCAACTTTTTATCAAAGTTGGACGACGATATCTCGACATGTAAAGTGGCCATTAATGGCTAACAAAAATAAAATAAGTGGTGGTACAAGGCTTTCGAAGTCTCGGGTCTCTTCATCAGGCATGGTATGACAAAATATTCAAATAAACACAAATATATTCACAACCAGAGCACACGCAAGGTATAATAAATGGACATTTAAATAAATAAGCAAAACAGAGCCTGGAGAGGATCATTAATCAGACAGGCTTAGTGATGCCAAAGTTTTTATGACCCTAATTTACATGTAAACCTGGTGTCTTTAGTGTCTCTGAAAAACATTATTCAAGGACATAACATTGATACTATGAAAGTTACAATATTGAGAGGTAATTTCAAATCACAGAAACATCGAAGGGTCTGTGAATCCTAGCTCATTAGAACTTTTGATTGCGTTGAAAAAGGGCTAATCCTATCTGACAGATTTATGGTTCATTATAACATCTGAAGAATGTTTTTCAGAGACACTGAAGACACCAGGTTTACATATAAATTAGTTCAGTATTGTTAATTTATTTGAACGTGCATTTATTATACCTTGCGTCTGCTCTGGTTGTGCATGTATACATTTGAGTTTCTTTAAATATTTTGCCATACCAAGCCCGATGAACAGACCTGAGTACTCTCAAAAGTTTGCTGCCTTGTAACACACTTATTTTATTTTTGTTAGCCATTAAAAGGTATCACAACTACAAGATTATTATTTTGTTTCTCCCACGCAGAGCAATCTACGTTTTTACAAGTGTAACAGGAAAAAATGAACCTTACAATTTGTTGTGAGGCAAAGGAAAATTATCCAGCATCCAATTTCTTCTAAAAACAAACTTTATTATTCCACAAAAATGTAAAACGTGTCCAATGTTCAAATCATGCTATTAAAGACAAGGAGATGTCCACCCTGGGGCCATTGTCTGTGTTACACAGAAGCGTTTCTGGTGGAAACCTTTATCAAAGTGTATCTATATATGTACTTTTTGTTATGCAATTTTTCCTGAGTACACCTTATATATGGTGGAAAAATACTCTTTGGGTGCACAGCATGGTTTAGAGGGGAAGTAGCACCATTTAACTGTTGGAATGCAAAATTTGGGCAATAAAAATGAAATATTACGTTTTTTAAAAGCAAAAGATGCTGAAAGCCCATGCTTTTAATTTTCACAAGAGTAACAGGATAAAATGGACAATAAAATTTGTTACATAATTTCTCCCAAGTACGGCAATACCCCATATGACGAAAATCGCGTCATATCGCCTATACCGCCCCCTGGCAGCACAAGCACAGTCTGTGCTCTATAGTACACCCATATGGGCGTGCATAATTAACACGCCGCTGGCGAGGAGATGCAGAAAAGACCGCCTTTTGCTGCTTCTCATATAATGAGAAGCTGCAGAAGAACAGGTATAAAAAGAACTTTTACAAACTTTACGATAGCGATTTAGGGACAGAAAGGGACGGCTAGGAATGGATTAAAATGGTACAGGGACAGGTTAAAAGAGCCTGAGGGCTCATTTTTAGAGGTCAGGTTCCCTTTAACTATCCAAGAAGTATAATTTGTCTATAGTTCTGCTGACAGTCATCTGAACGCTTGTTTTTTGCAGGATACGTTGACGTTTTTATTGGTACAATTTTGGTGCACGCAGTATTTTTGATCTATTTCTCTTCAGTTTTTTGGTTACAGGATGAACAAAAAACAGCAATTATGTCGCTGAATTGGGTCCCCGTATTTCTGGCTGTGCTGGTCAGCTGTCAGTGACTGCTGTTGACTTGTAGCTGTCACTGTGTGTTTTCACACAACGACTGCTTTAATCCACGATGTACATACAGTGTTGGCCAAAAGTATTGACACCCCTGCAATTCTGTCAGATAATACTCAGTTTCTTCCTGAAAATGATTGCAATCACAAATTCTTTGGTATTATTATCTTCATTTAATTTGTCTTCAATGAAAAAACACAAAAGAGAATGAAGCAAAAAGCAAAACATTGATCATTTCACACAAAACTCCAAAAATGGGCCAGACAAAAGTATTGGCACCCTCAGCCTAATACTTGGTTGCACAACCTTTAGCCAAAATAACTGCTATCAACCGCTTCCGCTAACCATCAATGAGTTTCTTACAATGCTCTGCTGGAATTTTAGACCATTCTTCTTTGGCAACCTGCTCCAGGTCCCTGATATTTGAAGGGTGCCTTCTCCAAACTGCCATTTTTAGATCTCTCCATAGGTGTTCTATAGGATTCAGGTCTGGACTCATTGCTGGCCACCTTAGAAGTCTCCAGTGCTTTCTCTCAAACCATTTTCTAGTGCTTTTTGAAGTGTTTTTTGGGTCATTGTCCTGCTGGAAGACCCATGACCTCTGAGGGAGACCCAGCTTTCTCACAGTGGGCCCTACATTACGCTGCAAAATTTGTTGGTAGTCTACAGACTTCATAATGCCATGCACATGGTCAAGCAGTCCAGTGCCAGAGGCAGCAAAGCAACCCCAAAACATCAGGGAACCACCGCCATATTAGACTGTAGGGACCATGTTCTTTTCTTTGAATGCCTCTTTTTTTCTCCTGTAAACTCTATGTTGATGCCTTTGCCCAAAAAGAGAGAACATTCTTCCAAAACGTTTTAGGCTTTCTCAGGTAAGTTTTGGCAAACTCCAGCCTGGCTTTTTTATGTCTCAGGGTAAGAAGTGGGGTCTTCCTGGGTCTCCAACCATACAGTCCCTTTTCATTCAGACACTGACGGATAGTACGGGTTGACACTGTTGTACCCTCGGACTGCAGGGCAGCTTGAACTTGTTTGGATGTTAGTCAAGGTTCTTTATCCACCATCCGCACAATCTTGCGTTGAAATCTCTCGTCAATTTTTCTTTTCCGTCCACATCTAGGGAGATTAGCCACAGTGCCATGGGCTTTAAACTTCTTGATGACACTGCGCACGGTAGACACAGGAATATTCAGGTCTTTGGAGATGGACTTGCAGCCTTGAGATTGCACATGTTTCCTCACAATTTGGTTTCTGAAGTCCTCAAATAGTTCTTTGGTCTTCTGTCTTTTCTCCATGCTCAATGTGGTACACACAAGGACACAGGACAGAGGTTGAGTCAACTTTAATCCATGTCAACTGGCTGCAAGTGTGACTTAGTTATTGCAAACACCTGTTAGGTGCCACAGGTAAGTTACAGGTGCTGTTAATTACACAAATTAGGGAAGCATCACATGATTTTTCTAACAGTGCCAATACGTTTGTCCACCCCCCTTTTTTATGTTTGGTGTGGAACTATATCCAATTTAGCTTTAGGACAATTCTTTTTGTGCTTTTTTCACTGAAGACAAATTAAATGAAGATAATAATACCAAAGAATTTGTGATTGCAATCATTTTCAGGAAGAAACTGAGTATTGTCTGACAGAATTGCAGGGGTGTCAATACTTTTGACCAACACTGTAGCACATCATGATGTGGGAACTGGCACCTGCTCATGACCTGCTATGTATGTCGTTTGGCGTTAAGGGGTTACATGGATATGAGGTATGCTTTGAAGGAATCCTTAATTCAAAGGCCAGTTTCTGAGGGCTGCTTTTACAATGGTAAATTGTGTCCTTTCATAGTACCCTCTTGGAGCATACTATGCACCATTTCTACATTCTTCCCCTCCTCACAGTTTGGGGAAACTCACTGGAAAAACTATGACCTAGTACAATATGGGCACCATCAGTTACAGAAAAATTGGGATCCCCACCTTCCTGACTGCCAAACATTAGTGCCAGGGCCAGACTGCAACTGAAAATCAGGCCTGGCATTTGAGAACAGACAGGTCCACCTTATATAAACTTAATGAGAAAAAAATTAGTCGATTTGTGAATTGCTCAAGGGGCATAGCACATTTACAGAATCCAAACTGCTAGAAAGCCAGAATGACACTATGTGGAATTTAAGTTGCCTTGCATAAAATGGAGACTGTTCTTAATAGGAGGCAGGACCATATTTGTAATAAAAACCTCTATGATCTTCATTACATACTGTCGAAGAACAATTGCGCACTCCCCCCACCCCTTCATACACACACACACTCACATGCCTAAAATTACAGCTATGGTCTCCCCTGACATTAGACAAAATCAAGATTTATTATAAATTAATTGTAAATACAGAATTCATGACAGACCAATTTTCTCCTGATTAATATGGAATATTAAGACAATATGTCTTGTAAAGACAAAAATGATGATTGGCATAACACTCAAGTCATAATACAATATGCCCCCCCTGATACAATGATTTTGTACATTGTGTCACTTGAAATAAATTATACAATTAACTTTGAACCCAAAATATAAAATACATTAAAAAAGAGCTTGGGGATAGGAGAGGGGATTTCCACAATTATATATGACTCCATTTAGCATATGCTAAAATGAGCAGAGAAGGGAGAAGGTAGTCTGTGTGGTGCTGGTGTGCTGTGCCTGCCAGCTACTGACTCCTCCTGAAAGGTGTGGTCTGAAATTAACATTGATTTAATCCTAAATCTTTAACTATTTAATGTAATAATCTAACTACTCTTCTAATATACTTTCATTAAAAAGTCTCTAGCGTTCCACTCCATACTCTAACTCAGGGGTAGGGAACTCCAGTCCTCGAGAGCTGCACACAGGTCATGTTTTTCAGGATTTCCTTAGTATTGCACATGTGATAATTGAATTACCTGCACAGGCAATGATTCCAACACCACTGCTATACTAAGGAAATCCTGCTGACACTGGGGGTGAGTATAGGTGGTGTTATTTTACAAAGGGGAAACATAGAGATTGAGAAGCAGTTATCCTAGTGTTGGACAACCCTTTTCAAGGCTACCTGCCTTAGCCCCCTAAACTGTCACCATATTTAACCTTTTTTTGCATCCTAATTAGCCCCTGTTTGTAGCCTAACTATTGCTGAATAAATGTAAATCTAACTTTAAACTAGCACCCGAGTAATATAAATAAGTCACTAGCAGGGGACATAGATATTTCCTGTACTAATCCTCCCTAACACGTTCATGTAAGTGTAATGACCGAAGGTCCTATTAAGATCCAGTGAGTCACAGACTGAGACAGAGGCAGAAATAAACAACAGTATTTTTACTGATATGGGGATCAAGGTATGGTTCAGTAAGGAATGTAAAAGTCTCAAAATCCCCTTAAAATATTACCAATAACAGTTTAACACCCTCAGCGTTAGCCGACATCAATGCACCGATCTCAGAGTTCCCAGGGTATGTAAATCACACTCAGAACCAGGAACAAATTTACCTACACGTTAGACTTAACAAGGATTTAACTTAACTAAAGGCTATGTACATCAACTGTGGGCGGTCTGATGGGACCTCTGAGATGGCACACTGAGTATAACGTATCACAGCTAATAACAATACAATACACTATATCAATGCTGGCTATACACTTAGCACAGGGATACCCGGGTATCTCAAAACTATGGTACCATCAACCTCAAATGTAGCTTTACACCGGTGTAAATTCTACGTGGGCTGCAGCAAGTCCAGAAAAAGAAAAAGAAAAGAAAAACCTTTGGCGCCAAAAAAACGTATTGTAAAAAACAGCAAAATTTGGCAGCTTACCAGCCAATGCCAGATTCACATGTCCAGTATTTTAGTTCTGTTAGCTTGGGGTGCAATCTGTGGAGCACTCTTTTCCAGGGCTTGTCAGGACCTTGTCAGGATCCTCCCAATGTGGGTGGCACCGGACGCCGGCTCTCCTTTCGCAGTCACTCACGGCCTTCTTGGACACCAATCACTCGCTCCATCAGGGGGAACATCTCCTCAGCTTCCTTGTCAGGATCCTCCCAATGTGGATGGCACCGGACGCCGGCTCTCCTTTCACAGTCACTCACGGCCTTCCTGGACGCCAATCACTCGCTCCATCAGGGGGAACATCTCCTCAGCCTCCTCGGATGCTGGACACTTTCTCAGTTCAAGATAAAGTGTTTAGTCCACATAACAGGGCTTGCAAACAACTTTAAAGGCCCATATAGCTTGCACTGGCTCTGCTGTAATCCTTACACTAGTAATGGCCACCGCAGTGAGCGATCAACAACCACAGGAGCAACTGACAGAGCCGTCACCAAGGCAACCAGAGATTGTGCTTTCACTTTCCTAGACACAGAGCAGTCACCATGGCAACCAGAGACTTTTTCACTTTCCTGGGCCACTACAAAATGGCAGTCTGCTTGGTTTTAGCAGCTTATTAGTTTATTCTCTTACATGCCACCCCACTAGAGGTTGGCGTCCTCGACATACCTTCCCACTCAAAGTCGACCTGTGCATAGCGCTGAGGGGGTATTCCTGCTGTAGATCGAGTGGTTCTCCGAAGGCCCACCCCAACGCATTCTGTCCCCGAGGGGGCAGGAGTTCCTTCAGAGGTGTCATCAGAGGAAAGGCGTGACACTGCTCCCTCCTGAAGTGCGACACCTCGTGACCCATCATTCATGTCACTTGGCTGACCTAAGCCCCCACCCTCGGAAGGACATACCACAGGCTCAACACTCTCTCCACACAGGAGCAGATCATTCATAGGGGGCAGATAAACAGGCGCAGAGGAGGGCACATCATCAAACTCATAAGCACCAGCAGTACCCGCCCCTTGGGACACAGCCTCTGGTTCCGTGGAAAAGGGAGCTGCATCCTCAAACCAGCACCGTTGTAGCATGTTGCGGTGAAGATTACAAGTGGGCCCCCTGCCCCCACCGGCTCAACCTCATAGACTGGAATATCAGGGTTCACCCGTCTCTTTATCAGGTATGGTGTCGCCTCCCACCGGTCGCCCAGTTTCCCTGCAGGCCGTTTGACCCTCACCAACACTCTATCTCCCGGGGAGAAAGGTTCCGTCTGCACAGGCCGCGTGTCCCTATGAGACACCTGACTGAGTCGATTTCCCACCACCTGATGCACCACTCTCAGTCGCCGCCGATGTTCTCGAACCCATTCAGATGCAGTCCGAGGGGAATCAGAGGAGGGATCTGGCATGTTCAAATCTTCAATATCCCTCCCGGGTCTCCCAAACATCAACATGTGTGGCGAATAGCCCGTAGTGCTGTGCACTCGATTGTTGTAGGCCCACATTAGTTCAGGGACGTACTCAGGCCAGCGGGCCTGCTGCCCGTCCTCTAATGTTCTCAACATCTGTATTAAGGTACGATTGAAACGCTCACAGGCCCCATTTCCTTGGGGATGGTAAGGTGTCGTTCTCGAATGTGCTATACCATACAACCGGCGCAGCTCCTCCATTAGCGTCCCCTGAAAACATGCCCCCTGATCTGAGTGTATTCTTTGCGGACACCCAAACACTTGGAGAAAATGACGACACACGGTCTTAGCTGCCGACTCTGCTGTCTGATCTCTCGTTGGTACCGCCACAGCATATTTAGTGAAGTGGTCTGTCATCACCAAGCAATAGGAGCACCCCGACGTCGAGTACCCTATCAAGACATAATCAATCATGAGCAATTCCAAGGGGGCAGACGTTTTAATTGTTTGCGTAGGGGCCCGCTGCTCAGGACTCTTACTGAGCCCACAGACCCGACATTGCCGACACGCCTCCGCTACCATGCCTCACAGGTCAGGGCAATAGAGGACTCGCTGTAGCCACTGGAGTGTCTTTTCACTACCAAAGTGAGCTCCTTTCTCATGTGCTTCGCGGGCGACCACTGGACCCATCCCCACAGGGATTACCAGTTGGCAACGGAAAACAGTGCAAACAACCGTGTCTCAAAGTAAAACAAAGTCCAACGGTTTATTATCACTCCTCATGAATCTCATACGGTATACAGGGCATCCATGAACAGGACAGGCACGCTATGTCAGGCTATCCCCACTAACCGGGACAGACACTAGGTTAGTCCATAACAGCAATTACTGACCTTTAGTCCATCAAAGGGATCGCTGGTTACAGTCTTTAGCTGGGGAATGCCTCCTCTGCAGGTTTGAAGACTCTAGTCCGGTCCGGGCTCAGACCGGGTGCAAGCTTCCTGAGTCCAGGGTTATTCAGGCTCCTTAAGGATTCCTCAGCGATTGTGCATGCTGGGAAAAAAACACCCTTATTCCCCAGGCTCCTTCCTTTCCTGTGGTCAAGGACCTTTCATCATGACCTCACAGGCCATGTGACTGAGAGGGAGTCTGCTTATCTGTGATCTGTCACACCCACAGGAGGATCCAGGTTAGACAGCCACTCCCCTGGCTGTCAACCTGCCTGCAGCCCCAACACATCTAATGCCTTGCCAGAGCTGTGGAACCACAAGTCCCAGCACCGGCACCTGTGGGGCAGTCAACCACTGCACCACAATATATATATATATATATATATATATATACTAGCTGGGTGCCCGATGCACATGCATCGGGATTCTAGAAGAGCGAGTCTCTGACTCGCAATGGCCGCTTCGGGCCAATGCTTCGCGCTGCTAAGGCGACTCGCCATGCCCGCTGCGGGCATAGCGAGTCGCCTTAGAACTGCTCGCAATGGCCGCTGCGCGGCCAATGCTTCGGGCGTATCCACATGACGACACTGACTCGCAGCGCGAGCGGACTCAGAAGGGGCAAAAACCCATTCGTGATTATATAATAGATATATATACATATATATATACATACACACATGGTTTACGTTGCTGCTTACAAGCGCCTCTCTGATGGGTAGAAGAAACGCGATGCACGATGTGATGTCTCTTCAGCAAAGAGTTTTTATGGGCGTGTCGATGTCAGGGGAGAGAACTGGGTGTGTATCCTGGGGGTAAGCAAGCGGCCCACTGCAGGCACCAATGCCATCTGGCATTTTCCAGAACTGCCAGATTGCCAGTCTGGGCCTAATTATGGCCTCTATGACTACCTCTGAAACTGAAGAAAGCTCCCTGTATCGCTGCTCATCGAAACCCTCAAAAATCATTGTACAATACCATTTGTCCAATGTGCACAGTGTCATGCCTTGGTCTTAGAACTCAATCTGTTGGCCTCATTATTTGTGGCTGGTTTCCTTC
This sequence comes from Allobates femoralis, assembly GCA_033576535.1. Taxonomy (NCBI): domain Eukaryota; kingdom Metazoa; phylum Chordata; class Amphibia; order Anura; family Aromobatidae; genus Allobates; species Allobates femoralis. The sequence goes on from JARQOC010000006.1 coordinate 324,398,910, forward strand.
CCTGCTGAGCCACAGCCTGGTCAGTTTCTGTCCAAACGCTGATGGCTCTTTTATCTTCATTTCTTACTCACGTGTTTTCACTTGCTTATTTTGCCTCTGTCATATTACATCCGGGGTAGGGCTATTTACACTCTCCTGTCACCAGCCTTCTTTTCTGGTTATATTTCTATGTGGATTTCTGTTAACTCCTTCACAACCTTACAATTTTACCATTTTGCACTTTCGGTTTTCCCTCTGCTTCTTCCCAGACCCATAACATTTTAGATTTTCGTCAGTATAGCCATATGAGGGCTTGCTTTTTGCAGAACGAGTTGTACTTTTTAATAACATCATTCATTTTACCATATATTGTTATAGAAAACAGAAGAAAATTCCAAGTGTGGTGAAATTGCAAAAAAAGTTAAATCCCACTATTGTTTTTTTTATTTTTTTATTTACCATGTTCTCTTTATGGTAAAACTGACTTGGCAGTATAATTCTCCAGGTCAAGTCAGTATGAGTACGTAGATACTAAACATGTATATATATATTTTTTTTATTTACTGTAAGTAGTGAAAAAAATTCAGAAGTTTGTAAAAACAAATGTCCACCTCTGGCTCTATTTTTCGAGAACGGTAACATTTTTATTTTTCAGGATCTGGGACTAAGTGATAGCTTTTTTTGTGTGCAGTGAGCTGACGATTTTACTGATATCATATTTGGGTAGAATTTAATTTTATTGCTGTATGCGACTATTGTGACACGCTTTCTCCTCCATTTGCCTCTTGTCGAAGTAGTCACACACAGTAATAAAATGAGATTCCTAAATCCCAGAAAGCGCTGTATTTACTGTCTTCACTTTTTACTGCTTTAGAAAGCGGCTGAGACAGTGTATTACACTTTTACAGCTGTGTGCAACTATAGTGACAGAAGAATAAATGTTTATAGCACATGCTCAGCCACCTAGATACATTTACCTAAGCCAGAAGACAGGCAATATTAGTAATTATATAGGGTACCATACCTAAAATCTAACATACATATCTCTATAACCATTCAATATTTTTAATAAGAGTAAATTGAAAAAAGTAAAAAATATGATAGGGCTTTTATCCCCTTGAAGCCACAAGGCTTTGTGGATAAAAGGTACGCTATTCGTATAAATGTGAATGTCAGTGGTGCTTAAAGCTGCAGGATTCAACTACTTATTTCTGGATCATTATTAAGCTTTAGTCACACTGACAAGTGATTTGCATAAGCTCACTGTGAGGAAATCTCACTTTGCATTCATGCTCATGTTAGACAATTATATAGAGTAGAGATAGGCTCACCTCTCCGTGTGAGTGCTCTAGAAAAAACAAATCAATATACTATTATTAATATGTATAAAATTAGAGAGACAATGTCAATTTTTAGTTGACAAAAAGTCTTTTTTATTGTCACTATACACAACTTCTTCAAGCAGTGGTACAGGAAGAAGTCGGTATCGTTCAAGAAAAACATGATTTACATGCAGGATAGTGATGGGCGAATCCTAAATTACTTGGAATCGCTTGACTCTAGCGAGTCCGAGCACAGGACTCGCTACTCGTTGCGAGTCTCCTGAGTCCAATGTTAATGAATGGGGAAGCGAGTAATAGCGAGTAGTGTGAGATTTACAAATCGCAGATGTGTCTCGGAAGCTTCAGCCTGAAGCAATCCTAGTTTTGTCATTTATTTGCATTGGACTCGTTTACTTTGTAAGTAATCGCTGGGAAACTCGCACAGATAAGAGAAGAGTCCTGTCTGCTCTGTGTGCTGGCTGCCCCAGCTCCAGGGTCCTAGAGCCTGCCTGCTGCCTGATGTAGCAGAGCTGAGATTGTTCTCAGTCTGCTCATTCCCTGTGCATAGACATCTATATCTATGCACAGGGGATGTAGCAGAGAGGACATCGCGTTTTGGACTGCGTCGGACGGAAGAGGATTTTTTTAATTAAAGATGGAGTCCCTAATGGCTTTTTTTTTTATTTCTAATAAAACATTTTCTCTGTGTTGTGTTTTTTTTAAAACAATTTAATAGAAATTCATGGCGGTCATGTCTAATATTGGCGTGACCGCCATAAATTTCGGGCTTAGGGCCAGCTGATAATACAAAGCTGGCCCTAACCTCTTTATTACCCAGCGTGCCACCGCCACCAGGGCCGCTGGAAAAGCGGGGTTCAGCGCCAGAGGATGGCGCTTCAATGAACGCGCCATCTTCTGGGGCGGCTGCGGGCTGCAATTTGCAGCGGGGGGTGCCCAGAAAGCTTGGGCATCCCTGCGCTGCGGATTCCAGCCCCCAGCTGCTTAGCTGTACCTGGCTAGATATAGAAATTGCGTGGAGCCCCACGCATTTTTCTTAAATTATTTCATGAAATTCTGAGATTCTGACTCTGACTCTGAGACTCTGACTCTGAGACTCTGACTCTGAGACTCTGACTCTGAGACTCTGAATCTGAGACTCTGACTCTGAGACTCTGACTCTGACTCTGAGACTCTGACTCTGAGACTCTGACTCTGACTCTGAGACTCTGACTCTGACTCTGAGACTCTGACTCTGACTCTGAGACTCTGACTCTGACTCTGAGACTCTGACTCTGAGACTCTGACTCTGACTCTGAGACTCTGACTCTGAGACTCTGAGACTCTGACTCTGAGACTCTGAGTCTGACTCTGAGACTCTGACTCTGACTCTGAGACTCTGACTCTGAGACTCTGACTCTGAGACTCTGACTCTGACTCTGAGACTCTGACTCTGAGACTCTGACTCTGAGACTCTGACTCTGAGACTCTGACTCTGTGACTCTGACTCTGACTCTGAGACTCTGACTCTGAGACTCTGACTCTGACTCTGAGACTCTGACTCTGAGACTCTGACTCTGAGACTCTGACTCTGACTCTGAGACTCTGACTCTGACTCTGAGACTCTGACTCTGACTCTGAGACTCTGACTCTGAGACTCTGACTCTGAGACTCTGACTCTGACTCTGAGACTCTGACTCTGAGACTCTGAGACTCTGAGACTCTGACTGAGACTCTGAGTCTGACTCTGAGACTCTGACTCTGAGACTCTGACTCTGAGACTCTGACTCTGACTCTGAGACTCTGACTCTGAGACTCTGACTCTGAGACTCTGACTCTGAGACTCTGACTCTGACTCTGAGACTCTGACTCTGAGACTCTGACTCTGACTCTGAGACTCTGACTCTGAGACTCTGACTCTGAGACTCTGACTCTGACTCTGAGACTCTGACTCTGAGACTCTGACTCTGAGACTCTGACTCTGAGACTCTGAGACTCTGAGACTCTGACTCTGAGACTCTGACTCTGATACTCTGACTCTGAAATTCATGAAATAATTAAAAAAAAATGCGTGGGGCTCCGCGCAATTTCTATGTCTAGCCAGGTACAGCTAAGCAGCTGGGGGCTGGAATCCGCAGCGCAGGGATGCCCAAGCTTTCTGGGCACCCCCGCTGCAAATTGCAGCCCGCAGCCGCCCCAGAAGAAGGCGCGTTCATTGAAGCGCCATCCTCTGGCGCTGAACCCCGCTCTTCCAGCGGCCCTGGTGGCGGTGGCACGCTGGGTAATAAAGGGGTTAATACCAGCTTTGTTATACAAGCTGGTATTAAGCCCGAGATTCTTAATGTCAGGCCACGTTTGACCCAGCCACTAAGAATCTCCAATAAAGGGTTAAAAAAACACAACACAAAGAAAAATTTTTATTTGAAATAAAAAAAAAAGCCATTAGGGACTCCATCTTTAATTAAAAAAATCCTCTTCCGTCCGACGCAGTCCAAAACGCGATGTCCTCTCTGCTACATCCCCTGTGCATAGATATAGATGTCTATGCACAGGGAATGAGCAGACTGAGAACAATCTCAGCACTGCTACATCATGTCTGTGAGCAGGCGGGCTCTAGGACCCTGGAGCTGCACAGAGAAGACAGCTGGACTCGGCTCGCAAAGAAACAGCAGTTACTTTGCGAGTTTCCCTGCTATCACTGGCACAGTAGCCGAGTCTAATGCAAACAATGGCAATCCTAGTTTTGTCAGCGTTTGCCATTTATTTGCATTGGACTCGTGCGAGTAAACGCTGGGAAACTCGCAGAGTACCGAGTCCTGCGAGTCCCTTACTACTCGCCGAGTAACGAGTCCTAGCGAGTAGATTCGCCCATCCCTAATGCAGGACAATGCTCCATCACATGCATCCAACTACTCCACAACGTGGCTGGCCAGTAAAGATCTAAAAGAAGAACAAATAATGACATGGCTCCCTTGTTCACCTGATCTGAACCCCATAGAGAACCTGTGGTCCCTCCTAAAATGTGAGATCTACAGGGAGGGAAAACCGTACACCTCTCGGAACAGTGTCTGGGAGGCTGTGGTGGCTGCTGCACGCAATGTTCATCGTAAACAGATCAAGCAACTGACAGAATCTATGGATGGAAGGCTGTTAAGTGTCATCATAAAGAAAGGTGGCCTATATTGGTCACTAATTTTTATGGGGTTTTGTTTTTGCATGTCAGAAATGTTTATTTCTAAATTTTGTGCAGTTATATTGGTTTACCTGGTGAAAATAAACAAGATGGGAATATATTTGGTTTTTATTAAGTTGCCTAATAATTCTGCACAGTAATAGTTACCTGCACAAACAGATATCCTCCTAAGGGCCGCTTTACACACACCAACTTCTGAACAGATCTCTGGTTGCAGTGAAATCATGGACACATTGTTACATTTTGTGGCTGTGTACAAATGGAGCAATGTGTCCATGATTTCACTGCAACCAGAGATCTGTTCAGAAGTTGGTCACAGAAGTTGGTGTGTGTAAAGCCGTCCTTAGAGCTGAAACTATTAAAGAAAGTCAGCAAGAGGCATGCCATTCCAGCAAGGAATTATGAAAGTGTCGTAAATGCAACACTGTAACATACATCAACTTTAGATTGATTCATGTTGCATTCCAATATGTTGCAGAGATGACGTCTACTGCAATGAGGATCTGAACATCCCACTCGTGTTTGTGCCTCTGACACATGCGGTTTCACTGCTCATATGCAAAGCCTCTGTATCCCTAAACATTAATAAAACTGCAAGGACGTTATTAAACTGTGATCCATTGCAGCTGGAGTCGTACTAATCACACACAGCTTCAACATGTCACCAGTATATGTTTGGAAGTACGAAGCCTTTTGAGGAGTCATCTAGTACAGCCTGATTAATAATTCAGGTTTTTTTTTTTTTTGTTTTTTTTTTTTAATATAATACCAGATACAGCTGAGATTTCCTAAGAAAGTCAAAACAACTTAGAGTCCTTGTCCTCACTACAGGATTACAAAGACAATTTAAAAAGCTGGCAGGGAGTCCAAGAGAAACCAAACTTATTAAAGCAGGGTCAAGCACAATAAAAGACAAAATACGGTATGTAAGGAAATGGTTTTAGAAGGCCGAGCAAAAATGTTCACTCAGACCTCAGTTGCATCATATTTACAACAGGGCCAATTGTTTTTGCCACAAACTGCCAAATTGGCACTCGGTAGAGGGCAATGCTATGCCTACTAAGAAAGGCAAGTGACTGGAAAATAAAGAAGTAATAGACCTCTTATCTCCTACAACTCCTTTTTGCACCTGGAGTATAATTGATTTATTGCTTACATCTGGGAAGTTGTCAGCCTACAAGGCAGGAATACAAATTGCGTACAGAACTTACCTTCTTTGGAAGGAAATAAACCCCTACGGGATATTTGTCAGTGTTGGTCCAAAGTTCAATCTGAGCCATGACCTGATTAGTAAAAGAGTTACTCATTACAAAGCTCGCGTGACCCATAGCCACAAAATGGAGCAATGTGTCCATGATTTCACTGCAACCAGAGATCTGTTCAGAAGTTGGACACAGAAGTTGGTGTGTGTAAAGCTGCCTTTAGACACCCTAATCTAAAAAAAACCCACTCCAACTTCCCAAAATATTAAGCTTTTTATGTAGGTGATGCCAGTCTTTATTTGATAGGTAGTATGACTTTTTTTTGACTGTGCAGCCTTCCTCCACTCTGTAGCCTCGTCTATTCCTCCATCTTGCTGTAGCCCAAGTCCAGAGACATACCATTCCAGACGGTTTTTAATTGCATTCAGAGGCATATAAACTCATTCTAGCAGTAGTATATATAGTTTTTTTTTGTTTTTTTTTAAGGTTGAAGGAAGACTTTAAGTCCATCTAGTTCAACCCATAGCCTAACATGTTGATCCAGAAGAAGGCAAAAAAAAACCATGTGGCAACACTAAGCTCCACATTGGGGGAAAAATTCCTTCCTGACTCCAGATACGGCAATCAGACTAGTTCCCTGGATCAACACCCTATCAAAGAATCTAGTATATAGAACTGGTAATATTATAGTTTTCAAGAAAGGCATCCAGGCCCTTCTTAAATGTTAGTAGTGAGTCACTCATTACAACATCATGTCAGTATACCACATGTATTGACAGTGTTAGGACCCGGTAAGATGAGAGCACCTTGTTGCAGTAACCGGGCTCTTCGCAGTTGTGCCAGTGTTGAAGCTAAGTCTCTCAATTTTCATTTTAATCCAATAAAGTATTTACTGTGTCCCTTTGCCATATACACATTGTCTTAGTTGTACACACAGCCCTGCTATTCATTTGATAGCCATTAAGCCAAACATGGCACTGGCGCCAAACTGCATCACAGTCTCCTCTCTGTGACCTGTGCTGTAATAATTTGGTTATCTACACAACAATGGGATGAACATGTCATTTCCATCAGTTTTTTAGTGGTACTTCATTAACTTTTTTAGATATCAGTTGAGACATCAAATTGGGGGGATTTGCACTAATGTACCCAGAAAAATAACAGCCACGAATGCTTTATTACAATACTGGAGTGTCCATCCAGTGCACACCAAAAGGAGTTTGCCATACAGTCAATTCTTACGACTTAGGAGGATAAACAGTGTTTGAAGGGGTCTTTCAACAACAAAAAGAGGAACTTAAGATATGTTTTATAGAACGCGGCTATCCGGAAGATGTGTTGAGAGATTTTATTGACAGGGCAAGTTCCCAAGTCTGTACATCACTGTTACAACCCCCCCCCCAAAAAAAAAAACTACAGGAAAAACTCAGAACCCTAAAAGATTCTTGTTTAAAATGGGGCTGTAGATAACCACATACAATCAGTTATGTATAAACATTGACACATCTTCTTCTGTGATGATTCACTAAGAGAAATAGTAAAAAATAAACCTTTGATCTCCTACAGAAGGAGGTATAATTTAAAAGACATACCAGCGCACAATACAATTACTAATCCACTGAACTGGCTTAATAAATTACAACTGCAGGGAAATTTTAACTGTGGTCAATGCGTTTACTGTAAATATCATCTATGCGAAAATCCTTTTAAATCGGTCCTCACTCACACAAGGTGAATCAATTTATTTTGTGTAAAATGAAAAAGTAGTTTACATCATCTTTTGTCCCTGCGGGAAGTTCTATATTGGCAAAACTGTTAGAGATATGAATGTGTGCTTTAAAGAACATGTCAAATCAATTCGAACAGGTATTGGATTGGCTATACTAACTGAAAACAAAAGTAGAGCATCAAAGTAATAATGCTGACGTTCTTTCTTTTGCAGAGAGTTAAGATCCCAGCACAGGGGGGAAATTTGCATAATCTGCTCCTGCAAGCGGAGACAAAATAAATAATACAGTAGAGAGCTCAAACCGATTTGGGGATGAGAGATAGAGTAGATCTTTCTGTCTTTTTAGGCTAATACGTTTTTTTCAGATCGTTTTAAATTGTTTTTAACTTTTGTATTTTCCCTTTACTGGTTATGACGTATTTATGTGGTTTGCATAAGGATGCGGAACTTTGTCAGCAGAGATTAGTTGACCTGTTGAAGCACACCTGCATGCAAAATGGCCATTGTCTAGGACCTGCATCCTCCATTTTATCTGCATGTTCCCTATTTGAATTGAATAAATGCTTGAAGGCACCTTACTGATGAGTGCAGCTTCATCTCTTTCTAATTTGAACATATATGGATAGTTTGCTCCTTCTTCATTTATTGCCTCTGAGAACTCCGTCTGCCTGCTGTGATCTTTCTGCCTGCTAAAATCCATCTGTCTGCCTGTAGTGGTCCTATTGTCTTCTGTCATCCGTCTGCCAAGGTGGATTGTAAGTATATCTCTAAACCCAGGCAGTAACGTATCGCCTCCCTATGTCTATAATTAATCTGTATCCCTAATCATTGTTTTTGGTTTACAGTTCCAGTCAGTTGTGGTCTGCCTGCTGTGGTGCGTCCATCTGCTGTGGTGTGTCCTGCTGCCTGCTGTGGTTCCATCTGCTAAAATTGAATGTAAGTATATCCACAAACCCAGGCAGAAACATACTACCTCACTATGTCTACTGCCAGCCCCTCCACCACTGACCACCATCCTGGCAGGCCTCCATCACAGGAGGTGAAGGGCAGGACAGTAGTTTTCTCCTATCCCAGCCCTCTGACACTGCAAACACCTCTAGACCAAGTTGTCTGTTATTATGGCAGCACCAGAGGTCTTTGGATAGGAGCCTTCTGCCAGAGTTCATGCATCTTAGCACAGCATTCCAGGATGCAGTAAAACAGCTTGATCAGCAAATGACTCCTGGCTTCTATTAAATAACAACATGCCTGGGTAGAATGAAGGCTGATGCTAACAGATCAGTACATCACTTATTCTTTTTAGCAGTACTCTGGCAGATGCAGAACCTTGTGCCCACCCACCCATGAGCTGCATGTAATGCAGGCCTGCCAAGACACTCTATCATAGGTACTTCAATCTTCCCTATCCCAAAAGCCTGCCCCATTCCAACAGTCCCCCCCATTCCAACAACAAGCTAAATTCCAAAACTCCACCCCATTTCAACAGCCTACCCCATCAATCCATTATCATGCACCTCATCACTCTCCCAAAACCTGTCACGTTTCCAAAACCCACCACATTTCCCAAATCCGCCACACTTCCAAAACCCTTCACCGCAAGCTTACAAATTTGATCCTTCTGCACTCTCCTGCATGTTAAACACACTCACTCCTGCGGTGGTGTCATATGTCGGAGGGGTCACTCCTTCGAGTTCCAGCACCTCAACTCCCCCCCCAAATGAAGTATTTTAACTCATAGTTTGTTCCAATAAAAAATTGTGTTTGTTTTTCAAAATTCTTATGTTGTTCTGGTCATTTATTACACTACCTAACATTTACATGTTTACTTCGGGTTTATCTACAATATCATATCCCAACGTGTGGTAGGTGTAATAAATAATGTCTCCAATTAGAAATGTAGTATGTTTTTACTGACATTTCTTTTTCTCATGTACAGGGCATTGCAGTAGCTTGGTATGAATGGCTAGGATCACTTTGAGTGGCTATATTCATGGATACCTAAGGTCTACAATGGCTGCACTTGAGGAATAGATATATCATTAAAATCATACTACATTTTTAATTGGAGAGATTTACTAATATTGTTAATATTACACCTACTCCATATTGGTATACAATTTCGAAGTTGTTAATAGTAAGTACATATACTGTGTATACAGTATAATATATATATATTTACTTACTATTCCCATCTCCAAAATCATATACTAATAAGTAAATGCAAGGGAAAGGATAGGGAATGTGCTCTCACTGGAATACCTTGAAGCCGACTGGTGCCTGGATGGACGTCCACAGTCCTTGTAGTTAATGATATAAGGAAAATCCGGCACCGGACCAAATTCTTCAATACTTGTGTTTGTTTTATTTGTGTGATGCACTAAAAAATAAATCATATCGTGGGACCACAGCCCCAGCAAAACACTGAACGCGTTTCGGACATAGTCCTTCATCAGCAGCATAAAATCACAATGACAAAGTTTCCTTTTTAAAACATTGAGAGACACACAATTAATTACACACATGTGAAACATTCTACTCATGAAGTAGGTTGAAGACCTCCTACTCTATTTTTTCATTTAATTATGGGAGCCAATCTGCTTTAGTTACACAGTTACATTTGTGTTTGGCTACAGGTTAAATACACATAAATTACATTTTTTATTTTATTTTATTTTATTTTTCATTTTCATATACCGTATATATCCTTGTATATTTCTATCAAAATCCCCATACACTTTGTTTCTTTATGGGAGTTAAACTTCTGTTGTTATATGGATTTTAGTAAGGTTTATTTTTATTATCCTTTTTAGTAAAAGTATGATAGGTCTGTTCGTAAATTGAACCCATTAGGTTGTCGTGTATTGAGGCTGAGTATCCACTGAGCCTCGCGTTCCAATACGTGGCACTCATTGTCTCCACCTCGTCTTAGATTTGACACCCTTTCAATACCTTTCACTATTAAACCACTTACATCTCCATAATGTATATCCAGAAAATGTCTGGAAAGATTTGACATTCCCCTACGGCTGGCGCGTAATTCAGGTGTAGCAGATGCAATATGCTCTGCTATTCTTTTTTTCATTGGTCTGATTGTACATCCAATGTAGTTTTTGGCACATATTGTACATGATGCCATATATACTACATTGGTTGTATTGCAATTACCCACTGTTTTTAGCCATGTTGGTTGTTTTATGTTACTTCTAAATTCTGAAGGTGATATTATGTTGCCAATACTCAGAGCCTTTTTTGGAACACATCTATATCCTTCTTTAATGATCTTACATAGAATAGGATCTTGGTTTAAAATTGGTAAAGTTCTTTTTAATGCATGCACAATTTTATTATACTCCACGCAATAGTTTGTGGAAAAAGTAAGTAAAAACTAAGTTTTTCCTTTCCCATTACCCACTTTATCCTCTAGCAGATTTTGTCTGGTTCGACTTTGTACTTTATTTAGGGCTGTGTTTAAACAGTGCGGCTTATATCCCCTATCAGTTAGACGTTTACAAATGTTAATAGCCTCCTCCTTGTAGGAAACGCGTTCAGCATTTTGCTGGGGCTGTGGTCCCACGATATGATTGTTTTATTTGTGTGATGCACTAAAAAATAAAACACAAGTATTGAAGAATTTGGTCCGGTGACGGATTTTCCTTATATCATTAACTAATAAGTAAATACATATCTAATAATATGATGGAAATTTAATTTTTGTAGTTGTAATATTCTTAGCCAGTTCCTCAAGATTAATAATCCTAATGTTTCCCATCGACAGCACCCAAATAGTTTGGAAATTGAGAAAACTCCTGAAATTTACCTGCAATTTCAATCCACTGTTCTGTTGTGGGATGGGGGATGATTTTTTCATGTAAAACCTCCCACAAAGCCCGCCAATTCCTGATATGATAGAAATTCCAAGTCTGAACTGGAAGTATTCTCCTGTACCTGTAGCTAGAAATTTGTGCAACAGAACAAAACCAAATTTATAGACATGCCCAGTAGTACTCAATTTAAATACGTGATACAATAAAATTAATCTTAGTGTCAACATCACATTCTCCACAAGAGAAATAGCTCTACAGTAAAGCGTGCCCTGTCTGGTAATCAATTCTTGGATGTGTTCCACCAAGTCATCAAAATTTTTTACAGTCATCCACAGAGAGTCCATAAACTTGTCAGGGTGCTTTTGTAGCTCCAGGTATAAAGTATAGAATACACCATGGATATTTATATGAAATTAGCACCTTCATCAAGATACTATTTAATCACCTCTCAATTAGAGAGTAGTATACACCATGGAGCAGATAGGTCGCTAGAATATGGTAAACCAAGAGACAAGCGACTCAACATCTGTTAGCAAATATGACAATTTATTATCAATTCAACAAGGAGGAGACATACACAACAAACAAACAGACAACCCAAGGAGGGTGTCTCCCGTTATGAGTATTGATGCATTACAATACATGATTTTTCACAAGGATGATAATCAACAAAAAACTGTCACAAAAAAAGTGTCCTTTGGCTAAAAAATGTAAACTTTACATGTCACATCAAAGTACATGATTAGCATGCAGACTTACAATTTTATGTATAGTTGTCAACATGCCATAGTAATAAAGTGCAAGTGTTTATACATGATTTTTTATATATATGCAAGGGCAGAGATACACCAAAATAGCATGCAGATTAGCCCAAATGGGCACAAATATATAAGTCAAATAATTGATATAATTGTTAGGCAGAAATGGCTTACAATATCCAGGATAGTAAATTAATACCCTTGTTACACAGTCTTTAGTCAACAATCCAACAGCTACAGGACAGAAACTGCTGAAACTTAATCACAAGTGCTGCATCAAAGAAAATTCTCACCAAAGGTGCTCAGACACGGGAGGCACGGACCCCGATGGCCATTTCGAGACCTTCGTCAGGGGGTACTGAGTCACATGTGGAGTGGGGCTTTAAAAAGGCCGGCCGGCCGGCGCTAAAATCATCAAGATCAGCTGTTGTTAGATGATGCGCAACTAGTGTGACGGGGGCGAGAAGCGGAAGTGCCGCCGCATCATCACCGGCGCGGCCAACGTGAGAACACGTGACCGCGGCCAGCGAATGAGGCAGCGACGCGTCAGACCGCTTCTCCGTTCCCCAGCAACAGGAAAGCGCGTCACAGCAGATCATGTGACACTTTGTTTACTTATTGCAAGCTTACTAGCAGAGCAGAATATCACGCTCTAGGTGGCAGAGCAATAGTCTGCAGAAGCAGAGGGCATAAAGACAATATAACAGAGCTTGCAAGATGAATCAATTAACAGTACGTACATGCACATATAGAAGTTTATATATAGAAAACAAAACATGGAGATGTATAACAATCAATGCATGACACTATCAATGAGCTGAAATATTTCATATTACTCCAATAAATAATAATCAAATATATATACAGAACATATATTATGGAGTATATACATCCACAGAGAAATTTCTGCATTGTTTTCATAAAGTGCAGGTCCAGATGTCATTCCATAATTTATACGGTCCAAAGGTGGTATATATTGGATGAAGCTCTATATCCTCAGCAAATACAGACAAGAGTCCGGCATGCCTATATAAAAGATTAAATTAAAAGCCTGATCAATTACAGGTAGCAAATACAAAAACAGGACAGTGCAGATCAGAGATATGGGGAGAAACTAATATTTTCGTTTAATCCATTGGGACGCAGGGTTCCGAGTAACCAAATCCACTTAGTTTCCAACATGGCAACTCGTTTAGCCAAAGGTCCACCACGAATTCCCAGATCCACAGAGTCAATACCTCTCACTTTCAAAAGGTCACCACGAGATTGGTGATGCTCAAAAAAGTATCTTGGCAATGTCTTAAGGGATTTTGGATCTTCATATCCTTTTGCCCCCTCAATAGCCAACACATGCTCGCTTACACGGACCTTAAGGGCCCGTGTTGTTAGGCCCACATATATTTAAGAACGTTTCCTGGCACGAGGATATAGTCACCGTGCCGTCAAATCTGTCGCCAATAGAGCCAAGCATGCGACGCGTAACGACCTATTGTATAGCACGAGATCTCGAGCACGAGATGGTCACTTTAGATTTGTGACAACATTCCATGGCCAATTTGACCAGATGAGGAACTGCTTGGACAGGGCATGGCCAATATTATTTACTGACAGTACCCTGGCCAGGCTACTTCCGCCTAGACCAATGATTGCAGTGAGATGGTCTAGAAACCTGCGTGACCACCTTGTGCCTAGTCACTATACGAAAAATGCACGTACTACCTTTCTGGATCATATTCCTAGGACATTGGGTTGCACCCCCTGTGGGAGGTGCATCTCTTGCCCTAATATAGAAAGAGTAGATACATTTTCAAATGCGGCAGGTACAAAAACCTACCGTATTCTTAAAAAGATCTCGTGTGGTACTGTGGGCGTTATATACTATGCTACATGCCCATGCTCTAAAATATATGTGGGCCTAACGACACGGGCCCTTAAGGTCCGTGTACGCGAGCATGTGTTGGCTATTGAGGGGGCAAAAGGATGTGAAGATCCCAAATCCCTTAAGGGTACCTTTACACGCCGCTACTGGCGGGTGGATACAACCAGCCACTTGCGAGAAATGTATCTTGCATCGGCAATACACCCCGTAGTAGCGGCGTGTGAAGACGGTAGTAGCCACCCGGCAGTATCGGCTGTGTAGCCACCTGTTTCAGGGCAGTGCTCGGAAACAGGTGGCTACACAGCCGATTGTAGCGACCTGTATCGGCGTGTAAAGAAGGAACAGAAGGGTTGTTTCTACACCATGCTATGTACCTGGTATGTAGCTGGGGCGTGACACAGGCTCCAGGTTACCGCGACCCATCAGCGATCATTGGAGAAAGCTCCTGCATTACGATTGGTAGTCGCTGCATAGGGAGGCATATTCAAGGAGCTGACCAGTCACACTACACAATTGCTCGAGCGTCATGTATTAAACAGCCTCCTGCGATGCCTGCCCAATCATGATGTTCTTGCTTTGTCCTATCAGCGTACGGATGTCTCGTAATCCACAATTGTGGCACGCCTATGTGTTGTCCCTGCTGCACCAGGTCCGCCCATATTAGCTTGTTGTAGCGGTGTGTAAATGAGGTAAGGTAAGCTATAGATGGCTACTTGTGGCACCCGGCGGTGTATCTAGAGATATATGTAACCTACTGTAGCGCACCTTGTGGCGGCATGTAAAGGTGGTGCGATTACCATTTGTAACCATTTGTGCGTGCTCGTGCACGTGAAGTAGCTGGTTGTATCCACCCGCCAGTAGCGGCGTGTAAAGGTACCCTAAGACATTGCCAAGACACTTTTTTGAGCATCACCAATCTCGTGGTGACCTTTTGAAAGTGAGAGGTATTGACTCTGTGGATCTGGGAATTCGTGGTGGACCTTTGGCTAAACGAGTTGCTATGTTGGAAACTAAGTGGATTTGGTTACTCGGAACCCTGCGTCCCAATGGATTAAACGAAAATATTAGTTTCTCCCCATATCTCTGATCTGCACTGTCCTGTTTTTGTATTTGCTACCTGTAATTGATCAGGCTTTTAATTTAATCTTTTATATAGGCAATCCGGACTCTTGTCTGTATTTGCTGAGGATATAGAGCTTTATCCAATATATACCACCTTTGGACCGTATAAATTATGGAATGACATCTGGACCTGCACTTTATGAAAACAATGCAGAAATTTCTGTCTGCATGCTAATCATGTACTTTGATGTGACATGTAAGGTTTACATTTTTTAGGCAAAGGACACTTTTTTTGTGACAGTTTTTTGTTGATTATGATCCTTGTGAAAAATCATGTATTGTAATGCATCAATACTCATAACGGGAGACACCCTCCTTGGGTTGTCTGTTTCTTTGTTGTGTATGTCTCCTCCTTGTTGAATTGATAATAAATTGTCATATTTGCTAACAGATGTTGAGTCGCTTGTCTCTTGGTTTACCCTCTGGATATTTATATGCAAGATGCATATATCCTGATGAAGGAGCACGGCTGGCTCCTAAACGCGTTGAAATAAACAGCATCATCGTTTGTAGATCCCGTGTGGTCTTCATTGTTACTCAGCAGCGCGAACCACAACAGAACCGTCCTTTTGACCATCGATACCACTGTACACGTGGAATTGTGTGTTCAGCAGCAGCTGCACGACGCATTTGCACTGTTTTTAGATGCCACAACCATACCAGGTGAGCAGTGAACATTGTGGCTCTAGTGTCATTTATTATAAAAAATAAGACCCTATTGCGCTTGTATTTCCTTTATATAGATCATCTTAGAAAACCCGTCCACCACTACCCAGGTGGCAGAGCAACTTGAAGACACAGGCAAGTCCGTGATGAAATCCATGGTGATGTGCTGCCATGGGGTGGATGGTATTGGCAGTGTCAGGAGACGCTCAACAGGAAGTCTCCTGGTTGTCTTGTTGCAGGCATAAGATGGACAGGCAGCAACAAAGTCCTCGACATCTTTGCACAGATTTGGCCACCAGTAGAGATGTTAGATTTGCTGAGTGATCTTCTTCATACTGGGATGACCAACGAATTTGGAGGCATAACTCCATTGCAACACTCATTTCCTGTCTTATTCGATCACAAGTGTCTTACCCGGGGGCATCTGCCCTTGCTGACCAGGGCCATCATGAGCATCTTTGAAGGCTTGATAATGTGTAGGGGTTCGTCCTCCCATTTGGTAGACTGAAAGGACCTCGAAAGTGCATCCACATTGAGGTTCTTCTCAGCAAGAAGTGCAAGATTAAACTGAATTGGGAGGGGAACAGTCGCCATCGCACTTGGCATGAATTTAGTTTGTGCAGACTGAAGGTAGGCCAGATTTTTGTGGTCGGTGTAGTTGATTATGGGATGCACAGATCCTTGATTGGCAACAATTCTCGGTCACAATTCAAGTAATTGCACTCAGACTCCGAGAAGTCTTTTGAAAAGAAGCCGCAAGTCACCATCCAACTGGTAGAAAACTTCTTATTGGGAACTGCTCCAGCACCTGATGAGGAGGCATCCGCTTCTAGAGAAAATTGTTTATTGAACTCCAGCCTATCCAGTGGCGGAGCCAACGAGAAGCCTTGTGTGAAGGAAAACTGCTTCAGGAGTCCAAGACTTCGGACTTTCTCCCATACCAGTTAGGGCCAAAACTGGAAGAACCAAGAATGAGAAATGCGGTATAAACTGATGATGATAATCCCAGGAATTGCTGTTTGGCTTTAACTCCATCAGGACGGGCCACTTGAGCATGGCCGACACTGTCTCCGGATCCATTCCTAGGTCGGTGTCAGAGATTATGTAGCCAAGGAAAGGTAGGGAGGTTCGCTCTATGAGGTACTTTTCAAATTTGCCATAAAGATCTCTCAGTATCTGGAGAATTAGATAAGCATGTATCCTGTGTGCAGGCAGGTTGGGTGAGAAGACCAGAATATTGTCCTTGTACTCGACCACATAGGAGTAGAGTAGATCATGGAAGACTGCTGGGGCATTACTGTGCCCGAATGGCATTACCCAGTATTTGTAGTGACCATCTCAGATGTTAAAGCCGGTCTTCCATTCGTCTCCAATTCCTATCCGGACCAGATTATATGCTCCACAGAGTTCTTGCTTGGTGAAGACTTCCACCCCGGAGTCATATCAACAATTCTGGAAAAAGTGGAAGAGGATACTTATTTTTCACAGTGATCTGGTTGAGACCTTGATAATCAACACACGGTTGAAGAGAATCATCTTTCTTTTCAACAAAGAACAAACAGTCTCCAGCTGGTGATGAGGAATTCTGAAAGAATCCCCTTGCGAGATTCTCCTTAATGTAATCCGACAGTGCCTGGGTTTCTGTAGGGGTCAGAGGATAAATATGGCCTCTAGGAGGAGTAGTGCCTGGAATCAAGTTTATGGAAAAAGTCATGTGATCTATGATTTGTTAGCGTCTCTGTCTCCTTTTTTCAAAGACAAATGCATATGACCAGTAAACAGATGCTAAACCAGGCAGCAATGATGGATGTAATGGCATGCAGACTATGAGGCCTTGAGGCACCTCTCATGACAGGTCTGTCCCCAGCAAAGCACATCTCCTGAATGTCAATCTAGGACAGGTTTGTGTCTTCATAGCCAGGGAATGTCCAATAAAAGCACATGTGATAGGTTGGGCAGCACGTAGAAGGCGATATTCTCCTTATGATGAGCTTCTATCTGCAGCTCTACCTGCTCCGTGATACCTAAAATGGTTTTGTTCAATTGTTACCCATCCACTGAAGTAATGAGGAAAGGATTAAGGAGATGTTAACCTCGGACTGCTTTAGGAGTTCCCCACAAATCCTAAATCCAGATAGGCCATTTCTGAGAACTGAACCCCATTAAGAGTCACTTGCACATATGGCGCCCCACTGGTCAGACGTCACAGTTGGGGTACTGCACCCATAGAAGAGTGTGTGCTTATCCTTGTCCCAGTAGGAATGCAAGGTTTGTAGAAGGCTCTCATTCCGGCACACTCGAGCCTAGGCAAATGGTTGGAGCCCAGTCTCTGGGGGGAGAATTAGGGGAGGAGGGAGGTAGAAAAACAGGGAGTTCTAGTTTTCCCTGAGGAGAAGAAGGAAAGGGACCCCCGAGAGAGGAAAGGGGTGTCAGAGATGGGGCCTGAGAGAAGAAAAGGAAGCCCAGGAAGAGAGAGAGGGAACCCCCATACCGGAGCACCCATACTCCGGGGGGAACCCTCGTCCACCACGGGGAGCCGGCTCCAAGGCCGCGGTGCAGGGAGTCTAGCCCCTGAGCCACCAATACCGGCCATCATGGGTCAGTCTACTGGCCCCGACACCACGCCCACACAGCACTGCCACATCAGGATCGCCCACTAAAGGTCGAGCACCTTCTTAAGAGCTGAGAAGCACGGGAACTCAACAGCACCTCAACAGGCCTGAAAATAAGGAGGTAGTGCAAGGACAGGAATCAGCAACAGGACCTGGGATAGTCAAGAGAAGGCATATCACGGGAATCTCCGAAAGATCGTGCAGCCCGCTGTGACTACCCGGCTGGCTACCTCACAAAAAAGACTGTTTTTGACTGTGAACTGCATTGTCATCAGAATTGTTCCAGTAAAGTACCCGGGTAGAGTGAAAGAGTCTCCGTGTGTTTGTCCTATTACTGCATTGCTGATAATTTACGTCAACAGATTGCATCCCCATCATCGGTGTACTACTGCCTCGGAGGCCCAGCTCCACCTGCAGGGAGCTGTTCCATCCAGGCTGCCATATCATCTCCCTCTGGAGGACTGAGGCGGCGCTGGTGTCTAGTCACCAGAATCTGCAGGTGGCGTCACGAAAAACTTTATTTCAATTTCCAATTATAGTGTAATGAGGTGTGCAATTCAGACTGTATCATAGAAATGGATATAGAAATGAACTGTGCACAGTCCGCACTTGTCCACCAGGGGGCATCAGTGGACTGTACAATCACAGAGCTGGGAAACTCCCAGCCATCTCTGTTGTTTAACCAGGAAGTGAAAGCAGAGAATCAGAGCAGTATAAATCCAGAGCTGAGAAAATCTACCTGCGGATGTCTGTTTAAAGTGGACTACTTTGCTACACCTTGCCGGAAAAATCACCCCGCAGAAGCCCCTGTGACTGATCCTGGGCCACTGGACTTTGGTGCTGTGACTCTGGCCGCTCTGCAAAACCTTGCCCGCCGAGCACCCAGAGTGCATGTGCTGGGGCTGTGACCGACATAAGGGAGCCATTTGTGCTGCTGTGATCTCCCTTCTGCTGTTGCTCTGTGTGCCCTGAGACTGGGAGAGACAGACTGTTACCTGCAGAAGGAGACCAAAGAAGAAGAGTGAGGAGATCCCCAGGCCTGCTACGTGGGAGCGACATCTTCTTCTGTGATAAGACTGGTACGTGATTTTAGGGAAAGTTAGGGAAAGATACCTTCATTGTTGTGTTTTCTTTTCTTGCTGCGTACCTGGAAGAAGTGAAGATCCAGAGACTCTAATATATACAAGTGCGCATATAGTTCGGTTGACTGTGAGATAAATATGTTTTACAGTAAAGAAATGTTATTATCGGTTAAACCTGAGTATGGGGATTCTGTTGAGAAAGATCATACACACACACCCGCGGCCTTACCACCGGTCGCTACATCAGTACCTCTTTTTAAAAGCATAGCCCCCAGGGCACGGTCTGGGCAGGTCACCAGTGACATCCCAACCTCAGCAAGGGCCCAGATACCCGAGTCCCCATATATCCTGGGGCGGCACACACAGACAGTATCAAAGGCAGAGAGGCATCATCTTCCTAGGGAGACCTTTCCAAGTAGCCCTAGACGAATGAGTTTCCCAGCTACTCAGGACAACTATGGAGAAAGTGAGTTGTGTTACAGCAGTAGAAGTACTGACCCTGGGTCAGTTTTTCCTTACATCATTACTCTGCTACTCTGCATCAGTCAACTTGCATAGGTTCAGGTGCAGAGGAAGTTGGGGAGGACCGGAGAGAGGATAACGTCAGGGAGACGGGAGCGAAAAGGAAGAGCCTTCTCTCTAGAGATGAGCAAACTTTCCCTGAACAGGTTCGCCAATTTCAAATTCGTCACGAACATGAACAATTTGTCTGAAAATTGGCAAACTCGGCTTTGTTCGGTAACTGATCGGATGTGAAAAAAAGCATTGCTGCATTTGCAGTGATGCTTTTCATCTACCTTATGACTGTCTTTGGCCTCAAACAAATCATTGCCACGTCTCTGTTAGTTGTCAAATAACTTTTTTTTGGCTTCAAACAAGTGCTCTACAAATCTGTCTGTGTTAAAAATGAGTGGTCAATCTCAATGTCGTGGTGCAAAGGATAATAGGCATTGTGTAAGGTGGAATAAGCTTGGTGTACAAGTTGTATGTGGGGTAGGTGCTACTGCTAATATTACTGAAAGCTGTCTTGACCAAACGCCAGCTTGTCATATAAAAAGCCAAGTGACAGGACAGGCAGCTCCTGTCTCCCTTCTTTGCCGGCAGCAGAGCGATGCCACTTGTAGATGAGGCCCAAATATAGCTTTTGCATCAGTTCATGCCAAGAACTTCTTCCTCAACTTCAACATCAAACATAGTACAGTCATCAGAGGTGACACCCCAATTACCCATGTTTTCCCCTTGTCACAACTCTCCAACTGCGAAACTGACTGCAAGTAAACAGAGATGGATGAGACTACAGAGATGTTCACACATACAATTCCATGGGCATCAGAGTTCTGCTCAAAAGATTCACAGACTCTAGAGAAGGAAAGCATCTGCACTGATGCCCAAAATCTTTGGAGTTGGATCCAGGGATGGACAAAGTAGATCTGAGAAGAATCCAGACCCTCATCCCCAGATGTTAACACCCAGGGGTGGAGGTGATGATAATGAGACTCAGATACCTGAGGAGCACCCACACTATACTGTTCAATCAAGACAGGAAGAGGAGGAGGGTAACTTTCAGGGAAAGGAGTGGGACAACAGATAGGATGATGATGAGGTTCTAGATCCCATTTGGAATCAAACCAGAGTTACGCAGCTGAATAGCTCAGCAGAGGAGGTGGAGGAGGAAGAGGATGAGAAGGTTAGGTTGCAGCTTCCAAACAGAGACTGCGTGCTGCAACCATGACAAGCACTGCATTCTCAGCCATAACTCTGGCTCTTGGCATCATTGGTTGCGGGTCTGCAGTTCTTAGGGGCGGCAAGGGTTGCCTTTTTAAGACCGCAAAGGATAACCCAACTCACGTTATTTGCCAACTTTGTAAAAAGGAATTGAGTATAGGCAAAAAAACAATAAATTGACTACTACATGCATGGCCCAGCAACATGCGCTACTCTAGCAAAGTTACAGCATTAAAATGGGGTCTAACGGGCCTCACTGAACACTGTCCAGCACATCAACTGCATGTGCTGCTTCTGCCTTCTCTGTCACCATGGCAAGTGTTGTCACATAGGTCTCCAGCCGCAGAACCTCCATTTGTTTACCTGCTACAGTCATGGTGACAGAGAGTCCTTCAGCTGTTACGGAAGTGCACATGCCTGCTGTTTTTGATCAATCTCAGACAACGAGCACACCACTTATTTGTCAATCCACCATAACATCTCCACCTGCACCTCCCACAGTCCAGCAGTATGTCTGGTGAACTCTTCTCTACCCTCTCTCAACACACCAACCAGCCCTCAGTCCCACAGTTGTGGTCACGTAAAAGATTATTTTCCCATACAGATCCCAAAGCTAGGGGCTTGATCTTCACCAGCTCCAACTTGTTGACCATGGAAATACTGCCTTTCCATCTGGTGGATACAGATGGTTTCCGAAAGTTTATGGCCGTAGCACTCCCCCAGTACCAGTTGCCCTGGCGCCATTACTCCTCTAAGAAAGCTGTGACCTTGCTACACCAGCATGTCACAGACAATATCACCTGTACCTTGAGAAACTGTATGTGACAGGATGCATATCACCACCGTCACCTGGACAAGTAAACATGGCCTGGTGCATTGCGTCTCGCTAACTGGGCACTGAATGACTCTGGTGGCTGTGGAGACAGATTGGGAAGGGGCTGCTCCACAAGTTTTGAAATCCGCAAGGCTTGTGGGACAAACCTCTGTACCTACCACTTCATTTACTGATTCTGCCTCCTCCAACTCCTTTAGAACCTTCAGCTGCGCCCTCAGTCTTTCCCTTAATGTTCCAACAGTCCAGAGAGAATCCCCCCACCTCTCTACTACGCTGCCAGGGCTTACCGCCATCAGGCAGTGTTGAAATTTAAATTCCTTGGAGATGTCAGTCTCACAGTTGAAGAGTTGTGGATAGCTTTGTAGGTCACGTTTGACCAATGGCTTTCTCCAGTGAATCTGAAGCCAGTGAAGGCTGTGTTCGATAATTGTGAAAATCTGTTGGTGGCCCTATGCTAGGGCAAACTTACACAAGTGCTGTGCATGACTCACATCCACTATGCTACTATCCTGGCTTGGATGATATTCTTCAGAAGGCACGATCGCTATGTACTCACTTCCGCTGTTCGCAACCTGTGGCTCATCGACTAGCATTGCTACAGAGGTGTTTCGGACATCCGGTTAACCGGTTGATATGCAATGTGACAACACGGTGGAATTTCACTTTGGACATGTTGCAACTGTGGCATCAGTGATGAGCGCTGGCGCAGAATGCTGTCACGCATAGATGGAGTCAAAGTGAGCCGAAGGTGCTGCAAATGATGCTTGCAGAGTGGGCACAGATCAATGACCTCTGCACCTACTAAGCTACTAAGTACTTCTGACGATGCCCTCATTAGCATCTACATGCTGGAGCAAACTTTAAAACGTCTGTGGGATGAGGTGGTGGTCTCAAAGGAAAAGGAGGATGAGGAATGGATACCAATATATATAAGGTCTGGACTCACATCGCACAGTCAGGTGGCATGGCTGGGTGCAGGAGAGCAACAGAGGGGGACTCATAGTACCAGACAAACTGGTAATGAAGGTGTAGGAGCTGAGGAAGTAATGGTGGAGGATGAAGATGAAGACGTGATGAACACAGAACAGTAAGGAGATGAAGAAGAAATTATTGCCCTTTCTGTTTTTCAAGATTGGCCAGAGAGGACAAAGGATGGAAGCTGGATTGTTTCCCCGCCACCAACAGAACAAAGACTTCGGTCTCACCGATGCATCAGACACATGAGCGCCTTCTTGCTGCACAGCAATTCTGGCCGAGTTTCAGCATTGGCTACCTCCACTGAACTTGGAGCCAGGGAAGGCCATGTGCAATAATGCTGTGAACCAGGTTGTGGACCTATGCTAGGGCAACCTCACACAGGTGCCTTGCATGGCTCACGCCGTGAACTTGGTTGTATAGTAATTTCTATGCCACTATCTTGGCCTGGATGCACTGCTGAAGGAGGCACTGTGTGCTAACTTCCACTGTTTGCACCACGCAGCTAGTCAACTTGCATCGCTACAGAGGTCTTTCAACCAACAGTTAATGATCTTGCTGCACTAAATTCAACATGAAGCCTGTATTGTTAGTATTTGAAGCAGCGCTGACTACTGGGTTGCCACACTTTTAGATTCATAGAACAAGAGTAAATTTAGCCAGATACTTCCCGCCCTGGACAGAGACACGCGCATGCTGGAGTATTAAAAAATGCATGCAGATAATCTTATGACTGTGTTTTTCCAAAGATAGCAGTGAGGGACGCATCGCAGATATACGCTTCCAACCCGGGAACGTCAAGTCGTCAGCACAGAAACATTAGTGAATGACTAGAGAGGATGATGCAGGAGTCTATAGAGCTCAATATCCATGCCATTTTGGACTTCAGAAATGGAAGAGTGGCTTGAGTTTGCTGTGGCACCCCAGAGTAAGGTAGCCACAATGTCATTGCCTCCCTCGTGGGGTGATGTCATGCCTGGAAGCAAGAAGGGGTATCCACACCAGGTAAGCCCACAGCATACAACACTTTCCTGACTCCAGACCAGAAAGGGGAGCTCTAACCCGGGTTTAGGGGAGCTCTCCTATAAATTCTGGCCTGGGGCAGGGTTAGTCAGTTCAGATCCTAGGAGGGCTGTGAAGACCTCCTGTGGACTGGAGCAGAGTAAGTCTCATTCCAGGACAGAGACTAGCAAGCATAAGGGACCCATAGGAGAGGGTCTGAGGAAGGAGAGAAGAAGGCCTGGGGAGTGGAACCAGCCGACCGATTCACACCAGTGCAGAGTGTCAGCAGTGGACACAATCAGTAAAGGTAAAGGAGACTACAAACTGTGTATATGCCAGTTATTCTGCGCCCTCAGTCCTGCACTACAACGGCCTGCCATCACCATAGACTTTCCCGATTGCCCTGGGGAACCATTCTACCTGTGGGAGTGATCCATCTTAGCTGCAAGCCCATCATCCCCAGAGGTCCCACACCTCAGCGTCGGCCCCAATAGACAAACACCACGGGTGGCGTCATGACCACCATTCCCGAACTTTTAAGATTGATACAAAGGGTCACAGAGCCAGCTCTCAACCCCTGTGGCATCAAAGCCCGGTTCCGAGTACTCCACGGCCCTGGGGTTGCAGTAACCCTCAGGTTTCACCAGGTTTTGTCATGCCTGGTAGCCAGTGTTCTCTCAGAATGTCTCTTCAATGTTGCTGATGGTGTCCTGCCAAAGAAGGAAACTGGAGTAGCCTGTCCAGTAACAGAAATTGTCATTTGGCTTTGGATATGACAAACCGGTGTTTGGTAAGGAGAACTGTCATTAGCTTTAGCAGTAGTACCTACCACCCGTACACCTCAAACACCAAGCCTATTCCCCTTTACATTTAGCCTATTACCCTTTCCACCACAACCTCAGGATAGACCACTCATGTTTAATGCACACAGATTTGTAGAGAACTTGTTTGAGGCCCAAAAAAGGTTATTTGACAACAGACAAATGGAGTCCGTGGAGCCTCGATTAAGAGTCTCAAACACGGGATCGAGGCTCCACAGACTCCATTTGCATATTCAAATTTCCAGGAGGCAAAGCATCATGGATTTCACTGTGTTTGAGCACTTTATCTAGCTGCCTACAGTGTTTTCCTTGACTGGTCTCCCTGTGATCAGTGAGTGCTTTGTGATTTGACAACAGACAGGCATTTGGCAATGATTTGTCTGAGGCCAAAAAAGTCATTTTAGGGGAACATAAGTAGAAAACCAAAGTAAGATCCATCATCCAAGTACAAGGGCCGAAAAGATTTACAAATTACAAGCCATATTTATTGATGATGTATTAAAAGCCAACTCGCTTCGGGTAGTGCATGCCCTTCCTCATCGCGTATAGGAATCATCAAAATTGCAAAAATATATATACACAAAAAAAATACCATATGCAAATGGTAGTCCAATTAAAAACAGAGTGCAATTAAATCAATTAATTCAAGGCATATGTAATATTACCATGTCTCTGGTATCCACCATATACATAGCATCTCTAAAAAAACACACAAGAAATGTTTTTATGTACCATATATACTCAAGTATAAGCCGACCTGAGTGTAAACCGAGGCCCTTAATTTTTCCTCCAAAGTGGGAAAATGTATTGACTCAAGAATAAGCCTAGAGTGGGATATGCAGCAGCCCCCCATCCTGGTATATAGCCCCTCATCACTGTATTTAGCCCCCATCACTGTATATAGCCCCTTATCCTAGTATATAGCCCCTCATCACTGTATTTAGCCCCCATCACTGTATTTAGCCCCCATCACTGTATATAGCCCCTCATCCTAGTATATAGCCCCTCATCAATATATTTAGCCCCTCATCCTAGTATATAGCCCCTCTTCACTGTAAATAGCACCCCAAACTGGTATAGAACCCCTCATTACTGTATATAGCCCCCCATCCTGTTATACAGTGATGAGGGAATATATACAGTGATGGAGTGGCTATATATGTCCCCCATCCTGATATATAGCCCCTCATCACTGTATATAGCCCCCCATCATTGTATATAACCCCTTATTCTGGTATATAGCCCTCCATCACTGTCTATAGACCACATGCTGGTACATGGCCCCCATCACTGTATATGGCCCCAATGCTGGTACATACCAGCCATCACTGTATACTCATCCCCCATCACTGTATGTGACTCCATGCTGCTGTATGCAATAACGGTTTACTGTGTGCGGCAGCATGGGGCCACATACTGCTATGGGGAATGAGCATACAGTACATAGTGTAATATAATATGCTCCCTCATCAGTGCTGGCCAGGGGTAGGCAGTTCATATTATATTACACTACTGAGTGGGCTCACGTGACCTCTAGCTCTCTCTGCAGTCTCCTCCTGCCTCCTCCAGCTCCCGATCTCTGCCCCACCCTACAGAAAATACTGACTGACTCGAGTATAAGGCGAGGGAGGCACTTTTCAGCACAAAATGTGTTTCAGCACAAAACTAGATTCCAGGCAAAGAATCCAAAAATCTTCATGTGCATGTGACGCTGCCAGCCAGTCACCGCCACGGTGAGGGCATTTAACCCTTTCAATCCCACATATAGTAAGATGAAACAGATCTCCACCATGTGTCTCACAAAAAAGCCTGAATAGCCCAGACTCTCATCTTTTACTTACAGTAAGGTCACACATTGTTCCAGTATAGTGCTCAGTTATTCTTCTTTTTAATTTTCTAGATGTGCTGTAACTTGCAGCACTCACAAACCACATACCTTATATACTCGCGTATAAGCCTAGTTTTTCAGTCCAAAAATTGGGCTGAAAAGTCCCCCCCTCGGCTTATACGCGAGTCATATCAGTATACAGGCCCCCCTCACAGTATGGCACCCCCCCTCACAGAATAGCCCCAGCATGCAGCGCTGCGCACATACATTACCTGGCTAGCAGCTGTCACCCTCCGGTGGCGATTCGCTGCCCCTGGCTCCAGGCTGCATCTTCCTCTGTGTCTTCCTGCTTGTGGCCGGGGCTCATCACAATGATGTCATCGCGACCCCGGCCGGTCACGTGACAAGCAGGAAGACACAGATGAAGATGCAGCCCGGAGCCAGGAGAACGATCCGCCACCCGAGGGTGACAGCTGATAGCCAGGTAATGTATGTGTGCAGCGCTGCATGCGGGGGCCATCCTGTGAGGGAGGGGGGCTCCATACTGTGAGGGGGGGCTGTATAATGGCACTGCTGGGCTGCATACTGTGCTGGGGACCTGTATACCACACTGCTGGGGCTGTATACTGTGCTAGGGACCTGCTGTATACCACACTGCTGGGGCTGTATACTGTGGTGGGGACCTGCTGTATACCACACTGCTGGGGCTGTATACTGTTCTGGGGACCTGCTGTATACCACACTGCTGGGGCTGTATACTGTGCTGGGAACCTGCTGTATACCACACTGCTGGGGCTGTATACTGTGGTGGGAACCTGCTGTATACCACACTGCTGGGGCTGTATACTGTGCTGGGGACCTGCTGTATACCACACTGCTGGGGGCTGTATACCTGTGCTGAGGTCCACCCTCGGCTTATACGCAAGTCAATACGTTCCCAGGTTTTGGGGGCAAAAGTAGGGGGGTCGGCTTATACACGGGTCGGCTTATACACGAGTATATACGGTAATTTGTAGAGCAATTAATAAATGATTTAATCTGGAATTTATTTGTATTGGTCGTGAATAGAAATTCCTGAGATTTGTTCATAAATTTACACAAACGGCATCTAGTCTGACCACATCTAAAGAACCCTTTACAATCTAACCACCTTCTACTCCCGCTGACAGAACCAATATATGTGCTAGGTGATAGAATATTTGCTAATGTCTTAGATGTCTTAGCTACAAAATGAACCCCTTTGTTCAAGATAATGTAGGGTCTTGATGTAATAGTGGCAGGTATTGATTAATCATATCTCTGATTCTGGGAAAGTCATTAGAATACGGAGTGGAAAAGAACTCTCAATGATCCTCCTGTGATTTAATGTGTAAGCTGTCACATTGATGATGTTCATATGTGCATTTCATCTGGGAGACAGCAATGGCCCCGGAAATTCACCGACTAGAATAATCCCTGCCTTTGAACATCGTACAAATGGTTTTACAATCCTGCTTTAAATAAAGTGAACAGGCTCTCTGCACTCACAATAATTCTCCCATGGGTATGTTATTTATAGAGAGATATGGGTGAGAGCTCTGTACATGCAGGGTGGTGTTGCCTGACAATGGTTTTCGGTATAACTTGGTAACAATCTTGTTAGTTGATACATCACTAGTTAGTGAGACATCCAAGAAAGAAACTACAGCATCAGAAGCCTCAGAAACACATTTCAAATTCAGATCATTACAATTCAAGCAATCAATGAAAAGAGAAATGTTAGATAAAAATCTGATCATCAATATAACTTCCTGCCCATATCTAATATATAAAAGCCGAAGACACTTCCATCACTTTGTCCGCACTTCCGTCACTTTGCCCGCACTTCCGTCACTTTGTCCAGTGACGTCACCGGCGCTGTACACCCGTTGAGGGTGAGGCAAGATGGTGGCCTGGAGCGGAAGACGGGAATGGAGCGAACACACACACACACACACACAGTGCTGCACTGACCACTCTGCCCATGGCGCTGCGCTCACCACTCTGCCCATGGCACTGCGCTGACCACTCTGCCCACGGCACTGCGCTGACCACTCTGCCCACGGCACTGCGCTGACCACTCTGCCCACGGCACTGCGCTGACCACTTTCACCGCACTCACTGCTAACCACTGAGTCACCGCGCAGTGCTAACCACTGAGCCACAGTGCTGTGCTAGCCACTGAGCCACCGCGCAGTGCTAACCATTGAGCCACCGCGCAGTGCTAACCACTGAGCCACCATATACTCTGCTACCCACAGAGCCGCTTGTATACTCTGCTACCCACTAAGCCGCCTATATACACACAATTCATTTCATCGCACTCCCGTAACTATTAGTAAATAAACTATATATGGATTCTAGACTACCCGATTCTTTAGAATCGGGCCGCCATCTAGTAATAAATATTTACGTTCCCCAAAAATCATATTAATGTTTGCCAGGGATGGAGAACACTACCACCCATGGGACAGCCCTGTATCTGTAAAAAAAGGTATTGTTGAGCAAAAAATAGTTATGGGATTACAGAAGTTCAGTTGCAGACATAATAAATGCAATCATAATTTACAACAGATTTGTAAACTTTTGTTAAACACAAAAAAAAGTGCAACAAGCTTGATCTCATGGGATATGCATGAATACAGTGCCACAACATTACTGGTGGCCCACACATAATCCTCCAACAAGCACATTTTATCAATAGAGCTTAAAAAACTCTTAAGGGGGTGTCACACGCGTCAATATCGCCTGCACGATATCGGCTGCACGTGACGTTGCAGCGATATTGACGCGTGTGACATACTGAATCAACCAGCGATAAATCGCTGGTTGATGATCGCCAGGTTTTAGAACCTGCTCTAAAACCTGGCGATTGTCGCCCGGTGGACATGCAGCATCGCTGCGTGTGACACCGGGAGTAGCGATATTCCAACTCCCAGCGCCTCTCACAAGCGCTGGGAGCTGGTAACTAAGGTAAACTGCGGGTATCTAGGCAGCGCGCGCTGCCTAGATACCCGACGTGTACCTTAGTTACCAGCCTCCTCCGCTCACCGGCTGGTATCTAAGGTACACAGCGGGTAACTAGGGTCCCTAGTTACCCGCTGTGTACCTTAGATACCAGCCGGTGAGCGGAGGAGGCTGGTAACTAAGGTACACGTCGGGTATCTAGGCAGCGCGCGCTGCCTAGATACCCGCAGTTTACCTTGGAGACCAGCCTGCTCCCGCTTCCAGCAGCCTGGCAGCAGGAGCAAGACATCGTGGAAACGATATTTAAATCGTTTCCACGATGTTTCTGGTTAATTGATTGCTGGTGAGTCTGTCTGTGTGACAGCTCACCAGCGATCAGCCGTCAATGTCGTCAGCGATCATCTCACTGACGACATTGACGCGTGTGACACCCCCTTTAGTATCCATGATAAATGTTAGTGTTAATTCAGCCACAGTGTGTATAAATGTGTCTACCCATGTAGACAATTTCTCAAACAATGATCAGATGCCTGACACAATAGGTCTAAATTTGTGGGGGGAACACATTCTTATGGATCTAAGATAACCCATGGAAAATCTGAACAACTGAGTTATTCACGAGAATATATTCAACCTCTTTTTTTGAAATGGTATTAGACATTACTGCATCCTGCACCCAAAAAGTATTTTTCACTTTATAAGACGCATCTGATTATAAGACACACCCAAAGGATTAAAGACGCACCCAAAGAATTGGTTAAGGAAAAGAGAAAAAAATAATTTCTTTATGTTAAACTAGCTGTGAGCCCGATGCAAATGCATCGGGATTCTAGAACGTGCATTAATTTGATTATAGTAGTTATAGCTACTTTTTGGGGGAGTCCAATACTTTTTTTTGGGGGGTCCAATACTTTTTGGGGGGGTCCAATACTTTTTTTGGGGGGTCCAATACTTTTTGGGAGGGGTCCAATACTTTTTGGAGGGGTCCAATCCTTTTTTTGGGGGGGTCCAATACTTTTTGGGGGGGTCCAATACTTTTTTTGGGGGGTCCAATACTTTTTTGGGGAGTCCAATACTTTTTGGGGGGTCCAATAATTTTTTTGGGGGGTCCAATACTTTTTGGGGGGTCCAATACTTTTTTGGGGGTGTCCAATACTTTTTTTGGGGGGTCCAATACATTTTTGGGGGGGTCCAATACTTTTTTGGGGGGGTCCAATACTTTTTTTGGGGGGTCCAATACTTTTTGGGGGGGTCCAATACTTTTTTTAGGGGGTCCAATACTTTTTGGGGGGGGGTCCAATACTTTTTTGGGGGGGTCCAATACTTTTTGGGGGGGGTCCAATACTGTTTTTGGGGGGTCCAATACTTTTTGGGGGGGGGTCCAATACTTTTTTTGGGGGTCCAATACTTTTTGGGGGGGTCCAATACTTTTTTTAGGGGGTCCAATACTTTTTGGGGGGGGTCCAATACTTTTTTTGGGGGGTCCAATACTTTTTGGGGGGGGTCCAATAATTTTTTTGGGGAGTCCAATACTTTTTTGGGGGGGGTCCAATACTTTTTTTGGGGGGTCCAATACTTTTTGGGGGGGTTGAATACTTATTGGGCTTCGCGGCCATTGCGAGTCGCTGGCCGAAAATGGAACCAGAGGCTCGGCCACAAAGTTAGCGATTTACCGCTCAGGCAGCGACTCGCTACCTGAGCGGTAAATCGCTAGCTTTGTGGCCAAGCCTCTGGTTCTATTTTCGGCCAGCGACTCGCAATGGCCGCTTCGCGGCCATTGCTCGCACAAAGCTAGCGACTCGCAATGGCCTCGCGGCCATTGCTCGCGCAGCTAACGACTCGCATTGGCCGCTACGCGGCCAATGCTTCGCCGTGGTGACGTCACAAAAGTGACAAAGCCACGGCGATTTCGGGGTCCGACACGATTTTGCCTACGGCAATTATAGAGTAGATGGGGTCCGTCTTATAATGCCATTGTCCGTCTTACAAATATATATATGTCCCTCATCCTTATATCTATATAACCCCCTTCCTGGTACATAGTACCCTGAGTCGGTCGACAGGGTAGAGGGTACTCGGATACCGAGACAGGTGGTTACTTCAGTGGGGATCACGGGTGGTCGGTTCCCGGTTCCGTGCCCTGGACCGTCAGTGGCGGGGTGGGGGTGATGATGGGGGATTTGTAACATGACGCCACCTTTGGTACTTGGTAATAGGGTTACCAGCGCTGTGGCCGGCCGCTGAGGTGATGGAAATGCAGCTTTTGTAGTACAGCTCCCCACAGGTGGAGCTTTACCTCAGGGCAGCAGGGTGGATGAGGGGAGTAGTAGTAGTAGTTCTGCTGTGAACGCTGCAGGTGGCAGTGGTGAAGCAGGCACACACACAATAGTCTCTATTTCAGTACCTTTTTACTGATGTTCGGTAACAGGCACGGTCCAGGAGTGTTAGCCAGGTTATTGGTGCAGTTTGGGACTTCCACCTTGGAGAGTTGCGAGGCCTCCTCTATTAGTGTGTGCGGTAATTGGGGTAAGTTCTGCCTGGAGCTGAACCTGCCGCTTTTGCTCCTTCTTCCTCTCAGGATGCTACTCCACAACCGACAATGAGGACCTTTCTGTGGGGATCCCTATTCTCTTCTTGGACCCCTGGTCCTGTTTGGTCAGGTTTGGTATCTTGCTTTCTTTTACTTCAGGGGGACTAGATCCTCCTGGTCTGTCCAGGCTTTCTCTGCTGCCACTAGATTAATAGCAGCTTCGGACTCCAGTGTCCGGGTGGGCTAAAGGGATCTCCGATATGTTCCCTTCTTCTGTCTTCCTACGTCTTCCACTGGCCTCTGTCCCTCTCTCTAGGGTGCTGCACAGTTGGGTCAGGTTTCCTGGTTCTGGGCCTGGCTTGGTTCCAGCAACCAGCTCTTTCCAGTCCTTCCACTGACTACTCATTCTCTTCACTGCAGAGTGCAGACTGACTGGAACTAACTGACTCCTCCCCTCAGGCCTGGATTTTTGTAGGGGATCTGGCTTAAGGGCAGCCAGTGGGGCTCCCCCTCCAGGTCTGGGGTGGAAGGTGTTGTGTGCTGTGTGTGCCAAGGTGTACATCCCTCCCTGCACCGGTGGGTCCTGTGGCAATCCCAGGGTATTTCTCTCCCTTTCCATCCCATTGTAACCTTTGTGTTATGCTGTGCATTGTACATCCACAGTCTGTGCGTGACAATGGTTTGGCAAACACGTACCACAGAGGAAGAGGCACTTGTGTTACCCACAGAATCTGATTGTGGACCCATGTGTCCGATTCACCTAGTCACGTACTTTGATTACATGTGCCTGATAAAGATGGGCGAACCCACAGATGTTCGGGTTCAGCGGATTCGGCAGGACTTTTCTTAAACTCCTAGTTCGGGACTGGACTTGACCCAACATTAGCCTGAACACTGAATCTGGACATTACAGTTGTAAAATGGTGGATGAGGGAGCTGGGGGCTGTAAAATACAGCAAAACAGTGATTAAAGCAGCAGCATTATACTTACTGAGGACCGCACACTTGTAACACCATTGCCAGGTCCTGCTCATTAAATTCCTGATTATTCACTGCATTCCAACTTCAGCAGCCAATCACAGATGCACGTCCTCTATGATAGTCTCTGTGATTAACTGTTGTTCCCCCACCTATTGTGCCGCCATCTGTGATTGGTTGTCATTGGCAATGAACCTGCCGTTATAGGGGTGTAAAAATAAATAATTCCAAAAAATTGCGTAGGGTTCCCCTGTATTTCTTTTCTCATCGCAGATAAAGCAATCAGCTATGGGCTGCCACCCCCAGCTGCCTGGTTTTACCTAGACTGGCAATGATAATTACAGGTGAGCCCATTTTTTTTTTTTAATTACTTAAAAAAATTAATTAAAAAAATGCGTTGGCTTTGCCCTATTTTTGATTACCGTTCAAGGTAAAACCAGGCATCTGGTATTCTCTGCCTGGTGAGGCCCATAGTTATTGTGCCCCCCCAGCTACAGAATAGCAGTCCACAGCCATTCCAGAAATTGGTGCATTCATTAGAAGCGCCATTTCCTGACGCTTTACCTGGCTTTTCCTGATACCCTGGTGCGATGGCATCAGGGTGATACAAGGGGTAATGACAGCTGAGTATTGACAGCTGTCATTAAGCTCAAATTAGTAATATCAGGCGTCTATGAGACCCTCACATTACCAATCATATAAGGAAATAGTTAAGAAAAAGAGACAGAAAAATCCTTTATTTGAAAGAAAAAACACACAAACCCTTTTTCACTTTATTAACTCCCCAAAAACCCAGGTCTAAAGCAGTCCAACATACAACGTCCCTCAATGATCCTTACTCTGCTATATCCAGAGGCTGCAGCAATGGAACAAATGTCCTATCGCTGCAGTCTCTGGGATCACACTGACAGCTAAAGGGGATCGGTGACGTCACTGAAGGTTCCACACTGCTATCAGTGAACTCAGATGACCCCGCTGCTGGATTGCGGGACATGGGACATGGTGGCACAGCTGTCTGGCAAGCCAGCAGAAGGCCCCAACTGATTTCAGAGCAGTAGTTTTTCATGCTGTGAACTCAGTAGAACCCATGCTGCCCTTTCCCGAAATTCGAAAGTGGGGTTATTTCAGTCCACTGACAGCAGGGGGGAGCCTTCAGTGACTGAGTGACATCACCACTTCCTCTCGACAGTCAGTGAACTCAGATCACCCCACTGCCAGACTGCTGGATTGTGGGACATGGCAGCACAGGTGTCCAGAAATCTGTCAGCAGGTTCAACTGAGGTTATGGCATGGGAAACTACTGATGTGAACTCAATTTAACCTGCTGATCGACTGCCAAACAGCTATGCCGCCTTGTCTCAGAATCCAGCAATCCGGCAGTGGGGTCACTTGAGTTCACTGACAGCAGCGGGGAGCCTTCAGTGACCCAGTGATGTCACTGCTCTCTCGCAGCTGTCAGTGTGATCCCATAGACTGCAGCGATAGGACGCTTGTTCCATCTCTGCAGTTTCAGGATGTAGCAAAACCAGGATCATCAAGTTATTTTGTATGTTGGACTGTATCAGACCTGTTTTTTGGGGGGGGGTTAATAAAGTGATGAAAAATAGTTTGTGTTTATTATTTCAAATAAATAATTTTTTTCTGACAGCTTTTTTTCACTATTTCCTAATAGGATTGGTAATGTGCGGGTCTCATAGAGGTCTGACATTACCAATCTGGGCTT
This sequence comes from Allobates femoralis, assembly GCA_033576535.1. Lineage (NCBI taxonomy): Eukaryota > Metazoa > Chordata > Amphibia > Anura > Aromobatidae > Allobates > Allobates femoralis. Next base: position 324,433,677 of record JARQOC010000006.1, read on the forward strand.
AATGACAGCTGTCAATACTCAGCTGTTATTAACCCCTTCTATCACCCCAATGCCTCTGCATGTGGGCATCAGGAAGAGTCGGGTAGAGCACCAAGAATTGGCGTTTCTAATGAATGTACATATTTCTTTGGCTTTCTAGGTGTTTGGTATGGATCCTGAACTTTACAGTTCGGGCTTACCCATCACTAGTGCCTTTGCATCTCCTTATTTGCTTCTTGGAGCATGGAGGATGAGACGTCAGAATCAATAAATGGAGATGTAAAGAGCTGAGTGTGAGGTCACTTGACTCTTGACTCGCCATGGTGGGGGAAGGAGGATCAAGTTGAGGATTATGTGGATCAGACTCTTGGCTAGTGAGACTGGACCGTGTGGAAGACAAAGTGGTGCTGGGAAACATACAGGAAGCATTATTTGCCATTCAACCGACTACCTTTTTGTACTGTTCTGGCTGCAAGAGTCATGTTACATGCCCTCCTGTAAAGCAGGACAAGAATGTAAGTCTCGTGGATAAGTGTGTTTGTTGTGCTCCCGCAGCAGGCACAGTTTCACCTGTCAATGGCCTCGGCCTCTTCACGCACCATCAGTAGCATGTCCACTTCCCTGTCCCTTACTGCATGCTTTGTGCATTTTAAATAATGTATATAATAAATGCTTGCAAACTTTATGGTATAAATAGGGAAAAGAAAATACATAACTCTGAAAAAGACTTTTATTGTTAGGTTCGAGCAGCAGAATACCTATAGAAGGAATGTAAGAGTAAGTGTACACATTGAGAATTTAGTTGCATAAATTTCTGCATCATTTCTGCATCACTTGGCAGGAAAAATGCAGCAACAAAAATATTCTTTTTGCTGCATTGTTTGCCATGTTTTTATTTGTTTTTGCATGCCTTTTTTTAGCGTTTCCGGATAACCCGTATTTAGTACTAGATCATTCATTAATATCCAAATATGCTAGAAAAACACAATCAAAAGCATGGTAAAACTCGCGTTGGATTTTTCTTGCTAAGAGATGCAGAAATGGTGCAGAAATTTCTGCAAGCAAATACTCAAAGTGTGCACATACCCAAAGAATTGACATGCTGCAGATTCATTTCTGCACCAAATCTGCAAGTCATCAATCAGCAATATGTGAATAACACTTCAGGATTCTCATTGACTCTTCTGGCGTCAGGATTCACTTCAGGTTTTATGACAAATCTGCTCTACAAAAATGCAAAAAAAAAATGCGAGAAAAACACAACGCGTGCACAAAGCCTATTATTCTGACCACATTGTCCATAGCAGTGACCTGGAAGTCAGAGATTCATCCAGGCGTCTTTGCCATGCTATTCCTATTCCATTTGAGCATTGTTTCCATCCAGTACAGTGATTTTCCTGCCCTCCCAGCCCTCCTGGGAGAGTCTTCTGAAAAAATGCTCAAGTTTTGCGTTGGCTTGCATTATACTCATTACTCAAATCAAACCCATCTGAGTGTCCTACCTTCTTGATTCGAGTATAGAGCATTGCATATTTCTCAGTTCACTCATCATCACTAGTGAAAATTTACCTTTAGGTTGTGTGCACATAATACGGAGGCACTACGTGTTGGACGCAGTGCCCCCAGACCTGCAGGAACCCGTGGGTACACGCAGGGAAGCCGCAGCCGTCCTGTCATCACGATCTGTAGTGGGTGCTGGAAGGCTTCTATCTTTGTACAACCGATGGTTATCTCTACAGACATGAAATTAATATGCTGCGGAGATGTGGGAGTCCTGCAACCCGCACTGCAGCTGAAAACATGCTGTGGTTACGAGAAGTATTGTGGACATGGGATTTCTTAAAATCCCATCCACTGTGCTGGTACTGTGCAGTGCAGCGTTTTGGACGCAGCAGCAATTCGCTGCATCCAAAACACTGCAATTCCTGGTCGTGAGCACACACCCTTACAGAACAACCAATATTTTAGATGACAAACTTCACATTGTAATCCTTAGTGAGATTCTTCAAAGACCAGGCAAAATGGACATATTTTTAAGAAAATGTCTGTCTGTAGATGACCAGCTTATGGACAGTATGACACTCCCACTCTAGGGTCAGGGAAGATTCGGGAATCTGGCGGTTACTCATTGTTCTTTTCACGGGGACAGACGGGGGCGAAGACCTGGGCCCGTGACCCTGGCAGTGTCATTGTTAATAAATGGGGGGGAGAGATGACAGGGAAAGTCTGAGGGGGCAAAGGGGGTATTCGTGATGCCACCTGCGGCCGCCACTGCTTCAGAGCCTCTGCGGACGGTGACTGGCACCTTGGATGGTTCCGCTTCCTGCAGGTGGAGCGCGGTCCCCAAGGCAGCGCGATGGAGTAGTCACTTCATACCTTGGCAGATCTTCACTGGGATGTCAGTACCCTGATGTCTCATACGGCCTCTGCTGCCGGTGGTCGCCGCTAATAAACGTCTCACACACCACAGCTGGAGTTCTGTAACTTTTACTCAGTTCTTTCAGCATGGCCGCCAGGTATGTCCCTTTCCAACCTCTGGTTCAGCGTTGTCTCCAGAACCGGGTTAGTGCAGTCAAGCCACGGTCGGTGCCCTTTCTTTCCTCTCTAGGTGTTCTTTTCTCTTGTGTTCTTTTTCTCTCTGCCAGTGCTATAAGGGTAACACTCTTCTGGGGCGAGCACGACACCACTCTGCCCCCAGGCTCTTAGCGCTTCCGCAGCACCGAGCTCAAGTACCGATGGCCACGAGTGCAGTTGTGTCCCCTCCCAGGTACTGCTCCCTAGTTCAGCCACCTTCCCCAAGTTGTGTTGGGTGTTCAGCCACAGCTCCCATTAGAAGCTTGGGGCCTCCGGTTCAACAACTTTGACCTACAGCTTCTACACCATGTTCAGGGCCGGGTCCCTGTCCACCAGCCCTCCGTTTTGTCAGATTTGGGCGTACGGGTAATGATGTCTCATTCGCACGCCAAGGGCTCTCATTTCTGTCGGTCTTTCCCTCCCGTGGATGACCGTGGTCGTGCTCCAGCCCACGGGAGTTGGCATCGCACCGCCGCTACACTCTCGACTTACACTCCACTCTGTCTTCTACTCTCTTTTCACTGTCCTCCTTTTCAGACCTGGGGTCTCCATCAGGGTCCACCCACCGTCCCAGGAACGTACGGTTGTATGTGTGTGTTTTTGGGCTCAACTGCACCACCCCAGCAACTGGAGAGCAGATGCACTACTCCCCTTAACCGCAAGAGTGCAGTACCTCTGGTGGCGGCCTACCTGGTGGGGTGCCACAATTACCATGGAACAGTAATGTATTTAGCAAAAGTAACACCAATAGAGTGAACATAACTTACTTATTGACAGAATTATAAAGTAGTAAGTAAAACAAATAGGCAGAAATGGTCCCACTTTTTCAGAGAGTTACAGTACCTTGAAACATGTGGTTAATACCGTACTTTGAACTACAATTCTTGACATCTATCAAAGACTATGTAATAATTCCGCATGAGCCATAAACACTGTTTTATAAATAAATAAAATTAAGGTTTCTGACTTCCCAGGCCTTTCTCCATGAAATTACCCGGAAAAACCAAATCCAGATGTCATTTTATTTCGTAAAGCTTTATTGCAAACCCTATCAATGTAAAAAATAATTCTATGGCTAGTTACTTTCTAAATAATGCTCTCACCCATAAATCCATGATTATAAATCTATTATTCTACTAGTACTTTGATCCAGAGTTTTACCCATTAATTAAAAACAAAATCAATATATCTCATTTCCTGGTTCATAGATCTCTGTAAAGGTGTTAGAAAATAATTACGATAATAAGCTATATGTGTTACTGGTTAAACTGAGTTACAGCCAATATGGCTTACATTAATAAATCACCTTTAGGAGCAGCAGGAGCAGTGGCAATTCTGTAGACCATGACTTTACCTTGGATTTTACTTAAACGTTGTAATATAAAACTTGTGATGGGGCACGTATTACACCGACGGCTGCAATTCAATAAGTTTCAAATGTATTTAATTCAAGTTGATGTGTGCGATACAGATCATTTGTGTTGCATCTGGTTTTTAAGGGTACTGTTGATGTATAACAACATATGCATTATACATATAGATTTCATACGGATGTAAAAAAATAGGACACATGGATGTCAATACCTATGAAAGACATGATATTTTTGGATATAAATCGGATGATATAGGTCCACACTAGTCAATGTTTGCACCTTTTTATATTTCAACTAGTAAAAAGGCCCGATGCAATTGCATCGGGAGCAGGGTGAAATGAATTGTGTGTATACAGGCGGGTCAGTGGGTAGCAGAGTATACAGGGGGCTCTGTGGGTAGCAGAGTATACAGGCGGGTCAGTGGGTAGCAGAGTATACAGGGGGCTCTGTGGGTAGCAGAGTATACAGGTGGGTCTGTGGGTAGTGGAGTATACAGGCGTGTGTGGTGGTGGTGGCAGAGTATACAGGTGTGTGTGGTGGTGGTGGCAGAGTATACAGGTGTCTGTGGTGGCATAGTATACAGGCATCTGTGTGGTGGCAGAGTATACAGGTGTCTGTGGTGGTGGCGGCAGAGTATACAGGCGGGTGTGGTGGTGGCGGCAGAGTATACAGGCGTCTGTGGTGGTGGCAGAGTATACAGGCGTCTGTGGTGGTGGCAGAGTGTACAGGTGTCTGTGGTGGTGGCAGAGTATACAGGCGTCTGTGGTGGCGGCAGAGTATACAGGTGTGTGTGGTGGTGGCGGCAGAGTATACAGGCGTGTGTGGTGGTGGGGGCAGAGTATACAGGCGTGTGTGGTGGTGGCAGAGTATACAGGCGTGTGTGGTGGTGGGGGCAGAGTATACAGGCGTGTGTGGTGGTGGCAGAGTATACAGGCATCTGTGGTGGTGGCGGCAGAGTATACAGGCGTCTGTGGTGGTGGCGGCAGAGTATACAGGCGTCTGTGGTGGTGGCGGCAGAGTATACAGGCGGGTGTGGTGGTGGCGGCAGAGTATACAGGCGTGTGTGGTGGTGGCAGAGTATACATGCGTGTGTGGTGGTGGGGCAGAGTATACAGGCGTCTGTGGTGGTGGCGGGAGAGTATACAGGCGTGTATGGTGGTGGTGGCAGAGTATACAGGCGGGTGTGGTCGTGGCGGCAGAGTATACAGGCGTCGGTGGTGGTGGCAGAGTAAACAGGCGTCTGTGGTGGTGGCGGCAGAGTATACAGGCGTCTGTGGTGGTGGTGGCAGAGTATACAGGCGTGTGTGGTGGTGGCGGCAGAGTATACAGGCGTGTGTGGTGGTGGCGGCGTATACAGGCGTGTGTGGTGGTGGCAGAGTATAGATGCGTCTGTGGTGGTGGTGGCAGAGTATACAGGTGTGTGTGGTGGTGGCAGAGTATACAGGTGTGTGTGGTGGGGGCAGAGTATACAGGCATGTGTGGTGGTGGTGGCAGAGTATACAGGTGTGTGTGGTGGTGGTGGCAAAGTATACAGGTGTCTGTGGTGGCATAGTATACAGGCATCTGTGTGGTGGCAGAGTATACAGGTGTCTGTGGTGGTGGCAGAGTATACAGGCGTGTGTGGTGGTGGCAGAGTATACAGGCGTCGGTGCTGGTGGCAGAGTATACAGGCGTCGGTGGTGGTGGCGGCAGAGTATAGAGGCGTCTGTGGTGGTGGCGGCAGAGTATACAGGCGTCTGTGGTGGTGGCGGCAGAGTATACAGGCGGGTGTGGTGGTGGTGGCAGAGTATACAGGCGGGTGTGGTGGTGGTGGCAGAGTATACAGGCGTGTGTGGTGGGGGCGGCAGAGGATACAGGCGTGTGTGGTGGTGGCGGCAGAGTATACAGGCGTCTGTGGTGGTGGCGGCAGAGTATACAGGCGGGTGTGGTGGTGGCGGCAGAGTATACAGGTGTGTGTGGTGGCATAGTATACAGGCATCTGTGTGGTGGCAGAGTATAGAGGTGTCTGTGGTGGCATAGTATACAGGCATCTGTGTGGTGGCAGAGTATACAGGTGTCTGTGGTGGCATAGTATACAGGCATCTGTGTGTTGGCAGAGTATACAGGTGTGTGTGGTGGCATAGTATACAGGCATCTGTGTGGTGGCAGAGTATACAGGTGTCTGTGGTGGCATAGTATACAGGCATCTGTGTGTTGGCAGAGTATACAGGTGTCTGTGGTGGCGCTCCTGCAAGGCAGGGGTTAAAAAAAAAAAAAAAAAGATTATGCTCACCTCACCCCGAGCCCCCGCCGTCTCCCGCCGTCTTCCGCCGTCTTCCGCTAGGCTCCCGGTGTCTCTGCAGGCTCCCGATGCCTGCAGTGCTCTTCTAGTGCAGTCAAGGACCTGTGATGATGTCAGAGTCACGTGACCCGCGGTTGTGACGACCGTCCGCTGTAAGGCTGAGCTGCTGGTAAGGCAGCACCCCGAGAAACCCCGAGACCCTTAACCCCTATACAGGGATCTGGAATTATAGCGGAGCCCAGGGGGTAGCTACCTATGGGAGCAGCAGAGCAGGGAGGTCGTCTAGGAAGGGAAAAATCAGGAAGCGAAGAACGTAGTCAGGAGTCCGAGTCAAAACCGAGAGGGCAGCAAAGGTACAAAATCGTCAGGCAGTAGCAGAGTCAAAAATCCAGGCAAAGGTCAGAGTCAAAACCAAACACACACACTATGTCACTTGGGGAACCAAAACTATATCTGGCGGCCTGCAAGACAGGCTCCAATGTATTTGAAGGGCGCGGTTACCTCCCATAGGCTGGAGCTCACAGCCTGATGACCTCATCCGGACCGCCCCTAGAGCCAGGCCAGATGGAGATGCACGACTGGCTCCACCCATCCCACCTCTGACAGAAGAACGCAGGCTGCGCCTAACGGACACCTCTGCAGGGCCCGTTCTTCTGCGACCAACACCACCCAGAGGGGAAACACAGCGGCGCTCAGCGACAGAGGCAGACGTCGCTGGAGCAGGTCCATATGAGGACAAGGCCTTCCTATCACCAGCACCACCAGACGAAGGAATCCGGCTGTTCCCAGCGGCCGGGGCAGGAACACCGGCCACCGAGTCCAATGGCGATGTGACACGCGGTTAGCATGGAGTAAGCTGGTGTCACGTGACTCTGACATCACCACAGGTCCTTGAGTGCAATAGAAGAGCACTGCAGGCACCGGGAGCCTGCAGAGCCACCGGGAGCCTAGCGGAAGACGGCGGAAGACGGCGGGAGATGGCGGGGGCTCGGGGAGAGGTGAGGTTTTTTTTTTGTTTTTTTTTTTAACTGTAGAGCGGCTGCGGCTCGTGATGACGCTGCGTGTCATCACTCGCAGTGCCGCTAAGGAGTCTGGGATTCGGCTACAGTGCCCGAATTCCCAACTCCCAATTATATAAGTAGATATTTGATCTGCAGTGAAATTTGTTCACAGTGCATGCAAACATTTAGGCACTCTTGGTCAAGATTACGGGCATTGTGAACAGTTAAATAAGTTGAAGATAAATGATCTTTAAAGGCATAAAGTTACAGATGACACAGATCCTTTTTATTTTAGGAAAAAAAAATATATTTTCATCTTTAACATTTTAAAAATTACAATAAGTAAAATGGCCCAATGCAGAAATGTGGGCACCCTTGAAGATTTGTATGCTTGGATAACTTTGACCAAGGTTTAAAATCTTAAGTAGTCTGTTAAGTGTATAGCTTGTTCACTATGCTCGTTAGGAAAAGCCAGGTAATACAAATTTCACAGTTTTATAAAAACCCAGACTCCTGTATCCTCGTGCCAAAAAACAGCAGCCATGGGTTCTTCTAAGGAGCTACCTAGCACTCTAAAAATGAAAATGGTGGAGGCCCACAAAACAGGAGAAGGCTATAAAAAGAAAGCAAAGCATTTTCAAGTTGCCCTTCTCTCACTTTGAGATGTAATTAAGAAATTGCAGTTAACAGGAACAGTGGAGGTCAAGCTAAGGTCTGGAAGACCATGCATAATTTCAGTGAGATCTGCTTGTAGGATTGCTAGAGAGGCAAATCAGACCCCCGCTTTACTGCAAAAGACCTTCAGGAAGATTTACCAGATTCTGGAGTTGTGGTCCGTTGTTGTACTATTCAGAGACACCTGCACATATATGGCTGTAATGGAAGAGTCATCAGAAGAAAACCTCTCCTGGGACCTCACCATAAAATTCAGTGTCAGATGTATGCTAATTAACATCTAAACAAGCCTTATGCATTTTGGAAAAAAGTGGACTGATGAGGTTGAAATAGAACTATTTGGCCGCAATTATCAAAGATATATGTGGAGAATAAAGGGCATAGAATTTCAGGTAAGAACAGCTCACCAGCCATTAAGCTTGAAGGTGAGTCAATTGTATTTTGGGGTGGTGTTGCAGCCAATGGTATTAGGAACATTTCCCTCAAACAAGAATTGTAATGATAGCAGGGTATAGGGCTTACTACACCAGTAAAGTGAATGAATGGCCCAACAATATAATTAAATTAAAGGGTGAAAGGTTGAAGGGGTTAAAACTTAACCTTTATTTGTCATCTCATAAAAATGACTATAGAGTCACTAAAAATATAAAAACTACAAATAGTGCAAGATAGCACTGTGACTGTCACCAGTGTCAGTGATATAAAACTATCCCTGTATAGTCACAGGGTCATAGTGTATAGGGTTACCAACCTCGCACCTTTTATTTAACAGTACCAGAAGTATACCCCTATATCTCTCACTACCTAGATCAAGGTCCCACTATCTCTTGTGGTCCTTAGGTGAGAGAGATATATGTAACGAGAGTACAGTAAACCCACACTTCCCAAATTAGAAAGGTCTCACCGGGTTGTCTCTTGTCATTACCACTTGAGTCTTCCCAACTCCATATGGTTCTATGGCTTTTTTGACCAACGGGTTGCCGACTCAACAGTTGTTCATGTTATATATGCCACCACGTCCTTCCTCCCGACGCGTTTCGTGTCAAACTCTCATCAGGGGAGTCATGGTTTTCTGGAAGCAGGGACTGCTACACCGCTGCAGATCCCCCTTGTGGCCTATGGCAAAGTTTTGATGCCTGAAGCAGTGCAAAAAGTTTACATTAGAACACCGGTTACACTGCAACAATGCTCAATCCTGTTTCCAGTTGTAGTTATACCACCCTCCATGCCCTCATCACTGGTAACACTTACCCAGCCTAGCTGTGCATGGCATCTGTGGTTTGAACAACCCGCCGCGGTCATTTCCCGCTATTTATGACTGCTTCCATAGCAGTCACGTGTTGTTCTGCCGGAAGTGACGCAGCGGAGATGCGTCACCGCATTACGTCGCTCCGGCGATGTGGAACGCACGTGCGTTCCACCTTACGTCGCTCCGGCGATGTGGAACACAAATGCGTTCCACGCTCCTTCCTGGATCTAACTCATTGGTTGGCAGTGAGTGTGAGGTGTAGTCACTCCCTCCAGGGGGCGGAGCCTCTCAGGAATGCGGGAATAACCTCCTCACACACATAACTTTACCTCAGAGATCTCCTATCCAAAGAGAGGTTTCTCTGTGTTTCCCAAAAGGGTATTTAAAGGATTCCTGTCGCATCAGTATACCATATTACACTTCCCAATTGTTTTATACTTGCGTTTTGTGGAGTACTCCTAATAGAGATTGCCCACTTCAAAGTCCATATTCCCAATCCAATCGTACATTTCCCAGCGGCTGCAGACCAGGCTGAGGGGGAGGGGTTTAAAGGCTCACATTTTGAGATTATGGTGCATGATGTATACTTGCAATAACCAAGATCTCCCATGTTGGCATAGTGGAGAGAGTTCGTAATGGGGTACAGTGAAGGAAGATAGGACCCAGAAACCGCACCAAAGTGTCCATTCCCTCCCCACTACAGGTATCCCATACGCATTTGGACTATCCCTGCCTAGCCGTGGAGGTTGGCACCCAATGTACGGAGTCGGCGCCCCCACTCAACATCGTCTTTCCCTCCTACACTTTCCCTGTTCTAGTGTGCCCCCAAGAATGGAGTATAGGACAGAGCTTCATTTAAGCCTCTCGGGGCTACTGTCCCCAGGGTAAAGATCCAAAAGCATTCTTTTCTTAGGATTTTTCTGTCCCAGTCTCCACCACGTATCGGGGGGGAAAATGTGATCGATCCCAGTAAAACGCATACAGGTCTCGTCACCTCCATGCACTGCGTTCACATGGCGGCCAATGGGGTGTCTCGTTTGTGTCTTATATCCCCTCTATGTTCTCCAATCCTTTTGTTGAATTCCCTGATCATTTTACCCACGTACTCCTTCCCACACGGGCACACTGCTTTGTAGATTACTCCCCTTGTTTCACAGTTGATGAAAAATCTTATCTCATATTGCTTACCATCATAACTGTTTTCAAAGTACTTAGTTGTTTCTACCGAGCTAAATGCGACAAACCTCCCATATTTGTAACAGCCCTTGAGGTTAGATCTCAACCAATTTTTGTTATTTTCAAAATGGCTGTGCACCAATCTATCTCTCAGTGATCTCGCCTTTTTGTAAGTGATCCTAGGTGTTTCTGGGATGAATGGACTAAGGTCACTGTCCATTCTTAATATGGGCCAAAATTTGGCAAGAATCCCCCTCGCCCGGTCTGCCCCACTGGTGAAAGTAATGATTAGACGGATTTCAGTATCCTCCTCACCGTCTGGTGGTTTTATTTTTGGTGCCAGAAGTTTAGTTCTGTCCATCCTCTTTACCTCACTCCATGCCTTTTTTACTATCTTTTTCGGGTATCCCCTTTCTTTCAGTCGTTTTTTGAGATCCTCAGCCTGAGAGTTAAAAGTTTCCTCTGTGGAGCAATTTCTCCTCATTCTTAACATTTGGCTCTTAGGTATCCCCTTCTTTTGGCTGACTGGATGACTACTATCCCACCATAAGAGGGAGTTGGTGGCCGTTTCCTTTCTAAAGGTACTCGTTTGTAGACCACCTTGTCTATCCCTCTCGATTAGGATGTCCAGAAAGGGAAGTCTTATCTTACTCGTTTCAAAGGTGAAACGTAGACCCAGATCATTTTTGTTTAGGTCATCGACTACAGTACTGAACTCCTCCTCGGTTCCCCTCCATATCACAATAATGTCGTAGATGAACCTGGTCCACAGGATCACCTTTTCGACATTTAGGCGGGGTGTTTCGCCAAAAACTGTGGTTTCCTCCCACCAGCCCAGGAGCAGATTAGCATACGATGGGGCCATGGAACTCCCCATCGCTGTGCCCCTGAGCTGGTGGAAGTACTTACCGCAGAACGTAAACACGTTTTTTGTCAGACAGAATTCCAGCACATCCACGACAAATTTATTATGCCTCTCAAATTGTGTCCCCCTACTCCTCAGGTAATACCTTACCGCCTCCAACCCCTTGTCGTGATGTATAGAGGAATATAGGGCCTCAACGTCGATGCTGCATAGCAGCATATCCTCTTCCAAGGTAATACCCTCAATTTTCCTGAGTAGATCAGTAGTGTCTCTCAAATAGGAGTCTAGGGAGACCACAAATGGCCTTAAGATCTTGTCCACATATACACCTAGATTTTGAGTGAGGCTTCCGATTCCGGAAACTATCGGTCTTCCTTTCAAGGGGTGGTACCCTTATGAACTTTTGGTAGGCAATAAAAGGTTGCCAACACCGGGTGATCAGGGTAAAGGAAATCATATTCCTTTTTGTCTATGATGCTCTCTTGGAGACCTCCGTCTAGAAGGACTTTGAGTTCATCTCTGAACGTTTTTGTGGGGCTACTCGCTAGGATGTTATAATTTGACCTGTCCTGTAAAATGCCATTGCACATCTCGACATACCTGTCAGTATCCATTATAACTATGTTTCCGCCCTTGTCGGACGGTTTTATAGTTATGGTCTTATCAGACTCTAGGGTGGTTAAACTAGTTATATCACTCTTTGTGAGATTGTGCTCTCTCCACCCCAGTTGACTTTTATCCAGGTTTTGGATCTCTTTTGACACCATGTTGATAAAGATATCAATAGAACTGAGGTCCCCTGTTGGAGGGCGCATGCGAGTGCTCTTATTTTTAAGGTCTGTAAAAGGACCCACCCCACTAGAGGTATGGTCAGGGCTATCCAAGTTGAACAATAGTCTTATGTCTTCTAGAAGATCATCAGGGACCCCCAAATCTCTACAGGTCTTTTTGTCTTCTTTGGCAAAGTATTTCCTCCACCGCAGCTTACGAGCGAATAGGTTGAGGTCCTTTATCAACTCGAATTTATTTAGATCCGTAGTTGGAACATAAGATAGACCTCTACTTAACACTGCCATTTCTGATGGATTCAATTGCCTTAGAGACAAATTAATGACCTGCAGTTTTTTAATTAGATTGGGGTCGGAGGAGGTACCTGGCCTGGCCGGTTCCTCAGGTGATAAGCCGGATCTAAAAAACTACCCCCGGGTCTCGGGGTGTCTGGTGGGGGGTGGTTGGGTTGAGATCCCTTCCCTCCCCGTCCTCCTCCCCTGCCTTTCTTATTATTCTTACCGCTCTGTTCGGCTTGCCTGGTCTACCTCCGTTCCTCCCTTCAGCTTCAGATGTATCCATGTCAGTGGAGTAATCTTCCGGTTCTGTATTAGGTTGTGCTCCCGTCCCTCTTGGTATGTACATGTACGCGCGATTGTTTTTGAAGTCGTGTACGTCTCGGAGATAAAACTTATGCTTTCTCTCCTTGAGATGGTATTGAAACTTCTCAATCACGTTCTGTAACACAAGTTCCTTGTTAGAAAAATCAGCTTCCCCTGAGAATTTTTTTTTATAAAAACAATGATCAGGTGTGTGTTAGGATCTCACAATGGTGTCCTTGTGTGTCTACCAGACTAAAGAAATGAGAAATAGGGAAAAATTATATATAATGGGAGCTCAGTCAAAAATAGACAATATGTAAATAAGTGTAAGACTGATCATTGTTTTTAATCGCATCCATGGACATATAAATCCATTCACCACTCACCATTCCATTAGGGCATAGTGTCAGGACCTGGCAGTGGAGGCTCCTTGAAGTGGATGCCAGGCTTATTCCTTAGTGGCTACTAACGAGACTAAGATCTCCGTTTTCATATCTAGCACAGGGCAGTTTCTGCATTATACACTTGCATTATACTCATGATCCTCTTTTCTCTAGTGCCACTTATTGATTTACAATTTTCATGGAAATAGTAGTGTCGAGGCAGATAACTATCTCTGTAAGTATATTATTTTCTGCCAGCACCTACGTTTTTGGTGATGCCAGTCTTACACTTATTTACAAAAAGGCTGATGCATGTCTGACCCTAGCCTTATTCCATGCAAGTGCTTTATTATGCTCTGAGGTCTGAGTTCCAGAGGATAGTGAACAAAAGGGTTGAAAAATAATAAATTAGTATACTGACCCTCTCATCTGTCGCAGCTCCCCACCGGGTCGTCTTGTTATTCCCCTGGCTCTATTTGACACCTTTGATAACATATGTTCTAATGTACTCCTGTCCTTTAGTCACAATGTGTGTCATCTGAGGCTTACTACTCAGAACAGGAGGCATTGGCCTGACATGAAGATAAAAGTGACTGTAGTTGGAGAGAGCTAGCAAATGACTGGGCAGGGAGCTCTAGAGGCACACATGATTTTTTTTCTTAATTTGTACCTTATTCATTATTTAATGTGTGTCTTTTTTCAAGTTAACTTTATTTATGTTCAGCATTGTAGGTGTGGTTTTGGCTATCCAAATTGTTTAGCCTATTCTTTATTTGTAACTTTTTGATATGTAGGTTTTGCACATTTTTACCCCAGTACCCTAGGAGAGCATAAAATTTGTCAGAGGCTATGAACACTTTGTGCCCAATATCAGAGGAATACACTCATGATGTATGTGTCATTGGCCACAGTCAGAATAGATCCCAAGGCATCCATCCACAAAAGAGGCCAAATGAAAAAAATGTATAACTGTATGGAACATGGTATACATTTCTTAGCCGTAACCCTCTATATAGGAAAACACAGTGTGCTATTAAAGCACCACTCCACTCCATCTTATTTGTACCCTTCAGCATCTTCACCTTTTACTGACACTGCTTCAGTCCCGCAGCTCCACGTTCTGAATGTAACTTCTGTGTGGTCGGAATTCAGAAGTTACATCATAAACTCTATGTAAGTCTATGAGTGCCAGAATGAGGCTCTCATAGACTTATATTTAGTTGTGACCTCCGGCGTGGTCCATGAAACTCTGGATCAGCCTGCAGGTCACAAACGGTAGAAGACCGACCAGAGGGGTGGGCATAGAAGATGATGACATCGGAGGGTAAAAATAAGGGTATGTGCAGATGATCAGGAGACACTGCGAACTGGACGCAGTGTCTCCTCTCTTGCGAGGATGCTGGTTGTCTCCGCCGGCGAATGCAGCTGCAGTGTTGCCACGATCTGCATTCGGGCCATGTTGGCTTTTCCCTGCATTCACCCGCCAAGATTGCTTCGGACACTGCAGCACTAAATTGACATGGTGCCGAAAAGAGAGTCCGCTCGGAAAGCCACCTGGCTTTTGAGTTAACGCTGTGGAGGAAGAAAACACAGTGGGCATGGAATTTCTGTAAATCCCATCCAATGTGCTTGTTTTGTACAATGCAGCATTACGAACACAGCGCAAACATGCACTGATCATGTACATGCAGCCTAAAAATAGAGGCAGCGAAATGAGATTTAACCCTTTCACAACCTTGGGATGTCTAAGGTCGCTCCCCTGCCTTTAATGGGGGCTCACATGCTAAACCCACATCTCTCCCTGTGCATGTTAGTTCAATTGGATTTTTTTTAAACTGAAAAAAAAATGTAAAACCCCCCCACCCATTTTGCGCCATTGAAAATGAAAAAATTACTTTTTTGTTTTTTTAAATACACATATTTGGTATCGCCAAGTTCAGAAATATCCAATCTATCAAAATAGAAAATGAATTAATCCGATGGAGAAATAGCGTAACAATAAAATAATCAAATCGACATCACATATACCCCAAAATGGTATTTCTAAAAAAACGCCAGTTCAGGGAGCAAAAAGTGAGCCCTCACATAGCCCCAGGTACCAAAAAATAAGAATATTACAATTTGCAGAAAATGGTGAGAAATGCGCAAAATATTTTGACAAATTTCTGAATTTTTTGTTCACCAAATAAATAAAAAGAAGCTAAACACATTTGGTATTACAAAGTCATGCTGACATTTGGACTCATGAGGGTTTAGGCCAACATTGTTCAAAAGCTAATGCTATAGACATATTGAGCAATTTCCCATAGTAACCACGAACTTCCAAGTTTTATTTTTATTGTGGTGATCTAAAAGCTGTGGCTCCTCTAATGCAGATCTACAAGTGCTTCTCAATAAATTAGCATATCATCAAAAAGATAAGTGATATTTTTCATTGGCTGTAAGCCATAATCATCAACATTAACATAAAAAAACTTGAAATCGATCACTCTGTTTGTAATGATTCTATATAATATATTTGTTTCACTTTATGTATTGAATTACTGAAATAAATGATCTTTTTGGAGATATTCTAATTTATTGAGAAGCACTTGTAAATCTCTTATTGTTTCCAGAAAGCCAGAGAGTTGTAGTTTTGAAACAGTTATGAGGCATGAGGGAAAATGAAAGCAGTGATCTGATTGGTTGGTTGGACGATTGCAACATGCTCAGTCTGCACTTGCAGAACAGTTTAGGAAACCCTGTTGGTGGCCTATTGAAAGGCATATTGTGAAGGAGAATTAATGGCCACATGGCCTCACAGAGACGGCGGAGCAGTTGATAATCCTCCATTGACCAGCAGAAAGCCTCTGTAATCCTTCTGTGGACTGTGAGTTCACTGTAGTCTACTGCATAATTACGGTAAACTTCTGACCTGATTTCACAGTTGTTACCTGAGACCATGTAATAATACAGTGAACCTAATGCTTTTTAGGATTTGCAACTCTAGAGCTGTTATGGTGAAGGAGCCTGCTATGCAATTCATTTATCGAATAAAACACATATGAAGGGTAACACTATTCTAAATGTTCTGTAACAGATACAATAAAAGCGTCTGTTTCCGATTTTAGAAAACCCTGTTCACCATAGAGAGCTTGGAGTAAAATAACCAACTGTCTTAATTTATCCTCCCCAGGTCCAGCACTGAGTCTCTGATGCTGCTTCAAGTGTCTTTCTTAACAGGTATACACTATAGTGCTATGTTTATCATTAAGCAATGATTACCATTGCTAATGTTTTAGTCTTAAAACCACAATTTAGGAAACTTCAGTGTCACTGCTGTACACATCACCATTTCACTCTCTAGGTACCTTTACACGCCGCTACAACAAGGTGGAAACAACCGGGTGCTTCACGTGCACGAGCACGCACCAACAGTTGCAAACGGTACCCGATACCGCCTTTGCACGCCGCTACAAGGTGCTTTACAGAAGGTTGAATCTAACTCTGGATGCACCGCCGGGTGCCTAAAGTTACCTTCTGTAGAGCACCTTTCCTCATTTACACGCCGTAACAGAAGGTAATATGGGAGGACCTGGGGCAGCAGGGACAACACATAGGCGTGCCAGAATTGTGGATTACGAGAATTTCGTACGCTGATAGGACAAAGCAATAGCATCATGATTGGCCAGCCAGCGCTGGAGGCTGACTAATACATGACGCTCGAGCAATTGTGTAGTGTGACTGGTCAGCTCCTTAAGTATGCCGCCCTATGCATCGACAACCAATCGCAACGCAGGAGCTTCCACCAATGATTGCTGAAGGGGGGTGGTTTCCCGGAGGCTGTGTCACGCCCCGGGGAGTTATCTAGGTGACGAATAAACCTTACCCTACCGTATTTACACGCCGTTACCATCGGGTTGAAATCAACCTGTTTTAGAGCACTGCTCTGAAACAGGTGCCACGAGTGACGGGTGGCAACAACCGCCTTTACATGCCGCTACCTCGGGTTGATTTGACAGTGCAAGATACATTTGTCTCATAAACCCGGTTGTTTCCACCCGGCTGCAGCGGAATGTAAATGTAACATATAGGCTACACGAAATGTCACACGGGCCACAATGAGGGTCAATGATTCTAAACGCATGGCTGCAAGTCCCAATTGGTGTGTTACCCTGCATACTCGGCACGCTGACTGCCTTTATTACCTGAAGCGTGACCCCAGTCCCCACTTGGCACTGGTTGTTCATGCTGAAAGCTTCTGCTCACAGAAACAGTCCTTCACTACAGTCTAGTCATCTCTCTCTCTCTCTCTCTCTCTCATTTCTGGGCCGTGGCATGGTACGATCAATGAAGTTATCGCAAAAGTGGAGTTAATTATGATAGAAGTGTAGTTTAGTCCATAACAGTTAAACATTGTGTCAAATCATCTTACTCCAGTGCACCCATTTTCTAGACAGTTGTACAAAACACCAGTACTAATGGGTTGAAGCCATAGTATTACAGTATTTCAGGCAGGAGAGTGTCATTAATACACAGTACATGCACTTGCCTGATCACAGAATCATGTTATTAGCGTACAGCAAAATACATGGCACAAAATGTAAAAACAGTTGTAAGTACATTTGTGGTTTGGACTTTGTACATGTTTTTAAATTTGCTTTTATGGAAAATCATTTGTATTACTGTAAAAGTAAATGAAAATAATGTAATTCTTATGGCTTTAATTGACATGGCATTTATATGATTAAAGCTAACAGTAAAAAAAATTGTAAGACACCCTACTAGAGATGAGCGAATACTAAAATGCTTGGGTGCTCGAAGCTCGGGCTGAGCATCCCAAGATACTCGTGTACTCGGCCCGAGCACCGAGCCCAATGTTATCCTATGGGAGACCCGAGTATTTTTCTGGCATGACCCCGGCAGCATGGAAAAACCCTAAAAATGTCACAAAAGTATCAGAAAAGTGCTCAAATGACATGGGAACAGCATGGGGAAGACCCCTGTAAGCATTTCAGACCCCAAGGTCACTGATGTCAACAATGTTGTCAGACTATTACGCCACTTTTACGGACTGTCAAGGAAACGTTACAAAACGAAACCAAAATGGATTTTCATGGAAAAAATATTAAGGGCTCATACCCACTTGTTTTTTGGATTATATGAAAGATTTTTTTAAAAAAAAATTGTGTGGCACTCCCATGCCCCTGGGAAGAGACGTCCATGAAGGACTCTTTAAATAATGTGCCCATTTTAAGGAAGTGGGTCTTTTGTAGGATTGCCCTAGGCAAAGCTGCTAAACATTAGGAGGCACCACAATGCCCCTGGGAAGAGATGTCCATGAAGGCCTCTTTAAATAATGTGCCCATTTTAAGGAAGTGGGTCTTTGGTAGGATTGCCCTAGGCAGGGCAGCCAAAAATTGGGAGTCACCACAATGCCCCTGGATGGAGGCGTGCATGAGGGCCTCTTTAAATAATGTGCCCATTTTATGGAAGTGGGTCTTTGGTAGGATTGCTCTAGACAGGGCAGTCAAAAATTGGGAGGCACCACAATGCCCCTGGATGGAAGCCTGCATGAGGGCCTATATAAATAATGTGCCCATTTTAAGGAAGTGGGTCTTTTGTAGTATGGCCCTAGGCAGGGCAGCCAAACATTGGGAGGCACCACAATGCCTCTGGATAGAGGTGTGCATGAGGGCCTCTTTAAATAATGGGCCCATTTTAAGCAAGTGGGTCTTTTGTAGTATTGCCTTAGGCAGGGTTGCTAAACATTGAGAGGCACCACAATGCCCCTTGGTAGAGGCGTGCATGAGAGCCTCTTTAAATAATGTGCCCATTTTAAGGAAATGGGTCTTTTGCAGTATTGCCCTAGGCAGGGCAGCCAAAAATTGGGAGTCACCACAATGCCCCTGGATGGAGGCGTGCATGAGGGCCTATATAAATAATGTGCCCATTTTAAGGAAGTGGGTCTTTTGTAGTAATGCCCTAGGCAGGGAAGCCAAAAATTGTGTCGCACTCTAATGCCCCATGATAGAGGTGTGCATGCGAGCCTCTTTAAATAATGTGCCCATTTTAAGGAAGTGGGTCTTTTGTAGGATTGCCCTAGGAAGGGCAATTGTCTTCTGACATTCAGCAATCCGGGAACCGGATTGCTGAAGCCGTAATCAGGTAACTGGATTAATCAGGATGTGTAATCCTGAGCAATGCGGTTCCCGCATATACTTTGCTTATCCTAGCTGCCGCGGCAGCAGGGATGAGCAAACTATCTGGTAACCAGATTGCTCAAGATTACCCATCCTGAGCAATCCGATTACCTGATTGCGGCTTCAGCCGCAATCCGGATTGCTGAATGTCAGAAGACACCGGTGAACGCAATTCCAGATTTAAGTGTGACCCTAGCCTTATAGCATTTATAAAGGGGTTGTCCACTACATGGACAACCCCTTTACATTCCAGAAGTGTGCCTATGTTAAAATAAAAAAGGTAAAAAGGCTCCAATAAAGTTCTTGGAGAAGCATCCGGATTATCCTTTATTTGTTGGTGTGAAGTGAACCCATTTTTTTCTATCCAGACCAAAATAAAAAAACTTATGCTCACCTTCCATGCTGGCACTATTCCAAAGTTGTCGGCAAACGTTCTCCCAGGGCTAATGTTAGGTTGTTACTTCTCGCGAGCCCTGCACCCAGTCAGCGCTGCCTTCAGTCCCCCTGCATTTGATAGTATAAAAGATAAGTAAGAAGTGAGATTGCAGCTGCAGCTTTCACTTCTTCTTTACTTATCCATCCAAAGGCAGGGAGAGTAAAGCCAACCTGAATGGGCACAGGGCATGAGTGAAGTAACAACCTCATGTGAGCCCCAGAAAAACAAGGGCTGACACTGCTGGAATGGTGCCAGAATGGTAAGAAAGTATACTGTAACTTTTTTTATTTTAATGACATGGAAAATGAGAAGCAGTTGACCAAGTAGTGTACAACTCCTTTATAGAGACGCATCTAATAATAATAGTAATAATAATAAATCTTTATTTATATAGCGCCAACATATTCCGCAGCGCTTTACAATACAGTAATATACAAACGGTCATAGGTAACAATTAATAATATACAATACAGTAAGTAAAGTAGAGAATCAGTATAAAAAATCCAATACACTAACCAGAGAATCGATGTAAAAAGTACAATAAAAAAAGCAGAGAAACAATGTAAAAAAATATAGTACAGTAATTAGATACAATACAATAAGCATAGAATCAATGTAAGAAGTACCATACAGTAATTAAAGCGACATTAAGGGTGACCCTGCTCAAAAGAGCTTACAATCTACAACGAAATGGGGTTATACAAAGTACAGGGGCTTATTACAGTGATGGTCCAGGCATCTTGAGGAAGTGGGGGATAGAAATGAATGGTCACCAGACAATCTGTGTAGGGCTTTTAGGTTTGGTGGAGTTTGAAGAGGAGTTATGATCAGAGAGATAGTGAATGTGCTATATATAGTACAAAGGACTTCTATTAGGGAGCATGATAGACCGCCTTAAAAAGATGAGTTTTTAGGAAGCATCTAAAGCTATGAAGTTGTGGATAGTTCTAATATCTTGGAGTAGTGCATTCCAGAGAATTGGTGTAGCTTGGGAGAAATCTTTGAGCCGGAAGTGGAAGGATCGGATTAGTGCAGATGTTAGTCGAAGGTCATTTGTAGAACGTAAAGAATGGGTGGGGTAATAGACAGAGATGAGGCAGGAGACGTAGGGAGGTGCTGCACTATGAAGAGCCTTATGGGTGAGAACAAGCAGTTTGAAATAGATCCTGTAGTGTATGAGCAGCCAGTGCAATGACTGGCACAGATTGGAGGCATCTGAGTAAGAATTGGCCAGGTAGGTGATCCTGGCTGCTGCATTAAGGATAGACTGGAGGAGGGAAAGTTTAGAGAGGGGGAGGATGATTAATAGAGAATAGCAGTAATCAAGGCGGGAGGGGAGTAGGGCCGCCGGAATAGATCGGTGTCAAACATATCACGCAGACAGCAATCCTGCTGCTTAGATGTTATCGTGGTGCCACACACTGAGAGAGAGATATCAGATTTAGGGAGGTTAGTGGAGGGCGGGAACAGAAGAAGTTCAGTTTTGGAAAGGTTGAATTTCAGGTACAGAGTAGACATGATGGAAATTTCAGCTAGACAGTCATTGGTGTTCTGTAATACAGCAGGGTAAGGTCAGGGGCTGAAGTGAATAATTGTGTGTCATCAGCATAGAGATGGTACTGGAAGCCAAATCTGCTGATGGTCTGTCCAATCGGGGCCTTGTAGAGAGAGAAGAGGTCCAAGGACTGAATCCTGAGGGAACCCAAATAGTGAGAGGAAGTGGAGCCAGCGAATGATACACTGAAAGAACGGTCAGAAAGATAGGTAGAGAACCAGGAGAGAGCGGTGTCCTTTTATGCCGATGGAGTGCAGCATAGCGAGTAGGAGATGTGGTCATCAGTGTCAAAAACTGCAGAGAGGTCAAGAAAAATAAGCAGAGAGTGTTCACCATTACGTTTTGCCATCGGAAGGTCATTGGTCACTTTGATGAGGGCAGTTTCTGTAGAATGTAGGGGGTGTAAACCAGACTGTAGTGGATCTAGAAGAGAGTGAGTGGAGAGGTAACGGGTGAGGCGGATGGGTCAAGAGAAGTTTTCTTTAGTAATGGAGTAATGATAGAATATTTGAAGGAGGAGGTGCCAGAGGAGAGGAAGAGATTGAAGATTTTGGTTAGGTGAGTAGTGACGACCGGAGTGAGGGACTGGAGTAGGTGTGAGGGAATGGGGTCAGTGGTGCATTTAGTAGGATGTGAGGAAGAGAGGAGTTTATAGACTTCTTCTTCTGTAACTGGGTCAAATGTGGAGAGTGAGCCAGAGGAAATGTGGGGAAGAATGGGAGTAACAGTTCTTGGAGGCTGGGAGCTGATTTCCTGGTGGATGTTGTCTACTCCATGAAGTAACAAGCCAGATCATCAGCACAAAGGTCATTGATAGGGGCCTGCACTTTAGGACTGAGGAGAGAGTGAAAGGTGTCAAAGCGTTTTTTTGATTGTTGGATAGTAAGGAGATCAGGGTGGTGAAGTAGGGTTGTTTGGCAAGGTGAAATGCAGAGTTGTAGGTGTTTAGCATGAATTTATAATGGATAAAGTTTTCTGATGAGTGAGTTTTCCTCCATAGGTGTTCAGCACTCCTAGAGCATCACTGAAGGAATCGAGTTTGCGATGTTAGCCAAGGCTGTTTTATTCTATGTTTGGAGGTTCTGAGGGTGATTGGTGCTACTTAGTCCAGGGTACATCTGAGAGTGTCATTGTAGTGAGTCACAACCAGATCAGGACAGGAGAAGGAGGAGATCGGGGACAGTGATGAGAGTAGTAAAGAGTCTGTGAGTGTTTGAGGGTTAATGGCCTGTAGATTTCTAGATTTGTGATAGGTAGGAGTGTGCTGGGGTGTGCGAGGATTTGTGAGTATGAAGGAGAGAATGTTATGGTCAGAGAGGGGAAGAGGTGAATTATATAAGGAGGAGGTAGAGGAGACATGGGTAAAGACTAGGTCAAAGGTGTTACCATCCTTGTGTGCCTCACAGATTGAGAGCTGTGAGAGGCCAAGGGAGGTGGTTAGAGATAGGAGCTGGGATGCAGATGGAGCTGTTCAGGGGCTGGCTGGCAAATTTTGGCCTGGGAGGTAAGTGATGAGCCCGGGTCAATGGGTACTCAGATACCGGGCCTGGGTGTGATGGAATTAACTAGGGAATCACGGGTGGTCGGGTTTTTGGTTCCGTGCCCTGGCTGTCATTTGTTGGATGGTGGGGAGGGAATATTTACAGGGGTACGTGATGCCACCTGTGGTTCCCGGTAATTTGGGGTACCGGCGCTGCAAGCTGGCCGCTGAGGTGATGAAGGGTGCAGCTAAGTGTGGTCCAGCTCCCCACAGGTGGAGCTTTTACCTCAGGGCAGCGGTGATGGAGGATGATGAGAGGGATGAGGGGATTAGTTGTTATTGTTCTTACCCCTCAGATGAGATGCTGCTGATGGTGCTGAAGCCCTCCGAGCACCGGCGAGAAGAATGACAGAGACCAAATCACCTCTAACTCCACTTTACTGGGTACTGGCAGATGTTAAGGTGGAACACAATACAGTCTGATTTAACGGGTGAATGTTGCCGGTTCAGGGTCCCCCTTATGGAGTCTCCAGATGATCCTTCTTAAGTCTTTCGGGGTGTAATCTACTCTTCTCACTGTTTACCACCCTTGCAATGCTCTCCCGCCAGTCTCACGGTCTGTAGCTAGTAGGTAAGGTTTGTTCCTTACCGGTACGGACAGGAGTGTTTCCCTATTTCTTCTCCTGCCACGGGAATTCAGCCCGTTACCTATAGTGTACTGAACCGGTTTCAGTCCTGAGGGGTGAGGTGCCTTTTGTGGTGCTAACGGCAACCCGATGATTATGGGCACGCAGCTCGTCGGTTTGTGGCCAGAGGTACACTACTGACCGCCTCGGCTTTCCGTGCTGCCGGTGTTCCCCAAACGTTACCAGCCAGCTCCAACCGGTTCTGGTCCGTTTCCTTCTTTCCTGGATCCCCTCTTAAAGAAGGCGATCCCTCCTGTCAGCGGTACTGTCAGGTGCGTACATCCTGACTGCCTTCCCAGCAGTGGCGTACCACCCACCGTCGCAGAGATTGCAAGTGCACCTGGGCCCGGAAATACAGGGGCCCGGCGCCCGCCAACCCCTGCGACCCTGCACCTGGATTACATGGATGTGCATCCATAGGACGCACATCCATGTCTTTGCATAGCGCTCTGCCAGGCCGGTCGCCAGGCGGTTGATTACGGCAGCCGGAGGACAGGAAGGCGCTGTGGCGCAGCAACTTTGAAACTCCCGCGGCTGCTGCGTCACGTGCTGCATCTCAGGGCAAAGCCGTGAGCTTCTGGAGGTCTGGAGAGTATGGCAGCAGCCTCCTCAGTCTCCCGCCGTGTATCTAGTCCTGGCTGCTCATCCAGGAAGTGAGGACACGCTGTTACTGAATACTCACAGAAGAGAAGAAGAGAGGGGAGAGGAGGAAAGCACCGGGGAACAGGGGACACAGGAGGAGGAGAGCGAGGGAGACAGGGGAACCGGGGACAGAGGAAAATGGAGGACAGAGGAGGAGGAGAGTGGGGCACACAGGAGAATGGAGGACAGAGGAGGAGAAGAGTGACACAGGAGGAGGAGAGCAGGGAACACAGGAGAATGGGGGACAGAGGAGGAGGAGAGCGGGAGACACAAGAAAACGGGGGACAGAGGAGGAGGAGAGCGAGGGACACACAGGAGGAGGAGAGCGGGGACAGAGGAGAACTGGGGGGCAGAGGAAGAGGAGAGTGGGGGACACAGGAGGACGGGGGATAGAGGAGGAGGAGAACGGGGGACACAGGAGGACGGGGGGCGGAGGAGGAGAGCAGAAGACTCCACTACTGGAATAGGCTAACATGTATGGTGACACTGGGTTTTGGAGTGAGTCTACTGTTTTGTGCAGTTGTCACTAATCCTATTTTTCAGATCTCGGTGGGGCTGCATTTATAAGGCTGCATATATAACACACTATATAGAGAGATATAAGGCTGCACTAATGGAGAGCTATGAGGCTGCATATACAAGGCTGTTCTATAGGGGCTGCACTACATGGAGAACTGAGCCTGCATTATAATATATGGAGGGCTGTGAGGCTGTATTATACTATATAGAGGTCTATGAGGCTACTATATGTAGGATAGTGGGGGTGCATTATAATAATTGGATGACTATTGGGGCTATCTTATGAATGGGGGACTATTGGATCCATTATAATACATGGAGGACTATGGGGATATATTGTAATATATGGAGGAATATGGGATGCGTTATAATAATTGGACGCCTATCATGGCGGGAGGAGGAACACCATATATACCAGAAAGGGGAACATACAGGTGTGGCCAAAAGTATTGACACCCCTGCAATTCTGTCAGATAATACTCAGTTTCTTCCTGAAATTGATTGCAATCACAAATTCTTTGGTATTATTAGCTTCATTTAATTTGTCTTCAATGAAAAAACACAAAAAGAATTGTCCTAAAGCCAAATTGGATATAATTCCTCACCAAACATAAAAAAGGGGGTGGACAAAAGTATTGGTACTGTTAGAAAAATCATGTGATGCTTCTCTAATGTGTGTAATTAATAGCACCTGTAACTTACCTGTGGCACCTAACAGGTGTTGGCAATAACAAAATCACACTTGCAGCCAGTTGACATGGATTAAAGTTGACTCAACCTCTGTCCTGTGTCCTTGTGTGTACCACATTGAGCATGGAGAAAAGAAAGAAGACCAAAGAACTGCCTGAGGACTTGAGAAACCAAATTGTGAGGAAGCATGAGCAATATCAAGGCTACAAGTCCATCTCCAAAGACCTGAATGTTCCTGTGTCTACCGTGCTCATTGTCATCAAGAAGTTTAAAGCCCATGGCACTGTGGCTAACCTCCCTAGATGTGGACGAAAAAGAAAAATTGACGAGAGATTTCAACGCAAGATTGTGCGGATGGTGGATGAAGAACCTCAACTACCATCCAAACAAGTTCAAGCTGCCCTGCAGTCCGAGGGTACAACAGTGTCAACCCGTACGCGTCTGAATGTAAAGGGACTGTATGGTAGGAAACCCATGAGGACCCCACTTCTTACCCCGAGACACAAAAAAGCCATGCTGGAGTTTGCAAAAACTTACCTGAGAAAGCCTAAAACGTTTTGGAAGAATGTTCTCTCTTTTTGGGCAAAGGCATCAACATAGAGTTTACA
This sequence comes from Allobates femoralis, assembly GCA_033576535.1. Lineage (NCBI taxonomy): Eukaryota > Metazoa > Chordata > Amphibia > Anura > Aromobatidae > Allobates > Allobates femoralis. The sequence goes on from JARQOC010000006.1 coordinate 324,459,401, forward strand.
GGAGAAAAAAAAGAGTCATTCAAACAAAAGAACATGGTCCCTACAGTCAAACATGGCGGAGGTTCCCTGATGTTTTGGGGTTGCTTTGCTGCCTCTGGCACTGGACTGCTTGACCGTGTGCATGGCATTATGAAGTCTGAAGACTACCAACAAATTTTGCAGCATAATGTAGGGCCCAGTGTGAGAAAGCTGGGTCTCCCTCAGAGGTCATGGGTCTTCCAGCAGGACAATGACCCAAAATACACTTCAAAAAGCAATAGAAAATGGTTTGACAGAAAGCACTGGAGACTTCTAAGGTGGCCAGCAATGAGTCCAGACCTGAATCCCATAAAACACCTGTGGAGAGATCTAAAAATGGCAGTTTGGAGAAGGCACCCTTCAAATATCAGGGACCTGGAGCAGTTTGCCAAAGAAGAATGGTCTAAAATTCCAGCAGAGCATTGTAAGAAACTCATTGATGGTTACCAGAAGCGGTTGATCGCAGTTATTTTGGCTAAAGGTTGAGCAACCAAGTATTAGGCTGAGGGTGCCAATGCTTTTGTCTGGTCAATTTTTGGAGTTTTGTGTGAAATGATCAATCTTTTGCTTTTTGCTTCATTCTCTTTTGTGTTTTTTCATTGAAGACAAATTAAATGAAGATAATAATACTAAAGAATTTGTGATTGCAATCATTTTCAGGAAGAAACTGAGTATTATCTGACAGAATTGCAGGGGTGTCAATACTTTTGGCAGCAACTGTATATACCACGATAAGGGCCATATTCCAGGAGGAGTACCATATATAGCAGGATGAGGGACATTAATATATAGAGGGGTCAATTTGTGAGTCTTCATAGAACTTTGAATGTTACACTGTGCCCAAACATCTGACCAACGTGTGGGGGGCCCAGGTTTTAATTTCGCACTGGGGCCCACTGGACTCTAGTTACGCCACTGCTTCCCAGCACTATCTGAGGTAATTGTCACTCAACTCTTACTACTCTAACCTAGGCTCCACCCCTTTCTGGGACCAATTAAATAACCAGTCCCCCCTATATTAAGGTGGCCTAGTCCTGTGTGTAACTTGAGACTCCACAGGTTAAACCTTAAGCCGACAATTTACAGAGATAACACGTTTTGTCAGAGTGTAATACCTCTTTGTGGGGCCTAGCCAGAGGGGCGCCACACACCCCCTTGGTGAAATACACCAGTCCGCAGGTGTTAAAACGAAACCGGGTATGAGTTGACATTTTTCATATGCAAAACAAACAATAACATTTTTAATAACAACAAGTATTCTTGGATTCTTCCCGTCTGGGAGGCCATTTCTTAAACGTTGCTAACAGTCCAGCAAGTAAAAGTCTCTGTAGGCTGGTAAAGTCACAATACACACAAACATAAAACCATTGGTGCTACGGCGTAGGAGTCCTTGGTACTGCAGGGGTCTCTTTTGGCTATTTTATATACTAGCACACAGTATAAACAATTAACTATTTACATTGATATACAAAACCGAGACTGTTCATCACTCCTTACCTATGCTAACCTGGGTCGTATACCACCCCCGGGGTCCTGCATGGCGTTTGTAGATGATGACGTTGCCTTTCGTGTCATCCTGGAACTGTGGCCTTCCGATGGGTTGCCAGGATTGCGGGGTCGGGGCTGGAGACTGGTATTCGCTTCGCTTCTTCTCCATGCCGACCCGGTCTTGTTGTTGTTCCAGGTGAATGGCCCACCATAGCTTGCGGGGCCTGGAGACCTCTGTGCCTCCGGCTGTTCTTTCTTCTCGGTCCTCCTCCCCAGTTAGGTCGGGCTCTTCGGAGAACCGGATCAGGCTTTTCGGTTTGGCGGTCTCCTTTCTTCTGGGCTCTACACTCGCTAGATCCTCCGGTACGGTGCTTAACCCGCCCCCTTGGTTGTTTGATAGCAAGGGGGGTGGGGAGACATTTTGGCACCTCTTGAATGGCCCATGTATGCTGAGGGGCCGAGGCACGTCCCTGGGCCAGCACATAGTTCGTTTTACATCTTGAGGCCTGCCCACCACAAGAGTCCTATAGGCGAGTGCTTCGGGCCTTTCCAGAGCCCGCCACTACACTTCGTCACTCCTCAGCAGAGCGGAGGGGCAGGGCCTATCTTCCCGCTCTTTTTTCCTGCTGTAGTGACGCAGCTTAAATTGTGAGGTGATGTAATGGCGGCTCTATTTTGTAATCCACAGTAACAGTACACAGTCAATAAAGTCTTTAGGCGCACTTTACCTGGTACTACCAGGCTGATTCATATCCTGTTTGTGACGCCAAAAAATGATGTGCCCAGGGCAAGGGGTACTCGGATACCGGGCCTGGGTCTGATGTAATTAACTGGGGAATCACGAGTGGTCGGATTCCTGGTTCCGTGCCCTGGCTGTTATTTGTTAGCTGGTGGGGAGGGAATATTTACAGGGGTACGTGACGCCACCAGTAATTTGGGGTACCGGCGCTGCAAGCTGGCCGGTGAGGTGATGAAGGGTGCAGCTAAGTGTGGTCCAGCTCCCCACAGCTGGAGCTTTTACCTCAAGGCAGCAGTGATGGAGGATGATGAGAGGGATGAGGAGAGTAGTTGTTATTGTTCTTACCCCTCAGATGAGATGCTGCTGATGGTGCTGAAGCCCTCCGGGCACCGGCGAGAGGGATGACAGAAACCGATTCAACTCTAACTCCACTTTACTGGGTACCGGCAGATGTTAAGGTGGAACACGGTACAGTCTGGTTTAATGGGTGAATATTGTCGGTTCAGGGTCCTCCTTATGGAGTCTCCAGATGTTCCTTCTTAAGTCTTTCAGGGCCTAATCTACTCTTCTCACTGTTTACCACCCTTGCAGAGCTCTCCCGCCAGTCCCACGGTCTGTAGCTAGTAGGTAAGGTTTGTTCCTTACCGGTACGGACAGGAGTGTTTCCCTATTTCTTCTTCTGCCACGGGAATTCAGCCCGTTACCTATAGTGTACTGAACCGGTTTCAGTCCTGAGGGGTGAGGTGCCTTTTGTGGTGCTAACGGCAACCCAATGATTATGGGCCCGCAGCTAATCGGTTTGTGGCCAGACTGCCTCGGCTTCCCATGCTGCCGGTGTTCCCCAAACGTTACCAGCCGGCTCCAACCGGTTCTGGTCCGTTTTCTTCTGTCCTGGGTCCCCTTTAAGATGGGGATCCCTCCTGTCAGCGGTACTGTCAGACGCGTCCTTCCTGACTGCCTTCCCAGTCTGAGGTAACTGTCACTCAACTCTTACTACTCTAACCTAAGCTTCACCCCTTTCTGGGACCTACTAAATAACCAGTTTCCCCTATACTAAGGTTGCCTGGTCCTGTGTGTGTGTAACTTGAGACTCCACAGGTTAAGCCGACAACTTACAGAGATAACACATATTTTGTCAGAATGTAATACCTCTCTGTGGTGCCTAGCAAGAGGGGCAATACACAAGCACCCAGCAGTGGCACATGAGCAGTGGGATTCCCAGTTGATAGATGGCCAGGAGGCCAAAAAACTGCTGCTTAACCACTGGCCTGAGGCTGTTTATGAGGTTGTGAATCTTATCGTATTTTGTAAAAAGGGTTTTGTCCCACAGAACTTAAGCATCAGCAGCAAGTATTTTTCAGCCTGAATTTATATTGTAGGAAAAAAATAAATCTGGGTAGCAGGTGACCATTTTGAATCTTTTAAACATATAGTGATATTATTTAGCATCAAAGGTTTAAAGGGAGTCGTTCTGGAAGAATGGAAAAAGATAAATGTTGACATATGTCGCCAACTTGTTCATTGCATGCCTTACAAGGCTTGGTGCTATTTTTAAAGCAGCTCTTCAGCATTTATTTTTATTTTTATAGCTAGAGTGGTGCTTTAAAGCTAAGTTCTCTGCCTCCTATCTTATACTCACTTTACAGCATCTTCATCTATTTCCAGCATCACTTCAGTAAGTCTCCAGAGATTTTTGACCTGCCGGCTGCTCCAGTGTTTCTTGGAGCCTGACAAAGGTAATAAATCAATACAACTCTTTTGGAGCCTTGTTCGGCTCTCAGAGATGCATTGAGCGCTTATGACATAACTTCTGTTAGTTAGAAGTTAAGGGCACAAGATAGTGCTGCAAGACTGGCGCGATGCAGAAGAAGGATGACAACGTTAGATGTAAGTACAAGGCAGGGGTCAGGGGACTTAGATTTTTTAACATTGGTCAGAGTGCAATGTGAGATTTTCTCGTATTGCATTCATCTGATTTCAATGCCCATGTGTCTGAGCCCTAAGAACTTACTACAAGATAAGTTAAAGTAGAAAATGTAATAAGTGGTGTAATAGATACACAATAAATAAATAATGAAATTAGATAAAAATAAATTATATGATAAAAATAGGAGTTATTCCTTTAAACTGTTGATGATAGCTGGTAAAAACATTGATGATGCAGTGGATACTACGGGGATAATTGTTAGATAAATAGAAATGTTCCACTAGTCAAAGTAAAGAATCTGCTTGCAAACAGAATTATGCCATCAGTGATTAATAGTGGTGCAGTGGTTACTAATATTGGTGCAGTGGTTACTATATATTTAATAGTAGATAATAAATAGTATAAGCATTGGTGATGTAGTTAAGAAAAAAAGTTAATAAATGAAAAAATGCTTCATTCAACAAAGGTGTTTCCTTTTCCAAAATATTAAATATATGTTCTAAGCGAATTAATCTCTAAATGTTATAAATTGGTTGTGTGACCCTGCCCAGGGCCATGGGGGTCCCGTGGCCCTTGTGGTTGCTGAAAAGTAGTTTAAAGTCAATGGAAGTAAAATAAAGAATTATTTGTGATGCCTCCTATGGTTCTGGTAATGTTACCGGCACTGCGGGACAGACCTCCGGGGTGATGGTGGAGCAGCAGGATGGTTACACTCCCCGTAGGTGGAGTGGGATCCCCGGGGCAGTAGTGGATGTTGGGAGTTGTGGGACAGTCTTTGATTTACACAGGGACGCAGCTGCGCCAGGCCTTGTTACTTATTCTTCTCACACTACGGTTAGCGGCTCCACAGGCGCAGGGGAATAAAGTACAACACACAGTTTGTAACTCTGTACGGGTTTACTGGCAGTTTTTCAAAACAAAGTCTTTTCGAGTCTGCCTGCCTGAGTAGTCACTAGGGATCAGGATGCTTTACTCAGAACCCTCAGTGGACTGCCTGCTTTTCCTGTCCGGTCCCTTCCTGCGCTCTCTCCTGTCTCCTCAGCGCTCCCACGTGCAGAGCCTAAAGCCAGCTCCCACGGATCCTCTCTGTCTGAGCGACTCTTCCCTGAGTCCTTAGAATCCTATACAGTGCCTTTTTCTGGGTGCGTCAGGTGTCGGCCACAACTTCCTAAAAAAGCTCGGGACTCAGGTTTGGTGGCTCGGGGACTGAACCCCTCTGGTCGGTAATCGTATCGGGTCCGGATTCGGGTGCACTGCAACACCTGGTGCCCCTAGGCTCCCCTTCCTTCTCGACGGCTTCTCTGCCATCCTGCACTCCTCACTACCCAGTGGAGCTCTGTGCTGACTGACCTCACTGTCCTCCCACCCACACACTTTTCTACCCATTTACCCTTCCCATGGGAGTGGGTCCTCCCTGAAGCGTGTCCACCTATGGTTCCCTACCTAGGATGTGTGTGCATGTGTGTCATGAGGGTCCTTTATGCAGCATCCCAATTCCTTAGTCACAGGGACACTACATGCTCTTTTGTGGGTGCAGTACCCCTATGTGGCGTCCCGACCAATGGGGCGCCACACTAGTACTGCTAAGTAAGGCTGGAAAAACACTTTCCGAGTGGAATGGCCTCCCCTATGGCAGGAGGGCAGCGTGGATCTGCTTAGAAACACAAGCAGCTGACACTCCCATCCAGAGAGGGGGAGGCCATTTCGAGTTAGTCATCTAAAACTCTTCCGAGTAACTCGCATGTCACTCGGACAGTGTGTTTCCAGCCTTATACTCTCAATATGGAACAAGACAGTCTCAAATTTGTATGGTGAATGATTGAGAGAATCTTCCTGTCCATGGAATAATCGCTGTGGAGGGCTGGTCCTGGTGCACTCCTGGACTGCAGTGTTGAACTTATTTTCAAAAGGTTGTAAGTAAATAAAAATGGTATAGATGAAAATATCATCTTGTAGAGCAAAAAGTAAACCCCCACTCAGCTCTGTTTGTGAAAAAATAGCTCTCAGAATATAGCGATGCAAAAACAATTATTTTTTCTATAAAATAGTTTTTATAATGTAACGGAATCAATACATAAAAAAATTACATAAATGTGGTATCCCTGTAATCACACTGACCTGAAGAAGAAACCTGTCTTACTATTTTTACCACAAAGTAAACTGCATACAAAAACTCTCATAAAAACAATTCCTGAATTCCTGTTTTATGTTTAGTCTGCCTAAAAACAAAGTATTAGAAAGAACTAAAAAGATTTTATGTGCCCGAAAATGGTACCAATAAAATCTTCAACTCACCCATAAAAAAAACAAGCCCTCACGTGATAATGTCAGCAGAAATATAGAAAAAATAAAGCTTTAAAAATATGATGATGCAAAAAATTGGTATGGTAAAAAAAAGCATTTTTGTGAGAGACTGTTCGTATTCCTACCCCTGAAGACACCAGCCTTATTTTTATAGATACTGTATATTGCATAGAGTCTGACATGTAATAAGTATGTATGCATTGTGATTCTATATAGGATCTGAGTAGAAACAAGGTGACTACAGGGACAGAAATAGTTAAACTGTGGGATTAACCCATAAGGGGAGGAGCCAGTCAATAGGTACAAGACTGTCTCCATTTTCGAATTTTTATAGGATTTGACTTGTGAGGAGTTTGGACATACAGGTTGTTTGATATCAAAGACTGCTGTTAGTTAGTGATCCATGTTAACTCTGAAACAGAACACTGACTGTGGGAGAGAGTGACTCGAGGAAATAGACAGAATCACATATGGCCAACATAAGAAGCTAGTTTTTCTGGCAAGGAATGGGCAACCTTAGCAGAGATGGGTCCGGAGGAAAATTCTTTGCATAGGCTTGGGTGAAGAAGCCAATAAGGGAATAACCATGAAATGAGGAAGGTGGTCCTGTCCGCTGGTAATGTAATTTTCGGGTATAGCAACTCCCTGTAGGCGGGAGTATGAGGAACCGATAGGGCCTATTATAACTTTTACACATGTTACAGTAGTGTAACTGCAACAACCGCTAGGCTGTAAGGTACTCGGTAACCGGGCTGGTTGGTGCTTGGGAGGTCAGTGGTGGTGACCTGGCTCCGTGGCCCTGGGCGTGCAGGAAAGGGGAACTGTTTACAAGGGAAAGTTTGTGACGCCACCTGTGGTACTCGGCCAGGAGCCATGGATATAACTGCTGGGGCAGATGGTAGTGCAACCAGGATGGAACAGGTGGAGCAGGGACCCAGGGATGGTGTGAACAGTCTATAGCAGGGACGGGACTCTGGAGGTGTAGTGGGCCGCAGGGCGCAAAAGGAGCAGACTCACACAGTTCATGAAGTTCTTAACCTTTTACTGCTGATCAGGCAAGGTCACCCAGCCGGGTGCTGTGCTTCTCCAAAGTGCAGCCAGGTTAGTCCCCAGGAGATCGGGATAGCTCTGCCGAGACACCATTCGTAGAAAGAAACAGAATCGTTTGCGCCAAACTGCTATAAAAGATTATATGGGGTTGGTTTAATAACCCCTCCACTCACCTTCTAAGGTTGTGCAGGTCCGCACAACTGGATTAGTCGCTAGTGCTGCTGGGCTCTCCTAGTTGAAATCGAGCGGCGAGATGGACGCTGCACGTGCCCTCTGTGTCTCTCTCTCTGCACGTGACTGCTCTAAGGAGTGGTTAGCTGACGTCTGCCAGGTCCTGCGGCTCAAAGCTGCTGGCTATCCCGCTTCCCAGCAGGGAAGAATGTGTATGTAGCTCCAAAAGATAATGTGATATAATGAGCGCTAAGATACACACAAGGACTTGGTCATTAGATATTTTACCTTTCAGCTTTAATCAACAAATGGATCCCTCTAGTCACAACGCGTTTCAACGCAGATAGCGTCTTTCTCAAGTGATTACCGGGACCCTGAGTTAACATTGTTTATATACATTTCACATAAGGGAGGGGGAGAGAGAATTAGTCAAGGTTCATGACAAACTAACAGATGGAGTGTGGATTGGGTCCACTAAAACAATCGATATACACAATACATTGTGATAAAGTGCATGTACATTAGATGCTTCTAATCAACAAATGTTAGTTTTAAATTTGTATATTTTCATCTAATTTACATGCACTTTATCACAGTGTATTGTATATATCGATTGTTTTAGTGGACCCAATCCACACTCCATCTGTTAGTTTGTCATGAACCTTGACTAATTCTCTCTCCCCCTCCCTTATGTGAAATGTATATAAACAATGTTAACTCAGGGTCCCGGTAATCACTTGAGAAAGACGCTATCTGCGTTGAAACGCGTTGTGACTAGAGGGATCCATTTGTTGATTAAAGCTGAAAGGTAAAATATCTAATGACCAAGTCCTTGTGTGTATCTTAGCGCTCATTATATCACATTATCTTTTGGAGCTAGAGATACCATTCGTGACCTTCCTGGGTTACTCTCTCCCTGCACTGGATTCTCACCTCGCCTGCCCTGCACCTTCGTGAACAGGGTCCCAGGCTGATGGCTGAGGGCCTTGTCAGGCGACTGCAACGGCACGTCTCCTGACCCTAGTTCTAGCCACCATCCTGCAGATTATTCACAGGTAGTAGCCACTGCTCCTACAGACGCAGTGGCCTCTGGTTTTCCTAGTGGGACTTGGGAGTACCCACACCAGATCGGGGCGGGTCCCCTCTGGCAACCAGTCCCTCTGCCCAACTCTGGCTGGGACCAGATTAAGGGCACAAGGGTTGATCCCCCACTCTCGTCTCACCTAGGACTCTCTTAGTCTTGCGTCCGCTCCGGACGCCTTCCTCCTTTGACCTCCGTCTTACTGTCTAACCTACTGCTAACCCCTCCTCCAGCCAGGAGATGGGGCCTTCCCTAAAAAGGGTCCACTTGAATCCACTAGCCTGGAATTGGGATGGTGTTCTGTGCAAACTTTGTGTCTTGGGTTTACAATCCCTCTCCCCTGGGAATGGTGACACCACACCTGTGGATTAGTTGCAGCATCACTGTGGCAACGAGTCCACAGGGGCGCCACATAATTACTGAGAGAAAGGATAAGTAACATAACATAGTAACATAGTTTTTAAGGTTGAAGGAAGACTTTAAGTCCATCTAGTTCAACCCATAGCCTAACATGTTGATCCAGAGGAAGGCAAAAAAAAACCCATGTGGCAACACTAAGCTCCACATTGGGGGAAAAAATTCCTTCCTGACTCCAGATACGGCAATCAGACTGGAGTCAGGAAGGAATTTTTTCCCCCAATGTGGAGCTTAGTGTTGCCACATGGGGTGTCATATACTAAAGAAACATATTACAAAAGATGTTCCCGTTGTCTCACATGGAATGTGAAGTTGAATGTGTTCAACTAAAAGAACTATTGAATAAGAACTGTTTGCTTCAATGTTTTTCTTTACTGTGGATGGCAACTGGTTCATTCGAAGCATGGTTGATAAGCAGTCGCTTGAAATGTATAACCCACACTAGATAAACCCTTAAAATCAACCAGGTCTATCACAACACCATAAACAATACACTCCATTCTGTGGGGCTGGATGGGGCATCAGAGAACTCTGTCTCAACCGTGCCCCTGACACAGAATTCACTATAATGAGGCAGATGGAGTCACCTTGGACTCAGTCTGTCCTATTATCCAGCGCTGTCTGTCCTCTCAGTGGGGTATAAAACCGCGGTTGACCACAGTTTTGTGCACTTCTGAAAAGGCAATGTGATGTGGTACCATCACTTCTGCCACCATATAACATTCTGCATCTTCTGGCGATACGTAAGGTCAGGTTGGCACAGGGTTACACTGACCCCCTTTGTTCATATGTGCATACAGAGGCACTGGGAGTGGGAGAGGGTGATCCATGCAACCTCCAACATGACACAACACTCACAGCACTGACAGACTGTCAGACCCTTTTCAATAGCTCCAATGAAATAGAGTACTACCAGTCTGTAGAGCTGCCCACAGTTTCTCGTTAGCTATATACCTGATCTGTTAATAGGATTATATCGAGTCAGAAACCATCCCCAGGTAGCATGTAATATCAACTGAGAGCATGGACATGGGTATTCTTGGCTCGAGATAAAAGAGCACGCCAGGATTAAATTATTTATTTGCCTCAAGGGCACACTAAATGAAAACACTATTTACATGATGGATTTACAGATATGATAGTCAGATATACAAATACATGTAGGAGTACAGTAAGTATATACAGTCATATATCAGTCAATTGCCAGTTGTTAGGCTTTGGTTTCTTGCTTGGCACATAGGAGTGGCACTGCTAATCATCATCCCCATCATCCATTGAGTGCCCAGGGCACGGAATCGGGACCCGACCAGCCGTGATCCCCACCGAAACCACCGTCCCGACTCAGGGTGACACCAGTGTTATTTTTGCATGATTTCTCATTTCCCTTTCCTACACTTTTCTTCTGTTCTCTGTTAGGTTAGTATGATTTTCTCCTTTCAGATTTGGTGCAGAAAATCATCTGCAGCACGTCAATTTTTGGTGCATTTCTGTCTGCCTATTTCCATCCACATTGCATGAAAAATGCATGGGAAATCCACATAGAAAAAACTGTACTGAAATTGCGTCAAATACGCAACAAAAATGCATTGTGTTTTTGATGCATTTGTTCTGCTACGACATGCTGATTTGGTGCAGAAATTTCTACAACCAAGTCTGCAACGTGGGCTTATAGCTAAATGGTGTACTCAGGAGAAATTACATAAAAAGTTGTATCGTTCTTTTTTCTCCATTACCCCTTTTGAAGATTAAAAACCTGGGGCCAAAACAACATTTTGGCGGAAAAAAATTGTAATTTTCATTTACTCAGCTCAATGTTATACAATTCTGTGAATCTCCTGAGGGTTAGAAATGTTCACTAATCCCAAGAGAAATTCCTTGAGAGGTTTAGTTTCCAAAATGGAGTCACTTGTGGGGGTTTCTGCTCTGTTGAGGTAACAGGAGCTCTTCAAATGTGAAAGGACATTTGGAATCTAATCCATCAAAAGGTTGCTCATTCCCTTCCGAACCTTGCCATGCACCCAAACATTTGTTTTCCATCACATATAGGCTATAGCATACTCAGAATAAATTTCACAACACATTGTATGGTAAATTGTCTCCTGTTACTCTTATGAAATTGAAAAGTTGGGGCTAAATCAACTTTTTTGTGGGAAAAAATAATATTATGTTTTCATAGCTCAACATTGTAAAATTCTGTGAAGGAACTCGGGGTTCAAGGTGCTGATTAATTTATTAAAGGGGTCTAGTTTCCTAAATGAATTCACTTGTAGGGGGTTTCCATTTTTTAGGTATATCAGGGACTCTGCAAATGCGACATAGCGTCCACTACTGTATATACTCGAGTATAAGCCGAGTTTTTCAGCACAATTTTTGTGCTGAAAAGTGCCCCCCTCGGCTTATACTCAAGTCACTCGGTATATGCTTGGGGGGGGCTGTGACCGGGGGCTGGAGGAGGCTGGAGGGGGCCGCAGTGACCGCGGGAGGTCACGTGGGGCCGCCTCATTAGTGTAATGAATATGCACGGCATCCCCCCGTCCATCAGCGGCGGGGGGAGCTGTGCATATTGCACTACACAGGCCCCCCATCAGTGATCTACAGCCCCCCTCCTTAGTATCTGTCCCCCAGGCTGCGGCACACATTAAAATGCTGGGGCCCTGTATACCACTGGTGGGGCCCTGTATACCACTGGTGGGGCCCTGTATACCACTGCTGGGGCCCTGTATACTACTGCTGGGGGCCTGTATATCAGTGACGGGGGGCTATATAACAGGATGGGGGTCTGCTGCATTTCCCCCCCTAGGCTTATACTCGAGTCAATAAATTTCCCTAGTTTTGGAGGGTAAAATTAGGGGCCTCGGCTTATACTCTCACAAAATTTTGGGAAGCAAGGTGTGTAACAGTCCGCGCTGCTGAGTCCACAGGAAACACAAGGAATGCAAGATATATCTTGTAGCAGTATTCTTCTTTATTTCCTACACGTTTCGGTGCAGCTCCATGCACCTTCCTCAGGGATATCGGCTTATACTCGGGTCGGCTTATACTCGAGTATCTACGGTAATTATTTCAGCCAATTTTACGTTCTTCCATGCAGTGAATTGTCTCCTGTTACCTTTGTGAAAATGCAAAATTTGTGGCTAAAACAACAATTTTGAGTGAAAAAGTTAAATTTTCCATTTTTCCTTCAACAGTGCTTTAATTCTCGTGAAGCATCTGAAGGTTTAATAAACTTCTTGAATGTGCTTTTCAGTAGTTTGAGGGATGCAGTTTTTAGAGTTGTGTTCCTTTTGGGTATTTTCTGTCACTGAGGCCTCTGAAAGTGACTTCAAATGTGATGTGGTGAGTGACTAAAAAATGGTTTTGTAAACATTGGAAAAATTAGAAATTGCTGGTAAACTTTTAAACCTTTTAACTTCCTAATAAAAGAAATATGTTTCAAAAATGGTGCTGATGTAAAGTAGACATGTTGAAATCTTGTTAATTAATCATTTTGTGTGACACTCTCTGGTTTAAGGGCGTAAAAATGAAGAGTTTGAAAAGGCAATATTTTAAACATTTTCATTGAATTTCTAAAGGCCACTTTACACACACAGATATCTGTGACCAACTTCCGAACAGATCTCTGGTTGCAGTGAAATCATGGACACATTGTTACTTTTGTACACAGCCACAAAATGGAACAATGTGTCCATGATTTCACTGCAACCAGAGATCTGTTCAGAAGTTGGACACAGATATCTGTGTGTGTAAAGTGGCCTTTATATTTTCACAAATAACGCAAAGAAATATCTTCTTACATTTACCACTAACATGAAGTACAATGTGTCACAAAATAAAAATTCAGAATTACTAGGAATTACACTGATTGTAAAAACAGACTAATTAAGTGTCATTTTTTTTTAGTTTAGTTCTATGCAGTTCTTTAGAAGAAAAATAAGCACATTATACTTGTGTTTATCCAAAAACAATACTGATTATTCAATACTGGCATCAAATTAAAACCTTGCATGTCAAGTGTACTTGTCCTTTAAAGGGGAACTCCAGGAGATAATTTTTTTTGTACTGTTCCTGCTCTTCTACACAATGAAGTAGAGCTGGGCACTACAGTTCTAGGATCTATAGATCGCTTACAAATCAATAAAATCATATCTGCTCCTCAGCCCTCACCCCTCCCTCATGCTGCAGCACAGAGGAGCATGGTCTCTGGGGGCTCCAGGATCATCTTGCATCCCTGCCCCCTCATACTTCTGTATGGGCAGGGGCATGGCAGGCGGCATAGCCGCCAGCCCCATGGTCACACTACAGTTTTACTCCTAATAAACTATCTTATGTAATGTTAGAACAGGGTCTGTTATTTCTTCAAAATAGCAATCATGTCACCAAACAGATATAAATACCTGCTGTGATTCTCTGCTGTACAATGATAAGATGGTGCATAATGTGTAGTGTCATTGTCAAGTTAGGAGCTGAGACAAAGCACTACATTGATTGATTCAGCATTACCATAGTCTCCCCTCCCTCATATCAACTTGGTAGATTCCTGTCCCCTGAAACCTTCGCACTATGTATGATTGAATTTTTCTGTCGTCGAAGGGAGGGGTGAGAGCTAAGGAGCAGATATGATTTTATTGATTTATAAGCGATCTATAGATCCTAGACTAGACTGTACTACACAGCTCAACTTTATTATGTAGTAGGCCAGGAACAGTACAATTTTTTTTTTATCTCCCCTGAGTTTCCTTTAAAACTGATTTTTCAGAATAAGCTGTCATGTGTCCTTTAGGAATAGCCATATTTTGGGGCCATTATATGATTTGTACTCTGCATTTTTCTTTATTATTTCCTTCTCTAAGCTATGTCCCTAATTTTCAGTTCTCTCTGAGCTACTGGGTCGAGACTAGTGAATATGATGTCTTCAATGCACAATCCACACAGATTTGAGGGATTCTCAATGATCTGTACCTATGCATCAAATGTTAAAAAACAATAGCAGCATGGAGGACATTATACAGCAATACTGAGTAGTGTGGTTGTGAAACCAGCATTGTAGTAAAATAAAACATTTACTACAAAGAAGCAGCAGAGTTTGTGTGTGTTTCTCTGCATATCTTGGACTGTGTTCCTCCCCTTTCTTCTGTCCATAGACTTTCATATGCAGAAGTATTCTGATTCTTTAGTGAGAAGGCAGCCTGTTTTGTCTTAAGGTACCGTCACACGCGGCAATTTTGCTAGCAATTTCACTGGCAATTTGCTGGTTGCAGTGAAATCATGGACACATTGTTCTATTTTGTTGCTGTGTACAAATGGAACAATGTGTCCATGATTTCACTGCAACCAGCAAATTGCCAGTGAAATTGCTAGCAATATTGCTGCGTGTGATTGTACCTTTACAGGGATACTTTTAGCAATCAAACAATTTATTAGATGCTGTGGTCCTTTAAAAGTTAATCCAAAAAATCTTGTTTTGGCGTTCAGTATGAAAATGCATTGGGGCATGATGATGCACTTACAGCTCTACAGCTGCCACTGTATTCCCAAACTACAGTAGCAGCACCCCTTCCTTTCTGATTCACAGCTTGTTTGCTCTGGATCACTTGTCACTGATTTGTCAATATACTGGGGAAAGGTACTGCTAAATAGAATATACAGCATGAGGCAGAGCCAAACAGTCATACAAATCCTTTTGAATATGGATGAAGGTGAGTGATTTGGGGGGAATGGGGAAGGAGGGACCAAAAGTTATGGACTGGTTCCCTCTAATTAAGATATATTTTATGTGTTTTTCATATTAAGTGGTGATCTCAGTAGATAGCGGGGTGACTCATAAGTGGAGAAAAAAGCTGATTTCTCTGACAAGATATATAACAAATTATTTTATTCTTTTATTCACTTGTACTATTGACTTATGAAAATATTGACTTAACATTGACCACTTAAAAACATATAACCTATATACAATACATAAAATCCAATACCAAATTCAAGAACGTACACAAATACATGCAACAGCAAACATTAAAACATAACATCAGTCATCATAGTCATGGATGTAGTAATAGACCTATTGGATAATTAAACTACCAAACCAATGATGAAAATAAAATGAACAATGGTCTAAAAAACATAAAATTAAATTGTATTAATAAAGCAAATACAGATAGCAATTAAAACTGAGAAGCATCCACACAATACAATCATGTGATTTAGAAATATTAATGACACTGTAGTAGAGAGGTATAAATTTTAAAACTACAAAAAGGTATACAAAAAATCCAATCAAAGTCACCAATGACCTACTGACCGCCAAGAGCAAGTGACACTACTCAGTCTTCCTCCTTCTTGACCTATCTTCCATCTTCAACACTGTAGACAATTCCCAACAGCTATAGATCCTAGAATCTCTTGGTATCACTGACCTGACCCTCTCCTGGATCTTCTCATACCTAACGAACCAGACTTTCAGCATCACCCTCCACCAAACCTCCTTTTTGCCCTACCCCCTATCTGACGGTGTCCCCCAAGGCTCGGTTCTTGGACCCCCTACTCTTCCCCATCTGCACCCTCGGCCTGGGAAAACTCATTGCGTCCCACGGTCTTCAGTACCATGTCTATGCTGATGAGACCCAGATCTATCTGTCCGGACCTGATATCACCTCCTTGCTATCCAAAATCCCAAAATGCCTGTTTGCCATCTCATCCTTCTCCTCTGCTCACTTTCTAAAACTGAACATGGACA
This sequence comes from Allobates femoralis, assembly GCA_033576535.1. Classification (NCBI taxonomy): domain Eukaryota; kingdom Metazoa; phylum Chordata; class Amphibia; order Anura; family Aromobatidae; genus Allobates; species Allobates femoralis. The sequence goes on from JARQOC010000006.1 coordinate 324,475,329, forward strand.
AAACCAAACTCATCATCTTTACCGCAAGTCACTCTCCCCCTCTACCAGACCTACTCATCATTGTCAATGGCTGCTCACTCTCCCCAGTCCCTCACATTAGGTGCCTCGGGGTAGTCCTCGACTCCTCACTCTCCTTGAAGCCTCACATCCAAACTGGATCTGCACTTTCCTTAACCAAGACACTGCTAAAACAGTTGTTCATGCCCTCATTTTCTCTCGCCTTGACTACTGTAACCTCCTGCTCACTGGCCTCCCCACTAGTTCTCTTGCACCACTCCAATCTATCCTAAATTCTGCTGCCCAACTAATCCACCTGTCTCCCCACTACTCTCCAGTCTCCCCCCTCTGCCAAGCCCTTCACTGGCTCCTCTTAAATCCTAAAACCATGACATAAAAAACCCTAACCATGACATTCAAAGCCATCCACATCTCTCGTAGACTGTGAGCCCTCGCGGACAGGGTCCTCTTCCCTTCTGTACCTGTGTGATTTGTTTGTCCATACTCATTGTACTTGTCTTTGTTTGCCCTTCCATATGTAAAGTGCCATGAAATCTAATGCTATAATAATAAATAATAATTAGCATTATTTTGCTTATTGGTCTATCTAACCCAATGCATCTTATTGTACTTAGCACTTTTGTGTCACAGGCATGGCATCACTCAAGGAGCGGTCATCTGTGGGATAGACCCATCTAGCACACAGAACTCAGAGGACTATTTTATTGATTATTGAATACCAGCAGGAAACCCTTGACGGCACTCCTGGCGATAAAGGTAGACCACTGTCCCCCTTATAGTTTAGTGTTTTACATGGAAGGTGTCTGGTTTAAAATTAGTACCGGTATACGTCAAAGTCATTCATACTGTATTTTTAAATCACATGAGTGTATTGTGTGGATGCCTCTGTTTTCATTGCTACCACATAAGTACTTGTCTTATTAATAAAATGTAATTTTATGTTTTTACCATAAGACTATTGTTTGTTTTTCCCTTTGGCTTGGTAATATATAAGATCCAAATAGCATTAGTGCGCACTGCTAATGCACACTATGATTTATTCACAGATTACTTTGTGCAGTAGATCAAAATGTTATTTTACAATAGTTTCTACTGTAATAGTTATAATTAATAGTTGTTATTGATTTCCAAAATGCGCATGAAGCTATAGGAATTGACCATTTTGAATAATCCAATCTCATTGGAAAGATTCCTGTGCTACGATAACCAAAGGTTGATCTGCAATCAAAAACTCCATGATCAGTTTATATAAGTACCGTATATACTCGTGTATAAGCCAAGTTTTTCAGCCCAAAAATTGGGCTGAAAAGTCCCCCCCTCGGCTTATACACGGGTCAATACGGTAGGGGCTATGGTGGGGGCTGTGTCCAGGGCTGGGGAGGCTGGAGGAGAAGGAGGGAGGCTGCTGTATGAGCGCCCCGTCACGTGGGGCCGCTCATTATATATGCACTGCTTCCCCCTGTCAATCAGCGGCAGGGGGAAGCAGTGCATATCTGCACATATGGCCCCCAAATGCTGGCACTCGCCCCCCTCCATTGTAAGGCTCCCCTGGCTGCTTAACTTACCATCCCTGGTCTTCTGCACCGCGCCGGTCCTCTGTGTTCCCGTCCTCTGCAGCATCTGGGGTCATGTGACCGGCCGGTCGCATGACGTCATCACTAATGTGACAGCCAGGGACCCCGGGTGCTGTAGAGGACGGGAGCACAGAGGACCGGCGCGGTGCAGAAGACCAGCGATGGTAAGTTAAGCAGCCGGGGGGGGGGGACTTACAATGGAGGGGGGGCGACTGCCAGCATTTGGGGGCCAAGTTAAGCAGCCGGGGGGGGGCCTTACAACGGAGGGGGGCGAGTGCCAGCATTCGGGGGCCATATATAACACGCTGCTGGGGCCTGTATATACCACTGGGGAGGCTGCTGTATACCACTGGGGCTGCTGTATATACTGCTGGGGCCTGTATATACCACTGGGGAGGCTGCTGTAATACTGCTGGGGCCTGTATATACCACTGGGGAGGCTGCTGTATACTACCACTGGGGAGGCTGCTTTATACTACCACTGGGGGGGCCTGTATACCACACTGCTGGGGGCTGTATACCTGTGCTGGGGTCCACCCTCGGCTTATACATGAGTCAATAGTTTTCCCAGGTTTTGGGAGCAAAAGTAGGGGGGTCGGCTAATACATGGGTCGGCTTATACACGAGTATATACGGTACATTAAATCTATGTCAAAATGAAATAGCTCATAAATCCAAGTGTATTCATTCTCCACTCATCCAGCCTGACCAACAGCTATTTCTTATAACAGCTGGGAAGACTCTGAGGAGCTGTCAATCTGACTTTGTGGGCAGATATTATATTAAATGGTTTGTCCACTACTTGGAAAACCTTTTTCCATTCCCCATGTTCATGCTCATGAAAATAAAAAAGCCTCTACTTACCTCTGCTACTGGCGTGGTTATAGCGATGTCAAAACTCACATTCATGGGCGCATGTGACATTGTTATGAAACGCGAACCCCACAACCAATCAGCCTTGGCTTCCTTCTCACCGCCTTCGGACTTTTAAGTAATTAACAGTAAGTGAGCGCTGGGGCTGCTCCTCACTTCCTTTTAATTGCTCTGGCATCTGAAGATGTGGAGAAGGAAGCTGGCATTAATTGGTTGTGGGGCTTGAAAGTCATAAAAATGTTACGTAGGCCTGGGAAACATGACTCCTGACATAGAACCACATCAGCAGCAAAGGTGAGTGCAGGCTTTTTTATTTTTATGGAGCAAACATTGGGAGTGAGAAGGGGATGTCCAAGTAGTAGACAACCCCTTTAAGCTTTCGTAAGAGATTGTACAGCCCTTTTGACATGGATTTGAAAGATAACTACATCAAGTCTAAGAGATCTATTTAATAATGAATGCAACACGTGAAATCTGGTGAGATATGTTATGCTTTGATTCACATGAAATGCTACAACAGCAAAAAAACAGTATTTCATAGTTCAGTGTAAAACTGTAACCTGTGAGAATATTGAACTCATCAACAACTGGTGTTTTATGATACATTCCATGTCTGGTAGGTTATGTTCTTTACGATTAACAATAAGTTAGTTGTTCTTGTAAATATTCAGCTTAGGCTGTAAAATGACTCTATACTGAATAAGAATGTGCAGTTCCACACCTCTTTTCTATCTGGTGTTCCCCAAATGATTTATTTCTTTTTGAGACATTGACAGGGAAAAGAGAACTAGATGCTGCTAGAAGGTGAGGACAATGTTCCTCCTGGTATCTTTATTATAGTCATGTTCATGGCCATGATCTATCTGGGTGTTGCCAATGATATTATATTAAAAAGCAGATCATTATTTCATGTCATTTAGTATCTTTAGTAGCGTAAATCAGTGTTAAATATGATATTACTGCCATACCGCACAGCCATGAACAATGACACTGTATGTTAGGTTTGCATTTTGTAGCTTTGCTTGCTCAATGCCAGTTAATCCAAAACTCAATTGACTTGGTCCACTTTTTATAACTAACATATGTTTAAGGACCTGCTACAGTTAAAAGTACTTTATTTTTTAAAATACTAAAAGACCTAATAGTTAATTTATTAGGTCTTTTAACTGTATGCAGGTCCTTACTAAATGCCCCATTATTCTCGATTGTCTTTAATACATTGTCCTACTAAAGATAATTCAGCATCAATACCATTAACAAAGTCATCTATTCTAAATATACCTGTACTGTAAAGGTGCCCAACCTACAATTCTTCTCTGTCCATCACTCTGCAGCCCTATGCCAGTTTCATACATCTGTGAAACACAAATCAATCTCACAATAGAAGACTGGACCCAACTGCCGCCTCTTCTGATCATATGCATATGATTTAGTAGTATGGCGCCATTTTCCGAAGCGAGAACCATCCATTTTTCATGGTAGGGTGCACCCTGCTTTAGTGTACAAGTGTTTAGAATATGTTTATAGTTTGCTATGATTTCTAGCACAAGTAACAAGTACAGGTTACAGTGCCAGAGACTTACATTAAAACTAAATACTTTCTTTGGCTCATTTTTATCCACATAATTGACAAGAAGGTTTGAAATTAAAATATAGCAAGGATGCTCATTAAAGTTGGCAATAGGGATAGTTAAGTCTATGCCATAAACCAATTAAACTAAAAAATTGCAACTAAAGTATTATCAAACTCTTTTATTCATATTGGTATTGCAAGGTGTCTTTTAGCAATGTGGATGACCCATCTTATATGTGCAGACAGTTTTGAACAATTGGCAGTGACAGAATGCACATGGTTCACAGCAGGGTGCTGCAGGTGGCTTACAACTGGATTTAAGAGGCACACAATTTGGAGGTGGTATCCGGGTCTTCTTTTTAGGGACATCCTTTTTCTGCAATGTGATAATAAACATCAGGTTACATTATCATAAATGAATTAGTTAACCTAAAATAAAAAATGTAAAGTATGATTTTGAGTATTAGTTTTATAGGTTTGAGTTTAAAGTCCAAAAACATAACCTAATGCATCCTAGCAGATATTATGATACTAAGAAGGGAAGAGAAGGTGTGTGCTCATAAGAGATGCAGCTCTGACATCTTCATTCTGTGTATTTATGTAATGTGTGCACTGAAATATTTCTTGGTGTTTCTATGAACATTTGATAATCTGCTCAGCAGATACACAAATTACATGTATACAGGGAAACAAATGTTCATATAAACAGAAATCTCCACAGACAGCACAGGCTAGTGATGTTACTAGAAGAGTTGTAGCACAAAAACCTCCCCCTCTCAACTACCCACAGCAGCCCGCAGAAGCCCAAGATTCAGTGCACAAGGCTGGTTTCACATTGCATATTTTTTCCTGTCCGTGGGATCCTACTTTTTGTAGGACCCCACAGATGGGAACGGACACCACAGGAGGTGACCTTTTCTGTGTCCAGGTCCGTGATTATCACCAGTCCGGACACAGAAAGAGCTGTGTGGGGCCCTTTCACTTCAGCAATGTAGTAAAAGAAATGTTTAAAAATAAAAAAAATCTCTATGCTCACCTGTCCGGGATCCACCCATGGCTCCAGCAAGCTGCGGTGTGACTACAGGACCTGCCATGACATCACAACCCGGTAGCATCATTGGGTCACATGACCGCAGGTACCACGGTAACCGGTCATGTGACCCGATCAGCTGATCTGGATGTGACGTCACAACAGGGCCTGTAGTCACACCGCAGCTTGCTGGAGCCATCGGTGGATCCCGATGCTCAGTACACTATAATCGGGTCAGAGAAACAATCCTGTCTTTTCTCGGACCAGTGCTTCATTGACCCCCATGTTAAAGGCCGGCTCTGATCGGATTTGACCTAATTGCCATCCAATTTTGTCAGATCCAATTTGTGTCCGATTTTTTTCTGTGTCCAAAATTAGAACAGTGTCCGATTTTGGGTACAGCAAAAAATCAGACACAAATCGGATCCCACAAAATCAGATGGCAATTATGCCAAATCCGATCTGATCCGATCCCCATAGGATTACATGGGGCCGAATCGGATCTGTGGCTGTCCGTTTTACAACAAACAGCCACGGATCCTCCAAAATCGCAATGTGAAACCAGCTTAACCAGCACAGAGGGGAGGGACATAATACCAGCTTGGATGGACATGGATATTTAAATAATATTTACATACTGTGACTCTCAGGAGTCAATTACTTTTACAGCTGCCTGTAGGGTGTGAATATGCTAATAGCAAGATAACTACAAAGAGTACATTAATGATTTTTACATATTCTGAAAGGTCCAACTGAGCACTATTCAAGGGTACTATTAATATCATACTTAAAGATGACCTGGCAGAGACCCTTTAACTTTATTTTTTACCTTGTGATAATACTGTATAGTTATGTGATATAGCGCCTCATACTTCATCTTTTTTATCTCAAGGTGACCTGTCTGTGCATTAGCCAGTGTTAGGCTGGGTTCACATTGGCGTTCCCCTCCGCAGCGTTCTGCGGAGGGGAAGTGCCATGTGTGCGCAGCCAGCGCAAGCCCCTATCTTTATAATGGGAGTGCACGGTGCTGCGCTTGACTACACATGACCATGCGCTCCCATTCACTCCCATATGTGATTTGTACGCAGGCAGACGCCTGCGCACACATCACACACTCTCGTCCGCACCAGGGACGCGACATGTTGCATTCACGGTGCGGACGGGAGTGTGTGATCTGTGCGCATGCCTCCGCATTCGCACAGATCACTCATGGCGGGCAATGGGAGCGCACGGCGGTCTGAAAGCATCTGCAGACACCGTGCATCCCATTATAAAGGATAGGGCTGCCGTCTGCATGCAGACACTTGCAGATGTCCTCCGCAGAACACTGCGGAGGCATCTGCAAGTGTGAACCCAGCCTTAATTTGTGGCAAGCCAGGTCCCTCTGCAATCTATCAAAGGGAAACCACAAGCTGGGATGAGTGCAAGGAATCTAGTGCATTATAAAATCCCTCACAGCAGTTTGTACTTTTGGTGACTGCTCCACGACTTCATCATGACGATTCCACAATCTTATATGAAATTGAAGTGTGTGATCAGTGAGCACCTCATTATAGCATTCTTCATCTGGGAATATGGCAGCAAGCTTATCAAAAACACATCTCATATCTTCAACTGGCACAAAGGCTAATGCAGCAAGAAACTTCAGTGTAATTTTTATGTTATTAGATTCATATTCTGTCTTCAAAACAACATTTTTATTTTTCTGATGAGACTCTGACAAAGATGAAAATAACACCCTTTAACCTCAGCATGTGGAAATCAATCCTTACTGCATTCATACAAGCTTTCCCAAAATCGAGTAAAACATTTTGAGGTGCCAGATTTGGAATTAATAACTTCATTATCTAAAACATTCTCTTATACATGTTCATGTCCTTTGTTTGTACACCATGCTCCAAATAATTATGCAAATGTTCTTTTTCTCTGATTTTCCTAAATGGTCGGTGCAAATGACAGTCAGGGTAATAAAAGTCATCACCTGTTAGAGTATAAATCGAATTTTATTGAAGAAACCTCCCAATGATAACAGTATAATCTTTAAAATTAAAAAAAACTCTAAATGCACTGTTCCAAATTATTAGGCACAGTAGAGTTTCTAAACATCTTATATGTTTGAAAGAACTGAAAATGCTCATTTGTTGAATTTGCAGCATTAGGAGGTCACACTCACTGAAATAAAAAGCTATTTAACTCCAAAACATCCTAACAGGCCAAGTTACATGTTAACATAGGAACCCTACTTTGATATCACCTTCACAATTCTTGCATCCATTGAACTTGTGAGTTTCTGGAGAGTTTCTGCTTGTATTTATTTGCATGATAACAGAATAGCCTCCCAGAGCTGCTGTTTTGATGTGACCTGCCTCCCACCTTCATAGATCTTTTGCTTGATTATACTCCAAAGGTTCTCTATAGTGTTGAGGTCAGGGGAAGATGGTGGCCACACCATGAGTTTATCTCCTATTATGCTTATAGCAGCCAATGACACAGAGGTATTCTTTGCAACATGAGATCGTGCATTGTCATGCATGAAGATGATTTTGTCCTGAAGGCACATTTTTGCTTTCTGTACCATGGAAGAAAGTTCTCAGTCAGAAACTCTATATACTTTGCAGAGGTCATTTTCACACCTTCAGGAACCTTAAAGGGGCCTACCAGCTGTTTCCCAATAGTTCCCAAAACATTACTTCTCCACCTCTTTGCTGACGTCGCAGCCTTGTTGGGACGTGGTGGCCATCCACCAACCACCCACTGCTCCATCCATCTGGACCATCCAGGGTTGCTCAGCACTCATCAGTAAACAAGACTGTTTGAAAATTAGTCTTCATGTATGTCTGGGCCCACTGCAATCGTTTCTGCTTGTGAGCACTGTTTAGGGGTGGCCGAATAGTAGATTTATGCACCACAGCAAGCCTTTGAAGGATTCTACACCTTTAGGTTTGAGGGATTCCGGAGGCACCAGCAGCTTCAAATATCTGTTTGCTGGTTTGTAAGACCTTCTTAGCAGCTGCTCTTTTAATCCGATGAACTTGCCTAGCAGAAACCTTCCTCATTCTGCCTTTATCTGCACGAACACATCTGTGCTCAGAATCAGCCACAAATCTCTTCACAGTACGATGATCACGCTTACGTTTTAGTGCAATATCTAATGTTTTCATCCCTTGTCCAAGGCATTGCACTATTTGTTGCTTTTCGGCAGCAGAGAGATCCTTTTTCTTTCCCATGTTACTTGAAAACTGTGGCCTGCTTAATATAGTGGAACACCCACTTTTCTTTTTATTGGGCTCACCTGCCAAACTAATTATCCCAGGTATCTTAGATTGATTTCAGTGATCCAAAGAATCCTGAGACACAATACCATCAATGGGTTTCATTGACAAAAAAACCCGAAAACAAACCCTATGACACCTAAAACCAATTTACATAATAATTTGGAACATGGTGTAATAAAATGTACAAATATGGCAGATATGAGTTGCCCGCTTTGGCATGCCAAGTGTACAGTCAGTAAAACACATTGAGCACTTTATCAAAGGTGCCATTTTCATAGGTTGTATTTTTGTTCAGTTCAAGCAAAACATCTCTGTTGCTTAAAAGTAGAATTCTGTTTTGATTATCCTTTCCTGAATCATGAAGTATCAGTTGACTATACTTTTCTGGAACACAAAAATGTATACTTTTTGGAATATGCAAATTACAGTCTGTTCTATTAATGGACAAGACTTCTCGAAAGAGATGATTGTCTTGGCATATGGGCCAATACAATATCATTACTCAAGATAGACAATGCCTTTCCCATCACATTGCGAGGGGTATCACTTACTGCACTCTTGTCTTCAATCATTTGGCTTCTGACAACATTTGCATCTGCTTTTTGAGGGCAGGAGTTATGACATTGCTCTATTAGTTCGTCAACTACATTGGCATCTTTAATTTGATATTTGAATGGCACTTTGTAGAGCGATGCATTTGGCATCTCCAAGCTACCACTGCGTTGATAGTGCGAAATACACAATATTCAAACCCCAAGTAAATCATAAGTTTTTTGTTCCTCTGGCTAACTGAAAATTCCATTGTTTGCACTACAAGGAATAGAATACTTGAAATAAACTCACAATACACTTTTGCTGAGGAGAAATTAACATATTGGGGATTGATCTATTACAGTACATGTTTTAATTAACCAAAACACAATTGGCTGGCACACCAGGAAAGTCATTGTTCACTGGGGTTCTATGAAAAGGAATGACAGGATTGCCAATTGGAAACAATAGGGGAGGCTAGAAGGCCCATTTGAAATATTGGCAATGAGGAAAGTCAATTGAGTTCCATGGGCTCTAATTTAACCCCACTACGACTAATGATGGGTTTAACCTTCATGGAAAGATGTCAGTCCCCACACCATGACGGCTAAATTCATCATGGCTTTGAAATGTCACTGCTTGTAAACAAACAGTTGCACCTCAATTCTGACAGCTGTCAATGACAGCTAAGGGTCAGGGGAAGACATGTGGGGACCCTTGTTAAGGGTCCCCACACTCAGAGTGATGTGATCGGTCAGTCAATCTGACTGACTGATCACATCATGATCGTGCAGGAAAGTGCTGAATATCAGCACTTCTCTGCACGGTCTCTGCAGGAGCCGGGCTGTCAGCTGTGCCTGGCTCCTGCACTCATCCCCTGCCTGTGTCCACTGCCCCTCCACTCCTGTGCTCAGTCCCCGGTCTCCTTCCACTTCCCGTTCTCCTCCTTCCACTCCCTGGTTGCCTCTCCCTGGTCTCCTCTCCCCGCTCTCCTCCCTCCTCTCCCCGCTCTCCTCCTTCTGACCTACCGTCCTGTGCCCCACTCACCTCCTCTGCCCACTTCCTCCTTCTGCTCTCCTCCTTCGTCTGCTCCCCTCCACTTCTGTGATGCCTGCCTGCCACCTCTACCCGCTCCTCTCAGCCTCATCCCCTGCATGGAGGAGAGGAGACTGCGGAGGAGCGATGTGACAGTTAGGGGTAGCTATCTGTGTCACCCCCTAAGTGCTGAAATCTTATGATCACAGCACTTAGAGTCCAGGAAGAGGGAGTGCAGGGTCACTCACTTCTCGCCGCGGTGATCGGCTCATCATAATGTAATTGCGATGGTCCAATCACCATGGTAACCTGAGGTTGCCATGGCGACATCTGATAACCTGCCCAGGCCTCAGAGATCATATGATCTCTGGGATTTGGGTTTGCAGCACTGACAGCTGCACTGTATGGCAAATCATTGCCATACAGTAGACTGTGAGCCCTCGTGGACAGGGTCCCTTCCCCTTCTGTACCTGCACGTCCTGATCGCCTAGATTTAGTGTACTTGTTCTTGTCTTCCTCATCCTCATGTAAAGCGCCACGGAACCTAATGGCGCTATATAAATAAATAATAATAATACAGTGCAGCATCAGTGTTACCCTCGAGACTGCAGCAAAAGGACCCTTGATCCTTTGCTGCAGTCTCTGAAGGCGACTGAGCGTCATGGGATCATCGTTGTGGACTATGTTGGAGGGAATGTGGGGGTAATAAATATTTAGTCCAAATATGTGTTTGTGTTTTTTGTTATAATAAAATTATTTTTTCACGGTGTGGTGTCTTATTTACCATGCATCCAAACAGTAGTTTTCTGCCACATATAAGATATTGGCGTACTTATTACAAACTGCCCAACAAATTTTTGGATCAATTTTATCCTCTCGCACTGATAGAATTAAAAAATTGAGGCTAAAAGAATATTTTTGTGAAAAAATAAGAACTTTTTCATTTTTACAGCTCAACTTTTTAAAATTCTATGAAGCACCTGGGGGCTCAAGGAGCTCACCACCCATCTAGGTAGGTTCTCTGGGGAAGTCTAGTTTCCAAAATGGAGTCACTTGTGGGGAACTTTATTGTTTAGGCACATCAGAGAATCTCCAAATGTGACATGGTGTTCACTAACGATTTCAGCTAATTTTCCGCTTGGAGTGTCAAATGATGCTCCTTCCCTTCAGAGCCCAGTGGTTTTCCACAACATATGATGTATCTGTGTACTTAGGAGATATTGCTCAACATACTTTAGGATCCATATTCTTCTCTTACCCTTGTGAAAATGCTAAATTTGAGGGTAAAGCAACATTTTTTGTTGGAAAAAGAAAAAATGTTAATTTTTTTCCTTCCACCTTGCTTTAGTTCCTGTGAAGCACCTGAGGGGTTAACACTACAAGTTCCAGAGAGGGGTCATTTAACATTTCTACCTTTGGAACCCAGAGATGTGTGGAATGACCTGAAGGATTTTAGCTAACATCCTCTAATCATCGTATTTTGTTCTGTAATTAAGGCTATTAGGCCACATGCACACATTGAGTATTTGATGAGTTTTTTCAGGATTTGTAGCCAAAACCAGGAGTGGATAATTAAATACAGAAGTGGTGCAGGTGTTTCTATTAGACTTTTCCTCTGATTGCTCCACTCCTGGTTTTGTCTACAAATCCTGAGGTAAAAAACTCAGCAAATACTCAGCGTGTGCACGTGGTCTAATTGTCACACCACAGGAGGTTGTTGTTTTCCACTGAGTTTAGCCTTTTAGTATCTAGTTAGTTCTATTCAGTTTATTGTATTTGATAATATAAAGACTACATATTGTATTTGGTTTGAGCAAAAAAGCACTGAAACAATGAATAATTTTTTATATATTTTAAATAAAGAATTAGAAATTTTAGAGCAAGGTACAGCTGTGAGTAATGACCAGAAGCATTTGTGTCTAAGGCCTCAAGCACACTAGCGAAAAAAAATCGCGCAAAAATCACAGAAGAGGACTGAAATTTCAGTGTGAAAATTGTGAGGTAGCAACCGGGGGACCCGCTTGCATAACGACAAAACACGTGTTTATAAGTTTAACCAATGTGTACCCGTTTATTTTTCACATATAATAACATAACCCGGGTAGTATGTTGGACACATATCACATTGATTCTAAACACTTTACATAAATACATCATACATTACATAGAACATGGCACATATACATTCACAATAACCCGGGACCTGTAACCACGACTCTCTCCCCATTGGAGCTCTAACACCTGCTCCCGGGGTAGCTACGGCCTTCGGCCTACTTGCACATCTTACAGTACATTTATAATAAATACATGTGTTATATTTCAACGATGACCCCTCCGGGTTCATAACAGGGATTGACCAACCTGAGTACCGGGCATGTCATGTATCCCCAAGGGGCTCCTTCCTGGACATGTTTCACCCCATGTCCAGGTCAGCGTCCACCGGGTTCAACCATGGTGTCCCCACTCTAGGAGCCATTTTAACCCCTGCTTCTGACCTTCGTTACATACGCCTCAACGGGCCCTGTGGGTCCCAATGGCGGTACCTGCCGCCTGGCTTTAGTCACCCAGCTCGATGACATAACATTACCCCGTAGTCAGGATTCCTGCCTGACCGGGCCTTACATACCATGTGTGATCCATCATTCAAACGTCCATGGATCACATACATTTCTTCCACACGCTCACAGCCCATCATCCATGGACTGTGGCTCCTCCATGGCCCATTACAGGGACTGGCAAACCATAGTACACGGGAACCTCATCCGTTACCTTCTAGGAGCCCTATTACCCCTGTGTCTGGCACCACAGGCACACCCACACCATTAGAGGCCGTGGTTGAGGGACGGGTACCCTCTGCAAGCAGCAGGGCAAGCCTCCCTCTCGTCCCCACGGGACGGAACGCCTCCAACATCATCCATACTGGCTGGGTCACTTTCTCCCCACATTATTATACAATGTTCTTACATAGGTCATCATCTTACATTCAGGGCAATTGCCTAAGCCCCTACATACATCAACGGGTCCTTTACCGACTGCCTAGTCGGACCCAATAGCGGTTATGCCCGCCTGGCATTACTCACACACAGCTCACTCCGTTACACGGGAACCGCTGTCTTACCGGGCACGGATCCGGGTCTCGCTACCTGTGTAACGGGTCCACCAAGCGTCCCCCAAGGGCTACTTTCCCGGACGTGTTTCACCCCACGCCGGACCAGTATCCACCGGGTTCAGCCACGGCTTCCCCACCAGGTGCTATCACAACCTCGGACCTCGGCACCGGCATGGAGCTAGCATGCTCCCTTCATTCACACAGCCTCTGGACTGCTCTGCACTTGGCTGGTCTCAGCACGATCTCCAGTCCCTCACACAGACTGGCTCTGCTCAGCTCTCAGGCTGGTAATCAGCCCACATCCTCTCAGGCTGCTGTCTAGCTGAGCATGAATCTCTCAATCACTCAGCTGGCTGACCTCTTATCGTGCCGGCCACACCCACACTGGACACACCCCCTTAGCTGCTGGTAATCAGCCTTTCACACAGCGCAGGTTAACTCCCTGTGTTCCAGGTTGTCAGCACTCGGCCCTTACATCCCTTTCCTCATGGACTCCTCGATCTTATGAGCCACTCATTAGTAACATGAAACCTTGTGTTCAAAGTTGGTTCACACAGCATTATCACAGTCAACCCGGCCAGTGTGCACAGGATCCTCCTGATCCTGCATGTGATTCGTCCCGGCCATGAGGATCATGCCGGCGGTGCCTCACAAAATATACAAAAGAAAAACTGTTATTTGTTTCCATGCTTTTTATTTTTGTTATAAAAATAATTAAAAAAATACAAGGAATAAAACAATTCCACACATATTTACAATAGGCTGCAGTGGGGGGCTGCGTGTGTGTGAGTGGCATGTCCTTCTTGTGTGACTAGCATTTCAGCACTCACTCAGCAGTCTGTCTGCACTGTCGGAAAATACCTGGCACTGCCTGTGTATGTCCCTGGTACATTTGCCACACGTGTATTTGTAGCAGTCAACACATCTCTCAGTTGCACAATTGTTCGTGCATCGATGGTTGACCTGACACTTCGCCCTTTTGCCAGGGCTGGGTGTGGAAGGTTGTTGCCGAAGGAGTTTCTACTTGCGTGCCTTCTTTTCAGTCACATGACAGCCACCTAAATCTTTTGCAAGCTCAACCTGGAAGTCCACCCGTCTCTCCTGCACCCCGGTGCATGCCTGACAATGAACATGATTATTCAGTGCTGCCATGTCAGTCATGTTGTAGAACACGGCGACTGGCCATCTCCGTGTTCCTGCATGCACGCTGTACTTCCGCACCATTTGGTCCATTAGATCCACACCGCACTTTGTGTGGTTGTGTTGTGTGACCGTGTTTGGCTTCCTTTTGTTGGCATCCTCAGTCTCAACCATGCTGTGCATGCTGCTGAGAATGTAGACGGCTTTCTTTCATTTGGGTGCATACACTGTCAGAGTGGCACCAGTGGTTGAAAACACCTGAGTGGTGAATTCAGTGCGGTCCATCTGTCTAGCGGATTGAGGAATTTCCCGGCAATCTTGTTGACTGTGCCAAGGATAGTGGTTTTTCGGCTAAGCAGTCGTTGTGCAAGTGACAATGATGTAAAGAAATTGTCCGTAATTACAGTTCTGCCCTTGTCCATGAATGGTTCCATCAGCCTCATCACTACAGTTTCGGACAGTCTCTCCCCGCTGGGACGACTTTGGTCCTTGCCAAGATAGGGGAGGACATCACAGATGTACTTTGATTTCAAGTCGCAAGCAACCCAAAACTTGATGCCAAACTTGTCTGGTTTTGTTGCAATGTATTGCAGAAAACAGCAGTGAGTCTTTGACGGGAAAAGCTGGTCATCAATAGTGATGTGTCGACCAGGGTTGTAGGAGCGATGCAGTTGGTGACAAATGATCTCCACACATCGGAGATTGCAGCAAACTTATCGGTCTCCCCTCCTCACTGCGTGTGAACATGTCATCAAAGCATAAGTGTTGCATGATGTCTTGGAAGCGGTTTCGGGTCATAGTTGCAATGATCCTTGGGTTTGCCAGGTTTGCTGACCAGCTGTCACATAGTGATGGAACCTTGGTCACCCCCGCAAGATAAAGACTGAAATAAATGCCATTAGTTCCGGGAGACACATGAAACAAATCCACCTGCTCCGTGTGACGTGTATGTTGAGTAGTCCATTCTTGAATGCTATGAAGCATGTCAAGAGTGATAAAACAGAGGAAGCTCTGAAGGCGACTCCGGACACTTCGTCTGGCCTTAGCACTTGGCTCTCCATCTGTAGAGTACGGTTCTATTGGGGTGAAATTGAGACGTTTCCCCACTTGTACTTCACGCCACACTGTGCCATCTTTTGCGGTCTCTGTCGGCTCACTCACCAACCGAGCTCCTTTTTTGGTAGAGGAGGAGTCTTCTCATCTGCAAGATAAATAATTTCAAATTAACATTTTGTTTTGGTTCTAAATAAGGCTAGGTTCACATTTGAGAGAATTTCAGTTCCCTGCGAATCCAGCAGGGAACTTAGAAATTTTCTCAGCCTCCGCATTTCCCCGCATCCGGGAGAGCGGGGAACGTGATCCCTAGCAACCCGCTGTGTTTACTGGTTACCAGCTACACATCGGGCTGTGTGGTGTGCCAATCACACCCCTGCATCCCCCCTCCCCAGGGAATGCATCTTGAGGAGTTCTCTGTGCGGGGGGAGATGGGGGCTGCGAATCACACTCCCCGCAGCCCGCTGTGTAGCTGGTAACCAGTTAACACAGTGGGTTGCTAGGGACCGCGTCTCCACATGCGGGGAACATGCGGAGGCTGAGAAAATTCTGCGTTTCCTGCTGGATTCGCAGGGAACTGAAATTCTCTCAATGTGAACCTAGCCTAAAAAAGATAGTCAGGAAATAAAAATAGGTAATTTGAAAAATCTAACTTGAAGACAGCTCAGAGTCCGAATCCGGTTGAAGGACTATGTCTTCTCCATCTGAGTCAGAAGGGTTGGTGTTGCTCAGGATCAGTTCCAATTCCTGTTGAATGGTGTGCCTTCTCTGCATTGTTTCTTGTGAACAAAATAGGTGAAGCAGTCACCTATTTATCCCCCACAGCACAAAAGGCTGCATGCAAATTTGCTAAGGTGTTAGCAACCTTATGCATATCCCCTGCACAACAATGCAGCTGGGGGGTGGGCAGACACACTCAGGAGCAGATTACATTCTTTTGTTTACACTCTCTTATAAGACCTTTGTTTAGGTCGATCAACACACTTGTCCCCTGCAGATTCCTCAGGCAATGGCCACATTTACAAATGAAAGGATGCTAATTGGCGCCATCAGAGTTGTCAGTTTGGACTAAGGGTCATTTGACCCTCTTTTGGGACTTCAGGGGGAGCTCGAAATTTCTGGGACTTCTAGTGTTAATAATCTTCATGAATATGGTTTTAAGTAGTCTGAGGGGTGCAGTTTTTGGAATAGTGTCACTTTTGGGTGTTTTCTGTCATATAGGCCCCTCAAAGTGCCTTCAAATGTGATGTGGTCATGAAAAAAAAGTGGCTTTGTAAATTTTGTTTAAAAATGAGAAATTGCTGATGAAATTTGAACTCTTCTAACTTTCTAACAAAGAAAAATTTTGTTTCCAAAATTGTGCTGATGTAAAGTAGACATGTGGGAAATGTTGTTGACTATTTTGAGTCACATAACTCCCTGGTTTGACGAAATAAAAATTAAAAATGTGAAAACTGCAAAATTTTCTAAATTTTTGACAAGGTTACGAATTCTTCACAAATAATTGCAAAAAATATCGTCCTACGTTTACCACTAACATGAAGCCCAATATGTCACGAAAAAAAATCTCAGAACCGCTAGGATCCGTTGAAGCGTTCTACAGTTATTATCTCATAAAGGGACACTGGTCAGAATTGGAAAAAATGGTCTGGTCATTAAGCTGCAAAGTGACTCGGTCCTTAAGGGGTTAAATACAATACATCACAACACAAGCACAAAAGAAAAAGCAGAATGGATTTCAATAAAGGTCTCTGGATACACTTTACTTCTCCAGGTTCTACAGGTTCGGTTCACTCATACCTAGTCCCCATGTACTGATTCTTTTCTTACAAGTTGTGCACGATACTATTCCAGTCTCAGTGTGGTCTCTGTGGGCCTAGAGACCCTTAAAGTACATTCTACATTTTCTTTCATCATATGCCTGCCCAGCCTGCAGTATATGTGTATGATGCATAAGTACTTAGGATCTGTTCACTCTTGCTCTTGGGAGTCATAAGTGGACAGTGAAGGAAGTACAGGTGCCAGCTTCACTGCCACTGAAATGAGTGGGAGAGTGGTGCTGCTACGGCACTTCCTTCTCTTCTGTTGGGCAATGACATCACTATGGAGACACAAAGGTCATTTTTGAAATTTGCCTCAATAAAAGTGTATTTTAAGTTTATCTAAAGTATTACAATGCCCTGTTGTTAATAAACTGTTGTTATCGTGTTCATGTGGGCAACTTTCTATGAGGGCAAGTTTCCATATGGGCAGTTTTCTATGTGAGCAATTTTCTGTGTAGACAATTTTCTGTGGGGGCAACTGTCCTTGTGGGCAGTTTTCCTGTGGGAATTCATGGCTGTGGTCAGTTATCTGTGGCCATGTTTCATGGAACCGGTTCGGACATCTTAAGGAAACATTTCTATTTTGAAATGTTGACTCTTTCAACCCTTGATGCATATGTTATGTGCAATTGTTTTACATGAAAATGTCTGTTTTATATAAGATGTTTTATCATTTGTAAATCTGGAGTTTGTCCATGAAACTTGAACTACTGAACATTGGAGATTGTAATCCTATGCTGGAGGTATAATTATATAAAGAAGGTCAAAACAGATTGATTTTCCAAATGTTACTTGTTTGACTTTAAATAGAAAAATAGACATTTGAAAACAACAAAGTATTTCGGTGAAAAAGTACTTTTTTTAAGAGTATCATATAACAGATAACCAACAAATAAGCTTCCACGTCCTACAGTCCAGCAATACTAGTTGACAGGTGTGATTAGGAGCATGACAATAATGTTATTCCAGATGGGACGCAGACAGTTCTCATTTGGCTCATGATGTTATGATGTTAGGCAAGGTAGTTAACAAGTCTGTTTTTCATGCTGTCGTAAAGATGTTAAATACATGGAAATTCAAGTTTAAATAACAATGTTCTATAGCCGGTTTGGTTCAGAGACAAAAACATTTGAACTTAACTTATTTTGTGATGTTGAAAACAAATATGATGTTTAAATTTGCTGATTGGCTTTAATTTTCAAGATCTAGAGAAGGTTGTAGTTTCTTATGACACCTTTCATTCAGGCTTATAGAAAAATTGAGTCTTTATTGTTTCATCATCATCATTATTGCATTGGACAGACCATCAGCAGATTTGGCTTTCAGTACCATCTTTATGCTGATGACACACAACTATACACTTCAGCCCCTGACCTTACCCCTGCGGTATTAAAGAACACCAATGACTGTCTAGCTGCAGTTTCCAATATCATGTCCACTCTCTATTTGAAACTAAACCTTTCCAAAACTGAACTTCTTCTGCTCCCCCCATCCACTAACCTCCCTAAATCGGACATCTCTCTCTCAGTTTGCGGCACCACGATAACGCCTAGGCAGCAGGCTCGTTGTCTGGGTGTTATGTTTGACACCGATCTCTCCTTCTCCTCCCACACACAATGTCTCGTCCGCTCCTGTCGCTTACACCTGAAGAATATCTCTAGAGTCCGCCCCTTTCTCACCATGGAAACAACAAAAACCCTCACTGTGGCCCTAATCCATTCCCGCCTTGACTATTGCAATTCTCTATTAAGTGGCCTCCCCCTCACCAGACTTTCTCCTCTCCAGTCCATCCTTAATGCAGCAGCCAGGATCACCCACCTGGCCAATCGTTACTCAGATGCCTCTGCTCTCTGCCAGTCATTGCACTGGCTGCCCGTATACTACAGGATCAAATTCAAATTGCTTGTTCTCACCCACAAAGCTCTTCACAGTGCAGCACCCCCCTACCTCTCCTCCCTCATCTCTGTCTATCACCCCACCCGCTCTCTACGTTCCTCAAATGACCTTCGACTAACATCCGTACTAATCCGATCCTCCCACTCCCGACTCCAAGACTTCTCCAGAGCTGCACCAAAACTCTGGAATGCTTTACCCCAAGAAATCAGGACTATCCACAACTTGCATGGCTTCAGGCGATCCCTAAAAACGCATCTTTTTAAGGCGGCCTATCATACTCCCTAATAGAAGTCCATTGTACTGTAGACAGTGAATGGGCTATCCCTCTGGACATTACTCTTCTACAAACTCCACCAAACCAAAAAGGTCTACACAGATTGTATAATGACCATCCATGTAAGCTTAGTCCTATGCCCCACTTCCTCAAGATGCCTGGACCATCAGTGCAATAAGCCCCTGTACCTTGTGCAACCTCTATCCCGCTTTAGATTGTAAGCTCTTTTGAGCAGGGTCACCTTCATTTCTTGCTTTATTTATTGTATTTTCTTTTTTACATTGATTCTATGCCTATTGTTTTGTATCCAATTATTGTACTATATTTGTTCTCTACTGTAATTACTTACTGTATTATATTTTCTGTACTCTAACCCTACATTGTAAAGCGCTGCGGAATATGTTGGCGCTATATAAATAAAGCATTATTATTATTATTATTATTGTTAGTAGCTAGCCTATTACATCATTCATTTAGCTTATTGAGCCTTCAGCATTCTGTCATCTTAGGGTGACCAATCAAAAAATGACAACTCAGCTCCGATAATGTAATCCTAATTACAAATGCATTAGCTTCTTTTATAAATCCTCTCTGTATCAGGTAGTTCTAGGATTTCTTAGTTTAGTTTCTTAGCATACTGACATGCTTTTATATGTTTTTGCAGATATGTCTCATTCTTGCATTAATAAAACGCATAGTTTTTTCTACATTTGCAGAAAAGTCACTTTTGCTTCACAAAGACAAAACTTTACTACAATGATGAGGAAAGCTACAAACCTGAATTTTGGATGTAGAATATGAGATCTAGACAAGACATGGCCTCCACACATGTACTGCATGGGATGTGTATCACATCTTACCCAGTGGTTGCACGGGAAGAGATAATCTTTGCCTTTTGCAGTCCCAATGATCTGGAGAGAGCAAACTGGTCACACTACCAATTGTTATTTCTGTATGGTGCTCCCCATTAGGAATGAAGGAATGAAGTTGTAAGGAAGAAGAAATGAACTTTACAGTATCCAAATATTCCATTTCCAATACGCCCAATTCCACACACAAAAGAACTGCCTGTTCTAAAAGCACCAGAAGCAGTTTCAGTCGAGTCAAGTGAGGAAGAAGAGTGCACTTGGTGTCATGAAGCATATTCCTCTCAGGATCCAGAGTTTCTGTCAGCAACCTCAACCTTACAACAGAAAGTGAACTCAACAATCTTCCTAAAGATTTGGATATGCCCAAGAATAAAAATGGTTTAAGACTACAGCAGTGGAATCTAGCAGGCGATTTTTGGATTTTGTTGTTCCACAGCTGTGATAAAGAAATTATCCACTACGTCTTCCTTGAGGGCAATCTTGTGGCATGCAACAACGTCAACAGTTTAATAGACAATGTTCATCGATTCATCCAAATCAAGCCTAAAAATAGTCTTGCAGCATAATGACAATGCCTTCAATTCCAGATACGGTAGTTATGCAGTCCACATAAGAGAAACTGATGATAACATAAAACAGCTGTAGAGGTGCGTGAACTGTGACTAACATTTGTGGCTTCTCAGTGGTGACTTAAAGGTGGTTGCCCTCTTACTTAATCTCCAGGGTGGATATGTGGCACCCCTGAGGGTCCAGTGACCACAGAGGTACTGCACCTCAGCCAGAGGTGTGGTACCCAACTCTCGGGTAAGAAGGGGGCACTACCCAGTACCCACACACTAGCATCTGACACCACACCACTCAAAGCCAGGGGACCTCGGTGGACGCTATTTAGGGAGGGCCCCAACTCAGGTTGGAGGGGGGAACTAGGTAGAGGGTGTGGGTGGAGGAAGTCAAAAAGGGAAGGACACCCGGAAGGAGAGAAAGTTGGGAGAACGTGAGGAAAACGTTAGTTAGTCAGAGTGAGAAAAAGACGTTAGACGGAGACTGAGTGAGGCATCCTGGGAACTGGAGCCAGGGAGAGGCTCGTCCCAGGACTAAGAGAGGAGTCTGCTAAAGGGAGCAGGCAGGACCGAGGAAGGTTACCAGGGGCACGGGAAGTGGGAAACCCACCCGTGGCGCCCCTATCCACGCCGAACGGAGTTGGGTGGAGGGATTGGAGTCTCAGAGGGGACCGACCCCAGACTAGCAGAGAGACTTAAGGCCTCAACTAGCTAACCGGAGGCTGCGGTATGGCAGGGCAGGAGGGCTAGAGCCAGCGCAGAGAGATGACCCGGAGAGGTATATCAGAAGGGGGTCCCGGTAAAGTGCACCCAAGCTACACTAGAGTTGGCTGGACCACCGACCTGGAGGACACAGCACCCGGCTGGCTGTTGTAACCTGGAGACTGTGAGTAAAGTGTGAAGACTGCACCCTCCTGTGTCCTCAAATTATTTACTTCATCACTTGTCCTTTTCTTCCACTGATACCATCATTTAAAAAGATATTAAAACTGCCCTGGGGCCCCGTGTAATGGTGGATACCTTTCCATGTATACTATGCCCTTTAATGTATTGTAAGTTAAACTGTAACAATATGTTCCTGGACTATAATGTAATCAATCATTGGTTATCAACTAATGGGGGATTGTGTATTTGTTCCTGTCAGCAGGAGGTGACTCCAATAAACAAACCTGTAAGAGACAGAATGGTGCCAGGAGGTTTCTAGAATTTTCTCTATAAACTTCTCCATGTAGCCACATACTCAAATGTGGGTGTAAACCCTCCCCCCTCCAGAGGGGTGGATACACAGGCCCAAGACAATACTCATATTTTAGGATCAGGCAGTTAGTTGAATGCTGAAGTGGAAGAGGCTGAGATCTTAGCTTAGGCAAGATCTTAGTGCCCGTGGGATTGTGCGGTGTCCTTCATCAGTTGGATCCACTGGACTCTATCTGGACTATTTCTTCCGTTAACCTGGCATCAGGTTTGCCGCGGGGTGCCCCCGGATCTGTTCCCTTTGTGTGGACTCATTGTGGACTCGACAGAATTTTCTTCATTTGTGCGGTTCCATTTTCGCTGTTCAATAAAACTGGTTGGATCGATCATCAGCCTGGTGTCCCTTCCTGCTCTGTCACACACTTCGTCACACCCCGCTCTACCCGTTGAGAGCTGTAACATCATTGCTGCATCACCAACTGCCCGAGTGGATGTGATTCGCAGCTTCAGCCATCCATTGCCAATTACCACGGGTGATGTCACGACTTAATCCCTTTTAAACTTTTCACTCATTTTTTATGACACAGCAAGGGCCACAGAACCGGGTCACGGCACTGTGACATTCCCCAAAAAGAACCGACAGGTCCAGCTCCAAGTACCCCATGGCCCTGGTGGAGGGCGTGTCAAATACACAAAGTACTGCTGCCTTCTGTGTGAGTGGGATTTTCTTGAAAGAGAATATCACTACAATAAAAGAGACCGGCCTTTCCAACATTTACTTCAGTCAGAGAGTAAACATGTCCTGTTGACCCACATAAATTTTCTTACCCACCAATGCATATGAAGTTGAGCCTTATGAAGTACTTTGTAAAGCAGTGGATTAAAAGGAAAAAGCATTCAAGTATCTCATTGTTAGGTTTCCAAGGTTAAGTGAAACAAAGATAAAGGAAGGTGTCTTCACTAGACCTCAGATGCCACAGTCCCGAACAGTGCCCTGGAATGGGCATCTAGCACCTCCCAGTAGTTATTAAGTCAAGCCTCTCCCACATCGGGTACACCTGGGTCCGCCTATGGTCCAGTGGGTTCACTCCTTGTAACATGTCCTTAAAGATTAATTTCTTACTTTTACATCTACACTTTTTTCCACCAAACTGCTGATATTTTACCAAGATATTGCTGCTATGAAAAAAGATGTTAAGGAAAATGGAATCCATGAATGTTTTTTGATTACTGTTGGACAATTGTAAGGCTAGGGTCAGACCAGCGTCAGCCATAAGACTGATGAATCAGCTTGAAACTTAGAATTTTTCAGCCTTAGCGCATAACCTTAACGTAATGTAACGCTGTGCTCAGGCTGCATATTCATCCCTACAGTTACCAGTAAACAAGTGAAGCCGGCAGCTTCAATCTTAAGGACCGGATATGCGCTTTTGCTGAGCGCACAGGAAAATGCTGCATACCACGCTTCCTGTGCACTTCTGGTCTTTTGGAGTGAAGTTGCCTGCTGCACTTGTTTACCAGTAACCATAGAGATGAATATGCAGCCTGGGCACAGTGTTACATTACGTTAACGCTATACGCTCAGGCTGCCAAATTCTAAGTTGTAAATGGATTCGTCAGCCTACTGGCTGATGCTGGTGTAACCCTAGCCTAAGAGATGGTCCAATGCAGGAGTACAAGAGACAAGCAAAAAAGAGTTGTCACTTAAATAAAACCTGTGACCTACCTAAAGCCCCACAGGATATCACTACCTGTTCCTGCATCTTCATATTACTACTCTAACTATCCCTTTCTGTCCTAAATCTGACCTGTAACTGTGTAAGAAAAGGGTTTTGATACTCACTCATTACTGTTAACCCCTTCACCCCCGGGCCTATTTTGACCCTAATGACCAGGCCATTTTTGTCAATTCTGACCAGTGTCCCTTTATGGGGTAATATCTCTGGAACGCTTCATTGGATCCGAGCGATTCTGAGATTGTTTTTTCGTGACATATTGGGCTTCATGTTAGTATTAAATTTAGGTCGATAATTTTTGCGATTATTGGTGAAAAAATTAAAAATTTGGCAAAATTTTTGAAAATTTTGCAATTTTCAAATTATGAATTTTTATTCTGCTAAACCAGAGAGGTATGTGCCACAAAATAGTTAATAAATAACATTTCCCACATGTCTACTTTACATCAGCACAATTTTGGGAAAAAAAAAATTTTTTGTTTGGACGTTATAAGGGTTCAAAGTTCATCAGCAATTTTTCATTTTTCCAGCAAAATTTACAAAACCATTTTTTTTTGTGACCACATCACATTTGAAGTCCCTTTGAGGGGTTTACATGACAGAAAACACCCAAAAGTGACACCATTTCAAAAACTGCACCCCTCAAGCTACTCAAAACTACATTCAAGAAGATTATTAACCCTTCAGGTGCTTCACGGGAACTAAAGCAAAGTGGAAGGAAAAAATGGTAATTTTAATTTTTCCAACAAAAATGTTCTTTTAGCCTCAATTCTTTCATTTTCACATGGGCAACAGGATAAAATGGATCCTAAAAATTGTTGGGCAATTTCTCCTGAGTACATCGATATCTCATATGTGGTCATAAACCACTGTTTGGGCGCAGGGCAGGGCTCAGAAGGGAGGGAGGGCAATTTGACTTTTGGAGCTAATTTTCCGTTCAAAAAGTCAAATGGCGCTCCTTCCCTTCTGAGCCCTGCTGTGTGCCCAAACAGTGGTTTATGACCACATATGAGGTATCGGTGTACTCAGGAGAAATTGCCCAACAATTTTTAGCATCCATTTTATCCTGTTCCCCATGTGAAAATGAAAAAGTTTAGGCTAAAAGAAAATTTTTGTAGAAAAAAAAGTACTTTTTCATTTTTACGGATGAATTTGTGAAGCACCTGGGGGTTCAAAATGCTCACCACCCATCTAGATAAATTCCCTGGGGGTCTAGTTTCCAAAATGGGGTCACTTGTGGGGGAGCTCCAATGTGTAGGCACACAGGGCTCTCCAAACGCGACATGGTGTCCGCTAACAATTTGAGCTGATTTTTCAGTCAAATTGTTAGCGGACACCATGTTGCATTTGGAGAGCCCCTGTGTGCCTAAACATTGGAGCTCCCCCACAAGTGACCCCATTTTGGAAACTAGACCCCCCAGGGAACTTATCTAGATGGGTGGTGAGCATTTTGAATACCCCAGTGCTTCACAAATTAATCTTTTATAATGAAAAAAAAAAATTTTGTAGAAAAAAAAGTACTTTTTCATTTTTACGGATGAATTTGTGAAGCACCTGGGGGTTCAAAATGCTCACCACCCATCTCGATAAATTCCCTGGGGGGTCTAGTTTCCAAAATGGGGTCACTTGTGGGGGAGCTCCAATGTGTAGGCACACAGGGGCTCTCCAAACGCGACATGGTGTCCGCTAACAATTTGAGCTGATTTTTCAGTCAAATTGTTAGCGGACACCATGTTGCATTTGGAGAGCCCCTGTGTGCCTAAACATTGGAGCTCCCCCACAAGTGACCCCATTTTGGAAACTAGACCCCCCAGGGAACTTATCTAGATGGGTGGTGAGCATTTTGAATACCCCAGTGCTTCACAAATTAATCTTTTATAATGAAAAAAAAACATTTTGTAGAAAAAAAAGTACTTTTTCATTTTTACGGATGAATTTGTGAAGCACCTGGGGGTTCAAAATGCTCACCACCCATCTAGATAAATTCCCTGGGGGGTCTAATTTCCAAAATGGGGTCACTTGTGGGGAGCTCCAATGTGTAGGCACACAGGGGCTCTCCAAACGCGACATGGTGTCCGCTAACAATTTGAGCTGATTTTTTAGTCAAATTGTTTTCGGACACCATGTTGCATTTGGAGAGCCCCTGTGTGCCTAAACATTGGAGCTCCCCCACAAGTGACCCCATTTTGGAAACTAGACCCCCCAGGGAACTTATCTAGATGGGTGGTGAGCATTTTGAATACCCTAGTGCTTCACAAATTAATCTGTAAAAATGAAAAAAGAAAATGTTTATGGAAAAAAAAGTACTTTTTCATGTTTACGGATGAATTTGTGAAGCACCTGGGGGTTCAAAATGCTCACCACACATCTATATAAGTTCCCTGGGGGCTCTAGTTTCCAAAATGGGGTCACTTGTGAGGGAGCTCCAATGTTTAGGCACACAGGGGCTCTCCAAACGCGACATAGTGTCCGCTAACAATTTGACTGAAAAATTAGCTCCAATTGTTAGCGGACACCATGTCGCGTTTGGAGAGCCCCTGTGTGCCTAAACATTGTAGCTCCCCCACAAGTGACCCCATTTTGGAAACTAGACCCCCCAGGGAACTTAGCTAGATGGGTGGTGAGCATTTTGAACACCCCGGAGCTTCACAAAATAATCTGTAAAAATAAAAAAAGAATTTTTTTGTGGAAAAAAAGTACTTATTCAATTTTACAGATGAATTTGTGAAGCACCTGGGGGTTCAAAATGTTCACAACTAATCTAGATACGTTCCCTGGGAGGTCTAGTTTCCAAAATGGGGTCACTTGTGGGGGAGCTCCAATGTTTAGGCACACAGGGGCTCTCCATACGCGACATGGTGTCCGCTAACTATTGGAATTGTTAGCGGACACCATGTCGCGTATGGAGAGCGCATGTGTACCCAAACATTTGAGCTACCCCACAAGTGACCTCATTTTGGAAACTAGACCCCCCAAGGTATGTATCTAGATGCATAGTGAGCACTTTGAACCCCAGGTGCTTCACAAATTGATCCGTAAGAAGGAAAAAGTACATTTGTTTTCACACAAATTTTCTTTTTTCATTTTACGGATCAATTTGTGAAGCACCTGGGGGTTCAAAGTGCTCACTATGCATCTAGATATGTTCCTTGGGGGGTCTAGTTTCCAAAATGGGGTCACTTGTAGGGGAGCTCCAATGTTTAGGCACACAGGGGCTCTCCATACGCGACATTGTGTCCGCTAACTATTGGAATCATTAGCGGACACCATGTCGTGTATGGAGAGCCCCTGTGTGCCCAAACATTGGAGCTCCCCCACAAATGACCCCATTTTGGAAACTAGACCCCCCAAGGAATGCATCTAGATGCATAGTGAGCACTTTGATCCCCCAGGTGCTTCACAAATTGATCCGTAAGGAAAAAGTACATTTGTTTTCACACAAATTTTCTTTTTTCATTTTTACGGATCAATTTGTGAAGCACCTGGGGGTTCAAAGTGTTCACTATGCATCTAAATAGAGCGAAGCTTTTTTTTTCTAGGACTAATTTTAGAAAAAAAATGGCGTAGGGCTCCGCCATATTTTTGGTCCAGCCAGGTACAACTTGGCAGCTACGGACTGCCAGCAACCCCCAGCTGCCTCATTGTACCTGGCTGGCAACCAAAAATACAGCAAAGCCCATTTTTATTTTTTTTCTAGGACTAATTCTAGAAAAAAAATGGCGTGGGGCTCCGCCATATTTTTGGTCCAGCCAGGTACAACTTAGCAGCTACGGATTGCCACCAACCCCCAGCTGCCTTGTTGTACCTGGCTGGCCACCAAAAATACAGCAAAGCCCTTTTTTTTCTTCTAGAACTAATTTTAGAAAAAAAATGACATGGGGCTCCGCCATATTTTTGGTCCAGCCAGGTACAACTAGGCAGCTGGGGGCTGGAATCCGCAGCATGGAGAGGCCCAAGCGTTCTGGGCCCCCCATGCTGCGAATTGCAGCCCGCAGCCGCCCCAGAAAATGGCGCATTCATTGAAGCGCCATTTTCTGGCGCTGTACCCAGACTCTTCCAGCTGCCCTGGTGCCGGTGGCAAACTGGGTAATAAAGGGCTTAATGCCAGCTTTTTATTGTCAGCTGGCACTAAGCCCGAGATTCATAATATAGGGCCAATGTTAGACCCGCCATTAGGAATCTCTGGTAAATAGTCAGAAAATACACACAGAGAAAAATCTTTTTATTTGAAAAAAAAACACAAACAAAATTCGGACTCCATCTTTATTATAAAGATCCGACGTAGTCCACAACGAAGGTCCCACGACGCTCGATCGCCTATGACGTAGTCCACAACGAAGGTCCCATGGCGCACGATCGCCTCCGACGTAGTCCACAACGAAGGTCCCACGACGCTCGATCGCCTCTGGTCAATCCAGAGACTGCAGCAAGGGATGAAGTGTCCTCTTCTTACAGTCTCTGGGGTCAGAGTTATGGTGCACTGTATGACAATGATCTGTCATACAGTGCACCATGACTATGATCCCAGAGACTACAACAAGAGGACACTTGATCCCTTGTTGCACCCATCCATCCACCTATGCACCCATCATCCACGCACGCACACGTCTATGCACACACACATCTATGCACGCACACGTCCACACACATGTCCACACACGCACACGTCTACGCACACATCCATCTATGCACACATCCACGCACGCACACGTCTATGCACACACACATCTATGCACGCACACGTCCACACACATGTCCACACACGCACACGTCTACGCACGCACACGTCTACGCACACTCACGTCCACGCACGCTCATGTACGCTCACGTCCACGCATGCACCCCCTATCCATTCACCCACCATCAATTCATTCATTCATACATACATACATACATAGATACATACACATACATACATACATACACATACATAGATACAAACATACACATACATACATACATACATACACACATACATACACATACATACATGGATACATACACATACATACATACATAGATATACATACATACACATACATGCATGCATGCATGCATACATACACATGCATGCATACATACACATGCATGCATACACACACATGCATGCATACACACACATGCATGCATACACACACATGCATGCATACATACACATGCATGCATACATACACACACATGCATGCATACACACACATGCATGCATACACACATGCATGCATACACACACATGCATGCATACACACATGCATGCATACACACACATGCATGCACACACACATGCATGCATACACACACATGCATGCATACACACACATGCATGCATACACACACATGCATGCATACATACACATGCATGCATACATACACATACATGCATACATACACATACATACTTACCTCCCTCGTTCCACCGATGAGCAGGAGGAGGCCGGGAGAGGAGGCGGGGCCACAGACCGGGCAGAGAAGGAGGAGCTGCAGCAGCGGCAGCGGCGGCGGCGGCAGCAGCGGCGGGTGCACGGAAGTGTGCAGCCCGCCGCAGGAGGTGAGGAGGGGGGCCAGGCACAGGGCCCGGAGGTGGGGGCAGCCTGGGGGGGAGCAGTGGAGCAGGGGACCAGGCAGTGTTGCTGGCGGGCGCACGCGGGTGCAGCCCGCCGGCACATACATTGTAATAGAGGGGGGCGGGCGGTTGGGGGGGACGGCGGGGGGGCCCTGGACAGTCCTGGAGAGTCCTGGAGCTGGAGGGGGCTGAGGAGGGGTAGGCACTTGCCGATCCGCCCCTCCAGATCTGATTGGAGAGCTCCAATCAGATCTGGAGGGGTGAATCCCTGTGATTCCCTCCGATCGGCAGTTTCACTTTTAAACTGCCGATCGGAGGGGTCCTGGGCACGGGGGGGTTAATCCACCCCCTGTGGGGTCATCTGCAGGTTGTCACAGAGCAGCAGCATCTGTGACACCTGAGCGACCCGGCTCACAGGGGGTGCAGGAGCTCAAATCTGCCAGGACGTTGTGCAACGTCCTGTGTCGGGAACGGGCAGAAACACAGGACGTTGCACAACGTCCTATGTCGGGAAGGGGTTAATGATCCGAGGAGCTACCATTGCTTGCCCCCCTGGGCATCCTCTGTATGTCCCCTTCACCAACTCCTTTTTTGTGTATCATGCCCCGATGGGCGTCATGTTGACTTCCCAATGCGCGCTCCCCCCGCCTGGCTGGTCCGTCTGCAGAGTTCCGGGTATGATGCCAAACGCGTAATTTCAGGTACTCCGTAGGCCGACTTCAGGCTGAGCAGTACACATGCTCTGTGGAGCACAGTACATCAGCTCTTCTGTGATGAGCTGTCATATGTGAATCCCCAGAGTGATGCACACTGCTTAGCCTGAAGTCAGCCTATGGAGTACCTGAAATGACGCGCATTGGGAAGTCAACATGATGCCCATTAAGGCGTGATACACAAGAAAGGAGGTGGAGAAGGGGACATACAGAGGACGCCCAGAGGGTCTAGCAATGGTAGCTCCCCGGATCATTAACATAGTAATGAGTGAGTATCAAAACCCTTTTCTTATACGGTCACAGGTCAGATTAAGGACAGAAAGGGATAGTTAGAGTAGTAATAGGAAGCTGCAGGGACAGGTAGTGATAGCCTGGGAGGCTTTAGGTAGGTGACAGGTTCCCTTTAATGAAGACCAAGTTTCGAAGTACAGTTTTTGTACCTGTTTATAATTTTGCAATTGTATTTAGACATTTTTTAGTTAGGGCCGCTTTACACACACCAACTTCTGTAACCAACTTCTGAACAGATCTCTGGTTGCAGAGAAATCATGGACACATTGCTCCATTTGTACACAGCCACAAAATGGAACAATATGTCCATGATTTCACTGCAACCAGAGATCTGTTCAGAAGTTGGTCACAGAAGTTGGTGTGTGTAAAGCGGCCCTCAGTTATTTGAAAGGTTGCTATATTTCTGCTAAATAAATATTAGGAAATTAGCATAACAAAATATTCTGCATCTTTATATTTACAAAAATAATGTTTCAAAGTATTGACATTTTTATGCATTAATTATATGTAGCAGTAAAAGGAAACTTTTTTGATATCACAGAAACAAGAGCCGACTACATTTATTAAATACTTCTGACTTGTTTTAAGACAATGGCATGGTAATCAAGGCATGTGTTCTTTTGAATAATCTTTTGCATACTGAAGAAGAGATTATTATGTCATTGTTTTATTAGTACAACTCATATTAAAACAGCATTCCTCATATAGGTCTATCCAATTCTGAACCCTGCATTTTAGAGGAATGTATTTAATAAGTATACTATACTATGTTACAATATGCCACCTTGCTTATACAATACAATATCTACCTTTGCCGTTTTATTCTTCTCAGCATCCGCTCTGCTCACCCTTCGAGAAGACTTTCTTAAATCTGTGAAATCCAAAATAAGAATATAGTAATTGTATTTCCTTGTGCTAAGATTCATTCTTGATTGCAAGATCAGCATATGCGAATTACTCACCAATAATGGATATTGGTTGAAGAATCTCTGGAAAATGGACAATACTGTCAGTTTTGACTTTTCTTGTTTTTCCTCTGGACAATATGAGACTGTACATAGCACATAATACAGGCTAGAAGAAAAGTTAATTGTACCCTATTCATGTCTGTTAAAAAGAAAGATTATCTCTTGTTAGTTATATGATCATATATTACTATCTTAATGTTGTAATTATTGTGTATATAATGCAAAATGAAGAATTACCGTAATTAACCTTACTGAATGAATCTAAGGCTATGTTCACACTTGCGCTGCTGGCACTATGCTTTTCATTAATACCAAAAATGATCACATAATTGAAACCTTTCTTGCCTGATGAACCTTATTGAGTTATGTTATTATGTTTATAGCTTTGGAAAAAAAAATAGGTACTATTCTTTTTGTAAAAAAGAATGCACTTCTGAAAAAAGACTAAAATCCAGCTGATTATCTACACTTTGGTTCAAAATCCCTAGTTTTATCTTAAAAAAGCATAAAACAAAGTGGCACCCCCTTGCATAGTAGTATCCCTTGCATAAAAATAACATTCTAGAGTTGTGCTGACAAAGACACAAGTCTATCGATGGATGTCACTCAGGATCAAACACCCCACAGCTGATGTGGGCTGCCGTTAGTATATGCAGTAATCAATCACTCACTGTTGTTTGTAGAGTCCAGAAAGATACTTAAACATTCAATAAGATTTTCTTAAACTTGTTTAGGTGCTACCTAAAGGAAATTCTTCAAAATATAGCTTCCATACAAATGTAGTGACTTTACTAAAAGAAAAGAACAACTCATTTCCATGTAGATTGTGTTCCTTCAGCTGGCTAACCCTTTGTATGTTCCCCCGGAATGTGCATGAGCACAAGCAGTAGCTAAATCATGTTGTCCTGATAGACTGTATAATTAATTATTAGATTACAGGTTTTATTTTAGCTTTATATATATATATATATATATATATATATATATATATATATATATATGTATATTATATATATTTTGTATACACATACACATACACAGCATTTCCTTGAAAATGCAGTCCAATCTGCAGGCATCACATTATAAAGCGGGGAGAGCTGACTGGATTGACATATAGTTTTGTGAGAAAAGATTCAGTATAAGGCCAGAGACACATGATGCGAGACACATGCAACATACTCACACGTGTTTTGCATGGCTCACCCGAAATGGCCGCCATCTCTCTAGATGTGAGCGTAAAAGCTGCTTGTGTTTCTATGCAGCTGACAAGCTCCTATCGAGAGAGTCGGCGGCCATCCCTGGTGAGTCATGCGAAACTTGTGCGAGTATCTCGCATGTGTCTCTGGTGAAGGGGTGCATTCAGATGGCCGAATAAATAGGACAAGGATCGGACCACCATGCTTGTACTCGCCATGGCTCTCCTGACAAAAGCATGATAGCTTCATATAGTTCCAGTCCAAACGTAGTGGTTTGATCTTAGTCAGATGTATATGGTCATCTGCATGCACATTCACCTGTGGTTTAATCAATATGTCTGGCAGAAGAGAGGGAAAAGAAAAGAGCGCACCAATCTAAATGTAGGTGTATGGTCAGATTATAGGTATGTATAAAGGCCCCGTTACACGGCACGACATTGTTAATGATATGGCTTAAACGTCAGGGTTTGGAGTCGTTCAAGCGACTTCATTAGGGTGTCGTTGCGTGTAACACCAAGATTCAACTATGATAAGTTCACTGATCGCAGGTTTGAGAACATGTTCTCAAATCATATGATCAACGATCAGCCAACCTGGTATATCGTTGTCTGTGACACCGCGATCACGATGTTGTTTACAACTTTGCCCATTCACAGCAATGATCAGGTATCTTTCGCTGGGCTGTGCGAACGATACCTGCTCACTACATCGTTGGTGAGTCGTCCACAATATCTAGACGTGTGACATCTCACCAACGTTGTCAAAACGATGTTGGAAATGACCGCGCGCCCACGAGATCGTTGCCGACATCGTTCCAAGTCGTGCCGTGTAACGGTACCTTTAGTTACACTCACCTTTGTCAGACCTTGTTCACTTGCTTATAGATCACTTAAGACCACTAGATATCCAGAGATAGTTTTCCTTTTTGAGCGGTATGCTGCAGATTCTTGGTGGCTATTATTTAACTCAGTGAGAGTTACTATAGGGAGAATATCTAAATAAAATTTCTTCCATGCTATTTGTGCTCCCAAATAACTTGTAGATACAAGCTATAGTGTTATCCTGTATGATTCTTTATTATTTCTCCAAAAACATGTACATACAAAACGTTTCGACAATTCAAATTTCTTCCTCAGGTATGTTATTAACAAAATACCTGGAAAAGACATTTTAATTGTGGAAACGTGTTGTATGTACATGTTTCTGGAGAAACAATAAAGAATCATTCAGGATAACACTATAGATTGATTGTACAAGTTATTCGGGAGCGCTAATAGCCTGGAGGAAATTTTATTTGGTGGTTTAATCAATAACACTTCTGCTCTTTCAGTGTTTTTCTGTTTAGTGGGCAGTACTTTCAGTGACTGATAGCTATCTATATATAATTGATAGCGGTCATTACTGATAGGACTGCCCACTGGGCAGAAAACCCCAGAAAGAGCAGAGTTTTAAATTATTAAAAAACAAGTTATACTGAATCTTTTCTAACATACTGTAACTATATATCAATCTACTCAGTTCCCTCTGCTCTTTAAAGGGGTTCGCCAATAATAATGATAAAATAAATACTTTTAAATATGAAACATTTTACAAAATAACTGTATTTAGCAAAAAACTGGAGGATTGAGAGAAAGAAGAAGCGCAATGGGTCTTACTGTTTAAGATGATTAAGCCTTTATGATAAATATGCTCACCTGGGCTAGTTGTGATAGCCCACAACCAGTATATGCGCCTGTACAGCTGCCACAGGATTTGCACTTACATGTGCAGAGTGGCGTACATACAGAGATTGAAAGCATGGTGCTTCTATGAACCGCACTGCTGCAAAAGAATGAGAACCACACAAAGTCTGAGTGCAATGACTATTTATTCCGATGCGCTTCGGTGCTGTCCCAGCTCCTCATCAGGCGTACTCATGGAATGTGGTCCTCATTCTTTAGCAGCAGTGCGGATCATAGAAGCACCATCCTTTGGGTCTCTTTATTTAGCAAAAAGGTATTCTTTATGTAGTGCACTTTGTCAGGATTTTAAAGATGTCACCTCCATCTAGCTGTGTGTTGTGCACCTGTCCTAGGATGTGCCATGTAAAGATTGAGACAGACATGCTCCCTGCACTGCACTAAAACTAATAGCCTTCATTGAGGACGTTTGCATGTTTTCCCACAAAATAACAGGAAACATCCACCCATGGATGAGACTGGTCGTGCCTAAGGCAGCAACTGAAACAAAAAAACATACAACCATATGTCCAGTTCAAAGTGATCAAGTGCTTTTTTAATGGTTAAAACCAGAAGGAGGGGAACATGGACATACAGGGTTAGCAACCAAGATGGCAGGCTAGCAGTCACTCAAACAAGAGTTTGAAATAATTACATACACAATTACATAGCAGTTGTTTAGACGTATACAATACAAAGGCTGCAATATACAATTACATTCCAGTTACAGATTTCTGCACAAAATATAATGGCATCCACCAATAGTATATCAAAAGTGACTGGTGCATGCAAAACAGATACATATATAGCCCCTAGTACCTCACAATCCAACCTATGCATAAAAAATTCAAGTATTTGTTATGCATAAAGAGAAGTGGTATACAGTAACCTATGCACAAAGGGGCAATTACCCCTGCCACAGGCATATATATGTCAGAGACTGCTCCACAACATATTATAGCTACAATATCACCTATGCAGGGCTCAAAGGATGGGGTGCTGCTGACCCCTACGGCCATTTCGGCTAGTTCCTTCATCAGGTGCATCTTACTGGGGTGAAGGTGAAGCTTAAAAAGGCTGTCCAGCCAGTAGAATCCTTGTGCGGGCGTGCACTGTCACATCACTGTTATTCTGGAAGTGGCAAGGCGGGGCCGCCAACGCGTCATTGCCGACCTGGTCACGTGAGAGATCACATGACCAGAGCTGAGAAATGAGATGCGGCAACTGCTCAACAACTGCTCTGTAAGGCTGGTTTCACACTGCGGTCAGATCAGGTCAGATCAGGTCAGGTTTTGTGTGCCAAAATCAGGAGTGACTCCAAAACCTAGAACAGGTGTCAATCTTTCAATTATACTTTTTCTCTGCAAGTTCCTCTCCTGGTTTTGGAACACAAAACCTGACCTGATCTGACCTGACCTGACCGCAGTGTGAAGCCAGCCTTATTGTGTATGTAATCATTTCAAACTTGTGCTCTTTCGGTGCTAACCTACCATATTGGCTGCTAACCCTGTATGTCCATGGCCCCCCTCTTTCTGGTTTTAATCAATAAAAAAGCACTTGATCACTTTGAACTAGACATATGGTTGTATTGTTTTTTGTTTCAACTCCACTAAAACTGTCAGGCTGACTAAGATGAATACTCATTCTCATTTCTCCTTTAGTCCAATCAGCTCAGTGTCCTGTCAGGTTGACTGAACAGAAGAAAATCAAGTTCTTGATACCTGACTGGACACTGTTCTGACCTGGTGTATGCCTCGAGCAGATGTTCTTTCTGCAACTGGTCCTACTGCATGTCCTCTCAACTCTAGGTCAGGTGCACAATGATCTATAGTAGCTGCCATCTTTAAAATTGTGAGTGCAGGGGATAAGCACACCATTTTATTAAATAAGGGAATTTAGAAAAAAATTACATTTGCATTATTTTATTGTATTTATTTATTTTATAACAATTTTTGGAGAACACCTTTAACATGGTGCCTGCAGATTGAATTGCATTTCCATGGTGACATGTTCCTATTAATTCCTGTAAATATAAAGCTAATTTTCTAATTTTAAAGCGATTGTTCCATGAAGAATATCATTTATATTAATTTAGAAATAAATACACGTTTTAATTTATGAAAATTGCTTATATCACCAATTATTTCAAGAATTACATTAGAATA
Source organism: Allobates femoralis (assembly GCA_033576535.1). Classification (NCBI taxonomy): domain Eukaryota; kingdom Metazoa; phylum Chordata; class Amphibia; order Anura; family Aromobatidae; genus Allobates; species Allobates femoralis. Next base: position 324,511,503 of record JARQOC010000006.1, read on the forward strand.
GTGCCCAACACTGTTTATTTAGAATACTATTTATTGTGTTTTCACCATGGTAAATGTGCCAAAATGATATCTCATATCTCAACTGGATATACGAAGGGATCCTGATGTGGCAAGTTGGCTGCCTCGGAAGCTACAGCGTCTTCCCTGTTTCTCAAAGGAGATGTTGAACAAGGGATCAGAGAGTGAAGAAACATATCTGCAAATGCTCCAGCATAGCATTTTCTCTGTTAAGGAGAAAAAAATCTGCAGCTTCAGAAACAGCTGGCTTACCAAACATAGGTTTCAGTTGAATGACAACAGGCAATATTGCTAAAAAAGAATATTTGAAAATTGTTTAACCACTTAGCAATGTGCTACTTTGTGGACTCTAATGGATATTGGCACCCCATGCAGTGTGATTGCAGGGGCCCGACTGCTTACCATGACAGCCACAGGCTGCAAGCCTAGACAGACAGGTTACGTTCCCACAATGTTTTTTAGTGAGCTTTTTGGAGCTGGATATTTTTGTTATGCAAACAAGACAGCCTATTACAGTTTCAGCAAAGTGGATGTGTTTTATAGAAATCTCCTGCCCATTGTACTTTTTATTATGCAGTGTAAACTCCTTCCGGTGTATGTTTGAAATCCACATGTCAAATATCTCTTGTGTGTACTCTGAGTTTTATGTGCAGATTTTCCCCATAGAATTGCATTAGATATGGAAAATCCACAGTTAAAAAATGCATATGCATATTTACTGTATTTCCACTGTAAAAAATCCCTAAAAAAGCAGGTAATACACACATGGCTGTATCAATAAAAGCTGTCAAAGCCAATGCCAGGAAGTATCAAAAACAAAGCAGCTTTAAGTAAAATAAGATACGAGAATAAGACAAAAGCTGCAACATCTCATCATCTGACATGAGACCATAATACATCTGTCCCATTTTTGGTTAATTAGGATTACCATCATTATTTATATTTGCCAAATGCCAGAATAATGAGAGAGAGAATATTTTAAGGCATTTTTATTACTTTCTGCAAAGTCAAACGGTTACATACATTTCATTAGTATTTGCTACCATTAAGATGTTTGACTTGGGTAAAACATTTTGGATATCCTTCCACAAGCATCTCACAATAGTTGATAGAAATTTGGGCCCATTCCTCTTGATAGAACTGGTGTAACTGAGCCATGTTTGTAGGTCGCCTTGATCGCACCTGCCTTTTCAGCTTTGTCCATAAATTTTCAATAGAATTAAGATCTGTACTTTGTGATGGCAACTCTAGAACATTGACTTTGCTAACCTTAAGCTCCTTTGTAATCAGTTCAACAGTATGGTTTGGGTCATTGTCTATTTGTAAAACCTATTTCTTCTCTAGCTTTAACTTCCTTGCTGATGTCTTGAGATGTTGCTTCAGTATTGCCACATAATCTTCTATCCTAATGATGCCATCTATTTTGTGAAGTGCACCAATCCCTCCTTCAGCAAAACAACCCCCAACATTATGCTGCCATCACATGTTTACAGTTGGGATGGTGTTCTTAGGCTTCTAAGCTTCTCCCTTTTTCCTCCAAACATAACAATGGTCATTATGGCCAAAGAGTTCAATTTTAGTTTCGTCAGGCCACAGGACATGTCTCCAAAACTGTAGGTCTTTGTTCCTGTGTGCATTTGCAAACATTAATTTGACTTTTTATGTTTCTTTTGGAGTAATGGCTTCTTCCTGGCAGAGTGGCCTTTCAGCCCATGTTGATAGAGTAATCATTTCACTGTGGATAATGACCCAATCTTACCAGTTTCTGCCTTCATCTTCACAAAGTTTTTGCTTTTGTTCTAGAGTTGATATGGACATGTCAGATCAAAGCATGTTCACCTCTGGGATACAGAACCCATCTCCTTTCTGAGCGGTAAAATGGCTGGACATTCCTGTCTTTTTTGTCCTTGGAAATAATTGCTTGTACAGATGAATGAAAAACCTTTAGGTATCTGGGAATTGACCCAAGGATAAAACAAACTTGTGCAAGTCCACAATTCTCTTCCTGATATCTAGGCTGATTTGTTAGACTTTCACATGCTATACAAAGAAGCAGTGTGTTTAAGGTGTACATTAAAATACATCACAGATGTGTCTCTGATTAATCAGATGTTGCCAATAAATCGGAAGCTTCCAAACACATTTCCCAAATTGTATAAAGGCATGGTGGCTCAAGTGGTTAGCACTGCATCCTTTGCAGCACTGAGGTCCCAAGGTCCTGGGTTCAATTCCCACCAAGACACTAAGGACAACATCTGCAAGGAGCTTTATGTCTCCAGCTTGTGTGGTTTCCTCCAGGCACTCCGTTTCCTCCCACATTGTAAAGACAACTGATAGGATGTTTAGATTGTGAGCTTCCAAGAGAGACAGCATTACTCATGTATGTAAAGTGCTATGGAATCAATAGTGCTATATAAATGAATAAATATTATTATTATATTATAGTAATCTTAGTGTATGTAAACGTTTGACTTTGCATAAAGTAATAAAAATGCCTAAAAACATTTGCTTTCATTATTCAGGCATTTGACATATGTATTTTTTTTATATAGTGTATGTAACCATCTGGCTTTAACTGTATAAACAAACATGTTAAAAAATGCAATAAAAACCCCTGCAAGTTTTTACCTAAGGCTATGTGCTCACAATGAACTTTTAGTGAGTTTTTGATGCTGCATATAAAAATTTTTTAGAAAATATTACAAAATTAAAAATAGAAATTAAACCCCTTTTCCCAGTTTAAGAAATTAAAAAGTATACATATTTGCTATTGTCTTGTCCATAAAAGTTAGTTTTATCAGAAGATAAAGTGTTTAAACTGACACATTAAATGCTAAAAAGTAAAAGACTTAAGGCCCCGTTACACGCTACGATATCAGTAACGATATCGTTGCAACGTCACCAATTTGGTGACGTTGCAGTGATGTCGAAATGACATAGTTGCGAGTGACATTTACCAACGACCAACAATGAGGTTGTTCATCGTTGGCCGTTGGTAAATGACCTGGGCCATGAATTTTATCGTTGGTCTCCCACTGGGTGCTCAGCATTGGCGCGTGTGACAGCGGGAGACCAACGATGAACGAGTTCTCATTGCCGCACAGCAAGCACTAGGAGCTGGTAATCAGGGTAAACAGCGGGTAACTAAGCACCGCGCTCTGCTTAGTTACCTGATGTTTACTCTGGATACCAGCGTTCTCGCTGGTCCTGATCGCTGGTAGTCACCGTATGTGACAGCTCACCAGCGATCAGATAACGATGTCCCAGTGATCCACATCGTTGATCAAATCGCTGGGACATTGTTAGGTTTAACGGGGCCTTTAGAGCTATCTCACTTCCTCAATATGCAATAAAAAACTCAAATCATATCAAAATACTCTAAAATGGTGTCCATAAAAATTAAATCTCTGCCTGCATATAAATAAGCCATCATATAGTCAATCGATGGAAAAATTAAAAAGTTACGGGTGTCAGAAAATAACGATAAAACTAATTTTTATCACAGATTTCAGAAATGTTTGTACCCATTTCAGTATATATAAAAAAATTTTTTTTTTTTATAAGTTTGGTATTGCTGTGTTCATACTGACCTTAAAAAAGACATATTGACTGATTATTTTTAGAATACAATGAAGGCTGTGAAGGCAAAATAAAAAAAAAATGCTAACATTTTTTAACCTTCTTTTCACCACTTCTAATTATTTTTACTACATTATAACATAAAATGAATGGTAACCTTCAAAACTACAACTCATCCTTCAAACCCACTCCATCATAACTCTGTCAGCAGAAAGTAAAAAGTTATGACTCTAGAACAAGGGGAAGAAAAATGAACGCGAAAAAAAAAATCAGAAAGTCTATCTTGTAAAAAGGTTAAGTAAATGTCTTTTTTTCATTAGAAACATGTGCTATATTTGAATGAAAGCTACCTAAAACATTCTTGGCTTGACTTTAAGATTGAAAAGAAACAAAATTAATTAATTGTCTTTTTATAGGCACTTGCTTCCTTTAAGCCTAATAATTTTAAAACATACTAATAAAAGTTAAACTATCTAAAAACACACAAGCAAAAAAAAAAACACTAATCCTATTTTATTTTAATGGGAGATGCATAAAAAGTTTAGAAGTCGTTACAATATCATATTTATCTGAATAGTCCAAAAATGTTTATCTGTTGTACAAATATCAATTGATTTTACGACAGTCATTATGAAGCTTTTACCTTGACAAAACTTATAAATCAGCTGTATGGAGAATGCAACACATCCTGGATGTCATCAATATCAAACTACAGTATAGTACCAAGTAAAACCAGAGTTATATATATATATATATATTATATATATATATATATATATATATATATATATATATGTAGCTGTTTAGCATGTTATTATAATGTAGTTTGATATTGATGACATCTAGGATGTGATACGTGTGTATGTGTATATATATATATTATATATGTATTTGTGTATATATGTACATATAATATGTGTGTTTATATATATATATATATATATATATAAGGACCCATCAAAGCAACATCAACATCGTCCGCGAAAGGTAGGCCTCATCCGCTGTCTCTCAGCACCCCCTCCCCTGCCACATGTAACTTGAGGACAACTCTTCAATAAAGAAGAAATTCACAAAACCGGTGAGTGCCGCCTCGTATCTCTTTTTAAAAGTCATGAACTGTCGCTATACTTGAGTGCGTGCAACACCGCATTGGAACCCTTAATCCACTCTGAATTCTACCCCAAGACAAGTGTATAGTGCCCAGGTTTAATTTTCTCTACTGTGCATATATATATAAAAACATATATATGATATATGTATATACACGTACACACACACACACATACACACACATGCATATGTATACTTTTCATCAGGTAACATATATGACAAGCAGGTGTAGATAAAGTAGACTTCATATAAACAAAACCTCTAATTTAAGAACTATTGTCGTAGCTCATAAAGTAATGCGTGTGTGGGTAATTTAAATATTAAATTACCAAAATATTCTATACAGTTGCATTTTAACTCAGTCTATTGTTTAATATTAATTCCTGTTCTAAGGTGAATTTTATCATTCACAATATTATGGTAATTTCGTTCAACCGGGATGCAATTATACTAGAAAAAAAATATGCAAAAATTCTGCACGTGATGTTGAATTGATTTTTTTCGACAAGTTACTGCAACTGCTTGCAATTGTAATTGTTTACAAATGTATTTTTCCCTTTCATACTCCTATGTATAAACTTTAATTTGATATGTTATTAATTTAATTATTGGTTTAGTTATTGATTGCTAGAATGCAATTAGGATTAAGATATTTAAGCTTACTAATGATCTTAACCATGTTTGCTGGGATTACCCACCATTTTTCAAGTTTAGGTTACTCATCAGTTTTTTTAATATGCAAATATCTCTTATTGCTACACAAAATGAATAAAATGTAGTCATGATATTGTAGCTAGTAAGAAAACATAGATTTTTTTTATTATTATTAGAGATCATTAGTATTTACGGTAATCTTTTTTTCTGCTTAGACTCACTTTTGACATATCGTTAGAGTGAAATTAGTGTGTAATCTCAGTATATGAATATTTTTGTCTACAACTGTTTAATATATCAATGATTACTAATCTCAAAAGTGTACACATGTTTAAGTTCTAAGTTATAATTACCTTTGTATATGTATGTGTATATCTATCTATCTATGTATATATACATATTTGTGTATGTATATATGTATGTAAAGGTGTGTGTGCATTTCTGCATGTGTATGTATCTTGTACATGTCTATATGTACATGCATGTATGTATATAGGTGTGTAAATGTATTATCTCGTAGACTGTGAGCCCTTGCGGACAGGTTTCCCTCCCCTCCTGTATCTGTACGACTTGACTGTCCATATATATTGTACCTGTCCTTGTCTACCCTTTCCATATGTAAGGTGCCATAGAATCTAATGACACTATATAAATAAATAATAATATATGTAAATATATACAAACACCTATTTTATAAGATATAATAAACCTGCTTACCTGGTTACCTGAAAATCAGAGTGAATATTCTTTAGTTAATGCCCAGCAGCGCTATGCCCAACAAAGGACGTGCGTGTTCGTCTTAAATAGAGTAAAGCCGGGCATTGAGCCACATGTGAATTTCTTAATAAGGAATAAGATTTCCGTGTAGATGATGGGAGTCTTTTGTCTTCATTTTGGCAATATTGGTTCCCCTCTAAAAACACTACAGAACTGTTTTGCTTTGTCAACCAAAAAAACCCAATTTGAGTTTTTCGGAGACACTAGGGAGACACTTTTATTCATCCTTCTTTTGTGAGGCACTATATTATCAGGTGTCTTCATGCAGAAAAACAGGCCCTTTTATCGAGTCAGGATCATAAATCTCTACCTGAAAATGTAAACGTTTTAATGAAAAGCTATGTATACATCCTCATCTGCTACAAGTTAATAGCTGCATGCATCATTCACAAATTTAGCTAAATTCTCGGATACGGAGAAATCCTTGACCCAATGTGATTATGGCTAAGATATAATGGCAAATTATTACAAAATCCTTTTTATAGACCCTGCTGAGACTTTCTATTGATCTAGGCACAATGCTTTATAAGCAAACAATATAAAAGCCGAGAAAGCAAAGTAGCTGTCATTCAGGGTACAAAAGATAAGTCTGCATTTGTTTCTCATTTTCAGCTCATTATCTGCAGTTCTGCAACATGTAAGCGCACACTAATACTTTACTGTATTTCTAGGTAAATGAGAAGTAGTTTTAACATATTTAACAAGATGTAAGTTTTATTGCAGCAAAAAAACATAAACAATTAAAGAACACAGCACACATGTTCATAAAACTACGGAAAGAAGATTCGCCCTGTGTATATACAAGCAAACATTTGTCCGTAATAGTTTCAATAAACGAATTTGTTTGTCTCTGCTTAAGATATCATAAATCAGGAAAAGTGGATTTTCCAAAAAGGGAACTCATAATTTGAAATGGGGTATGTTCATTTATTTAAAAAAAAAATGCTATTCTGACCCTTTGAGTCCATAAATAGTTTATTTGTAGCATATGTTAATAGTTCAGAGTATTTTTAGGGGAGTTGCCAAAAACTCCTTTAAAGGTATTTTACTTTTTGAGATGTTAACCCTATTCGCTCTGTAATTCATCTGTGGACAGGATGGCAACATAGCCTGATATTAGTTCTCAGAACAGAACACATTTCACAAAAAAAACCTATTATTTTCTCAATATAATGAAAAGTGGTGACTTGTAAAGAGCTATACCTGTATTGTGCTATCTTCAGCTTTGTTTCTTTACTTGCCACGTCTGATTGCTTCTCACATCTCTGAAGTGTAAAATTTTTAGACAACCATAAAATCTTACCAGCTGTTGTGTTTTTACAGAAAAAGTGTAAATGATCATAATTCACCAGTACACAATGTCTTTTTTTGTTCAGGATTTATCATTTGAGGATATTAGACATTCTTTAAGGTACCGTCACACACGGTAATATTGCTAAGCAATTTCACTGGAAATTTGCTGGTTGCAATGAAATCATGGTCACATTGTTCCATTTCAATGTCTATATTTCTATATTAACACAGGAGCTGGCGTATTTATTAACGGAAATCTAATTCAATGGACAGATATTGACTGATTCCCGTGTGCTGCTAGTAGACCCCTGAAGAACTCCGTGTGGTGATTCTTCTATGGCTGAGTGACCTCGACCTTTAAATTAGTAATGCAAACAGGGTTTGGGGTTCAGGGCACTCGATCAAAATTAATTCTATATAAAACACTGATTAAAAATTTTTTGAGGATATTTATTGGTATCAAACAAGTCATGTAATAAAAACTAGATCAGTATGCAATCTAAAAACATCTGTATATGAGCCTCTCAGGATCCATTCAGGGTACTGTGCAATCTCTATGAATCCTCTGAAGTTCTTTTTTCATATCTCCACTTAAGATGTCAACTTCGTGTTGAATGATGAATGGTATAGGCAGGGATTTATAGGACTAATCCATGTGCCTGAAAAGGTTAAAATTATATTATTCTAAAATTTCTTGTATTAATGATAACTGATGTAACAGGGGGTTGAAATATCGCCTACCTTTCAGGGCCACTTTACACACACCAACTTATCTGTCCAACTTCTGAACAACTTACTGGTTGCAGTGAAATCATGGACACATTGCTCCATTTTGTGGCTGTGTACAAATGGAACAATGTGTCCATGATTTCACTGCAACCAGTAAGTTGATCAGAAGTTGGACAGATAAGTTGGTGTGTGTAAAGTGGCCATAACTGTGTGAGCTTTGCATGGCTGCTCCAACTTTGAAATGGATTCAGCTGTATCTCTTCCTACCTAGGACAGAGTATATGGTTGATGTTAGGTGGTAGGTTATATATTGAAGATTTTTGAAAAATCGTGTCCAATCATCACACGGGTACAAAACTGCCCTCTATAAAATAAATCTGCTTGCTAAATTCATAGAAGCACGTCCTAAATAAGAAATTGACACACTTGTCTCCTCAGAAATCTAATAAGCTCAATTGCTCTGGGCTAGAGCATAGACAAAAATGTTCAATATATAACCTACCACCTAACATCAACCATATACTCTGTCCTAGGTAGGAAGTGATACAGCTGAATCCATTTCAAAGTTGGAACAACCATGCAAAGCTCACATGGCCGCTTTACACGTCCCAACATCGTTCCGATGTTGGATACAACGGCGCGGGAGCGCACATTTTTTGGGCAGAAATCCAAGATTGCATAGGAGATGTTACACAGCTCGATATCGGCAGGCAACACAACTGCGATGTCTACGCCCCCTTGTACGGACGACCCAGGAACGACCATATAACATGGGAGAGAATAGGGGAAGTTGTACTCCAAATCGTTGTTGGGCTGTCACACAGCACGATCCTGCCAGATTGTCCATCCAATATCGGGCAGTTGGAGAGCCTGCTCATTTCTCCCCGATATCGTTTTGGCATCATTCTTGCATTGAATTGTACATTTACACCGCACAAAGCACGAACGATATCGGGGCCAACACACGAACCACTTGACTTTTTATCGAAGTTGGACGACGATATCGCGCCGTGTAAAGTGGCCAAGACAGTTAGACAATCAATCAGCGGTTCTCTATCTGAAAGGTAGGTGATATTTTAACCCCCTGTTACATCAGTTACCATTGATTCAAGAAATTTTACATTAATATAATTTTAACCTTTACGGGCACATGGATTAGTCCTATAAATCCCTGCCTATACCATTCATCATTCAACACGAAGTTGACAGCTTAAGTGAAGATATAAAAAAAGAACTTCAGAGGATTCATAGAGATTGCACAGTACCCTGAATGGATCCTGAGAGACTCATATACAGATGTTTTTAGATTGCATACTGATCTAGTTTTTATTACATGACTTGTTTGATACAAATAAATATCCTCAAAAAATTTTAAATCGGTGTTTTATATAGAATTAATTTTGATTGAGTGCGCTGAACCCCAAACCCTGTTTGCATTACATTGTTCCATTTGTACACAGCAACAAAATAGAACAATGTGTCCATGATTTCACTGCAACCAGCAAATTGCCAGTGAAATTGTCAAGCAATATTGCCGCGTGTGACGGTACCTTAACTGTTGTAAACGAAAGGGAAAATAATTTAATAACAGGCCTGATTACAAAAGAGGTATGATAATATGTAATACACAAAAGTGTGTGAAGGACGTCTGATATTGCAATGTCTGTATACAACAAAAAATAGATGGCTCTGTAGCTTATGATAGTGCTGCTCAGTCCTGTAAACTTATTACATGGAAGTAGAGATGGGCGAGTCCGAAAAGACTCGGAATCGCAAGACCCCAACGAGTCCGAGTCAAGGACTCGGGACTCGTTGCGAGTCCAGCGAGTCCAATGTTAATGAATAGGGACCCGAGTAATAGCGAATAATGACATTTTCAACTCGCTGATGTGTCTCTGAAAGTGTGCGAGTCCAAACTCGCTGGTTTTTCTCTTATTTTGAGGCTTGTAGCCGATGCTGCGAGGGAAGGGATTCTCCAGCACACACCATGCTTTAAGGAAACAGGAAGCGAGTCGCGCTGACAGGCGCACACACAGAGCAATCCATTCATCAGTGCAATCATGGCAGCAGGACGTGGCACGGTGAACACACTGCGTCTTATTGCACTTGTGGAGGCTCGTCCATTTCTATGGCTCCCTACAGATCCTGACTATGGGGATACGACCCAAATTAATACAGCCTGGAGAGAGATCGCCCAAGAGATGTTCCCTGCGTTCCATCGGAGTGACCATGAGGAACAGAGCAATCTAAGTAAGTTAAATGAGTTCACACGTTATATATTGCATTTACTGTATATATACTCGTGTATAAGCCGACCCGTGTATAAGCCGACCCCCCTATTTTTGCCCCGAAAAACTATGAAAACATATTCACCGCCATCCTGGTATACAGCGGCTATCACTGGTAGACAGCCCCCCAGCAGAGTATACACCTCCCCCTGCAGAGTATACAGGCCCCCAGATGGGTATACATGCCCCCATATTGTGGTATACAGGCAGGGGCGGACTGGCCCAGGTGCCACGGGTCATGCGGCTGCAGGAGCATGAATAATCCGCATGTCCCTGAAGCAGCAGGCGGAAACGGAAGCTCCTGGCCGCGCGATGACGTCATCAGCACGCGGCTGCGTCCGGGAGTGAGCGTCTGTGAGTGGCGTGCGGCTGCGACTGTTAGCGAGCGGCTGTGAGGAGCGCGAGGCTGCGGCTGGGAGCGAGCCATAGGAGAATGCGGGAGCTGCGGTGACTGTGAGGCGGCCGCCAGTCATCACCCCCCCCACCCCCCGTCCTCACCTGTGTCGGGCCGGTGAGGGAGGGTTGCGACCCAAACTGTAGGGTGCCAGTCAGTCCCTGTATACAGGGCCCTCAGTGTGTGTACAGGCCCCCCCAGCAGTGGGTATACAGGGCCCCCAGCAGTGGGTAGACAGTGGCCCAGTGGGTTTACAGGGCCCCCAGCAGTGGGAATACAGGGCCCCCATAGCAGGGTATACAGGACCCTGAATGTGTTATCATGCTCCACCGCATAGTTGCCTATATTTGGATGGGGTCACAACAGTACAATGAGTTTAATGTATGATCCTCCTGGCTCTTTCGGCCAAGGGGTTGGGTGTATATAAATACCACTAATGACCAGAGTCTGGTGCCCGCACTATTACATTCTCTATGCGTTGACATGTGTCCTGCCTCATTTGTGATTGTGGCCACGTGAGCTCAATGTCCGTAATGCTGTTGATGATGTTCCACACTGTCGTGTCACTGTGCCTTGTATACACATTACACACAGAAAATGAATAAAATGTTATTGTTGATTTGTACACATACTTTTGTTGTTTCAAATATTACACATCTCTAAACCCGGTTTCAAATCATTTCACAGTTGACCATCTTAAAAAACGGTGGAGGAGCTGCCGGGACCAGCATAAGAAGCAGTACCGGCAGTACTCAGAGAGACAACCGGGAGCCGCTCCATTGCTCAACCACTACCACTTTTATGACCGGCTGTCCTTCCTTCACCCGGTGGCCCGTATGCCAAGGTATGTGTCTGCAGCACTGTTGTGTACATTTAGTATTATTTATTAATATATACATTAGGATCCATTTCGGCTCTGTGGGTAGCAGAGTATACACGTGGCTCTGTGGGTAGCAGAGTATACAGGCGGGTCTGTGGGTAGCAGAGTATACAGGCGGGTCTGTGGGTAGCAGAGTATACAGGCGGGTCTGAGGTAGCAGAGTATACAGGCGGGTCTGAGGTAGCAGAGTATACAGGCGGGTCTGAGGTAGCAGAGTATAAAGACGGCTCTGTGGGTAGCAGAGTATACAGGCGGGTCTGTGGGTAGCAGAGTATACAGACGGGTCTGAGGTAGCAGAGTATACAGGCGGGTCTGTGGGTAGCAGAGTATACAGGCGGGTCTGAGGTAGCAGAGTATACAGGCGGGTCTGAGGTAGCAGAGTATAAAGACGGCTCTGTGGGTAGCAGAGTATACAGGCGGGTCTGTGGTAGCAGAGTATACAGGCGGGTCTGTGGGTAGCAGAGTATACAGGCGGGTCTGAGGTAGCAGAGTATACAGGCGGGTCTGTGGGTAGCAGAGTATACAGGCGGGTCTGAGGTAGCAGAGTATAAAGACGGCTCTGTGGGTAGCAGAGTATACAGGCGGGTCTGTGGGTAGCAGAGTATACAGGCGGGTCTGAGGTAGCAGAGTATAAAGACGGCTCTGTGGGTAGCAGAGTATGCAGGCGGGTCTGTGGGTAGCAGAGTATACAGGCGGGTCTGAGGTAGCAGAGTATACAGGCGTCTCTGTGGGTAGCAGAGTATACAGGCGGGTCTGAGGTAGCAGAGTATAAAGACGGCTCTGTGGGTAGCAGAGTATACAGGCGGGTCTGTGGGTAGCAGAGTATACAGGCGGGTCTGAGGTAGCAGAGTATACAGGCGGGTCTGTGGGTAGCAGAGTATACAGGCGGGTCTGTGGGTAGCAGAGTATACAGGCGGCTCAGTGGGTAGCAGAGTATATAGGTGATGAGAATAGGGTTAATAGATGGTGCTACAGTGTTGGGGCGTGCTAGAGGGAGCAGAGATCCGATTACTGCCATCATTACTGACCTTATTAAAGATAGCGGCCGCAGCTAAATGACATCATGGCAAAGGTAAACATGGGGTGTGGTTAGCTGCAGGAGGTTAGTGAGAGGTGTGGGTTGTTTGGCAGAGGGCGTGGTGTGGGCGTGGTGAGCGCGGCTCCCGCGTCAGATACGCTGCGAGCGCGGAACCGCGGCACATCTCCAGGAGCAGAGAACGTGTCCGGTACGTCAGTAGCCCCCGGCCTCCCCGTTGTCCGCACACACAGCCCCGCTGTGACCTCTGCAGTGTCACAGGCCCCGGCGGGCGGCTGTCATCTCCTCCTGACACTGACCTCCTCCTGATTTGATTGTCTGTGTTGTCCCCCCCCGCTGTCAGCATCAGTGATCTGCTAAGACCTGTGGGTGCACAGACGGGGGAAGTACAAATGCCAGCATGCCGGGGCGGATTGGGCGCTGTGAGGGGCGCAGGTCTTGCTGTGAGCGGAGGGTGCGAGGCCGCTCGAGAAAACGCTATAGCGGCTGTGTGAGTTAAGCGTCTGCGGCTCGCGAAGGCGCATATGCGTCTCCGCTCGCAGTGACGCTAAGGAGTTTGGGATTCGGCTACAGTGCCGGAATTTCAAACTCCCGATTATATAAATATATTATATATATATATATTGTATACCTTTCAACCCCTTCCCTGCTTTATATAGATGATATAAGCTAAAAGTTTTGTGAATTAAGTATGTCAAGTTAAAAGTGAAGTCAGGGGGACTTTTTTTTTTCATGTGAACCATTGGTGTTATTGATCGTCTAGATTAGATGGGATGGGGGGGGGTGGGTGGTAATCAGGGGGTGAAAAATTATGTATTAGTATGGAATTAGCAAAGAAAGTCACGTATTCCTTTATGTTATGTACAGTTGGTTATTATTTCATAATAATAACAAATATCTGATTAAGAATACACAGATACACAGAGTCTAAAAAGCGTGCAACTTAATGTTTGACCTATGTTTTTGTTTCCAAATGCAATGCATTCACCAAATTTTTTTTTACTTTACCCACAGAGAAGCTTACTACAGAGGGCGGCGTGCTGCTAATCCTCCACCTCCAAACAGAAGGCGGCGTGGAGTAAACCCACCACCACCACCACGGCCGGCGCCACCACCACCACCGCCGTCGCCGCCGCCACCACCACCACCAGCATCGCCGCCAGCAGCGCCAGGGCCAGCACCACCACCGCCCCCACCAGCGGCAGGGCCATCAACACCACCACCGCCGTCCCCGCCACCACCACCACCACCACCGCCACCAGCGGCAGGGTCCGCACCACCACCGCCCCCACCAGCGGCAGGGCCAGCACCACCACCGCCACCACCAGCGGCATGGCCAGCACCACCACCGCCACCACCAGCGGCAGGGCCAGCACCACCACCGACGCCACCAGCGGCAGGCCCAGCTTATGGTCCGATCCCGGGGTCAGCACATTTAAGTGTGCAACAGAGTAATGCTGACTTTGCCCGCAGTATTATACCATTCATGGATAATATTCCATTTGACAGGCTACTGCGGGCAAGGTCAGCATTACAGATAGTGCTGGAAGCCTGTCAGCCAAATAACGACCCCGGTGATGTGTTCCAATATTTGGATGGGTGGAAAATAAACTCTAACAGGCTAGGCAGGCCCACAACACGGGACAGCCATGTCCCACCCCACAGGGCTTTGCCTCACTGCCAGTGGCCAGCTAACAGGGACCTACCACCGTTCCCTACACCTGTTCAGAGGATCCACCCTGAAGGGTTCGGCCAGGCCATACGTGGGGCCCTTGACCTTTTGCAGGACGGACAGCCCACCTACCAGGACCTGTAGGGCTCCATTTGTTGTTGTTCTTGTTGTTACTACAATTTTAAAAGGTAGTATTTTTTGGAATGTCCAAACAGTGCTGCCATTTTTTTTTTTAAACACAGTTTTAAAAACCAGCTTTGTGTCTGTATTTTTTCAAGGAATGAATGTGGAGTTATTTTTGTGGTTGGGCTTCAAGTCATCATAATTATTATAATTATTTATTTATATAGCGCCCATAGGTTCCATGGCGCTTTACATGAGGAAAAGGTAGAGAAGGACAAGTACAATAAACATAGACAATAAGGTCATATAGGTACAATAGTAGAGGACTCTGTACGCGTGGGCTCACATTCTACGAGGGGTGGGTGGGGATACAATAGGGTGGGTAAGGTGTCGGTCGTGGGGCGTGTAGCGGGGTCTCATGGCAGGTTGTAGGCCTGTCGGAAGAGGTGAGTCTTTAGAAGTATCTTTAAGGTTCAGAGGGTAGGCGACTGACTGATGAGGTGGGGCAGGGAGTTCCATAGCATGGCGGATTACCGGGAGAAATCCTGTATGCGGTTGTGGGAAGAGGAGATGAGGGTGGACTGTAGGACAAGTTCTTGGGATGAACGCAGGTTGCGTGAGGGATGGTATCGGGAGATCAGGTCGGAGATGTATGGTGGGGATAGGTTGTGTAAGGCTTTGAATGTCATGGTCAGTGTTTTAAAGTGAGCTCTCTGTGGGCCGGAGGGGCCAGTGAACGGCTTGGCAGAGGGGGTAGGCAGGGGAGTAGCGTGAGGACAGATGTATTAGTCGGGCAGCAGAGTTTAGTATAGATTGGAGAGGTGCAAGAGAGTTGGCAGGGAGACCTATGCGAAGGAGGTTGCAGTAGTCAAGGCGGGAGATGATGAGGGCATTTATGAGTGTTTCAGCAGTGTCAGGATTGAGGAACGACCGAATTGGTTAAATATTTTTGAGTTGGAGTCACAGGGACTTGGTTAGGGACTACAGGTGGGGCTTGAAGGAGAGGGAGGAGTCAAGGATTACCCCGAGACATTTGGCGTGGGGGACAGGGGAGAGAGCATCATTAGCAAGTACTTTACGGCCCGCATGGCGCATGAAGTCACCTTGGTTACAAAGTGTCAAATCATGACTCCACATACAACTGTTGCTGACAAACAGTGCCTGTGTTTGGGGGGTTACTTTCTGCCTCGCTATGGCAACAAGACTATGAACACACATGTGAGAGGCTGGGACGTCTACATGCTACACATCGCGTCTACGCGTTTTGTATGGAGCGTACAGTGGGACCCTTCAACAGGCTCCAGCAGGATGATAGTCCAAGCAACGCCCACGATGCAGGCATAGGATTGGTGCCTGGAAAAATTAGCCCAAGGGGCTGTTTCCCATTTTTGGTATAAATGTAGGCCTAAGGGCCATAAAAAGCTTGTTAGCCAGTGTGTCTCCCAAACCATGATAAGCTTGTTAGCCTTGGTGGCTCAAAAAATTAGCCCAAGGGGCTGTTTCCCATTTTTGGTATAAATGTAGGCCTAAGGGCCATAAAAAGCTTGTTAGCCAGGGTGTCTCCCAAAGCATGATAAGCTTGTTAGCCTGGGTGGCTCAAAAAATTAGCCCAAGGGGCTGTATCCCATTTTTTGTATAAATGTAGGCCTAAGGGCCATAAAAAGCTTGTTAGCCAGGGTGTCTCCCAAAGCATGATAAGCTTGTTAGCCTGGGTGGCTCAAAAAATTAGCCCAAGGGGCTGTATCCCATTTTTGGTCTAAATGTAGGCCTAAGGGCCATAAAAAGCTTGTTAGCCAGGGTGTCTCCCAAAGCATGATAAGCTTGTTAGCCTGGGTGGCTCAAAAAATTAGCCCAAGGGGCTGTATCCCATTTTTGGTCTAAATGTAGGCCTAAGGGCCATAAAAAGCTTGTTAGCCAGGGTGTCTCCCAAAGCATGATAAGCTTGTTAGCCTGGGTGGCTCCAAAAATTAGCCCAAGGGGCTGTATCCCATTTTTGGTCTAAATGTAGGCCTAAGGGCCATAAAAAGCTTGTTAGCCAGGGTGTCTCCCAAAGCATGATAAGCTTGTTAGCCTGGGTGGCTCAAAAAATTAGCCCAAGGGGCTGTATCCCATTTTTTGTATAAATGTAGGCCTAAGGGCCATAAAAAGCTTGTTAGCCAGGGTGTCTCCCAAAGCATGATAAGCTTGTTAGCCTGGGTGGCTCCAAAAATTAGCCCAAGGGGCTGTATCCCATTTTTGGTATAAATGTAGGCCTAAGGGCCATAAAAAGCTTGTTAGCCAGGGTGTCTCCCAAAGCATGATAAGCTTGTTAGCCTGTGTGGCTCAAAAAATTAGCCCAAGGGGCTGTTTCCCATTTTTGGTATAAATGTAGGCCTAAGGGCCATAAAAAGCTTGTTAGCCAGGGTGTCTCCCAAAGCATGATAAGCTTGTTAGCCTTTGTGGCTTAAAAAATTAGCCCAAAGGGCTTAATAAAGTCTATTTATAAATAAAGCAGGGCGCTTGGCCCATTGCATATTATTGCTTGGACTAGGAGCATAGAAGAAGCAAGGCCAACTATGCAGTCCTAGGCTTGGTGCCTCAAAAAATTAGCCCAAAGGGCTTAATAAAGTATTTTTTTACATAAAGCAGGGCGCTTGGCCATAGCATATTATTGCTTGGACTGGGTGCCGAATGAAATCAACAGAGCTACGGGACTTGTCATTAATTCCTGTCAAAAATGGGCATATTGTTAACAGCGCAATATCCCAATCATATAAATTATGATTAGGTTAATCTAGGATTGTGTACTGTCGTCAGGAGGGCTTAGGAACTGTGATGATATCCAATCCTTGTTGAATTTAATTAGAGTGAGCCTGTCGGCATTTTCTGTGGTGAGGCGGGACCTTCTATCAGTGACTATACCCCCAGCGGCACTGAAAACACGCTCTGATGTCACACTAGCAGCTGGGCATGCCAGCACCTCCAAGGCATACAATGACAGCTCAGTCCAAGTGTGCAGCTTGGAAACCCAGTAATTAAAGGGTACAGAAGGGTCGGTTAGGAAGCTGGTAC
Organism: Allobates femoralis; assembly: GCA_033576535.1. Lineage (NCBI taxonomy): Eukaryota > Metazoa > Chordata > Amphibia > Anura > Aromobatidae > Allobates > Allobates femoralis. The sequence continues at coordinate 324,529,107 of JARQOC010000006.1, forward strand.
TGTCACTGAGATACTGCTGCACCATGTTGGACAATTGTTGACTCCTACTCAAGGTCACCGTAGGCAAATTACGTTCTTGATTGGAAGGTCTGTTGAACATCGCCCAGTTGGCGGACATCTTACCCCCACCTCTTCTTGTCATTGATGGCGTTTGTGTCCCAACCAAAGGCTGCTGTTGGAAAGAGCTGGTTCTTCGATGTATAGCGGATTCAGACGGTGATATTGCCAGCAAAATATCAAGAAGAACCCTCTTTACATGATCCATCGTTAAGCCCCTGGATGAGTGCGACAGCAGCGACTGAAATTTGTCTTTGTACCGTGGGTCCAAAAACGTTGACAACCAGTAGAGGTCGCTGTCATAGATGTGTATGACGCGTGGATCTTTGGAGACACATTGACACATTACTTCAGCCATGTGTGCTAAGCTGCAAAGACTCATCTCCTCGGTTACAACAGAATGAAGATCACTACGCGTCGTGGCCTCTAAATCGGTGTCCGCCTCCTCCTCTTCAGCCCACCCATGCTGTACCGACATAAACGTAGGGTTGGGAGTCCCATCAGGGTTCACATCAGTACCAGAGAAAAATAAATCTTCTTCATCATCACCCTCATCACCATCTTCCTGAACCAATGTAGCCTGCTGATATTGGCTAGGGTGGCTAGGATCAGCGATGTTCAATTCTGGCTCCATAGCCATCCGCTGTGCTCTCAAAGCATCTGTTTTGAGATTCAATAGGGATTCTTGGAGCAGGCAGAGCATGGGGATGGTGAGACTTATAATCGACTGATCCCACTGACGAGTTTGGTACAGTATTCGAAGTTATCCAGCAACTCGCAAAGGTCAGCGATCCAGACCCACTCGAAAGTACCGATGTGTGTGGTATGACTTCCAGGTTGACGGGCATGTTGCAGCTGAAATTCCGCTATTGCCTTCTGCTGCTCATTAAACCTTGCCAGCATATGGAAGGTGGAGTTCCATCGCGTAGGCATGTCGCAAATTAGCCTGTGTTTCGGCAAGTTAAATTGGATTTGAAGGGCAGAAAGACTTGCAGCTGCTGTGGACGAATGTCTAAAGTGGGCGCAAATTCGCCTCACCTTATCCAGTAGCTCAGATAACTCTGGGTATATTTTGAGGAATTTCTGAACTACCAGGTTCAGGACATGAGCCATGCAAGGCACATGTACAAGTTTACCGTGCTTTATTGCCGCCACAAGGTTTGCACCATTATCGCTCACAACTAGACCTGGTTGTAGTTCCAGTGGGGCCAGCCACTCATCGGTCTGTTGCTTGAGACCTTTCCACAACTCTGTTGCAGTGTGACGTGTGTCACCTAGGCAGATAAGCTTCAGAAGAGCCTGTTGTCGCCTTGCAGAAGCAGTACTGCAAAGCTCCCAACTCGGACGTGATGGTGCTTGAGGCTCAGCAGTGGACAAGGAAGTGGCAGAAGCAGATTGGGCACTGGACATATATGAGGAGGCAGACACCCGGAATGATGTTGGGCCCGCTATTCGTGGAGTTGGAAGTATGTCAGATGGTACAGTTTTAGAAGTTGGGACACTCTCCACCAGGTTGATCCAGTGAGCCGTTAGTGAAATGTATCTGCCCTGTCCACAACTACTTGTCCACGTGTCCGTTGTTAGGTGGACTTTGGCGGTGACAGCATTTGTTAAAGCACGTTTTAAGTTGTTAACCACGTGCTGGTGTAAGGCGGGAACGGCACTACGTGAGAAAAAGTACCGGCTGGGTACAGAGTATCGTGGTGCTGCCTCAGCCATCAACTCCCGAAAAGACTCTGTACCCACAAGCCTAAACGGCAGCATTTCCACAGCTAACAACTTGGCTATTTTCGCTGTCACTTTTTGGGAATATGGGTGTGTCGGTTGGAACTTCCGCTGTCTTTCATACAGCTGTGGCACAGACAACTGCACGTTTGGACCAGACTGACAAGAGGATTGACTACTGTCATGTCTGTCTTGTAAAGCACCTTGGGAGGAGTACGCTTGAGCAGGAGCTGAAGCCTGAACACTTGCTGGTGAAGGATGTATCTGAGGTGGCCTGGAAGTGTTTGGATCAGAAGGCACTGATTTTGAACCCTGATAGGGTGCCCACTGAATTGGGTGCTTAAGAGACATATGCTTGCGCATACTGCTGGTGCTCTGGTTTCCTTTTACCGTGCCTCTGCTAAGCCTTGCCTGGCACATCTTACAGATAACCGTATTTGGTAATGTTGGGCTATCCTTAAAAAATTGCCACACACTGGCTGTTCGTCCTTTATTTTTAATTGGAGGAAGAGGAGGATGACTCTGTTCAACACCAACTGTGGACACATTTTGGGCAACTGTGTTTGCAGTTTGTGCAACAGTTGGCACAGTTTGTGCCACAGTTGACGCTATTTGGGCAACTGTTCTCACTGTTTGTGTTCTGGAGACAGTACGCCTTTGTGATTTTGCCAGTGGTACATAGCCACTTTCGTCCTCCTGGCTGCTCTCTTGGCTATGCAATTCAGCAATCCAGGTAGGATCTGTGGTGTCATCATCCACCCCTTCCAGTTCAAAGGATTCTGGATAAACTGACTGAGCAGGCTGGCCAGATGAGATGTGTGTCTCATCATCCTCATCATCATCCACCTCCTGAGATACTGTTTGCATTTCGTGAAAGTGTCTTTCCTCAGGACGCGCTACTTCCAAACTTTGGCCATGAGTAGACATTTCGTCTACTTCAAGTATCTCGTCAGGCAGTGACAAAGAAACCCCTTGATAAGAACCGAATAAGTCATCCGAGTGACCAAGGTCCATATCCAAATTTTCCTCTGGCTGCCGATGGGTTGAGGCAATATGACGACTTTGAGGATTGGATGGCGCTGCATTGTCTGTAGCGACACTAGAATGTCTTGCCACGGATGATTGCGTACTGCAAGAACCAGTGGTCGAGGGCGTCTGAGCCATCCAAGATGTTATCTTGTCATGCTCATCCGGCCTCAACACATGTTTTCTTTGAGTACTGGGATTTCTAGGTAGAAAAAAGGACGTTCTATCAATCCTAGGCTGTGTACTTGTACCAGTGCCTTCTTGGGCAAGACTGCTGCGGCCACGAGCTCGTCCCTGTCCCTTTGCAACATCCTTTTTGGTAATTGTTTTTTTTTGAGACATTGTAGACGAATGCACAGTCACCGAGTTGGAGTTAGGTGTTGCTGTATGCGTCACTTGCTGGCGGGGTAAGTGTGCGCGCTCACACTTGGCAGTGAAGCCGCACACTACACTCCCTAAAAAAATTAGTTTCAAGTGCGCACAGCCACCGAGATGTGGTTAGGTTTGCTGAATGCGTCACTTGCTGGCGGGGTAAGTGTGCGCGCTCACACTTGGCAGTGAAGCCGCACACTACACTCCCTAAAAAAATTAGTTTGAAGTGCGCACAGCCACCGAGATGTGGTTAGGTTAGCTGAATGCGTCACTTGCTGGCGGGGTAAGTGTGCGCTCTCACACTTGGCAGTGAAGCCGCACACTACACTCCCTAAAAAAATTGGTTTGAAGTGCGCACAGCCACCGAGATGTGGTTAGGTTAGCTGAATGCGTCACTTCCTGGCGGGGTAAGTGTGCGCTCTCACACTTGGCAGTGAAGCCGCACACTACACTCCCTAAAAAAATTAGTTTCAAGTGCGCACAGCCACCGAGATGTGGTTAGGTTTGCTGAATGCGTCACTTGCTGGCGGGGTAAGTGTGCGCCCTCACACTTGGCAGTGAAGCCGCACACTACACTCCCTAAAAAAATTGGTTTGAAGTGCGCACAGCCACCGAGATGTGGTTAGGTTAGCTGAATGCGTCACTTGCTGGCGGGGTAAGTGTGCGCTCTCACACTTGGCAGTGAAGCCGCACACTACACTCCCTAAAAAAATTAGTTTCAAGTGCGCACAGCCACCGAGATGTGGTTAGGTTTGCTGAATGCGTCACTTGCTGGCGGGGTAAGTGTGCGCGCTCACACTTGGCAGTGAAGCCGCACACTACACTCCCTAAAAAAATTGGTTTGAAGTGCGCACAGCCACCGAGATGTGGTTAGGTTAGCTGAATGCGTCACTTGCTGGCGGGGTAAGTGTGCGCTCTCACACTTGGCAGTGAAGCCGCACACTACACTCCCTAAAAAAATTAGTTTCAAGTGCGCACAGCCACCGAGATGTGGTTAGGTTTGCTGAATGCGTCACTTGCTGGCGGGGTAAGTGTGCGCGCTCACACTTGGCAGTGAAGCCGCACACTACACTCCCTAAAAAAATTGGTTTGAAGTGCGCACAGCCACCGAGATGTGGTTAGGTTAGCTGAATGCGTCACTTGCTGGCGGGGTAAGTGTGCGCTCTCACACTTGGCAGTGAAGCCGCACACTACACTCCCTAAAAAAATTAGTTTCAAGTGCGCACAGCCACCGAGATGTGGTTAGGTTTGCTGAATGCGTCACTTGCTGGCGGGGTAAGTGTGCGCGCTCACACTTGGCAGTGAAGCCGCACACTACACTCCCTAAAAAAATTGGTTTGAAGTGCGCACAGCCACCGAGATGTGGTTAGGTTAGCTGAATGCGTCACTTGCTGGCGGGGTAAGTGTGCGCTCTCACACTTGGCAGTGAAGCCGCACACTACACTCCCTAAAAAAATTAGTTTCAAGTGCGCACAGCCACCGAGATGTGGTTAGGTTTGCTGAATGCGTCACTTGCTGGCGTGGTAAGTGTGCGCGCTCACACTTGGCAGTGAAGCCGCACACTACACTCCCTAAGGTGGAGTACGTGCTAGCAGCAACACACTGGTCTGCCACAGAAAAAATAACGCTCTATGGCTTATTAGGAACAAAAATCGATCTGGTGCAAAAACAAAAAGGAAACAGCACCTCAGCTAAGCCTCTGACTGCAGCTGTTAGCAAAGCTGAGTGAGTAAGCTAAGCTATGAGGTCCGTCCTGTGTGCACTCTAAGGCTTCTCCTTCCTTCCCTCCCTGCCTGCCTGCCTACACAGCACTACTCCGTCCTCCTCCTAGCTCTCAGAAGAGCTTTTTGGGTTAATATAAGGAATCTTCCCTACACTGACAATCCCTGATCTGCTCCAGCATATATCTCTCTCTCCCTATACTAGGTCAGATCGTCTCAGGAATGTGGCCAAAATGGCGGGGACAAGCCTTATATACTGCCTTGCCTGTCATAGATGACATAGGCATGACGCTGGACAGCAGCCAATCATAGTCCTGACACAACCAACTTTGCTATGCCATTACTGACTATGATTGGCTATCTTCACAAGTTTTCTGACCTAACACGCACGCTGTGCTGACTCGCAACATAACAGATTCTGTATTCGAGAGTCCGAATCCCGAATACAGTATACAGGACTCGGAATCGTAGACTCGTAGGACTCGGAATCGTAGACTCGCTCAGACTCGCTGCTGACAGCGGGTATCTGTGACGAGTCAAGCTTATTGCCATTGAATTCCATTGGACTCGTCACTGTGCGAGTCCAAGCTGGGAGATTCGCCGAGTAACGAGTCCTGCGAGTACCTTCAGAATCGCCGAGTCCCGAGTCCTAGCGAGTAGACTCGCCCATCCCTACATGGAAGTATTAGGCCCTATAACAAATAATTAAATGGGGCGCCTGGCAGATTGACAATATCACTGTTATAAGGTAACCACCAGAGAGTAGGATTTGATTATATTTTCCTTTTGTGATTCTTGTTTAATATTACACCATTATTTAGATTGGTTCTCTCTACTCATTCAAGAACAGCTGAGCAGAACCCCTCTTTTACGGGGCATCATAGCAGTCACCTGATCTCTTTGCATGATATGTATGCACTTTATTGATTCCTCATAGCATTATTTTCTGTTGCACTATATTTAAGGGGAAGGCATCAAACTGTGGTGGTGTTCATCCTAAAAATAAAACTAAAAAGAACAAAATATCACCTTGAAAAAGTTAAAGAGAACAAACCAGCAGTTTCTATAAACTAGAGGCTGTACCATAATGGCACTAGGATGCTGATAAAAATGATACCTTCAGTTTAGAAATTCAAGGCTTGATTGAAGAATAATTCTTGTTCAAACCTTCAGAAATTATGTAATAGATGCAGTGGCTTGAGCATCACGGTGTGACTTTGTGGGTTGGGTTTCCTCTTAATCAGTCCTCCTCCTGCCTTGTGTACCGGGATCTCCAGTGCCATTTTATAGAGGACACTGGGGAGATGACTATGACCAGCAGCGGCGCATACGCAGATTAAAAGAAAATGCTATCTGTTCATGCACCACCACCACTCATATTCATTTCCACAGTGTCTTCAATAAAATGGTGCTGGAGATCATGGTATGTGCACGTGGTGACTCTGGCACCATTTTATTATAGACATTGTCACAATAGAAATGCACAAGCGCTGCCAACAGTGGTATTGGTGGCGGTGGCACAAAATTTAAATGAAGAAAAGGAGGCAAGGCAGGTGGAGGATTGATTACAGGGAACCCTACACATAAAGTTTGAACAAGGATGATTTGGATTGCATTTTTAATCTCAAGGTATCATTTTAATCAGCAAGCTAGCACCTTTATGGCTCTGCCTCTTCTTTATAGGACAAAAATCTATTGGCTGGTTCTCTTTAAGGTTTGGAGTTGATTCCAGGATTGATGTATGCTCTGTCAGTTCTGGTGGTTCTGTACCCAAACAGGTCCCTATCACTTCAGGATTTACTCCAGCTCTTTGTCAGGTTATCTGTCTGCCCTCACTGGCCATGAGGCCACCTCAGGAAGGTAGAGCTACTGCAGATTCTCACTCTGGCCATGTACTGTACTCTGGGAGATTTACTTCTGGTGTTGCTGGGAGTTGGAATGCCATCACTCTCAGTGATTATACTATTCAGGGGCCCCGAGATGCCGGGTCCTCTAGTGTTAGGTTTTTTCCAGTGGAAAAAAAATGATGCATCTGCTGTCTCAGCTAGTGGGTGGGAGGTTCCTCCCACTCCTCTCACAGGTAAAAAGTATCCCAGCCCTTAAGAGGGATGAATAGTGCAAAGAGTGACCGGCATACTGTGCTTGATGACTTGCAGTCTTGTCATTCAACCACTACCCTAGTATTACTTGCTCAGACGTTTATTGAACCCATGCTTCCAGTAGTTATTAGAGCTTCCATTACAAATTACCTGTCCAAATATATTTTTAGAGTTTCCATATTAGATAGAGGCATTAACCCCTTCCTGACCTTTGACGTAACACAACGTAAAGGGTCGGGTCCCGGTGTTTGATGTGAGCACCGGCGCGGCGCTTACATCGAACACCCGACATCTCTGCTGATCTCATCAGCTGAGATGTCGAGCTTCCAGCACCGATCGGATCCGGGATCTGATTGGTGCTGTTAACCCCTTGGATCCCACTGTCATTCACAGACAGCGGGATCCAAAACTGCTGCGGCAGGGAATGTGCTATTCCCCACTTGCACCGAAGATCACGCGATAATATCGCGAGATCTCCAGCACTGACGTGATAGCCCGGGGTCCTGTCGAGCTATCAGGGACCGCTTCCTGTGAGGTTGGCAAGCGCTGCCAACCACTCACAGTGCACATTTATGACAGGTTCCGATGTGCTGCAGCTCATCGGGAACTGTCACAAGCGATCGGACCCTGCAGCAGTATGCCTTCCTATGGGGGTGTGTAAAATAAAGAAATCATTAATAAATAAAGTTTTTACAAACATGAAAAAAAACATAAAAGTTCAAAACACACACCTTTTACCCCATTCAAAATAAAAGTATATAGAAAAAAAATTCATATATTTGGTATTGCCGCATTCAGAAATGCCTGATTTATCAATATATTAAATCAATTAATGAGAGCAGTAAACTGCATAACGGAAAAAAAGGGCAAAATGCCAAAAATAAGGTTTTTTTGGTCGTTGCAACATTGCTATAAAATGCAATAACGGGCAATCAAACCAGCTCATCCACCCAAAAATGGTATAATTAGAAACGTCAGCTCGAGACGAAAAAAAAAAGCCATCACAGAGCCCCAGATCCTGAATAATGAGACCGCTACGGGTCACAGAACATGGCGCAAAAAGTGTGATTCTTTTTTTTCCCAAAGGTCTGAATTTTTTTTTCCCCCACTTAGATACTAGTAAAAGTATACATGTTTGGTATCTATGAACTTGTACCTACCTGAGGCATCACACCGTTACATCAGTTTTACAATATAGTGAACATGGCGACTGAAAAACCCAAAAAAACAAACATGTAATTGTCCTTTTTTTTGCAATTTCACTGCACTTGGAATTTTTTCCCATTTCCCCTGTACACTACATAGGACAATAAATGATTGCATCTGAAAGTACAACTTGTCCCGCAAAAAACAAGCCATCATATATCTATATTGACAGAAAAATAAAAAAGTTATGGCTCTTGGAAGAAGGGGAGCAAATAACGAAAATGAAAAACGAAAAATTGCTGGGTCATGAAGGGGTTAATAAATCAGACAAAAATATAGACCTCGATTCATTAAGACTGGTGTTTGATATGCCATTGGTAAAGCACCAATCTGGCCTTTTTTTTTTTATTGCACCACAGGAGTGGTATCACTAATTTTGGCCTAATTTTGCCCTATTTAACATACCAGCAGAGATCTTCTATCCTCTACTATGCTTCTCTGATCATGTTTAGCAATCTCATGACCACAGCTCCTGACCACAGGTGAGAGCTAACAGTCATAAAAGCTCTTGATGGAAGTCCATGCTCTCATTGCCTTAAGGGGGGCTTACACGTTGCGATATCGGCGTCCAATTTCAATGAAAAGTCACGTGGTTCGATCGTTGGAGCCGATATCGTTCCTGCGTTGTATGGTGTGAACGTCCAATACGATGCAGGAACGATGTCAATGCGATATCGGGGATTGAATGAGCGTGCTATTCAATGCTCCGATATTGAATGGAGATTGGAGCCGGATCGTGCTGTGTGACAGCCCAACTACGATGTGAAGTTCAACGTCACCCATTCGCTCCCATGTTAAATGGTCGTTCCTGGGTTGGGGGGCGTCGTAGACATCGTACGGACGTTGGATTCCTAAATCGCAACGGGTAAACCTCAGATGCGATGCGGGAGAAACGTGCACTAAATGCATGCTCCCGCGCCATTGAATTGCGATATCGCAACGATATTGAAACGTGTAAACCCACCCTCACATTGAAAAATGAATTTCAGGCTCACCCAGCAAAAACTAGAGCGGTCTGACTAGTCAAAACCAGCATTATAGGACAGAAGTGGCACTGAGCACACCAGAAAACAGCTGCTGCTATGTATTCTACTATACACAGGGAACTTACATTAGTGATACCAGTCTGCATTTTTAACATGGTCTTTCTCATGCTGTATAACGTGATAGGATAGATAGATAGATAGATCAGGTTTAATAGTCTCCCGCTGCTACTTCCGGGGCCACCTATTAAGCTAATAACATATTCACTGCACTGTCAAACAGTGAATGGTGTCAAGCCCCAGGCCCTGGGGTACTCAGGTAACAGGCTCCAAGGGTAGCGTTGCTGTGTCACGGGGAATGGTGGCCGCGCCTGATCCTGTGTCCGGGGTGACACTTCAAAAAGGGGTTGTATTTACAGGGGATTCTATATACAGTTCACGTGACGCCACCTGTAGTATCTGGTGATGGGTCACCAGCGCCGCCACAGTCTGCTGGAGGTAGATGGTAGTGCGGCTGAATTGGCAAAGCCCCCTACAGGTAGGGCGATTCCTCCGGAGCAGCGTACTGTAAAGGGGCAGCTTGGAGTGGATCTGTAGGTCGGGATGAGGAGTGATGGAGCAGTCTATAAGGGCCCCGGGAGCGGAGAGGAATGACGCACACACATTGTAGATGTCTCTTTTACCTTTTTACTGTTGGTACGGCAGGTAAAGATGTCCAGGGCACTGACAGGTGACCAGGTTCACATTTGGTCCCCACATCAAGCGGGTATAAGGCCTCCTCTGATTCTCCCTGCAGTTGCTGAAGCCCAGTCTGCATGCAGCCAGACTGGCCTCCTCTCTCTTCCTGTCCTTGCTCTCTCCTCCTGTGCAGTCCACGGTTTACCCTCTCTGATCACTGCCTTGTGATGCCTCACTGCGGTGTCTGGCTGCTTCTCCCTGGACCCACAGAGGGACCAGGTGACTGAAGTCTCCAGAGTGCGACGGGGTTTTCTGTAGTCCTGAAGTATCCTACAGGTGCGGATCCCCGATGTCCGGTACGCCTTTGGGGCAAACTTCCACTAGTTCCTCACTCCCCCCTGGCTCTGCTCCTTGCCTTCTCTCCCCACTCAGGCTTGTGGGACGTCAGAAGGGTCACTCCGGGTTACTGGCTCGGGCCTAACCGCGGCACCAACCACCAGGATGTCTTCGCAGCTCTCCTAGCGTCTGCACACTCTGACTAACTCCTCCCCAGCAGCAGTATTTATAGGGGATCTTGCCTAAGGTCAGCAAGTGTAGCTCCCCCTACTGTGCCGGGGTGGAAGATGTTGCATGTAGTAGATACCTGCTGTGGAAACCCAACTGTGCATTAGGGAAGTCTGTGGCTACCTGCTTGAGCAGGGCGCCACATTCCCCTAGGTAATTTCAGTACTCCTGGACTGAGCATTTTTGTTTAACAAAAGGAATAACGATTATTAATAATAACAGGTAACATATTTACAAAGTCTAAAAATAATATAAAAATTTACAAAAACCACTGAAAAATATTGGAAAAATAGAAGAACAGGTAAGTCCGTACGGTGCTAGTCCATTCACCCAAGGCTTTGGAAAAGGAAAAGAAGTTTATTGTTACACCAGTCCTCTAACATGGTCCTTTTAAATTGTAATCCAGGAAAAGTTCAAAGGGAAAAAGTTCAACAAGTCCTTACAGGTAAAGTCTCTATAGGCTCAATAGTTCAAAATACACAACAACTGGTGTTTTCGGCGTAGGAGTCCTAGGTACTATAGGGGCCTCTTACGGTCATAAGTGCTGTAGGCCTCCTGGCCCTGGGGTCACCTTTTGGCCAAGTTTTTGCTCTCCCTAGACAGCTCCTTACGCCAACTCCACTCACCCCTTTTTTGGTGTTGTGTACCTGGCTTTTGGCCTACTCTGCACCTTTTGAACACTACTTTTTACATTATTACTTTACAGCTGCTATTTACATGTTTACTTTTAGTGTTATTCTACCTTACATTACTGTGCCCACTCTCCATACCTAGGCAGGAGTTGACCTTGTGTGCTTCTCTGTGACCTATGCACTACAGGTGTCACTGTCTCAGGTGATGTTTCTAGTGAAGGGCTTGGTGCAGGTATGTCAGGTAAGCATCTGCGTGGCCTTAGTCTCACTACAGGGCTAGCAGGTGTACCAATTGCAGCATCCTCAGATTCTCTAGCAACGGGTATTTCTTCCTGATTCCTTTGTACCATCTCTTCTTGGGGCTGGTAGAAATTCATTAAAGGCACTAGGATGGCTCCATCTTGTTGAGGCCCATCTTCTGGAAATTCTCCTATGGTGGTTGAGATTACTTTCTCCTTTGGTTCTTCATCTGGACTTATTTCTTGTACTGGTTCAGACTCTTGAATTAGTTGAGTTGAGGGATTTTGGTTTTCCCAATCTGTTGGACACTTTTTGATGTGGTTTCTGGATACAGTTTGAGTGGTTTTTCCTCCATTTTTACTGATGAGACATACTTTGTCGTTGTCATAACTGGAATCTAGTAGAACGTAGGGTTCTTGTTCTCACTGGTCATCCAACTTGTGTTTGGTTCTTTTCCTCTTCAATACAATACTTCCAGGTGTTATAGGTTCTGCTGGAGCATGCTTGTTATAATCCCTTTCTTGCTTTTCACAGGCTTTCTCCAGTTTGTCTTCTACACAGGCTTGAACCATTTTGTATTGTTCGAGGCGATGGGCATTCCAATTGGGATTTGTGTCATCTGCTTTGGGATCTACTACACTGAGTTCCAGGTCTATGGGTAACTTTCCTGTACGGGCTGTCATCAGGTAAGCTGGTGTACAGTTAGTAGAACGTACTGGAATGTGGTTGTACATGTCAACCAAGTCAGAGAGTTTCTCCGGCCATTGGTTTCTTTCCTCCAAGGGTAATCTTCAGCATGTCAATGATGATGCCATTCATCTTCTCACATAACCCGTTAGCTTGGGGATGATGTGGGGTTGTTCTGATCTTTTTGCACCCATATATGTGGCAGAACTCTAGAAAGATCTCCGCTTCGATGGCTGATCCTTGATCTGTTAGGACCCGTTCCGGGTATCCCAATAATCTGCAGAATATGTTCTGGAATGTTTTGGCAGCAGTGGCTGTCAGCTGTCAGGTCTTTTAAGGGGGCAACCATTAAGAATCTCGAGTAATGGTCTACCATGGTCAATGCGTATGTGTAGGCGGATCTACTTGGAGTCAGTTTTACGTGGTCCAAGGCTACGATTTCCAGAGGTTGTTTTGTCACGATGGAATAGAGCTGTGCTTTCTGGCTCTGTAAGTCCTTTCTTCTCAGGCTGCAAGGTTTACAATTCTTGCACCATCTTTCAATGGATGTCCGCATGCCGACCCAAAATAACCTATCCCTCAGTAGCATCTCTAGCTTCTTCCACCCAAAGTAACCAGTCTGGTTGTGATAAGCGTTCAAGACCACATGGATTTCTGATTTTGGCACGATGATTTGCCAGACCATCTCATGTGTTCTTGGGTTGATGTACCTCCGACAAAGCTTCTCCTGGTATATGGACAGCTTCCTCCGCTCGCTCCATCTTTGTTTGACTTCCGGTTGGGGATTTTCAGGCAGCTTTGCTGAGTCCTGGGTTATCAGTTGTTTTGTTAAACTAACAGCCGGGTCATTGTCTTGCACTTCCTTCCAACCGAAGTGGGGCAACAGGTTCACCATTCTTGCAGGAGGGTCTTGACGGGTCTGCTGGCACTGAGTTACTCTTAGTTGATGGAGGGCAGGTAACTCCACTTCTTCCATCTCATCTTCATCTACACCCTCATCTGACAGGTGAGGCATTCTGGATAAGGCATCCGCGTTTCTGTTCTGGTGCCCAGCCTGGTACTTGATGGTGAACTAGTAGTTGGACAATTTGGCCATCCTTCTTTGCTTTGATTCCAGCTTAAAGGAACTGTAGCTCTCTGGGTTCTTTTCTGTGGGGCGCAGCTTCCTACTGGAATAGACGATCACCCTTTCTTTGCCTTCTTGCCTTCAGGAAAGGACGGCTCCGAGTCCCACATTGCTGGCATCCGTGTACAGCAAGAATGGCAGGTTGTAGTCTGGGTAAGCAAGGAATTCTTCTCCTGTCAGGGCTTCTTTCATCACTTGGAAAGCTTCCTCTTTTTCCTTGCTCCACCTCCACGGAGAATCCTTAGACTTGTCCTTCGTGGGTTTGCCTACTAGGAGGTCTTGCATGGGAGCAGCCTTCTTGGTGTACTCCTTTATGAACCTCGTATAGTGGCCCACCAAAAACAGGAATTGACGTACTTCCTTTAACGTCTTGGGTTCTGGCCACTCCTTGATTGCTGTCACCTTGTCTGGATCAGGGGCCACGCCTTCGGCACTGACTATGTGTCCCAGGTACTGTACTCTTGGCTTTAACAGGTGGCATTTTGATGGTTTCAGCTTCATCCCGTTAATGGCCAGAGCTTCAAACACCTCTGCTAGATGAGCAACGTGTTCCCTTTAGGTCTTAGAGTACACGATCACGACATCCAGGTAGAGCAGTACCGTCTCAAAGTTCTTGTGTCCCAGGCAACTCTCCATTAACCTCTGGAAGGTTCCGGGTGCGTTACATAGTCCAAAGGGCACGCTGTTGAATTCACATAGGCCCATAGGTGTTGTGAAAACCGTCTTCTCGCAGTCTTCCTCGTCTACAGACACCTGCCAATACCCACTAGTGAGGTCTAAGGTAGAGAAGTAATTGGCAGACTTCAATGCAGCTAAGGATTCCTTTTTACGAGGTAATGGGTAAGCATCCTTGTGTGTTATGCGGTTTATTTGCCTATAGTCTACACACATTCTCATACTGCCATCCTTTTTCCTGAGAAGGATTAATGAGGCTGCCCAGGGGCTACAGCTATCTCGTATAACCCCTGCGTCCTTCATGTCCTGTAACATTTGTTTGGCTTTTTGATAATGTGCAGGTGGAATATACCTGTACCGCTCCTTGATTGGTGGATGTGTACCTGTGGGGATGTGATATTGTACCCCTTTTATCCTACCAAAGTCAAGTGGATGCTTACTAAAGACTTGTTCGAATTCTTGGACTACCCGGTACACACCTTGCCTTTCGTACACAGGAGTGGTGTCAGTTCCGATTTGGAGCTGCTGACACCAGTCCTCCAGTGGCCCTGTTGTTGGATCAGGTTTTGCCCCTTTGGTATAGGGTATGGGTCCCACTGTTTGGATCTCGTTGTTGCTGACTGTGTACAGTTTAGCAACGGTTGTATACCTGGGTAATTTAACTTCCTCACTGCCACAATTTAAGATGCGAACAGGTACTCTCCCATTGTGTACGTCCACCACCCCCCTGGCTGTCAACAGTGTAGGTCTGTGCTCTGTGCTGATGGGCTCCACTAACTAATGCCTGATAGTCCTGCCCTCTCAGACCTATGGCTGCTCGACACCAAATCATCATTTCACTCATTGGGGAATCACAATAGGCAACGGGTCTGTCACCTTTGCAGTACCAATTTCGCCACCTGTAATTGTTACCTGTTGATGGTGCAGGATGGCTCTGATCTCACACTGGAGGACCTTCCTCTGACCAGGTCTGGCAGTGTCTGCAATCTGTTGAAGCAAAGACAAAACTTCCTCCATGCAATTGCTAACAACATTAGTGCCTAGTATTATATAGGGGTAATTTGTGTTACTGGCTTCTGTTACAACTATGACCCCTTGATTCTGCAATTCCACCCTCCCCACCTTCATTGGTACTTCCTTAACCCCCATCACAGTGATTGGTTCACCGTTAGATGCATTAAGGGTGAAGTCTAGGTCAGGCTGTTTCAGTTCTGCATCAGCCCAATACTTCTTATAAAGGATATAGGGGATGGTGGTCACCTGTGACCCGGTGTCCAGCAGAGCAGGTGTCGGGATGCCATCCAGTACAATGAACAGAAACGGCCTCTGTCCGATGAAGGTCTTGTACCAGGTGGCTGGGCCCTGTTGATCTATTCCTGAAGTTTGGCCCCGGCCCCCAGGGACTGCCCGTTTAAAGGACAGCTCCTCGCGATGTGGCCGGTGTGGTTACAGCGGCGGCAGATGGGCTCCCCAGTGGAGCTGTAGTTGTCGGTGGTTCTTCCCCGGTATGCTGTGGCTTGCTTTCCTCTCATCCAGGGTACATCCTCCAGACTGTCAGCAAGTTGGATCAGCAGTTGAGGTTGGGAGCTAGGGTCTTGACGCTGGCTGTTGATTTTGCTGCAACTGCAGAGCGTCCATCAGCTTAGTGATGTTTTTGTTCATCTGCCGCATCTCAGCACGTATCTCAGCTCGCAGGGAATTGTACTTGTCAGGCTGAGCAGATTGTACATTGTGCGTGGCTGCAGACAAGGGTAATGATTTTGGAGTAGCCTGCGCCTCACCACTGCACCACTGTTTGATGGCAGCTTCATGGGTCTCAACTGGCCTTCACCCCTTGATGGCCATATCCTTCAGGGTGTTAAAGTCAGCTTCAGGATTGCTCAATGACCACCAACGTACAGTTTTGCTGTCCTCGGGGGATAGCACTCCCCGTTTGAATTGTTCAAGTAAGAGCTTATTTTCTTCAGGTACATTGGTGAGGTTGACATGTTTAAGGGCGCGCAGTGCTTCTTCTAGACGCCAGGCTTAAGCTCTAATATCATCTCCCAAACTTATAATTATTGACCAGATACCAGAAAGTATAGATCATAGATATGGGAGGCTGGTCAATAAAGAAAGTTATTGGATTTTCAAATTGGGTACTCTTAGTCCGGAGGGTCTAAATTTGACCATTGATAATGTGATAAAAGGATGAGTTTTTTATTGGACCAATATTGCCTTGGATATGGAATATATTAGAAAGTTGACATTTGGCAATAGTAATCCTTCTTTCCAAGGTTGGGCGTTTATGATTTTGGAACTTTTAATTAATTTTTAAACTTTTAATGTTCCTCCAGGGTAGAAGTATATTGGATCTTAATATATCACTGTCGCAAATGAGTATTGATTTACAGAAGAGAGTCAATATATTAAATCATAAGGTTTTTACCTCTGCTAAAAATATATATACTTTATTTATGCACTTGTGCAAAGATTACATACAAAAACAAATAAAAGCTGAGTGCACAGGATAGAGTTGGGAAGGAAGAGGCTTGCCTTAACACTTATACCTCCCTCCTTACCCTGCCTACCAGCGGAGGTCGGCACCCTACAAACGATATGGCGCCCCCACTCGTCGGCGGCTCACCGTATGCTTACCCTATACTCTCCCTTATAGATTGAGAGTAGTGCGCCCCACCTGTAAACACTCCAGGGGGTGTTCTTTGGAAAGCACAGACCAATCCTGTGTCTCAGTGTTAAAAAGACCTGGATCAAATGGCTTAGCACTTGTCTGACATGCACGATACACCCATGTTCAGAACCTACTCCTTTCCCATATTGTTATCAATAGACCACCCTCCTCTAATGGTATCGATATGATGGTTACGGACCAAATCAGGGAAAAGACAGTAGTACTGGTACTTAGCTCAAGAATGATACCAAAGGTCTCTCCCCGCGCGCCTCGACGCGTTTCATCATCATCAGGAGGCTTGATATGATGTTTCCATAGCTGCGGTCTTTGCCGATGCACAAGAAAGCTGATATGTTGAGAGGGGAGCCGCCATGATATCAGATGCTCCCTTATATCAGGTCTGGAGCTGTCAGTGCCTCCCCCTCCACCCATGTCACTTCCTGTTAGGTGTCACTCAATGTTTAATGTGTAATATATCACTGTATAACCACTACATGCCATAACTGGATATTTGATATTGCAGCTATATTTTATTTCTTTCTCAGAGTAATTCTGAGTAATTTTAACATTAATACGAGTTTAGAATTTTAGTAATACATTTTTAATTGTTTTTTTAGTAATATGGTTAGAAGAATAGACCTCAAAATTTTTTTATATATATCATATACTAGCTGTGAGCCCGATGCAAATGCATCGGGTGTCTAGAATATTTTTTTTTTTTTTAAAGATTTTTAAATAATAATTGCATCATCAATAGCAATAATATTAGCAATAGCATTATTATTAGCAGTAATAGCAGTATTAATAGCAGTAATAGCATTATTATTAGCATTAATAGCATTATTAATAGCATTAATAGCATTAATAATACAATTAATAGCATTAATATTAGCATTAATAGCATTAATAGTATTATTAATAGCATTAATAGCATTATTAATAGCATTAATAGCATTATATACATTAATAGCATTAATAGTTATTAATACATTAATAGCATTATTAATTAATTAATGCATTAATAGTATTATTAATAGCATAATGCTATTAATAGCATTATTATTATTAATGCATTAATAGCATTATTAATACATTAATAGCATTAATAGCATATATTAATAGCATTATTAATAGCATAATAGCTAATTATTAATTATAGCATTAATAGCATTATTAATTAGCATTAATAGCATTATTATAGCATTAATAGCATATTATTAGCATAATAGTAATTATTAGCATTAATAGCATTATATATTAATAGCAATATTATTTCATTATTAAATTTAATAATTATTGCATATATAGCATTAATATTAGCATATAGCATTATTATTAGCATTTAATAGCATTATTAATAGCATAATAGCATTATTATTAGCATTAATAGCATATTATAGCATTAATAGCATTAATATACATTAATAGCATTAATATAGCATTAATAGCATTATATATTATTAATAGCATTAATACATTAATAGCATAAATATAGCATTAATAGCATTATTAGCATTAATAGCATTAATATGATATAATTAATGCATTAATAGCATTATTATTAGCATAATTAGCATATATTAGCTTTAAATAGCAATTATAGCATTAATAGCATTATATTAGCATTTATAGCATTATTAGCATTAATAATATTAGCATTAATAGCATTATTATTAGCATTAATAGATATTATAGCATTAATAGATTATTAATAGCATTAATAGATAATTATAGCATTAATACATATTAATTGCATTAATAGCATTATTAATTACATTAATAGCATAATATTAGCATTAATAGCATAATTATTACATTAATAGCATTTAATATAATAGCATTAATAGCATTAATAGCATTAATTAATAGCATATAATATAGCATTATTAATACATTAATAGCATTATTAATATAGCATTAATAGCATTAATAGCTATTATTATTGCATTAATAGCATTTTTAGCATATAGCATATTATTATTAAGCATTAATAGCATTATTATTAGCATTATAGCATTAATAATAGCATTAATAGCATATTATAGCATTATAGCATTATTATAGCATAATAGCATTATTATAGCATTAATAGCATTATTAATAGCATTAATAGCATTATAATACAATTAATAGCATTAATTAATAGCATTATAGCATTAATAGTATATTATAGCATTAATAGCATTAATAATACAATTAATAGCATTAATTATTAGCATTAATAGCATTATATATATATTAATAGCATTAATAGCATTATTAATAGCATTAATAGCATTAATATACATTAATAGCATTATATTATTAATACATTATATTGCATTATAATTATAATAGCATTAATAGATTATTAATAGCATTAATAGCATTATTATAGCATTAATAGTATTATTAATAGCATTAATAGCATTATTAATAAAATTAATAGCATTAATAGCATTATTATAGCATTAATAGCATTATTATAGCATTAATAGCATAATTATTAACATTAATAGCATTAATAATAGCATTAATAGCAATATTATTGCATTATAGCATTTTATTACCATTAATAGCATATTTTGCATTAATAGCATTAATTATTAGCATTAATAGCATTAATATTAGATTAATAGCATATTATTTGCATTATAATAATATAAATTATTGCATAAATATTAGCATTAATAGCATAATATTAGCATTAATAGCATAATTATTAGCATTAATAGCATAATTATTAGCATTAATATCAATTTATTTGCATTAATAGCATTTATTATTACCATTTAATAGCATAAATATTAGCATTAATAGCATAAATATTAGCATTAATAGCATAATATTAGCATTAATATCAATATTATTTGCATTAATAGATTATTATTACCATTAATAGCATAAATATTAGCATTAATAGCATATTTATTAGCATTAATAGCATTAATAATAGAATTAATAGCAATATTATGCATTAATAGCATATATTTACATTAATAGCATAAATTATTAGCATTAATAGCATAATTATTAGCATTAATAGCATAAATATTAGCATTATAGCATAATTATTAGCATTAATATCAATATTATTTGCATTAATAGCATATTATTACCATTAAAGCATAAAAATTAGCATTAATAGCATAATATTAGCATTAATAGCATAATTATTAGCATTAATACAATATTATTTGCATTAATAGCATTATTATTACCATTAATAGCATAATATTAGCATTAATAGCATATTATTAGCATTAATAGCATTAATATTAGAATTAATAGCATAATTTTAGCATTAATAGCATAAATTTAGCATTAATAGCATTAATTATAGATTAATAGCATAATTATTAGCATTAATATCATATTATTTGCATTAATAGCATTATTATTACCATTAATAGCATAAATTTAGCATAATAGCATAATTATTAGCATTAATAGCATTTATATTAGATTAATCATATTATTGCATTAATAGCATTTATACATTAATCTATATGCATTATATATTATTAGCGATTATTATTAGCATTAATAGCATATTATTAGATTATAGCATTATTATTAGATTTTTTTTTATTCTTATTTTTTATGTTTATTATGTATAATTTTTATTTATTTTTTATTATTTTTAATTATTTTTTTTATTATTAAATTAATTTATTATTATTTGTTATTTTAAGTGAGTCTGAGCTGAGACACAGTTCTCCTTCAGGTCGCTCAAGGGCTGATATTATTAGCATATTTGTATTTTTTATTATTTTTTTATTTATTTTTTTATTATTTTTTATTTTTTTTTTTTATTTTTTTATTATTTTTTTATTATTTTTTTTATTATTAAATTTATTAGTTATTTTAAGTGAGCCTGAGGCTGAGACACAGTTCTCCTTCAGGTCCGCTCAAAGGGCTCATTTATTAGCATATTTGTATTTTTTTATTATTATTTTTTATTTATTTTTGTATTATTTTTTATTTATTTTTTTTATTTTTTAATTATTTTTTAATTATTTTTTTTATTATTAAATTTATTAGTTATTTTAAGTGAGCCTGAGGCTGAGACACAGTTCTCCTTCAGGTCCGCTCAAAGGGCTCATATTATTAGCATATTTGTATTTTTTTATTATTATTTTTTATTTATTTTTTTATTATTTTTTATTTATTTTTTTATTATTGTTTAATTATTTTTTAATTATTTTTTTTATTATTAAATTTATTATTTATTTAAAGTGAGCCTGAGGCTGAGACCCAGTTCTCTTTCAGGTCCGCTGAAAGGGCTCATCTTATTAGCATGTATTTTTTTTTTTTTATTATTATTTTTAATGTAATTATTTATAATTTTTTATTTATTTTTTTATAATTTTTTAATTATTTTTTAATTATTTTTTTTATTATTAAATTTATTTGTTGAGGCGCTCTTCTAATTGGTCGGTGTCTACTGCCCTCAGCCAATCAGAAGAGCCCTTCATTTCCCATTGACATACATTAGCGGTGTGTCGGCGATTTTATGGCCGGCCACCAGGTTCATTTTCGGCCCTAAAATCGCGGACACACCGCTAATGCATGTCTATGGGCAGTCAGCCCGATTTCTGATTGGTCGCTCTCTACTGACGCCGACCAATCAGAATTCGAGCTCACTGCCCATAGACATGCATTAGCGGTGTGTCCGCGATTTTAGGGCCGACAAATAGAACCAGGTGGGCGGCCATAAAATCGCCGACACACCGCTAATGTATTTCAATGGGAAATGAGGGGCTCTTCTGATTGGCTGAGGGCAGTAGACAGCGACCAATCAGAAGAGCCCCTCACATCTCATTGAGGTAGAATGGTGGATTTGTCGTCCATTCTATCTTAATGATAAGTGAAGAGGACGTCGGAGCTGGAAGTTGGCGGAAAGAAGACAGAAGATCCCCGGGGCCGGACGAAGAGGCGGAGATGGCGGAAAGAAGAGAGAAGACCCCCGGGGCCGGAGGAAGAGGACGCCTGGCCGGACGGAGGACTTGTGGATCGGACGGACGATCAGATGACTAAGAAGGCATGTAAGTAATCGACGGGGACGTTAGGTTAGGGGACGGCGGGGGCTTCGGGTGTAGGGCTTTAGGTGTTAGCGACAGCGGCGGGGGAAAGCGGCGGGGGAAAGCGGCGGGGGAAAGCGGCGGGAGATTAGGAGGCGGCGGGGCTTAGGGGGTAGGGACTTAGGTACGGTGGGGCGGCGGCGGACGGTAGGGGCTTAGGTGCGGCGGGGCTTAGGGGGTAGGGGCTTAGGTGCGGCGGGGCTTTTAGGTGAGGTGGGGCTTAGGGGGTAGGGGCTTAGGTGCGGCGGGTCGGGGCTTAGGTGCGGCGGGGCTTAGGGGGTAGGGGCTTAGGTGCGGCGGGGCTTTTAGGTGCAGCGCGGCTTAGGGGGTAGGGGATTAGGTGTGGCGGGTCTTAGGGGGTAGGGGCTTAGGTGCGTCGGGTCGGGGCTTAGGTGCGGCGGGTCTTAGGGGGTAGGGGCTTAGGTGCGGCGGGGCTTAGGGGGTAGGGGCATAGGTGCGGCGGGTCGGGGCTTAGGGTGTAGGGGTGCGGCGGACTTAGGGGGTAGGGGCTTAGGTGCGGCGGGTGGGGGCTTAGGTGCGGCGGGGCTTAGGGGGTAGGGGCTTAGGTGCGGCGGGTGGGGGCTTAGGTGCGGCGGGGCTTAGGGGGTAGGGGCTTAGGTGCGGCGGGGCTTAGAGGGTAGGGGCTTAGGTGCGGCGGGGCTTAGGGGGTAGGGGCATAGGTGCGGTGGGTCGGGGCTTAGGGTGTAGGGGTGCGGCGGACTTAGGGGGTAGGAGCTTAGGTGCGGCGGGGTGGGGGCTTAGGTGCGGCGGGGCTTAGGGGGTAGGGGCTTAGGTGCGGCGGGTCGGGGCTTAGGTGCGGCGGGGCTTAGGGGGTAGGGGCTTAGGTGCGGCGGGGCTTAGGGGGTAGGGGGTTAGGTGCGGCGGGGCTTAGGGGGTAGGGGCTTATGTGCCGCGGGGCTTAGAGGGTAGGGGCTTAGGTGCGGCGGGGCTTAGGGGGTAGGGGCATAGGTGCGGCGGGTCGGGGCTTAGGGTGTAGGGGTGCGGCGGACTTAGGGGGTAGGGGCTTATGTGCCGCGGGGCTTTTAGGTGCCGCGGGTCTTAGGGGGTAGGGGCTTAGGTGCGTCGGGTCGGGGCTTAGGTGCGGCGGGTCTTAGGGGGTAGGGGCTTAGGTGCGGCGGGGCTTAGAGGGTAGGGGCTTAGGTGCGGCGGGGCTTAGGGGGTAGGGGCATAGGTGCGGCGGGTCGGGGCTTAGGGTGTAGGGGTGCGGCGGACTTAGGGGGTAGGGGCTTAGGTGCGGCGGGTGGGGGCTTAGGTGCGGCGGGGCTTAGGGGGTAGGGGCTTAGGTGCGGCGGGTGGGGGCTTAGGTGCGGCGGGGCTTAGGGGGTAGGGGCTTAGGTGCGGCGGGGCTTAGAGGGTAGGGGCTTAGGTGCGGCGGGGCTTAGGGGTAGGGGCATAGGTGCGGTGGGTCGGGGCTTAGGGTGTAGGGGTGCGGCGGACTTAGGGGGTAGGAGCTTAGGTGCGGCGGGTGGGGGCTTAGGTGCGGCGGGGCTTAGGGGGTAGGGGCTTAGGTGCGGCGGGTCGGGGCTTAGGTGCGGCGGGGCTTAGGGGGTAGGGGCTTAGGTGCGGCGGGGCTTAGGGGGTAGGGGGTTAGGTGCGGCGGGGCTTAGGGGGTAGGGGCTTATGTGCCGCGGGGCTTTTAGGTGCCGCGGGGCTTAGGGGGTAGGGGATTAGGTGCTTCTGGTCGGGGCTTAGGTGCGGCGGGGCTTAGGGTGTAGGGGCTTAGGTGCGGCGGTGCTTATTGGGTAGGGGCTTAAGTGCGGCGGGTCGGGGCTTAGGATGCGGCGGGGCATAGAGGGTAGGGACTTAGGGGCGGCGGAGTTAGGGGGTAGGAGCTTAGGTGCGGGGTGGCTGTGCGGACATTGCGGGGTGGGTGTGCGGACATGGGGTGGCTGTGCGGACATGGGGGGGCTGTGTGGACGACATGTGGGTGGCTGTGCGGACATGGGGGTGGCTGTGTGGACATGGGGGTGGCTGTGCGGAGATGGGGGGGGCTGTGCGGACATGGGGGGGGCTGTGCGGACATGGGGGGGGCTTTGCAGACATGGGGGGGGCTTTGCAGACATGGGGGGGCTGTGCGTACATGGGGGGTCTGTGCGTACATGGGGGGGCTGTGCGGACATGGGGGGGGCTGTGGGGACATGGGGGGGGCTGTGCGGACATGGGGGGGGCTGTGCGGACATGGGGGGGGGCGAATTGTGGCTGAGACCCAGTTCTCCTTCAGGTCCACTGAAAGGGCTGATATTATTAGCATATATTTAATTTTTTTATTATTATTTTTATTGAATTATTTATTATTTTTTTATTATTTTTTTATTATTTTTTAATTATTTTTTTTATTATTAAATTTATTATTTATTTAAAGTGAGCCTGAGGCTGAGACCCAGTTCTCCTTCAGGTCCGCTGAAAGGGCTGATATTATTAGCATATATTTAATTTTTTTATTATTATTTTTATTGAATTATTTATTATTTTTTTATTATTTTTTTATTATTTTTTAATTATTTTTTTTATTATTAAATTTATTATTTATTTAAAGTGAGCCTGAGGCTGAGACCCAGTTCTCTTTCAGGTCCGCTGAAAGGGCTCATCTTATTAGCATGTATTTTTTTTTTTTTATTATTATTTTTAATGTAATTATTTATAATTTTTTATTTATTTTTTTATTATTTTTTTATTATTTTTTAATTATTTTTTTTATTATTAAATTTATTTGTTGAGGCGCTCTTCTGATTGGTCGGTGTCTACTGCCCTCAGCCAATCAGAAGAGCCCTTCATTTCCCATTGACATACATTAGCGGTGTGTCGGCGATTTTATGGCCGGCCACCAGGTTCATTTTTCGGCCCTAAAATCGCGGACACACCGCTAATGCATGTCTATGGGCAGTCAGCCCGATTTCTGATTGGTCGCTCTCTACTGACGCCGACCAATCAGAATTCGAGCTCACTGCCCATAGACATGCATTAGCGGTGTGTCCGCGATTTTAGGGCCGACAAATAGAACCAGGTGGGCGGCCATAAAATCGCTGACACACCGCTAATGTATTTCAATGGGAAATGAGGGGCTCTTCTGATTGGCTGAGGGCAGTAGACAGCGACCAATCAGAAGAGCCCCTCACATCTCATTGAGGTAGAATGGTGGATTTGTCGTCCATTCTATCTTAATGATAAGTGAAGAGGACGTCGGAGCTGGAAGTTGGCGGAAAGAAGACAGAAGATCCCGGGGCCGGACGAAGAGGCGGAGATGGCGGAAAGAAGAAGAAGACCCGGGGCCGGGAAGAGGACGCTGGCGGACGGAGGACTTGTGGATCGGACGGACGATCAATGACTAAGAAGGCATGTAAGTATCGACGGGGAGTTAGGTTAGGCACGGCGGGGCTTCGGGTGTAGGGCTTAGGTGTTAGCGACAGGGCGGGAAGGCGGGAAAGCGCGGGAAGCGGCGGGAAAGCGGCGGGAGATTAGGAGGGCGGGCTTAGGGTGGACTTAGTACGCGGCGGGCGGACGGTGGGCTAGGTGCGGCGGGCTTAGGGTAGGCTTAGTGCGGCGGGGCTTTAGGTGCAGCGCAGCTTAGGGTAGGGGATTAGGTGTGCGGGTCGGGGCTTAGTGCGGGGTCTTAGGGGTAGGGGCTTAGGTGCGTCGGTCGGGGCTTAGGTGCGGAGGTTTAGGGGGTAGGGGCTTAGGTCGGCGGCTTAGAGTAGGTTGTGCGGCGGGGTTAGGGGTGGCTAGTGCGCGGGTCGGGCTTAGGGTGTAGGGGTGCGGCGGATGGGGTAGGGCTAGTGCGGCGGTGGGGTTAGTGCGGGGGGTTAGGGATGGTAGGTGCGGGGGTCGGCTTAGGTCGGCGGGGCTTAGGGTAGGGGTTAGGTGCGCGGGCTTAGAGGTAGGGGTTAGGTGCGGGGCTTAGGGGTAGGGGCTTAGGTGCGGCGGGGTCGGGGCTTAGGGGTGTAGGGGTGCGGGGACTTAGGTGGGGTGGGGCTTAGGTGTGTCGGGTGTTAGGGGGCTTAGGTGCGGGGGGCTTAGGGGGTAGGGCTTAGGTGCGGGCGGTCGGGGCTTAGGTGCGGCGGGGCTTAGGGGGTAGGGGCTTAGGTCGGCGGGGCTTGGGGGGTAGGGGGTTAGGTGCGGCGGGGCTTAGGGGGTAGGGGCTTATGTGCGGCGGGCTTTTAGGTGCGCGGGGCTTAGGGGGTAGGGGATTAGGTATGCTGGTCGGGGCTTAGGTGCGGCGGGCTTAGGGTAGGGCTTAGGCGTCGGGTGGGCTTAGGGGCGGCGGTGGTAGGGGCTTAGGTGCGGCGGGCTTAGGTAGGGTAGTGGGCTTAGGGTGCGGCGGGTCTGTAGGGGCGGGGACTTAGGGGTAGGCTGTGGGCGGGTGGCTTAGGCGGAGGGGTGGAGGTGGCGGACGTGTTAGGGTGCGGCGGGGCTTAGGGGTAGGGCTTAGGTGCGGGGGGCTTGGGTGGACTTGGCGGGGGCTGGGGTAGGGTAGGTGCGGCGGGGTCGGGGCTTGGGGAGGGGTGCGGGAATTGGGGGGGCTTGTGCGGCATGGGGGGGCTTAGGTGGGCGGGGCTTGGGGTAGGGTTGGTGCGGCGGGTCGGGACATGGGGGGGCTTGGGTAGCATGGGGGCGGGCTGGGTACATTGGGGGGGGGCTTGGGGTACATGGGGGGGCTTTGTGGGGCAGTAGCGGGATGCGGGGCGGTGGGGCTGGTCGCGGTGCTATGGAGGGCTTAGAGTGCGGGGGTCGGGCAGGATGCGGGGCATGGGGTGGACTAGGGCGGCGGAGTGGGGTGGCTGTGCGCTGTGCACATGCGGGTGGGTGTGCTGGGTGGCTGCGACTGGATGGGGCGTCGCGGACATTGCTGGGGGGCTGTAGCTGGAAGGCGGGGGCTTAGAATGTTGCGTGTAGGGCTGTGGGACGCTGGAGGGGCTTGGTGCTTCGCATGTTCCAGGGCATGGGCAGCGAGCGCTTGCGCTGCTCATGCCAGCGAAGCTCGGACCTCGCGGCCATTGCTGCGTACGAGCGTAACGGTAGGTTGTGGCGAGCTCTGTTCGATTCGCCAGCGACTCGCAATGGCCGCTTGCGGCCATTGCTCGCATAGCCACGACTCGCATTGGCCGCGGCCTTGCTCGCGCACATTGGCGCTTCGCGCCCAATTGTTAATCATCCACATGACCACACCGGAAGTAGCGCGCGGAGGGGCGCTTTTCCGATTCGCGATTATATAATAGATATAAAACAGATAATTATGCTTATTATATTGTTATTACATTGTTATTATATTCCTACAGCTTTTTTTCAGTCCTCTCTTTCTCATTTTACCCCCAAACTCACCCCCCACCTCTCCCTCTATTTTAATTTAGTATACTAATTGATCACACTAATTTTGATCACACTCATTTCCATTATATTATCTTCATATCCTTAGTTCACATATACTCACATATATTTATATGGTATTATTCATATCTCACATTTTATATATTTTATATATTTTTTCACATAGGTATTGGAATATTCTTCAGGTTTCATCAAATCATTATTAATTATTTAATTCCTATACTTTTCAATGGGTCCTTTACATATTATATTTTAAATGATGTAATAATTTTTAATTTTAAATCAATTATTTATATGTATGTATATTGCTATAATGAGTTGTTTTATCCAATATAAGTATCACACCAGCGCTTAGGAAAGGGTTACAATGATTCTGAAGTTAATTGGTCAATGCTACTTAGGGATGGGCGAGTCTACTCGCTAGGACTCGGGACTCGGCGATTCTGAAGGTACTCGCAGGACTCGTTACTCGGCGAATCTCCCAGCTTGGACTCGCACAGTGACGAGTCCAATGGAATTCAATGTCAATAAGCTTGACTCTTCACAGATACCCGCTGTCAGCAGCGAGTCTGAGCGAGTCTACGATTCCGAGTCCTACGAGTCTACGATTCCGAGTCCTGTATACTGTATTCGGGAGTCGGACTCTCGAATACAGAATCTGTTATGTTCCGAGTCAGCACAGCGTGCGTGTTAGGTCAGAAAACTTGTGAAGATAGCCAATCATAGTCAGTAATGGCATAGCAAAGTTGGTTGTGTCAGGACTATGATTGGCTGCTGTCCAGCGTCATGCCTATGTCATCTATGACAGGCAAGGCAGTATATAAGGCTTGTCCCCGCCATTTTGGCCACATTCCTGAGACGATCTGACCTAGTATAGGGAGAGAGAGATATATGCTGGAGCAGATCAGGGATTGTCAGTGTAGGGAAGATTCCTTATATTAACCCAAAAAGCTCTTCTGAGAGCTAGGAGGAGGACGGAGTAGTGCTGTGTAGGCAGGCAGGCAGGCAGGGAGGGAAGGAAGGAGAAGCCTTAGAGTGCACACAGGACGGACCTCATAGCTTAGCTTCCTCACTCAGCTTTGCTAACAGCTGCAGTCAGAGGCTTAGTTGAGGTGCTGTTTCCTTTTTGTTTTTGCACCAGATCGATTTTTGTTCCTAATAAGCCATAGAGCGTTATTTTTTCTGTCGCAGACCAGTGCGTTGCTGCTAGCACGTACACCACCCCGCCAGCAAGTGACGCATTCAGCAACACCTAACCACATCTCGGTGGCTGTGCGCACTTCAAACCAATTTTTTTAGGGAGTGTAGTGTGCGGCTTCACTGCCAAGTGTGAGAGCGCACACTTACCCCGCCAGCAAGTGACGCATTCAGCAACACCTAACCACATCTCGGTGGCTGTGCGCACTTCAAACCAATTTTTTTAGGGAGTGTAGTGTGCGGCTTCACTGCCAAGTGTGAGAGCGCACACTTACCCCGCCAGCAAGTGACGCATTCAGCAACACCTAACCACATCTCGGTGGCTGTGCGCACTTCAAACCAATTTTTTTAGGGAGTGTAGTGTGCGGCTTCACTGCCAAGTGTGAGAGCGCACACTTACCCCGCCAGCAAGTGACGCATTCAGCAACACCTAACCACATCTCGGTGGCTGTGCGCACTTCAAACCAATTTTTTTAGGGAGTGTAGTGTGCGGCTTCACTGCCAAGTGTGAGAGCGCACACTTACCCCGCCAGCAAGTGACGCATTCAGCAACACCAAACCACATCTGGGTGGCTGTGCGCACTTAAAACCAATTTTTTTAGGGAGTGTAGTGTGCATCATCATCGGCTCCAAGCCTCCAAATAAGAGAAAAAACAGCGAGTTTGGACTCGCACACTTTCAGAGACACATCAGCGAGTTGTAAATGTCATTATTCGCTATTACTCGGTTCCCTATTCATTAACATTGGACTCGCTGGACTCGCAACGAGTCCCGAGTCCTTGACTCGGACTCGTTGGGGTCTTGCGATTCCGAATCTTTTAGGACTCGCCCATCTCTAATGCTACTATTTAATCTATGAATTAGACCACTCCCCAGTAAATCCAACTGAGGAAGACAGCGGACTGCTGTAGAAACGCATATTGATGATAATTGAATAAAGGAGGTTTGTTCTCAACAAGCATTTTAGTCCCTTATTCCCATTTCTGAGCGCTCCAACAAATTTGACCACAATCCTTTTCTTTATTGTACTAATATCATCTCCCGGCCTCTGGTAGCAGTGATGGAAGCGCAAGCGTATATCAGCCTCGTTGCACTCTTCGAAGGTAACTCTCAATTTATTAAATATTGTGGCCGCTGATCTCCGTTCAGTGGCAGACCAGGACGTACTCACTATCTCTGCTGCGTCAGTTAACTGTCCGAGTACCACGGCAGCGCGCTGCTGACCGGTAATCGCATACATGTCTAGGACGCTGGTGATTTTTCTCTTGAAAGCATCCAGCGTATCAGGGCGTCCGTCATACTGGGGCAATCACTTGGCTCCCGGGTTGTAAGGGAGAGAGATCGGCATTATTGGGCCGACTGCACCCGGTGCGCTGGTGGCGCTGGCTACTAGTGCTACTGGAGGCTTCCATAGTTGCTTCCGGGCAATTCCTAGGGTCAGCGAACGTGCTGTCATCGTCGCTGGAGGAGGCCGACATGTTGGAGGCCCCACTAGTGAACTGCAGCCAGTTCTTAAGGAGTTAAACAGTTCGTGATTTTACGGACTAGGCTGCGGCGCTCAGGAATGCTCGGCTGAGCAAGGGGCGGGTTTTGGTTCTGTGCTCTACTGGCTGACACGCCCCCTTTCTTCCCGCTCTTCGGCGCAGTAATGGCTGCGTAGTTTTTACAGTCACTAATACAGTCGAAATCACAGCACACAGTACCGGTAATACCGGGCACGAGATCCTGTTCACAGCACCAGAAAGATATGTCGAGCCCCAGGCCCTGGGGTACTTGGGTATCAGGCTCCAAGGGTAGCATTGCTGTGTCACAGGGAATGGTGGCCGCGCCTGATCCCGTGTCCTGGGTGATACTTCAAAAAGGGGTTGTATTTACAGGGGATTCTATATACAGGTCACGTGACGCCACCTGTAGTATCTGGTGATGGGTCATCAGCGCCGCCACAGTCCGCGGGAGGTAGATGGTGGTGTGGCTGAGTTGTCAAAGTCCCCTACAGGTAGGGCGATTCCTCCGGGGCAGCGTAGAGTAAAGGGGCAGCTTGGGGTGTATCTGTAGGTCGGGATGGGGAGTGATGGAGCAGTCTATAAAGGTACCTTTACACGCCACCACTGTGCCTAGCAACCGGTATCAACTGCACGTGCACGCGCACGTTTTTAACGGTTGCTAACAATCGCTGATACCGCATGTACACGCCGCCATTGCGTTGTCCACTGACGCTGCGGGGACGGAGGAGATAGCGAAGGGAGAGTGCGCACGTGCTGAGGCACCACGGTGGGCGGAACTGGGATGGAATCACACAGGGAACAGTGTAAATCATATACGATGTAGTATGACACAAACACAAAGTGAATAAACAATAGGTTAATATTGTGTTGGCTTTCATTCTACCTTATCCTGCCTCATGGATCACACTACAGAAATTTCATGGCTGAAAGAGCTCCCAAGACTCCAAATAAGATCACTATGAAGACACAAAGGGCAAAATTACCACTGGGATTAAAAACAATAAAAATACACATATACATCAGTATAGTGTGTATTGGTCCTGGGGGACAGAACACAGCATACATCTACTAGTGCAACATTAGTGACATGCGTGACAAAAAATATTAACCCAAAATAAATGTATCATTAATCATACAAGTAAAGAGGTACATCCAACAAAAGAGATCCACCCTTATAAAAAAGGGGATGAACTCATGGTCTCATTTAGACCTTTAGGCGACATCGTGTCCAAGGTGACGATCCACCTTAGTTCATGCTGGGCCAAGGTTTTTTTCAAATTTCCCCCCCTAATTCCGTCACTGATCAAATCAATGCCACAGATCCTTAGGGTACCATCACACCAGGTTACATCGCTGGAGATATCGCAGGTGACGCAAGGGAGCGCGCACGTTTTTGGCACCCTGCCAGCGTCGCCGTCGCGTGTTTACAAACGGCGATATCTTCGCCGATGCTTTGGCGATGCTTCAGGCGACATCGCTGTTGGGGTGTCTACAAACCCCAGCAACGATCCTGTAACATGGGAGCCTATGGCTCCCATCGCCTGTAACATCACCAATCACCATGTTACACGGGGCGAAGCATACACATTGCCGGAGAGTAGATGCCTGGTTTCACAGCAGCGCTCTGAAACAAGGCGACCACTCTCAGCCGATTTTTCGCCGCAAAATTACCCCTTTACACGGGGCGACTCACCGCCAATGTTACTGACCATAGGCCACGCCCCTGCGTCGCCTGCAAAATCGCCAGCGATGTCTCCAGGTGTGACGGTACCCTTAGGGATTCGGGATTACTCCCATGGTACATTTTAAAGTGTCTTCAATAGAGAGATATCCTCCACCTTTGTGGCGGCTCCAATATCCCTAACATGTTCCCTCACGTGAACACGAAGCTCGCGTGAGGTTAAGCCAATGTAGATTTTCATCAGCGCTTTACAATTCAGAGGTTCATATACAAACAGTCAGAAGTAACAGTTATCAAAGAATACAATAAATAAAGAGAAATAATGACGGCCCTCCTCATAAGAGTTTAGAATCTAACAACGAGGTGGAGATTACACAAATCACAGGGGCTTATTTGCAATGATGGCCCAGAAATTTGAGGAGATGGAGAATACATAAGACCTACATGAGCAGTCACCAGCCATTCTTTGTCATGTTTTTGGGTCTGATGGAATGAATAGGTTATGTCTAAGTGACGTCGATTAGGGAGCAAAATAGGCCGCTCTGAAGAGATGTGTTTTTAGGGAGCGTCTGAAACTATGTAAATTGTGGATAGATCTAATTTCTTGGGGTAGAGCATTCCAGAGAATTGGTGCAGCTCGGGAGAAGTCTTGGAGCCAGGAGTGGGAGGTTGGGATTAATACAAAAGTTAGTCTAAGTCAAAATCTACAAGTGCATCTCAATAAATTAGAATATCATCAAAAAGATAATTTATTTTAGTAATTCAATACAAAAAGTGAAATGCATATAATATATAGAATCAGTACAAACAGAGTAATCTATTTCATTTATTTATTTCAGTTAATGTTGATGATTATGGTTTACAGTCAATGAAAACAAAAACGTCATTATCTCAGAAAATTAGAGAAATTAACACAAAATATCTGCAAAGGCTTACTAAGCATTTAAAATGGCCTCTAAGGCTGGCTTCACACTACGGCTGGGATCCGATCCGTGGCTGTCCGCTTGAGGCAAACAGCCACGGACCGGATCAGCAAACAGAACTGGAGGGCTAATTTGCCCTCCGGTCCGGTGAGCAGCCGCACACAGCTGCTGCCGCTGATAGGTCTGGACCGGCTCGCGGGGAGCTAGCTGTGGTCCTGAACTGTCAGGAGGGGCTGGCGTTGAGCTTCAGCACCATGGAGGTGTCCCCTCCTGACAGAGCAGGAACGCGGCTCGCTCCTTGCGAGCCGTGGTCCTGAGCTATCAGCGGCGGCAGCTGCGCTGGCTGCACACCGGACCTGAGGGCAAATTAGCCCTCCAGTTCTGTGTGCTGATCCGATCCGCGGCTGTCTGCCTCAAGCGGACAGCCACGGATTGGATTCCAGCCGTAGTGTGAAGCCGGCCTTAGTCTGGTTTAGTAGCCTACACAATCATTGAGAAGGCTACTGACTTGACAGATGTCCAAAAGACTGTCATTCAGGGCATATATAGAAAAGAAAGGGGACTTTGGACCCCGGTGGTTTATTTCAATGCGTTTTAAGGTTTAGGTGTATCCTATTTTGTGTTTTTTCCTGATGAAGGTATTATAAACCTTGAAACGTGTTGAAATAAGCCACCATATGAATTCTAAGTGACCTAAATACATTAATCTATTGGAGCGGGAGCGAGGTCTGAAGCCCCTTTTCTTTTCTATTTATCCCTGGATTGCAACAAGTGGGAGGACTGTTGAATACCATAAATCTTTGATATCGTGGACATCACATACGAAAATAGTAGTAGACCAATCAAGGTATACTTTACTTCCTTCACTGGTGTCTTTACACAGAAATACTATTGTGCGCCTTTTCCTTTCCAACTATCTGTTCAAGAAGGCAGTCATTGACACACTCCACAAGGAGGGTAAGCCTCAAAAGGTCATTGCTAAAGAAGCTGTCTGCTAATAGAGTGCTGTATCCAAGCATGCTAATGGAAGTTCAGTGTAAGGAAAAAATGTAGTAGAAAGAGGTGCACAAGCAACCAGGATAACTGCAGCGTTAAAAGGATTGTTAGAAAAGGCCATGCAAAAATTTGGGGGAGATTCACAAGGAGTGGACCGCTGGGATCAGTGCTTCAAGAGCCACCACACACAGATGTATTCAGGACATGGGCTACAATTGTCACATTCCTTGTGTCAAGCCACTAATGACCAATAGACAACGCAAAAAGCATCTTACCTTTGTCAAGAAGAAAAAAAAATGGACTGTTGCTAAGTGATCCAAGTTGTTGTTTTCAGATTAAAGTAAGGCTACGTTCACACTATGCACATTTTTTGCGCTTTTTTCTGCAGTTGCGCTATTTTACACGCATATGCGGCAAAAAGCGCAACTGCATACACATAGTGCATGTGATGAATAAGCAGTATTGGTAAGGAATATTGCCATATTCCGCAGATTCCATTTCCTCCCAGAAAGCAATTTCATAAGACACATCTCACTCATAAAGAGATAAGCCCCCACCCTGGGTAGCCAGAGGCCATTCATCTCTGGCAGACGGTAGATTAATTAGCATGTAGATGCCATCCAACAGGCCATACAATAGGGCAACTAGGGAAAAGGATGACTCCCTGCTGGGATGCGCAGAAAGTGACAAATGCAATTTCCCTGTAATGCCAGTGGAAAGGAATCCTTTCTTCAACACAGACTGGACGGAGTCGTGAATATAACGTTAATATCTCATGAGCCATGCTGTCTATAAACATGGCAAGTATAAATATGTAATTGCGACATTCAGACTGTCACCGCACATCGTTTTACATATGTGTGCGATGACTGTAAGCCATCTAAACGTGATATGGGCTAGTAGGATGCTCTCAGAATAGCCATGTTTCTTATCCAGACAAAGATAAAATCATAACTGAAAATATGAAAGCATTGTCTTCCGTCGTCGATGCCCACAGACAAATCTAGGGCAGATAATAGAGTTTGGGTGTCTATATCTTTCCTCAGAGGGGTGGGAATTATGAGACAGCCCAGAGGTGCGAGATGGGTGGAGACAGGGGTCAGCCCATAATGTATAAAAATCAGCTGCCCCATCTCCATATTGTATTTCTTCTGAAGAGGCATTATTCCACCAAAGCCAGACAATACCCCAGGAACAGATTGGTGCCACGCCGCCCTTGTGGTGCCATCAGCATTAAGGTAACTGATCACATGTGTGTGTAATTCTGTTTATTCCATTTATCCTTGTGTTTGCATAACTGGCTGTAATATTTGTAACATCTTAATAATAACTAGTGATGAGCGAGTACCAAAATGCTCGGATGCTCGATGCTCGGGCCGAGCATCCCAAGATACTCGTGTACTCGGCCCGAGCACAGAGCCCAATGTTATCCTATGGGAGACCCGAGCATTTTTATGAAATGACCGCCGGCAGCATGGAAAAACCCTAAAAATGTCACAAAAGTCTCAGAAGAGTGCTCAAATGACATGGCAACACCATGGGGAAGACCCCTGTAAGCATTTCTCACTGAAAAGTCACAGCTGTGAACAATGTTGTCCGAGTTTCACGCCAATTTTATGGAGTCACCAGAAAACCTTCCAAAATGACACCAAAATGAATATTCAGGGTGGAAATGTTAAGGGCACATACCCAATAGTGAGATACAGCTGGTGTATGTTACTTTTTGTGATTACATGAAAGATTTTACGTGAAAACATTGTGCGGCACTCCGATGTCCCTGAGAAGAGACGTACATGAAGCCCAGTCTTGACATAATATGCCCATTTTGAGGAAGTGGGTGTATTGTAGTATTTTCCTTTACCAGGGCAGTCCAAAATTGTGAGGTTCACCAATGACCCATGCATACAGAAATGCATGAGGGCCTGTAAACCTGAAGTGGGTGTATTGTAGTATAGCCCTTTGGCAGGGCAGCCAAAAATTGGGAGGTTCACCAATGACCCTTGCATACAGACATGCATGAGGGCCTGTAAACCTGAAGTGGGTGTATTGTAGTATAGCCCTTTGTCAGTGCAGCCAAAAATTGGGAGGTTCAACAATGACCCTGGATACAGACGTGCAAGGAGGGCCTGTAAACCTGAAGTGGGTGTATTGTAGTATAGCCCTTTGTCAGGGCAGCCAAAAATTGGGAGGTTCACCAATGACCCATGCATACAGACATGCATGAGGGCCTGTAAACCTGAAGTGGGTGTATTGTAGTATAGCCCTTTGACAGGGCAGCCAAAAATTGGGAGGTTCAATAATGACCCATGCATACAGACATGCATGAGGGCCTGTAAACCTGAAGTGGGTGTATTGTAGTATAGCCCTTTAGCAGGGCAGCCAAAAATTGGGAGGTTCACCAATGACCCATGCATACAGACATGCATGAGGGTCTGTAAACCTGAAGTGGGTGTATTGTAGTATAGCTCTTTGGCAGGGCAGCCAAAAATTGGGAGGTTCAACAATGACCCTGGATACAGACGTGCATGAGGGCCTGCAAACCTGAAGTGGGTGTATTGTAGTATAGCCCTTTGGCAGGGCAACCAAAAATTAGGAGGTTCAACAATGACCCTGGATACAGATGTGCAGGAGTGCCTGTAAACCTGAAGTGGGTGTATTGTAGTATAGCCCTTTGGCAGGGCAGCCAAAAATTGGGAGGCTCCACATTGTCCCTGGATAGAGACGTGCATGAGGGCCTCAAAACATTTTTCCCATTGAAAAGGAGCGGGTCTCCTGTCGTTGTAATGCCCATTCTAAAAGAATGGGCGAAAAAATTTACCACTGGGGGTATACATGAAACAATAGCCTAACTATTGTAACGGTCATTATGGTGGCACATGAGGAGAAGGAGGGGCAGTCCAGCGATTAGCCAAAGTCCAGAAGTGTGTACCCATGGGTGAGTGGAGGTACATGGCAAATTCCCATAACAAAATTTAAATTCCGCTGTCATTTGCTGGTGGTGTGGTGAAGTCTGGCCCAATCCAACCCTTGTTCATCTTGATCAGAGTCAGCCTGTCAGCATTTTCAGTTGACAGGCGGGTCCATTTATCAGTAATGATTCCACCTGCGGCACTAAAAACACACTCTGACAAAACGCTAGCAGCAGGGCAGGCCAGGACTTCCAAGGAGTAGAGAGCCAATTCATGCCACGTGTCCAGCTTGGAGACTCAATAATTGTAAGGCACAGAGGAATGTCGGAGTACAGTTGATCGATCTGCAAGGTACTCCTTCAGCATCTGGCCAAACTTAGCATTTCTTGTGGCACTACCCCGCACCTCAGGGGCTGTGGTACATGAGGGGCTGAGAAAACTGTCCTAAACTGTCCTAAACTGTCCTGTCGTAAAGACTGTTCCCCTACCTCTGGCGGATTGGACTTGTGCCCCTCTCGGCCGTACGCCTTGGTGGTCCACCGATTCCTGACCTATGCTGCTAGCGTTTTGTGAGGGGAATGCTTTGCCTACTTCCGTGACTATGGCCTTCTGGAACTGCTGCATTTTGGCTGACCTCTCCGCCTCAGGAATAAGAGACATAAAATTCTCCTTGTAGCGTGGGTCTAAGAGTGTTGCCAACTAGTGATGGGCGAGTCCTAAATTACTCGGAATCGCTTGACTCTAGCGAGTCCGAGCCCGGGACTCGCTACTCGTTGCGAGTCTAGCGAGTCCAATGTTAATGAATGGGGAAGCGAGTAATAGCGAGTAGTGTGCGATTTACAAATCACAGATGTGTCTCGGAAGCTTCATCCTGAAGCAATCTTCGTTTTGTCAGAGACTCTGACAAAACTAGGATTGCCATTGATTTGCATTGGACTCGTTTACTGTGTAAGTAATCGCTGGGAAACTCGCACAGATAAGAGTCCGGCTGTCTGCTCTGTGTGCTGGCTGCCGCAGCTCCAGGGTCCTAGAGCACGCCTGCTGCCTGATGTAGCAGAGCTGAGATTGTTCTCAGTCTGCTCATTCCCTGTGCATAGACATCTATATTTATGCAAAGGGATGTAGCAGAGAGGACATCGCGTTTTGGACTGCGTCGCACGGAAGAGGATTTTTTTAATTAAAGATGGAGTCCCTAATGGCTTATTTTTTTATTTCTAATAAAAATTTTTCTCTGTGTTGTGTTTTTTTAAAACAATTTAATAGAAATTCATGGCGGTCATGTCTAATATTGGCGTGACTGCGATAAATTTCAGGCTTAGGGCCAGCTGATAATACAAATCTGGCCCTAACCTCTTTATTACCCAGCGTGCCACCGCCACCAGGGCCGCTGGAAGAGCGGGGTTCAGCGCCAGAGGATGGCGCTTCAATGAACGCGCCATCTTCTGGGGCGGCTGCGGGCTGCAATTTGCAGCGGGGGGTGCCCAGAAAGCTTGGGCATCCCTGCGCTGCGGATTCCAGCCCCCAGCTGCTTAGCTGTACCTGGCTAGACATAGCAATTGCGCGGAGCCCCACGCATTTTTTTTAAATTATTTCATGAAATTCATGAAATAATAAAAAAAAGGGCTCCCCTATATTCTTGTGTCTGGCCAGGTACAAATAGGCACCTGGGTGTTGGGGGCAGCCCGTCGCTGCCTGCTGGATCCGGCTGGTTCCAGAAATATGGCGAAGCCCATGTAATTTGTTTCTGAAAAATCAATAAAACAATCCTAAAAAAGGGACTGCATCTTTATTAACCCCTCACCCATGGTCCAGGGGTTAATAAAGATGCAGTCCCTTTTATTTACAAAGGGGAGCCCTTTTTTTTTATTATTTCATGAATTTCATGAAATAATAAAAAAAAAATGCGAGGGGCTCCGCTCAATTTCTATGTCTAGCCAGGTACAGCTAAGCAGCTGGGGGCTGGAATCCGCAGCGCTGGGAGGCCCAAGCTTTCTGGGCACCCCCCGCTGCAAATTGCAACCCGCAGCCGCCCCAGAAGATGGCGCGTTCATTGAAGCGCCATCCTCTGGCGCTGAACCCCGCTCTTCCAGCGGCCCTGGTGGCGGTGGCACGCTGGGTAATAAAGGGGTTAATACCAGCTTTGTTATACAAGCTGGTATTAAGCCCGAGATTCTTAATGTCAGGCCACGTTTGACCCAGCCACTAAGAATCTCCAATAAAGGGTTAAAAAAACACAAAAAGACAGAGAAAAATTTTTATTAGAAATTTAAAAAAAAAGCCATTAGGGACTCCATCTTTAATTAAAAAAATCCTCTTCCGTCCGACGTAGTCCAAAACGCGATGTCCTCTCTGCTACATCCCCTGTGCATAGATATAGATGTCTATGCACAGGGATGAGCAGACTGAGAACAATCGCAGCTCTGCTACATCATCTCTGTGAGCAGGCGGGCTCTAGGACCCTGGAGCTGCAGCAGCCTGTACATAGCAGACAGCTGGACTCAGCTCGCAAAGTAACAGCAGTTACTTTGCGATTTTCCCTGTGATTACTTGCACAGTAATCAGACAAATACAAGTCAAAGGCAATCCTAGTTTTGTCAGACTCTCTGACAAAACTAGGATTGCCATTGATTTGCATTGGACTCGTTGCTGTGCGAGTAATCGCTGGGAAACTCGCAGAATACCGAGTCCTGCGAGTTCCTTACTACTCGCCGAGTAACGAGTCCTAGCGAGTAGATTCGCCCATCCCAATTGCCAACCAGTAGTGATTGTCGGCCAAGATGTTCTGAACACGAGGGTCACGAGCCAGGCAGCTTACCATACAGTCAGCCATGTGCGCCAGACTCTTAACAGCCATCACTTCAGTATCCTGACCAACACGATGATTGAACATGCTGTCCTCCTCCTCCTCCTCCTCCTCATCTCCCCTGTCCTCTGGCCAGCCACGCTGAAGCGAGGGTATGACTGGTGTGCATGTCATATCCTCAATTTGGCCAGAGAGTTGCTCCATGTCTTCATCCTCCTCCTCCTTCTCGTCATAGTCCTCCACTGCACGTTGTGATGGGATGAGGCTGGGCTGTGTGTTATCACCCACACCCACTACTATTTCTTGCTCCAACTCATCGCTCTCCGCCTGCAATGCATCATCTTTGTTTTTGAGCAGAGACCGTTTTAGAAGGCAGAGTAGCGGTATGGTGACGCTAATAATGGCGTCATCGCCGCTCACCATCTTGGTGGAGTCCTCAAAGTTTTGGAGGACGGTGCATAGGTCGGACATCGATCTCCACTCCTCAGGTGTTATGTGTAGAGTTTGACCCATTTCCCGACGGCTTAGGTGATGCAGGTAGTCAACAACTGCCCTCTTCTGCTCACATATCCTGACCAACATGTGCAGCACTGAATTCCAACGCGTGGGGACATCACACACCAGTCTGTGGGCCGGAAGACACAAATGGCGCTGAAAGCCGGCAAGGCCGGCTGAAGCAGCAGGTGACTTGCGAAAATGTGCAGACAGGCGAACTTTTACCAGCAGATCAGACAGCTCTGGGTATGACTTTATAAAACGCTGAACCACCAGGTTGAGCACATGGGCCACGCATGGAACATGTGTCAGCTGGCCTCGCCTCAAAGCTGCCACCAGGTTCCGGCCATTGTCACACACGACCTTTCCTGGCTTTAGGTTCAGAGGTGTGAGCCAGTGATCTGCCTGCTGTTTCAGAGCTGTCCACACTTCTTCTGCATTGTGGGGTTTGTCACCTATGCATATTAGCTTCAGCACAGCCTGTTGCCGCTTCACAAAGGCAGTGCTGCGGTGCTTCCAGATTGGGACTGGTGTGGAGGGTAAAGTGGATGAGGATGCGCAAGAGGAGGAGGAGGAGGCTGAGGAGCATGACATTCTGGAGCTGTAGATTGTGGGTGAAACCCTGACTGAGGTAGGGCCTGCAATCCTTGGTGTGGAAAGGACGTGTTCCGTCCCTCGCTCAGACTGGGTCCCAGCTTCCACAATATTAATCCAGTGTGCCGTCAAGGAGATGTAGCGGCCTTGCCCACAAGCACTTGTCCACATGTCTGTGGCTCGGTGGACTTTGGCTGAAACAGCGTTGTTCAGGGCACGTGTGATGCTTTGTGACACGTGGTTATGCAATGCGGTGACGGCACACCGGGAGAAATAGTGGCGGCTGGGGACCGAGTAACGTGGGACAGCAGCCGCCATCAGGTCGCGGAATGCTTCCATCTCCACCAGCCTGAAAGGTAACATTTCTAGCGCAAGCAGTAGCGAAATGTGAGCATTTAGAACTGTGGCATGTGGGGCGTTGGCAGCGTATTTGCGCCTGCGTTCAAAAGTTTGCTGAATGGATAACTGCACGCTGCGCTGGGACAAGGACGTGGTTGATGGTGGTGTTATTTGTGCGTGGGCAACTTCATGTGCAAGGCCGGAGGCTTGTTCGCGGGCAGCATGGACAGGGGATTGGCTCGCAAGCACAACACGCGAAGACGTAGCAGTGACATCAGCAAGCACCGCTCCTCAACTCTGTTGTACTTCCCACAAAGTCGGGTGCTTGGCTGACATGTGCCTGATCATGCTGGTGGTGGTCAGGCTGCTAGTTTTCGTACCCCTGCTGATGCTGATGCTGGCATTGCAGGTGTTGCAAATGGCCTTTTTAGAGTCATCTGGAGCCAACTTAAAAAACTGCAAGACTCGGGAAGACCTAACATTTGCACAGGCACCTTGTGTCGTGTTGTTGTTCCGGGGAACGGTTGCCTGCCTTCTGCCTGCGGACATCATGTGGCTAGGTACTCGTGAGTGTAAGGGCCCTTGACGGTGGGTCACGAGCTTACGATATTCTGGCGCCATAATACCAACTGACACCTTACATCATTATTATAGTGTCTACTTGCATCTTTTTATCCATTGCAGTTGAGGTTGTTTTCCTCTAGGGGGCGTCTGTCACAGTGATGCATGTCCTCAGTGCTGAGTGGCCCGCCCAGTCTGGGGGCGTTACCAATAGGCTGCTCAGACACTATATGTATCACCTGGATGTGAGTGGCAGAGGCCTAGTGGAGTCCATGTGTCTGCATTCACCACCAGCCCCCTCCTTGTTAGCATGGCTGGTCGCCTGGTTGCCACAAACCGCCCCCATGTTATGGGTTGCAGGGGGCTGTGCACCGGTGTCTTGACGCATGTGTCACCTCCTGGGGGAATCTGCAGCCATCTGCTAGATGCAAGGGGTAGAAAAAAGTGTCAAAACTTCGGTGAGTTTTTCTATATATTTCTTAGTACCAATTCGGTGATTTTTGCCTGCGGACATCCTGCCTGTTGGGATGCTACGCCTCCCTCCCCCTGTGCACTGCTGGCCTCGCTCTGCATATCCTCCTGCCAGGTTGGGTCAGCTACTGGATCATCCACAACGTCGTCTTCCTCTTCCGCAGCCTGATCCTCCTCCTGACTTCCTGGCAATTGTGTCTCATCATCGTCCACCCCTTGTTGAGACACGTTGCCAACGTTCCCTTCGTGAGAACGTGGCTGCTCAAATATTTGGGCATCTGTCCATACGCTCTCCTCATGACCCACTTCAACAGGATCTGGTGAGAGGCCAGATTGTGCGAATGGATACGTGAACAGCTCTTCTGAGTGTCCAAGTGTGGGATCAGAAATGTCCGTGGACGTGTACTCGGCCTGGTGGTAGGAAGGAGGATCAGGTTGGGAAATGTGCGGTGCAGTATCACGGCTACTGACACTTGACCGTGTGGACGACAGGGTGTTTGTGGAGGTGGCAATCTGACTTGAAGCATTATCCGCTATCCAAGTAACAACCTGTTGACACTGGTCTTGGTTCAAGACCGGTGTACTGCTGCGGGCCCCAAGAATTTGGGAGAGGACGTGCGAGCGATTAGATGTGGCACTTTGTTGTTGCGAAATTAGTGCTTGCACACGACCTCGGCCTCTGCCTGCACCACCATCACGTCCACTTCCTTGTTCCTTGCCAACGCCCTTGCGCATTTTGCCTGTATACAGCTACAACAGTCTCCTGACTGTTCTGGTCACAGGAAAGCTGGATATGGATAGCCTGCCTGTATACAGCTAGTCAGCTACAACAGTCTCCTGACTGTTCTGGTCACAGAAAAGCTAGATATGGATATTACACCCTGCCTGTATACAGCTAGTCAGCTACAACAGTTTCCTGACTGTTCTGATGACAGGAAAGCTGGATATGGATTTTAGACCCTGCCTGTATAGAGCTAGTCAGCTACAACAGTCTCCTGACTGTTCTGGTCACAGGAAAGCTGGATATGGATTTTAACCCTGCCTGTATACAGCTAGTCAGCTACAAACAGTCTCCTGACTGTTCTGGTCACAGGAAAGCTGGATATGGATTTAACCCTGCCTGTATACAGCTAGTCAGCTACAACAGTCTCCTGACTGTTCTGGTCACAGGAAAGCTGGATATGGATTTAGACCCTGCCTGTATACAGATAGTCAGCTACAACAGTCTCCTGATGTTCTGGTCACAGGAAAGCTGATATGGATAGCCTGCCTGTATACAGCTAGTCAGCTACAACAGTCTCCTGACTGTTCTGGTCACAGGAAAGCTGGATATGGATAGCCTGCCTGTATACAGCTAGTCAGCTACAACAGTCTCCTGACTGTTCTGGTCACAGGAAAGCTGGATATGGATTTAGACCCTGCCTGTATACAGCTAGTCAGCTACAACAGTCTCCTGACTGTTCTGGTCACAGGAAAGCTGGATATGGATTTTAGACCCTGCTGTATACAGCTAGTCAGCTACAAACAGTCTCCTGACTGTTCTGGTCACAGGAAAGCTGGATATGGATTTAGACCCTGCCTGTATACAGCTAGTCAGCTACAACAGTTCCTGACTGTTCTGGTCACAGGAAAGCTGGATATGGATTTAGACCCTGCCTGTATACAGCTAGTCAGCTACAACAGTCTCCTGACTGTTCTGGTCACAGGAAAGCTGGATATGGATTTAGACCTGCCTGTATACAGCTAGTCAGCTACAACAGTCTCCTGACTGTTCTGGTCACAGGAAAGCTGGATATGGATTTAGACCCTGCCTGTATACAGCTAGTCAGCTACAACAGTCTCCTGACTGTTCTGGTCACAGGAAAGCTGGATATGGATTTAGACCCTGCCTGTATAAGCTAGTCAGCTACAACAGTCTCCTGACTGTTCTGGTCACAGGAAAGCTGGATATGGATTAGACCTGCCTGTATACAGCTAGTCAGCTACAACAGTCTCCTGACTGTTCTGGTCACAGGAAAGTGGATATGGATTTAGACCTGCCTGTATACAGCTAGTCAGCTACAACAGTCTCCTGACTGTTCTGGTCACAGGAAAGCTGGATATGGATTTAGACCCTGCCTGTATACAGCTAGTCAGCTACAACAGTCTCCTGACTGTTCTGGTCACAGGAAAGCTGGATATGGATTAGACCCTGCCTGTATACAGCTAGTCAGCTACAACAGTCTCCTGACTGTTCTGGTCACAGGAAAGCTGGATATGGATTTAGACCCTGCCTGTATACAGCTAGTCAGCTACAACAGTCTCTGACTGTTCTGGTCACAGGAAAGCTGGATATGGATTTAGACCCTGCTGTATACAGCTAGTCAGCTACAACAGTCTCCTGACTGTTCTGGTCACAGGAAAGCTGGATATGGATTAGACCTGCCTGTATACAGCTAGTCAGCTACAACAGTCTCCTGACTGTTCTGGTCACAGGAAAGCTGGATATGGATTTAGACCTGCCTGTATACAGCTAGTCAGCTACAACAGTCTCCTGACTGTTCTGGTCACAGGAAAGCTGGATATGGATTTTAGACCCTGCCTGTATACAGCTAGTCAGCTACAACAGTCTCCTGACTGTTCTGGTCACAGGAAAGCTGGATATGGATTTAACCCTGCCTGTATACAGCTAGTCAGCTACAACAGTCTCCTGACTGTTCTGGTCACAGGAAAGCTGGATATGGATTTAACCTGCCTGTATACAGCTAGTCAGCTACAACAGTCTCCTGACTGTTCTGGTCACAGGAAAGCTGGATATGGATTTAGACCTGCCTGTATACAGCTAGTCAGCTACAACAGTCTCCTGACTGTTCTGGTCACAGGAAAGCTGGATATGGATTTAGACCCTGCCTGTATACAGCTAGTCAGCTACAACAGTCTCCTGACTGTTCTGGTCACAGGAAAGCTGGATATGGATTTAGACCCTGCCTGTATACAGCTAGTCAGCTACAACAGTCTCCTGACTGTTCTGGTCACAGGAAAGCTGGATATGGATTTTAGACCCTGCCTGTATACAGCTAGTCAGCTACAACAGTCTCCTGACTGTTCTGGTCACAGGAAAGCTGGATATGGATTTAGACCCTGCCTGTATAAGCTAGTCAGCTACAACAGTCTCCTGACTGTTCTGGTCACAGGAAAGCTGGATATGGATTTAGACCCTGCCTGTATACAGCTAGTCAGCTACAACAGTCTCCTGACTGTTCTGGTCACAGGAAAGCTGGATATATAGCCTGCTGTATACAGCTAGTCAGCTACAACAGTCTCCTGACTGTTCTGGTCACAGGAAAGCTGGATATGGATATTATACAGCTGTCACCCTGCCTGTATAAGCTAGTCAGCTACAACAGTTCTCTGACTGTTCTGGTCACAGGAAAGCTGGATATGGATTTAGACCCTGCCTGTATACAGCTAGTCAGCTA
Source organism: Allobates femoralis (assembly GCA_033576535.1). Taxonomy (NCBI): domain Eukaryota; kingdom Metazoa; phylum Chordata; class Amphibia; order Anura; family Aromobatidae; genus Allobates; species Allobates femoralis. Next base: position 324,573,907 of record JARQOC010000006.1, read on the forward strand.
CAACAGTCTCCTGACTGTTCTGGTCACAGGAAAGCTGGATATGGATTTTAGACCCTGCTGTATACAGCTAGTCAGCTACAACAGTCTCCTGACTGTTCTGGTCACAGGAAAGCTGGATATGGATTTTAGACCTGCCTGTATACAGCTAGTCAGCTACAACAGTCTCCTGACTGTTCTGGTCACAGGAAAGCTGGATATGGATTTAGACCTGCCTGTATACAGCTAGTCAGCTACAACAGTCTCCTGACTGTTCTGGTCACAGGAAAGCTGGATATGGATTTTAGACCCTGCCTGTATACAGCTAGTCAGCTACAACAGTCTCCTGACTGTTCTGGTCACAGGAAAGCTGGATATGGATTTAACCCTGCCTGTATACAGCTAGTCAGCTACAACAGTCTCCTGACTGTTCTGGTCACAGGAAAGCTGGATATGGATATTTAACCCTGCCTGTATACAGCTAGTCAGCTACAACAGTCTCCTGACTGTTCTGGTCACAGGAAAGCTGGATATGGATATAAGCCCTGCCTGTATACAGCTAGTCAGCTACAACAGTCTCCTGACTGTTCTGGTCACAGGAAAGCTGGATATGGATTTTAGACCTGCCTGTATACAGCTAGTCAGCTACAACAGTCTCCTGACCCTGCCTGTATACAGCTAGTCAGCTACAAAGTCTCCTGACTGTTCTGGTCACAGGAAAGCTGGATATGGATTTAACCCTGCCTGTATACAGCTAGTCAGCTACAAACAGTCTCCTGACTGTTCTGGTCACAGGAAAGCTGGATTGGATTTTAACCCTGCCTGTATACAGCTAGTCAGCTACAACAGTCTCCTGACTGTTCTGGTCACAGGAAAGCTGGATATGGATATTAACCTGCCTGTATACAGCTAGTCAGCTACAAACAGTCTCCTGACTGTTCTGGTCACAGGAAAGCTGGATATGGATATTAGACCCTGCCTGTATACAGCTAGTCAGCTACAACAGTCTCCTGACTGTTCTGGTCACAGGAAAGCTGGATATTGAGATTTTAGACCCTGCCTGTATACAGCTAGTCAGCTACAACAGTCTCCTGACTGTTCTGGTCACAGGAAAGCTGGATATGGATTTTAGCCCTGCCTGTATACAGCTAGTCAGCTACAACAGTCTCCTGACTGTTCTGGTCACAGGAAAGCTGGATATGGTATTTAGACACCTGCCTGTATACAGCTAGTCAGCTACAACAGTCTCCTGACTGTTCTGGTCACAGGAAAGCTGGATATGGATATTACACCCTGCCTGTATAGAGCTAGTCAGCTACAACAGTCTCCTGACTGTTTTGGTCACAGGAAAGCTGGATATGGATTTTAGACCTGCCTGTATACAGCTAGTCAGCTACAAACAGTCTCCTGACTGTTCTGGTCACAGGAAAGCTGGATATGGATTTAGACCCTGCCTGTATACAGCTAGTCAGCTACAACAGTCTCCTGACTGTTCTGGTCACAGGAAAGCTGGATATGGATTTTAGACCCTGCCTGTATACAGCTAGTCAGCTACAACAGTCTCCTGACTGTTCTGGTCACAGGAAAGCTGGATATGGATTTAGACCTGCCTGTATACAGCTAGTCAGCTACAACAGTCTCCTGACTGTTCTGGTCACAGGAAAGCTGGATATGGATTTAGACCCTGCCTGTATACAGCTAGTCAGCTACAACAGTCTCCTGACTGTTCTGGTCACAGGAAAGCTGGATATGGATTAGACCTGCCTGTATACAGCTAGTCAGCTACAACAGTCTCCTGACTGTTCTGGTCACAGGAAAGCTGGATATGGATTTAGACCCTGCCTGTATACAGCTAGTCAGCTACAACAGTCTCCTGACTGTTCTGGTCACAGGAAAGCTGGATATGGATATTTAACCCTGCCTGTATACAGCTAGTCAGCTACAACAGTCTCCTGACTGTTCTGGTCACAGGAAAGCTGGATATGGATTTACACCCTGCCTGTATACAGCTAGTCAGCTACAACAGTCTCCTGACTGTTCTGGTCACAGGAAAGCTGGATATGGATTTAGACCCTGCCTGTATACAGCTAGTCAGCTACAACAGTCTCCTGACTGTTCTGGTCACAGGAAAGCTGGATATGGATATTACACCTGCCTGTATAAGCTAGTCAGCTACAACAGTCTCCTGACTGTTCTGGTCACAGGAAAGCTGGATATGGATATTAGACCCTGCCTGTATACAGCTAGTCAGCTACAACAGTCTCCTGACTGTTCTGGTCACAGGAAAGCTGGATATGGATTTTAGACCCTGCCTGTATACAGCTAGTCAGCTACAACAGTCTCCTGACTGTTCTGGTCACAGGAAAGCTGGATATGGATTTAACCCTGCCTGTATACAGCTAGTCAGCTACAACAGTCTCCTGACTGTTCTGGTCACAGGAAAGCTGGATATGGATTTAGACCTGCCTGTATACAGCTAGTCAGCTACAACAGTCTCCTGACTGTTCTGGTCACAGGAAAGCTGGATATGGATATTAGACCCTGCCTGTATACAGCTAGTCAGCTACAACAGTCTCCTGACTGTTCTGGTCACAGGAAAGCTGGATATGGATTAGACCTGCCTGTATACAGCTAGTCAGCTACAACAGTCTCCTGACTGTTCTGGTCACAGGAAAGCTGGATATGGATTTAGCCCTGCCTGTATACAGCTAGTCAGCTACAACAGTCTCCTGACTGTTCTGGTCACAGGAAAGCTGGATATGGATTTAGACCCTGCCTGTATACAGCTAGTCAGCTACAACAGTCTCCTGACTGTTCTGGTCACAGGAAAGCTGGATATGGATTTAGCCCTGCCTGTATACAGCTAGTCAGCTACAACAGTCTCCTGACTGTTCTGGTCACAGGAAAGCTGGATATGGATATTAGACCCTGCCTGTATACAGTAGTCAGCTACAACAGTCTCCTGACTGTTCTGGTCACAGGAAAGCTGGATATGGATTTAGCCCTGCCTGTATACAGCTAGTCAGCTACAACAGTCTCCTGACTGTTCTGGTCACAGGAAAGCTGGATATGGATTTAGACCCTGCCTGTATACAGCTAGTCAGCTACAACAGTCTCCTGACTGTTCTGGTCACAGGAAAGTGGATATGGATATACTCTGTATATAGTCAGAACAGTTCTGATGTTTGGTCACAGAAAGCTGGATATGGATTAACCCTGCCTGTATACAGCTAGTCAGCTACAACAGTCTCCTGACTGTTCTGGTCACAGGAAAGCTGGATATGGATTTAGACCTGCCTGTATACAGCTAGTCAGCTACAACAGTCTCCTGACTGTTCTGGTCACAGGAAAGCTGGATATGGATTTAGACCTCGCCTGTATACAGCTAGTCAGCTACAACAGTCTCCTGACTGTTCTGGTCACAGGAAAGCTGGATATGGATTTAGACCCTGCCTGTATACAGCTAGTCAGCTACAACAGTCTCCTGACTGTTCTGGTCACAGGAAAGCTGGATATGGATTTAGCCCTGCCTGTATACAGCTAGTCAGCTACAACAGTCTCCTGACTGTTCTGGTCACAGGAAAGCTGGATATGGATTATTAACCCTGCCTGTATACAGCTAGTCAGCTACAACAGTCTCCTGACTGTTCTGGTCACAGGAAAGCTGGTATATGGATATTAACCCTGCCTGTATACAGCTAGTCAGCTACAACAGTCTCCTGACTGTTCTGGTCACAGGAAAGCTGGATATGGATTTTAGACCCTGCCTGTATACAGCTAGTCAGCTACAACAGTCTCCTGACTGTTCTGGTCACAGGAAAGCTGGATATGGATATTAGACCTGCTGTATACAACTAGTCAGCTACAACAGTCTCCTGACTGTTCTGGTAACAGGAAAGCTGGATATGGATTTTAGACCCTGCCTGTATACAGCTAGTCAGCTACAACAGTCTCTGACTGTTCTGGTCACAGGAAAGCTGGATGTGTATTTACACCTGCCTGTATACAGCTAGTCAGCTACAACAGTCTCCTGACTGTTCTGGTCACAGGAAAGCTGGATGTGGATTTTAGACCTGCCTGTATAGAGTAGTCAGCTACAACAGTTCCTGATGTTCTGGTCACAGGAAAGCTGGATGTGGATTTTAGACCTGCTGTATACAGCTAGTCATCTACAACAGTCTCTGACTGTTCTGGTCACAGGAAAGCTGGATATGGATTTTTGACCCTGCCTGTATACAGCTAGTCAGCTACAACAGTCTCCTGACTGTTCTGGTCACAGGAAAGCTGGATATGGATTTTAGATTCTTCCTGTATGCAGCTAGTCAGCTACAACAGTCTCCTGACTGTTCTGGTCATAGGAAAGCTGGATATGGATTTTAGACCCTGCCTGTATACAGCTAGTCAGCTACAACAGTCTCCTGACTGTTCTGGTCACAGGAAAGCTGGATATGGATTTTAGACCCTGCCTGTATACAGCTAGTCAGCTACAACAGTCCCCTGACTGTTCTGGTCACAGGAAAGCTGGATATGGATATTAGATCATGCCTGTATACAGCTAGTCAGCTACAACAGTCTCCTGACTGTTCTGGTCACAGGAAAGCTGGATATGGATATTAGACCCTGCCGGTATTCAGCTAGTCAGCTCCAACGGTCTCCTGAGGACTGTTCTGGTCACTGGAAAGCTTGGACTCCGATCTCTATCACCCTTCCTATATCCTCCTAGATTAGTACTAAGAAGGACTGTTCTGGTCAGCAGCATTTTGCAGCCCTGCTCCGGATTCTACTATGAGGGCCGCAAATCTGTCCCTTAAGCAGCAGCAGAAGCTCTCCCTACACTGACTGTCTGGATGGCTGTGTGCAGAGCACATCGTGGCCGGGTCTTATAAAGGCTCGGTCACGCTGTGCGGGACGGCCAATCACTGCAATGCCACAACTAACAGGGCTGTGGCATTGCAGTGACTGCCAGCCAATCCCTGCATGTGGGCTGGCTCTCTAAAGAGTGCCAACATGCAGGGATGAGGACCCCGAGTACAACACGAGTATCGCGAGATTACTCGGTACTCGCTGAGTAGCCCGAGTACAGTGATACTCGTGCGAGTACCGAGTAGTCACGAGCGTACTCGCTCATCACTAATAATAACTGTAAATATATCCAGTGTACCATCAGGGTGATTAAATATATAAATTTAATCTTGAGTTGCTCTTTTTATCTTGATCAAGCATTCCCACGTCTGTGTGCCCATTTAACGCTACCTGTGTTGGTTTCTGACCCGATATAAGCCCGACCACGGACCGGACTTATATTAAATGAGAAGCTGGTGGCAGCATTTGTGCTTGGGGTTATTCAGGGCCTCTATCAGTGACAGGGTGTGGGAGATTATATGTGCTTCTGGTTGTGGCCTAGAAGGCATTTACAACACTCACTGAGAGGCGCCTTAATAAACCAGCACAGGCAGGGCAGCTGCGGCCCTTCTTTATCCTCAGGCAGTTCTCTGGCTGACCTAGGTTTAACAGGAGGCACTGTGGAGCTGCCAGGTTCGGTGGCCGATTCACCACAGTGCGCTTTTCTGTGCTTTTTCCTCTGCGCTTTTCCCAAGCCCATTTTTTCATGTGGGCTATGGGAAAAGTACAGATGCAACTGCGTAAAGAATTGACAGGTCTATTATTTTTACGCACTCGCTCTTGCAGTGAAAACGCATGCGTAAAAAAGCGCAGGAAAGCGCAATATGTGAACGCAATTCTGCAAAGCCCATAGGTTCGGCTGGACTGCATTTCCATAATTGTGTTTCACTGCATTTAAGTGCTCGCAAAAATGCGCTGCGTAAATGCAGTAAAAATCAAGAATATGCAGCAAAACTCTGCAAATACGCAGAGTGTGAACGTAGCCTTAATTTTGCATCTCATTTGCAAATCAAGGTTCTAGAGCCTGGAGGAAGAGTGGAGAGGCACACAATTCAAGCTGCTTAAGGTCTAGTGTGAAGTTTCCACACTCAGTGATGTTTAGAGGAGCCATGTATGGCTCTGCTGGTATAGGTTGACTGAGATTTATCAAGACCAAAGTCAGCACTGCCATCTACCAGGAAATTTTAGAGCACTTCATGCTTCCTTTGCCGACAAGCTTTTTGGAGATGGAAATGTTATTTTCCAGCAGGACTTGGCACCTGTCCACACTCCCAAAAGTACCTGGCTTACTAACCACAGTATCACTGTGGCCAGCAAACTCGCCTGACCTTTACCCCATAGGGGTATTGTCAAGAGGAAGATGAGAGACACCAGACCCAACAATGCAGATGAGCTGAGGGCTGCTATCAAAGCAACCTGTGTTTCCATAACACCTCATCAGTGCCACAGGCTGATTGTCACCATGCCACGCCGCATTGATGCAGTAATTTATTCAAAAGAAGTTCTGACTAAGTATTAAGTGCATTTCCTGTTTATACTTTTCATTAGGCCAACATTTACGAGTACTGATGTTCGAACCTCTGATGCTTGGGATTGGGAGACCTGCCCAAGCTTTTTGTAAAGTCCGAGTTTGGGGCCGGAGATAACTCGAACTTGGACTTTACAGTTATGGGATGGGGGGATGGGGCTGTAAAATAAAGCATATAATTAATAATAAACATAATGATTATGTCCCGGTCCCACGATGCATCCTCCCATCCCGCTGTCTACTTCCGGGGCCGCTCATTAACTTCCGGTGGTATTCACTCCACTATTCAGCAATTTTCGGCTGGTGTCGGCAGTGTTCGCGAAGTGACATCAGAGTTCACCCGAGTTCATGGCCCCAGCGATGAACTCAGGTGTACTTTGATTGTCACTGTCAGTATCAACCTGCTTCTCACTCTCTATAGATGCTTATGTATACAGAGCAATGCAGCAGAGCTGTCCCTCTGGACTATATGAGACTGAGGATTTTTTTTCTTTTTAATAACGATGGAGTCTCTAAATGTGTTTTTGTTTTATTTCTCGTAAAAAATGTTTTTCTCTGTGTTGTGTTTTTTAATGTTTACTAGAAATTCATGGTGATCATGTGTAATTTGGCGTGACACCATGAATTTTGGACTAGTTCCAGCTGAGAATACATAGCTGGTATTAACCCCTTTATTACCCAGCATGCCAAAACCATCAGGACCGCTGGATGAGCTAAGTAAAGCACCTGGAAATGACGCTATGATGAATGCGCCATCTTCAGGGGTGGCTGCCCCCAGCTGCCTGGTTTTACCTGGCTGGCATTTAAAATACAGCGGGAGCCCATGCATTTTTTTACATAATTTTTTTAAATAATAAAAAAAAATTAATGGGCTTCCCTGTATTTTGATTGCCAGCCAAGGTAAAGCCAGGCAGCTGGGGGTGGCAGCCTGTGGCAGTCTGCTTTATCTGTATTGAGAATCAAAAATACAGCGGAGTGATACATCATTTTTTAAAATTATTTATTGATTTTGACACTACTATATGTGTGAGTGACCCAACAGCCAATCAAAAATGCTGTCATGAATGTACATCTGTGATTGGCTGTTGGAGTAACCTGGGATATGCCCATACATTTTAGATGCTAAAATGTATGGGCTGGTTTCAGGTTACTCCAGAAGCCAATCACAGACGTCCACTCTGTGACAGCATCTGTTATTGTCTGTTAGGCCCTTCACAGATTAACTGACATCGAAGTAATGTAGAAATAAATAAATAATAAAAAAAAAATGACTTAGTGCTCCACAGTATTTTGGATTCTCTATATACTTGAGATTCCTAATGACATTGTCCTGACATTTTGAATCTCTGGCTTAGTGCCAGCTGTTAATATAAAGCTAGCATTAACCCCTTTATTACCCAGGTTGCAACCGGCACCAGGGCAGCTGGAAGAGTCTGGGTACAGCACCAGAAAATGGTGCATCAATGAATGTTCCATTTTATGGGGCAGCTGCGGGCTACAATTCACAGCTTGGGGGGCGCAGACAGCCTGGGCCTCTCCACGCTGAGGATTCCAGCCTCCAGCTGCCTAGCTGTACCTGGCTGGCAACCAAAAATATGGCGAAGCCCCATGTCTTTTTTTTAATTATTTATAGAATGACTTAAAAAAACCAATGTCAGGCTTTGCTGTACTTTTATTGCCAGCCAGGTACAGCTAGGCAGCTGGAGGTAGGTGGCAGCCTGTAGCTGCCTAGTTGTCCCTGGCTGGCAACCAAATATATGGCAAAGCCCCAAGTTTTTTTTTTATATTAGTACTATAAATAATTAATTAAAAAAAAGGATTTTGCTGTATTTTTGTTTACCAGCCAGGTAAAACTAGGCAGCTGGGGGTGGGTGTCATCCCATACCTGTGCTGGTAATCAAAAATACAGTGGAGCTCCACATCATCAGCACAAAATCCACACTAAATACACAACAAATGTTTGCTATGGGAACAGTGGTGTGTATTTGCTGAGTAAAAATCTGCAGCATGGGTACAACATGGGTACAACACTTCTAAGGTGCTGTACTGTGGAATTGTCAAAAATACACAGAAAAAAAACATGGGAAAATCACAGAAAAAAAAACACATGAAATCTGCAGCATTGGCACATAGTGTAAAATTCACATACCAGGTCCCCGCTCAAAAACCTCACTCCTTCTTTTCTGAGCCCAGCCATGCACTCAAAAATTGATTTTCCACCACATATGGAGTATCAGCATACTCAGGAAAAATCATCCACCATACTTTAGAGTCTGTCTTATCATGTTGCTTGTGTGAAAATGAAAAAATCCTTTGTTGTACAGCAAAAATTTTCTTTTAGCCTCCATTGGTTGTCATATTTTTATGGCTCAATGTTATAAAAATTTGTGAAGCACTTGAAGATTCAAGATGCTCACCACACAGCCAAATAAATTTCTTTTAGTCTAGTTTCCAAAATCAGGGGCTCTCCAAATATGACATTACACCCACAGACTATTCCATCAATACCTAGGTTCCAAAATGTCACTCCTTCCCTTCAGAGCCCTTCCATGCGCCCAAACAGTAGTTTTCCACCATGTACGAGATATTGGAATACTCAATACAAATTGCCCAACAAATATTAGTATCTGTTTTATCCTCTTGCCCCTGTCAAAATGAAAAAAGTGAGCCAAATGTTTCTACTGTTTAGGCACATCAGGGGCTCTCCAAATGCGACATGGTGTCAGCTAGCGATCCCAGTCAATTTTCCATTCAAAAAGTAAAATGATACACCTTCCTTCCGACCCCTGCTGTGCACCTAAACAGTGATTTTCTATCACACATGAGGTATCAGCACATTCAGGAGAATTTGCTCAACAAATTTTGGGCTTCATTGTATCCTCTTACCCTTGTGAAAATGAAAAAATTAAACCTAAGAGAACATTTTTGTATTAAAAAAGTACTTTTTCAGTTTCACGGCTCAATGTATAAAGCCCTTGGTGGTTCAAAATGCTCACCAGACATCTAGAAAACTCCTTGGGGCCCTGCTCCAGATTATGTATGTACAGAAGGGCGAGCTCTGGCGCTGACATCATCGGCAGCCGGGACCGCTTCCGCCCATTGCTCCCTCTGTGGAGGGGGGCACATAAAGGAGGCGTTACTGAGAGGGCTGGAGGCGGAACAGAGAGTGCTGGAGGTGGGGAGGACACCAGGGAGCAGCAAGGACTCATGACTGAGTAATTCCCTCCAGACTCATTAATTGTACACTTTCTAAAGTGTTTTGTACAACTTACAGAGGGGCTAGAGACATGGGGCAACCCTTTCCTGAATGCAGCAGACACGCTGCATTCAGGGGTGCTTTCAGTTTGGAAAGCACCAGGGGAGTGACAAGTCTTCTTTAAATTTAAGGTCCGTAGCTGTAACCAAAAGTTCTGCCTAAAACCATTTCTAAGGAATTGAGATCAAATAAAAGTTAGAATTGTCCAACATGTGTATACACTCTGTGTAAACATACTCCAGAATACATTATTTCTCTGAACAACTTCTCTTGCAAGAAATTGTTTTGAGTTTGTTAAAATGTACAAATCTACATTACCTTTAGAGGTGACCGAAAATCTCAGGGTTCGAATTTGGCTGCATTTACAAAATGCAGGGTGTTTGCCAAATTGTTCTACGAACAATTGTCACATTGGGCATAGAGAAACACCCAGAAACAGTGTATGGCAGTGGCGCACAGACCAATGGTGTCCGGTGCACTACATTCAACATCACAGGGGAAACATCAGAGGGGGGCCCTGCTCATAAAGAACATAGGAAAGGACACCTCCTGTGCTTACCTGCAACTGTGCCCTGAACTCCCTACCGTCCCTATACAGGTTCTTTAACCCTGTCACCGAGCAGAATACCTAGTGCCTTGCTGTACCTAATATAAACCCTCAATAGGGAAATGGCCTGCAAAAACACTAGTCCCAACCACTGCAATAAAAACGACAAGAGGGAAAGGGGAGACAGACAGGGAAAACAACAAGAAAATATCATGCCTGCTACCTCTCTCCTAGGCAACAGACGGTTTGGCAATGATCAGCTCTCTAGAGAATCTCCTTCACGCAAGGTAGATAGGCCAGGAAATAGTTCAATCACGGCAAGGAAATCCGGATTATGTGACCTTATAAAGGAGATGGGAGTGATCACTAAGTAGCCACACCTGGAAAGAGGCCAAAGGAGCTTGCTAATAACAGAAACTGACATTAACTCCAACAGTGCCAAAGGGAAGAAATACATTTAATATGAAGTCGCAATACAGACATAAGACAGACATTCCAAACCAGTCACAAGTCTTCCAGGTAAGAGAGACCATTGTGACAACAATTCGCCGAACACCCCGAATACCACTGAAATCAATTGGCTGGCAACATTAAACACATAGAAAACACCTTCAAGGGTGTCCAAAAGCTGCCAAACACAGACAGACACACACAGATCATCTTACCTGTCTCCTGTTGCTTGCTTGCTTCAAGGTCCGCTCTCCCATGCTCCTTCTCACTCACTTCTGGTCCTGCCATTAACCTTTCTGCATATTCACTTCATTGACGTCACAACAGCCAATCACAGATGCTCATGCTCCGTGAGAGCATCTGTGATTGGCTTTTGCAATTGGACTGCATTTTCATAATCTGGATATTGTCTGTGCGTGGTTGTCATACACATCAGTGTAAGGCAACCAACCTCACGTCATAGTGTGTAAACTTTAAAAAATGGGAAAGCAAATGTGTAGGACTTTGCTGTATTTTGCAGTCTCAGCACAGATAAAGCTGACAGCTGCAAGCTGCCACCCTCAGTTGGCTATTTTTACCTTGGCTGGCAAAAAGAATGCATAAAGCTATCACCCACAGGTGTCAGAGAGTGACTTGCACGGTCACCTGACTTGGTCACCATAGCAATGTGTCACCATTGCTATGGTGACCAAATCAGGTGACCATGAACGTCACTCTCTGTGACCTCCAGTCCCGGGGTGTGGTGACTTGTTGAGGTCTACTGAGGTCACTGTTCAGATAAGCATGGAGCTGCTAATCATAGCAGGTACCATGGTTACCTGACCTGTCCTCGGGTGACCTCAGGAGTCAAAGTACACCGGGCTGCAGCTTGTTCATTTAGTGACTGGAGGCTGTGATGAGGATGCTGTATTCTTAATTACAGCCTCCATTTAAGAAGACATTGCAGAGGATCTGAGGAGCGGTATGAGGATCGAGGGGTTAAAAAGATGGAGTCTCTAAATGTCTCTGTATTTTAATTTCTAATAAAAAAATATTCTATGTGTGGTGTCTTCTTTACTATTTACTTGAAATTGTTAATGGCCGGATCTAACTTGGCCTGGCATTAAGAATTTCAGGCTTAATGCCAGCTGGCAATACAAAGCTGGCATCAGCCCCTTATTACCCAGCATGCCACTGCCACCAGAACCACTGGATGAGCTAGGTAAAGCACCTGGAAATGGTGCTACGATGAATGTGCCATTTTCATGTGCTGCTGCGGGCTGCTATTCTTTAGCATGGGGAGACTCAAAAACAGTGGGCCCTCACGTCGCTGAGAATACCAGCCCTCAGCAGCCTAGTTTTACCTTGGCTAGTAATTAAAAATAGGGCATAGCACTACACATTTTTTTGCCAGCCAAAGTAAAAATAGGCATCTGAGGGTGGCAGCTCATAGCTGTCCTGAGACAAAAAAAACACAGCAGAGCCCTACGCATTATTTTCCCATTATTTATTTATTTTACACACTATGATGTCAAGTTGATTATGTGGCACCCTAGAGTCCGGATGCGACATTGTCATTATCTTCCCCGGGGGGTAGTGTCTGAGACCTGAGAGCAACAGAGGGTATACACACCAGGCAAAACCCAAAGCACACAACACCTTTCTGCCTCCAGGCCTGAAGGGGGAGATCTAAGGGTAAGGTCCCCTATAAATTCTGGTGTGGGGTGAAGTTAGTCAGTTCAGTACAGAGCAGTACTGAAGAAGACATCCTGTGGACTGGAGCAGTGCTAAGGTCGTCCCAGGAGAGTTAGACTTAGCTGGAGTGACCCGTAGGGAAGGGTCTGAGGAAGGAGAGGAGAGCCTGGGGAGTAGTGCAGTGTCGAGCTCACCCCAGAGGAGTAAGCGTCAAGAAACGGACATCGAAGTCCGAGACTGTGCAGGACCTAACATCTTGGCAGCCAATACCGGAGGGTGGGGAATTCCAAGTCCCCCATCTACACCAAAGTGCCTGGAGGGAAAGCAGCGTGAATAGCCCAGGAGCAGCCGCCAGAGAAGTGGGGTTGGAGAAGGACTCAAGCTGCCTGTTAAATGGCACACAACAGAAGAGAGAGGGTGTCACAGCTTAGCTTAAGCAGCTGCAGGGACCTACTAAGAAAGCGCAGCAGGGAGGCCTCAGAACTTGCCAGGTGAAGAGAACTCCAAGTTGCTCCCAGGTTGCCGGATTCCATTGATATCATCTGTCCTTTTGCCAGTATGACCAGTAAAGGACTTGAGGAACCAACAAACTGTGAGTCTGTCAGTTACTTTGCGTCCTCCATCCTGCACCCTACACCCTTCAACATCCACTGCCCTGGGCATCCGCTCCACCTGTGGGGAGCCACTGCATCCCAGTTGCCATCCATCATCCTCAGAGGTTCTGCAGCAGCAGTGGCCACTCATAGCCACAAACCATGGGTGATGTCACGAATAACTTTCCCTATATTAGCCAAGAACCACCCAAATACACTGAACAAAGGGCCACGGAAGCTGAGTCTTGACCCCTGTGACTCCCTAGAAACTATGCAACCCGGTTATGAGTACCCCAAGGCCCTGGAGTGCATCAATTGCCATAAACTGATGTGTATGACAACCAAGCACAGATACCATCCAGATTGTGAAAATACAGTCTAATTGCAACACCTCATCACAGACGCTTTCATGGAGCATGAGCATCTATTATGATTGGTTGTTGTCCAGTCAGTGAAGTGAATATACAGAAAGGTTAATGGATGGGACTGGAAGTGAGAGAGCACGGAAGCACGGACCTGGAAGCAAGCAAGCAGCGAGAGACAGGTAAGATGATCTGTGTGTTTCTGTCTGTGTGTATGTGTGTAGCATAACGTAGAACAGAAGTATTAGTGCATTTGCTACACACACACACCCGAGCAATTACCAAACAAAACCCAAATTCCCAACTTTTCAGCAGAACCTTTGAGTTCGAGGTGCCGAACGAACATTGCCAGATTCGGTCCAGATTTGAAATTGGCAAACATGTACAAGCAAAGTTTGCTCATCTCTAATTATCTTCATATGCCTAATATTTATTATGCAAAAACGGAGAGGATTTTTGTGTTCTATTCTAGAAGGTTTAATCATAATCACAGACGCGGATTCTTTACTGTAAGAGCAGTGAGACTATGGAACTCTCTGCCACATGATGTAATGAGTGAGTCACTACTAACATTTAAGAGGGGCCTGGATGCCTTTCTTGAAAACTATAATATTACCAGTTATACATACTAGATTCTTTGATAGGGCGTTGATCCAGGGAACTAGTTTGATTGCCATATCTGGAGTCAGGAAGGAATTTTTTCCCCCAATGTGGAGCTTAGTGTTGCCACATGTTTTTTTTTTGCCTTCCTCTGGATCAACATGTTAGGCTATGGGTTGAACTAGATGGACTTAAAGTCTTCCTTCTACCTTAAAAACTATGTTACTATGTTACTATATAAATTTCATAATGACAGGTTTATTTTTATAGTTCCATATCTATTATATAATCGCGAATCGGAAAAGCGCCCCTCCACGCGCTACTTCCGGCGTGGTCATGTGGATACGAATTTAACATTGGGCGCGAAGCGCCCAATGCTGCGCGAGCAATGGCCGCGAGGCCATCGGCGACCAATCCGAAATCGGGCTGACTGCCCATAGAGATGCATTAGCGGTGTGTCCGCGATTTTAGGGCCGACAAATAGAACCAGGTGGGCGGCCATAAAATCGCCGACACACCGGTAATGTATGTCAATAGGGAAAAAAAAAGGCGGACCTGAATGACAACTGTGTCTCACTCTCACTTAAAAAAATAAATAAATTAAATAATAAAAAAAATAATTTAAAAATAATTTAAAAATAATAAAAAAATAAATAAAAAATAATAAATAATTAAATAAAAATAATAATAAAAAAAACAAAAAAGGCGGACCTGAATGACAACTGTGTCTCACTCTCACTTAAAAAAATAAATAAATTAAATAATAAAAAAAATAATTTAAAAATAATTTAAAAATAATAAAAAAATAAATAAAAAATAATAAATAATTAAATAAAAATAATAATAAAAAAAACAAAAAAGGCGGACCAGAATGAGAACTGTGTCTCAGTCTGACTTAAAAAATATAATACATTAAATAATAAAAAAAATAATTTAAAAATAATTAAAAAATAATAAAAAAATAAATAAAAAATAATAAATAATTAAATAAAAATAATAATAAAAAAAATAAATATATGCTAATATCAGCCCTTTCAGCGGACCTGAAAGAGAACTGGGTCTCAGCCTAAATAATAAATTTATTAATAAAAAAAAAAATTAAAAAATAATTAAAAAATAATAAAAAAATAAATAAAAAATAATAAATAATTAAATAAAAAATAATAATTAAAAAAACAAATGCTAATAATAATGATAATACTGCTAATAATAATGCTATTAATGCTAATAATTATGCTATTAATGCTAATAATAATGATATTAATGCTAATAATTATGCTATTCATGCTAATATTAATGCTAATAATGCTAATAATAATCATATTAATGCGATTAATAATGCTATTAAGCCTAATAATCATGCTATTTATGCTATTCAAAATGCTATTCATGCTAATAATATTGCTATTAATGCTAATAATAATAATAATATTAATGCTATTAATAATGTTATTAATGCTATTATTAATACTGATAATGCTATTATTAATGCTATTTATGCTAATAATAATGCTATTAATGCTATTAATAATGCTATTAATGCTATTATTTATGCTATTAATGCTATTAATGCTAATATTTATCCTATTAATGGTATTATTAATGCTATTAATGCTAATAATAATGCTATTAATGCTATTAATAATGTTATTAATGCTATTATTAATGCTAATAATGCTATTATTAATGCTATTAATGCTAATAATAATGCTATTAATGCTATTAATAATGCTATTAATGCTATTAATTATGCTATTAATGCTAATATTTATCCTATTAATGCTATTAATGCTATTAATAATGCTATTAATGCTAATATTTATCCTATTAATGCTATTAATGCTATTAATAATGCTATTAATGCTATTAATTATGCTATTATTGCTATTAATGCTAATATTTATCCTATTCATGGTATTATTAATGCTATTAATGCTAATAATAAAGCTATTAATGCTATTAATGCTAATAATCATGCTATTAATGCTATTAATAATGTTATTAATGCTATTATTAATGCTAATAATGCTATTATTAATGCTAATAATGCTATTATTAATGCTATTAATGCTAATAATAATGTTATTAATACTATTAATAATGCTATTAATGCTATTAATTATGCTATTAATGCTAATATTTATCCTATTAATGCTATTAATGCTAATAATAATGCTATTAATGCTATTAATAATGCTATTAATGCTATTAATTATGCTATTAATGCTAATATTTATCCTATTCATGGTATTATTAATGCTATTAATGGTAATAATAATGCTATTAATGCTATTAATACTAATAATAATGCTATTAATGCTATTAATAATGTTATTAATGCTATTATTAATGCTAATAATGCTATTAATGCTAATATTTATCCTATTAATGCTATTAATGCTATTAATAATGCTATTAATGCTATTAATTATGCTATTAATGCTATTAATGCTAATATTTATCCTATTAATGGCATTATTAATGCTATTAATGCTATTAATGCTAATAATAATGCTATTAATGCTATTAATAATGTTATTAATGCTATTATTAATGCTAATAATGCTATTATTAATGCTATTAATGCTAATAATAATGCTATTAATGCTATTAATAATGCTATTAATGCTATTAATTATGCTATTAATGCTAATATTTATCCTATTAATGCTATTAATGCTATTAATAATGCTATTAATTCTAATATTTATCCTATTAATTCTATTAATGCTATTAATAATGCTATTAATGCTATTAATTATGCTATTATTGCTATTAATGCTAATATTTATCCTATTCATGGTATTATTAATGCTATTAATGCTAATAATAATGCTATTAATGCTAATAATAATTCTATTAATGCTATTAATAATGTTATTAATGCTATTATTAATGCTAATAATGCTATTATTAATGCTATTAATGCTAATAATAATGCTATTAATGCTATTAATAATGCTATTAATGCTATTAATTATGCTATATAATGCTAATATTTATCCTATTAATGCTATTAATGCTATTAATAATGCTATTAATTCTAATATTTATCCTATTAATTCTATTAATGCTATTAATAATGCTATTAATGCTATTAATTATGCTATTATTGCTATTAATGCTAATATTTATCCTATTCATGGTATTATTAATGCTATTAATGCTAATAATAATGCTATTAATGCTATTAATGCTAATAATAATTCTATTAATGCTATTAATAATGTTATTATTGCTATTATTAATGCTAATAATGCTATTATTAATGCTATTAATGCTAATAATAATGCTATTAATGCTATTAATAATGCTATTAATGCTATTAATTATGCTATTAATGCTAATATTTATCCTATTAATGCTATTAATGCTAATAATAATGCTATTAATGCTATTAATAATGCTATTAATGCTATTAATTATGCTATTAATGCTATTAATGCTAATATTTATCCTATTCATGGTATTATTAATGCTATTAATGCTAATAATAATGCTATTAATGCTATTAATAATGTTATTAATGCTATTATTAATGCTAATAATGCTATTATTAATGCTATTAATCCTAATAATAATGCGATTAATGCTATTAATAATGCTATTAATGCTATTAATTATGCTATTAATGCTATTAATGCTAATATTTATCCTATTAATACTATTAATGCTAATAATAAGGCTATTAATGCTATTAATAATGCTATTAATGCTATTAATTATGCTATTAATGCTATTAATGCTAATATTTATCCTATTAATGGCATTATTAATGCTATTAATGCTAATAATAATGCTATTAATGCTAATAATAATGCTATTAATGCTATTAATAATGTTATTAATGCTATTATTAATGCTAATAATGCTATTATTAATGCTATTAATGCTAATAATAATGCTATTAATGCTATTAGTAATGCTATTAATTATGCTATTAATGCTATTAATGCTAATATTTTTTCTATTAATGCTATTAATAATGCTATTAATGCTAATAATAATGCTATTAATGCTATTAATAATGTTATTAATGCTATTATTAATGCTAACAATGCTATTATTAATGCTATTAATGCTAATAATAATGCTATTAATGCTATTAATAATGTTATTAATGCTATTATTAATGCTAATAATGCTATTATTAATGCTATTAATGCTAATAATAATGCTATTAATGCTATTAATAATGTTATTAATGCTATTATTAATGCTAATAATGCTATTAATAATGCTATTAATGCTAATAATAATGCTATTAATGCTATTAATACTGTTATTAATGCTCATAATACTGCTAATAATGGTATTAATACTGCTATTACTGCTAATAATAATGCTATGGCTTATATTATTGCTATTGATGATGCGATTATTATTTAAAAATCTTTAAAAAAAACAATAAACATATTTTAGATACCCGATGCATTTGCATCAGGCTAACAGCTATAACTACTATAATCAAATTAATGCACGTTCTAGAATCCTGATGCATTTGCATCGGGCTCACAGCTAGTATTATATAAGCAACAAGCCTCATGACACACCCATTGATAATAACAATATGCTATTACATTATCATATAGAAATAGGATAACTGATTTTTAGTTCTGCAAAAAAAAAACAATAACAAAACATTGTTTATTAGTGTCAGATCACCTTCTTTTCATGTTCACTGGCATTTATCATTATTTCTTCGATTACATAATGTTTAGAACTCAATGTTGGCTCATAATGACCTTAAATAGCATAGGGATCTTCTTATGATGAACACACTGCTGTCCTTTTAAGAGATTAAAGAGCCCATGCTGTGTCTAGAAATATTTTAAGATTGTTAGTGACCTTTTGTATGTCATGTTGTTTAGAGCTTTTGGTGCTTTTTCTGAGTCCATATGGTTTTGGTCATACTTTGTAGTTTCACAAAATAGCCGACAGAGCAGTGCTTTAGTCCTGAGTCTCTAGGCATAGAAGGAAAGAATATGCAAGTGATGTAATGCAATTTTTCTTTTAGCCCCTTCCCCCAGAATTGTGTTAATATTTGAAGCATAAGGCAGGGGACTTACAAATATTTAATCACACATAAACCATCAGCTGGGAGTGTTTTTACTGTGCTTGCTATACTTTCTGTGTGACATGGTACCTTTTTTATTCTTGGAAGTGTTCATCATGTTTGGCGGTCTATAATAAACACATATAAGGAAATTCAAGTACCGTAAACTGATGAGGAAAGCAGTAACAATATTTTGCACTTTTCACTTGCAGGCTCTAACTTTCACCATTCACTACAGCTTGGAGCTTGAGAATACCTTCTCTTTATAGACAATCATCTTGGCTATTTCATATATAAATTTATTTTGCAACTGCTTAGCATATGAATAGTTATGGAGTCATCAATCGATGACCTGTTGAAGTACTGGACAAGCAAGTAACGGCTGTAATTATGATGAGTTGTTAGTGTCTTTTGACAACTGCTTGGATTATATGGATTTCCAGTTAAGAACTGTTTTTAGGCATAACAACGTGAGTGCTGCTTTTTCTTTCCATATATGAAAACGTCACATGTTCTGCTATAACTATCACCACCTTGTGCCAATATCACCCTCAATGTCTGAAAAACCATCTCCTTATACCTAATAATACTGTTATAAATACAACAATTGGTGCGGTTTTCTTCTGTGTACTGCATGTCATCCTAATACGTTTCTGTCCTGTCTCTCCTACATACAAACTCCCAGCTGGACATTTGGTACATATAATTCTGGTAATTGACGTCACTTGGGTTATGTAATGCAATATCCAATCCTCCTTTTGAGTAGAAATATGTGACTTCAGTTTTTGTGTTATTTTGAGCCTGATGAAGAGACCCAAGTAGTCTTGAAAGCTTGCTATTTATCGCCATCTTTCCAGTTAGCCATTAAATAGTATCAACCACTGAGGACTCTCAGATTTGAATATTTTTGTATCTACTTGCTAACACAGTACAGACATATATTTTACCCTGACAGAATTTACTATTTTTGCATTGTGATAAAATATTTTATTATATTGTGGGGATAATCAAGATTCCTGTCTGGGCCAATAGTACTGTATTTTAGTATCCAATATAAGGAATCAATAATAACAATGAAAATTCTCGTTCTTGTCCATGTGTTTCTCTTTCAAAAAATGTTTTCATTGTCTCCTTAAGATGAGGAGAGGATTTTGGATAAATTATCACCAGATATAAGCAATCTATTGAAATTCAAATTCACGACCTTCATTAAATACTTCAAAAATATTAAATTCACAGAAAAATATATTTGATGCAATTCACAATATTTCAAAGCCTCCAAATGCCTAGAAAAGATGTGTGTATCACACTGAGGTCTCATAAGACCATATTATATCTGTTTTGAGCTCTTTTACACAAACACAACCTTAGCAATGTTCAAGTGACCTTAAATGTGTCATGGGCAAGAAGACCTGTGCCCTTGCCCCGGCACATTACAGACATGGGTTGTGATTGGATGCTTACTGTGTTGAGCTGCACGGGTACTTCTTGGCCATAGGCCCGATTACAATGTGCAATTCCCAGTTTCAGGTTACCAAGAAAGAGTTCACCACAGTTGAAAACTTCTTGTACTTTACTTTCAACATAGTCCAAACGCACAACAGACGGGTCAGAGCACAGACTTGTTCCTTCATTTAACTTTAACATCTTCACACAGACCAGCCTTATATTTTATGTGCACATTATATTCTGTCTAATATCAGGATTAGAAATGAGTGAACCATGTGAATTTTGGGTTCGGCTCTGTTCGGCGAACGGGCATATGTTCGCCGAGTAGATTGGTCAACAGTTCACCGAACTTCTGAACCCTATTCAAATCAATAGGAGGCAAAATCAAGGGCCTAGAAAACACCTTGAAAGGGCCCAAAAGCTTCCAAACACAGCTTAGACCATTTGACAGTGGAGCTCCACTGTTTTGGCACAGCCATTAGCTTACCACACTATTACTCACCAAGCTTCAGCGCCGCTGTCACCTTGCTTCGAGGACCGCTCATGAGACTCACTGCTTCCCCCCTTAAGTGGCTAAAATCAGACTTAGTTCCCATCCACCCTCTCTGCTGGAATCTGTGATTGTTGCCAATATGGCATCCAAACTGATGTGAGATTACTGTAAAAATAAATAAATAATTGTAAAAATGGGTGTGTGCTTTGCCATATTTTTGATTGCCAGCCAAGGTAATACAGGCGGCTAGGGGCTGGAATTCTCAGCAGGGTATTACAAACCAAGTCAGTAAGTACACAAAACCACACCAATAAATGTATTATTTGAATATTAACTCCAATACATTCCTCTTTCATGATTTTCTTTAAATTAAAATCCATTTTTTTTAAAGTCTCCCTTTCCACACCACCCCAAAAAAGTGGTTAAAAAATAATTAGAAAAAAAACAAAACAAAAAAAATGAAACCAAGTACTTGCCAAAGTAGTACCAGCATATGGGAGGCAATATCTGGGACTGCATCCTCCACATGGTGGGACAGCAGCACTGCATGGCTCTCAGCAGTGTGACAAGCTGTGAGAGTATCTTGCAACAGAGAATCCTGCTGTGTGACCTGAGATAGTGTCAATGGCGTCAGCGCTCGTAACACTAGCTGTCTTGTGAGAGCATGAGATGTAATGGGCATATCACCAGTATCGTGAGAAAACACAAGCGAGGAGTGGTGATGTCAGAGAGTGCAGCATAGTTCAAACTTGCGTGATAACCCTTGTGTGACCCCTGGAGTCTAAACTGCAGTAATCTTTGTGCTGGCGCCGCTTGTCACACTGTCAGCAATACCTGTGTGCCTGCTCTCACAGCATATGGGGGATGCTTTCTGTGAACATGACAAGATATGACGTGATATGCTTGTAAGGTCCTGTGCCCACGGTACGTTGTTTGATGCTTTATTGACGTAGGTTTTGATAATCTGCATCAAAATCTGCAACTCTTTCCTGAAGCTAGCAAAGTCTGAGATTTCAGAAGTGCTGTGCTTTTTTTGCTTGCAGACTTGGTAGACATTTTGGGTTAAAAAAAATCGAAACTACATCTGCAAGGAAAAAAAAGCAACATGGGCACAGCACTTCTGAACTATCATAGATATTGCTGACCTCAGGATAGACATGCAGATTTTGATGCAGATTTTGATGCAGATTTTAAAAATCTGTGTAAAATAGCATCAAACAATGCACTGTGGGCAGAGGTCTTATGAGGGTCCAGGAAAAGCAGCAGTTGTGGTGAAAAGGCTTAAGGATTTATTTTGCCCCCTGGTTACCTAGGGCAGGGGTGGACAATTTCAGTCCTCAAGGTCTGCAAACAGTGCACGTTTTCAGGATTTACTTGACATTGGGCAGGTGGTAATTTCATCACCTACAGAGGTGATAATTCCAATACCTAGTACAATGCTAAGGAAATCCTTAAAACATGCACTGTTTTTTGCCCTTGAGGACTGCAGTTGCCCAGCCCTGTTCTACAGGCATGTGTGTAGTGTCTTGCATTGCCATACCTCACACTTTCAGGCCAGAGGCCTCGAGCTTGTTTGTCAGCATCTGTAGAGCAGTATCAAATCACCTCTTAGTTTGCAGGAACACTCCAGCACACATGGAGTGAAGTAACAAAGCTTTACTGTAGCAACATTTATGTTGATACATGATGTAATTTTCACATTTATAATACACAGTGCTAATTTTAAAATAGGCACTTAGCACAGCCTGTAACAAGTCTGAAGACACACATGCATAGATATACACAGTATATAAGTAAGTCCCATAAGGATAAGCAGTCTCCATTAACATGAGGTAAAGACCATCAAGATAATTGACCAAAGTCCATTAAGGGCACAGTGCATTAATTGCACAGTCCATTAAGGACTTTGAGGGGTAGCCCGAAGGCTGTAATTCCACTAATATACCAGGGGGAAGTACAACCATTAATAAACCTTGGAAGAGGAAACATAAAATTAATAAAATAAACAGAACTTGCTCTTCTGAGAACTCAAAACAGTTCTTATCTGGTCATTAGGGCAACTACTCACCGATTGCAGCCAAATGAAATCTAGCAATGCACTTAGCAGGATGTGGTCAGACCCCATTAAATAATGCATATGCAGGTGCACAGAACCACCCTCAACCTGTCATATATGGGGATGTGATTTTACTATGCACAAAGTAATCTGCACACATAGGACGCCATTCACACCGATATCAATGAGGCAGAGTGTCTGTATACCACCCACTGGTCCCTGCCACCAAACCAAATGGGCATCCGGGACGATGCATCCGCACACTAGATGAATAACGCCCCAAGAGGCCCAGCCACACCCCGTAAAAAAGATAAAAAATAATTAAACTCCAGTACGTGTCAGTGACCCACCACCACCAGGCTTCTTTTAGGGCAATCCTCTTTAATCAGAGTAAAAAGACTGGCACAACTTTTCTGAATGCTGCACAATGTACTCAACTGCTGGAGGGTCTCGGCAGGAGGGGGGGGTCACAAGGTCTACTGCTCCAGAGGCATTCTCCCCCATCACCTGCTCCCCAACACACTGCATTATAACCAACACAGGAGAAGAGGACGGAAAAATTAGGTGACGTCCACTCCCTCTAAGTGGCACAAGAGGAACTTGGGTAACCTCGACAGGACCCTCAGGATCTCTGGCCCCTGTGGGTTTTTCTGCAGCTGGCTGGGTAAGAAGATTAGCTCTAGCTTCCAGCCAATGCAGCATGCTCTCTATGTTGGCCTCCTGTTGCCAGTCTTGGAATTCGTCCATGGTGGGGACCTGACTTACGCCTACCTGCCTTTCACCTTAATGAAGGTGACCGCCTCCCCAACATACAGGGTGCAGAGTCATGAAGGCAGATGGTCACACAGCAAGGTGGACCAGTTTATGTAGCATCTGTCAACAGTCCAGTCTTTGACTAGGAATCCAAACCCCCTCTTCTGGGAGAATATTGCCACCCAATCCGTGTGTGTGTTGTTCATCAAAGTCGTTAGCTTTAGGCCCCTGCAACCACTCTCAGGCGATGTCATTAAAGAGCCTAATTTCTTCCAGAAATGAGACAGGCCAGGGTGATTCAGGCCTATTAGGATAGTTGCTGGGAGGGGATAGTGGTCCCGCAAGGCATTCTCCTAGTTGAAGGCCTCTGGCATGGGAAAAACACAAGGCAGGGAAACAGGTGCTTCTGCCACTATTACCTTTTCTTCCTCCTCCTCCTGGATTTGCTGATCCAGCAGCTGCGGCACCAGCTGTAGGTGTAATATGGCCAGGCATGCTGAAAAATCCTGACTCAGACCTGTGCTGGTCCCAGCTGGCATACAGAACAGCTGACCTCCTGACTCTGAACTGCATTCCGCTAGGACCTCTTTTTCAGGCATGGGAGAATAGCACTGGATTCTGACGTTGCTGCATATCAGGCCCAATGTGGGTAGCGCAGTCCTATTCCAGCTCACAAATGTGGAATTTGACATCTCCTCGGTGGGATGCTCTGGTTCTAATGAAGCACCCTAAGCACCAAGGGTGGTGAGAAACATCACATCCTCCAGTGCAGGCATGTTTTGAGGTGGATCTGCAGGCACATGGTAGCAGAGTGTAGATGTGTTGTGCGGCAATCCCAAGATAGAAACGGTGAAGCATTTTTCCTTTGTCTAGGGGCCCACCTTTTCCAGTGCCAGGACACAATTGCTTACAGGAAATTATTGTTTGCCAAATCTTGTTGAATAGCTCCTCATTAACCCCTCCATGGGGTGGGCTGCAGAAGGCACCTGACTTACATTACATATCCCATTTCCCATGACACAAGTAACACCGGGGTTTGCGGTTGAGGGAGTGATTATTGAAGCATGACATATTTGGAGGAGAAATAAGAAAAAGAAAATAGTTTTTTTCAGCTCACCACTAATTCATCTGGAATGTTGAATAAGGCTAATGAGCAATGCACGGACAGGTCTAAGATGAATGCCATAATCACTTGAGCAGATTGCCAAAAAATCTGTATGCTAAACATATGGAATGAAATTAAATAAAAGGATTGCATATTTCAAGAAACAATATCCATAGTATGGTTGTTTTATGACTATGAACAGACCTATAAAACCATGTATGTTAAGTATATAATGGGTATATTATATTTTTTTGAATTCTGAATTGCTATCAGATAAGTGTAGAAGAGGTGACCTTGCACGCTGCTGACCCTCTGCAATAATAAAGGTTTGCTCTGTAAACAAAAGCAAAACAAAATAAAAAAACATGTAAAAAATTAATAGGTCTTGTAAAGGGATGATTAAAGGAGATATTAAGGTTCCTGAATTTCACAGCAGCTGCTGCCACATCTGCCACTGCTCTAAAAATTCACAGCCTGCAAGTGTTCCAACACCTGCAAACTCAAGGAGGCTTAAAACCTTTCTTTTAAAGCTTCATTATTCTACAAGTTGAAAGAAACCAGTAGACCCAATGGATGTGAGCAACACCTAACTTTAGGTTTCGGCCAACTAGAGCGACACGGCTGAACTCTAACCTGAGGTGAACCTGACTGTGATGTCACCCCACTCACAGCAGTAGCCAAAAATCTGTCAGTTTTTGGTTCAGAGGATCGTGGAGGGTTTCTGTGGGAGAACTAAACATGGAAACCAGGATTGTGATTGTGTTCTTTTTCCAAATAATTTTTTTATGGTGTGTTGTATTTTATACTTTTTACTCACAGGTTCCTAATGGCTGGGTCTAACATTGGCCCAACATTATGAACCTCGAACTTAGTGGCAGCTGACAATGTATAGCTGGCATTAACCCTTTTATTACCCAGTTTACCACTGGCACCAAAACAACTGAGGTAGTCAGGTACAGCACCAGAAAATAGCACTTCTATGAATATGCAGGCTGCAATTCACAGCGGGGGGCAGCAGAATACTTAGGCCTCCCCACACTAAGGATTCCAGACTCCAGCTGCCTAATCGTAACTGGCGGGCAATCAACAATATGGCTAATATGTCATTTTTGTTTTAATTATTTCAAGACATAATTTTGAAAACGGGCTCCCTGTATCTTGATTACCAACCAGGAATAGTAATAATACTAGGCAGCTGGGGGTTGGTGGCAGTCCGTACATGCCTGCTGTACCTGTGCTGCTGACCAAAAATACAGCAGAGCCCCATCAGCACAAAGTAATGGACATATGATATTTTTTATCTGAATTGCTAGCAAATAAGTGTAGAAGAGGTGGCCTTGTATACTGCTGACCCTCTTCAATAATAAAGGTTTGCTCTACAAAAATAATAATTATTATTATTATTATTAATAAATAATAATAATTTTAAATATAATAAAAAAAATATTAAAAATAAAGCTCTCTTAAACGAATGTTTAAGGGACATTGTAATGTTCCTGTACTTCACAGCTGCTGCCACATCTGGCACTGTTTAAAAAATTCACACCCTGCTGGTGTCAAAACACCTACAAACCCCAGGAAGCTTAAAAAAAAATATTTTAAAGGTGCAAAAAATTCTGCAGCCTAATACAAGTTGGTAGAGCTGATGGCTGGGAACATTTTCGGTGTTCTTCCCGGCCAGCAGATCTTCCGGTGAGTGTTTTGGCCCCAAAGATTCAGGGAAAGTTTAAGGGCTTTTTTAAATTTAGAATTTTTGCTGAACATAACCACATTTGGAGATTGTTTTGTAAATTACTCAGTTTTTCAATCGCGAACTGAAACGTCAATGTTCGTACCGAATTTGTACTTGGCGAACATGTTCAGAAAAATTTCACTCATCTCTACACAGAAGAAATTGCATAATACATTTTGTGGCCCATTTTTCCTGTTACTCTCGTACAAAGTAAAAATATGTGCCTTTGGCATCAATTTTGTTAAAGAAAACTTCATACTTCATTTTCACGGACCAATATTATAGAATTCTGTGAAGCAATAATTAGTTCACGATGCTCACCACACTCCTAGATAAATTTCTTGAGGGTTGTAGTTTTCACAAAAGTGACACTTTTGGGGTATTTCTACTGTTTTGGAACCTTGGTGGCTTTGCAAGTGTGACATGGCATCCACAATCTATTCCAAAAATCAAATGATGTTCCTTCCCTTCCAACCCTGCTGTATGCCCAAACAGTAACTTCCCACACATACGGTATTAGCATACTCAGGAGAAAGTTCACTATAAAGTGTATGGTGCAATTTCTTCTGTTACCCCAGTGGAAATGCAAAATTTAGAGCTAAACAACAATTTTTGTTGGAAGAAAATTATTCATTTATTTTTACAGCTCAACGTTATATAATTCTATGAAGTACCTGGGGGTTCAAGGGGCTCACCACACATCAAGATATATTTCTAAGGGGTCTAATTTCCACTATTTAGTCACATCAAATGCTCTCCAAACAAGACATGGCACCCAAAATCTATTCCAGACAATTTTCCATTCCAAAGGTTGAACTCCTTCCCTGCTGTGCATCCAAACAGCAGTTTTTCACCACATATGGGGTATGCACATTCTCAGGATAAGTTGCACAACAAATTGATTAGTGCATTTTCCCCTTTTAACTTTTTGAAATTGCTAAATTTTGAACAAACGCAACATTTTTGGGATAAAAACTGATTTATTATTTTCACGGCTCAATGTTATAAATTCTGTGAAGAACCTTGGTGTTCAAGGTGTTCACAACACATCTAGATAAATTCCTTGAAAGGTATAGTTTTCAAAATAGAGTCACTTGTGGGGGGTTTCCACTGTTTAGGAACATCAGGGGCTTTCCAAAAGCAACATGGTGTCAGCTAATGATACTAGGAAATTTTAAATTCCAAAAGTCGAATGGCATATCTTCCCTTCTGAGCTCTGCCATGCGTCCACACGGACGTTTTCCACCACACGTGGGTATTGGTGTACTCAGGAGGAATTAAACTACAATATGCATGGTGAAATTTCCCTGGTTACCCTTGCTAAATTGCGAACTACAATATTTTTGTGGGAAAAAGTGATTTTCTATTTTTACGGCTCAACGTTATAAAATTATGTAAAGGCCCTGGGGGATCAAGTTGCTCATGACACCTCTAGATAAAATCCTTGAGGGGTCTAGTTTCCAAAGTGGGGTCACTTGTGTTTTTTTTTACTGCTTAGGCATCTTAGGGGCTCTTTAAACATGATATGGTGTCAGCTAATGATCTCAGACAATCTTGCGTTTCAAAAGTTAAATGGCGCTCCTTATTTTCCTAGCTCTGCCGTGCTCTCAAACAGAGGTTTTACGCCACATATGGGGAATCAGCATGCTCAGGACAAAGTGCTCAATAATTGTATGATGCTTTTTTTCTTGTTACCTTTGTAAAATTGTGTATTTGACACTAAAGTAACATTTGTATGGCAAATAGTAAAATTAATTTTTTTCCTTCCACATTGCTTTAGTTCTTGTGAAGCACCTGAAGGGTTTATAAACTTCTTGAATGTGGTTTTGGGTAGTTTGAGGGGTGCAGTTTTTAGAATGGTGTCACTTTTGTTTGTTTTTTTGTCATGTAGGCCTTTCAAAATCACTTCAAAGATAATGCTCCTAAAAATGTGGCTTTGTAAATTTTGGTGGAAAAATTTGAAATTGTTGATGAACTTTGAACCCTTCTGACTTCCCAACAGAAAAAAAAATTGTTTCAAAAATTGTGCTGAGTAAGGCGGCCGTCACACGCATCAATTTCTAGAACGATATCGCTTAAGCGATCTGCTTTTTGATCGCTTAAGCGATATCGTTTGTGCGTCGCTGCGTGTAATCCAGCGATTTTACACTGTAAAATCGCTTGATTGTTTGATCGCAGATTTGTGAGCCGGAGCTCATATCAAGCGATAATCGCTTGAACAATCTGCATCATCGTGGTGTGTGACACCACGATGAACGATCTCCCAGCGGCTGAGCCTATGCTGGGAGATGGTATCTATGGTAAACATCGGGTTACTAAGCGCCGCGCGGCGCCTAGTAACCTGATGTGTACCATAGTTACCAGCGATCTCGCTGCTCCACATCGCTGGTGAGTCTGCCTGTGTGACAGCTCACCAGCGATGTGAACGATATTGTTAGCGATCGCGCGTGCATGTGATCCCTAACAATATCGCTCAAAACATTGAAGCGTGTGACGGCCGCCGAAAGTAGACATGTTTGAAATGTTATTTATTAACTATTTTACCTGACATACTGTAACTATCTGGTTTAACAGTATAAAAATGAAAAGTTTGAAAATTGCTAAATTTTCACCAAATTTGCGATTTATTTTGACAAAGAAATGTAAAAAATAATATCTTAAATTTACCACTATCATGAAGTTCAATATGTCACAAGAAAACAGTCATGGAATCACTGGGATATGTTGAAGCTGTCCAGAGTTATAACCTTATAAAGTGACACTGATCAGAATTGAAGAACTCCTGCTCCTTACGAGGTTAACTCCCTCAGCCCTGTTCCCCCTACAACTAGGAAAGCTAATGCTAGTGACACCTAGGGATGGCTAGCAACACCACACCCATTTCTTAGGGAAAGAACATATTATCACACTATTTGCATAAATACATATCGTACAAAATGGTATATAAAAACAGCAATAGTAACACATATGCGTAACCGCTGGTGGTAAGCAATAGCCATCTTACTAATGACTTAATATGTTTTTTGTGCTTTACCATTTTTGGGAGCAGCAGTGTACCGCCCCAGGGTTTGTGGGGACTCGGGCATCTGGGCCCTTGCTGAGGTTGGGATGTGACTGGTGACCTGCCCAGACCCATGCCCTGGGGGCTATGCTTTGAAAAAGGGGTAGTATAAATGGGAATTGAAATAAAGTTTGTCGTGACGCCACCTGCAGATTCTGGTGACTAGACACCAGCGTCACCTCAGTCCTCCGGAGAACGATGGTATGGCAGCGTGGATGGAACAGCTCTCTGCAGGTGGAGCTGGGCCTCCGGGACAGTAGTGCACCGATGATGGGGATGCAGTCTGTTGAAGTAAATTATCAGCAATGCAGTAATAGGACAAACACACGGAGACTTTATCATTCTACCCGGGTACTTTACTGGAACAATTCTGGTGACAATGCAGTTCAGAGTGAAAAAACAGTCTTTTTCGTGAGGTAGTCGGCCGGGTAGTCACAGGAGGCTGCAAGATCTCGCAGAGACTCCCGTGATATGCCTTCTCTTGACTATCCAGGTTCTGCTGCTGATTCCTGTCCTTGCACTACCCCTTACTACCAGGCCCGTTGAGATGCTGTTGAGTTCCCATGCCTCTCAGCTCTTAAGAAGGGGGCTCGACTTTTAGTGGGCGATCCTGGTGTGGCGGTGCTGTGTGAGCAGGGTGTTGGGGCCAGTACACTGACCCGCAATGACCGGTATTGGCGGCTCTGGGGCTTGACTCCCTGCACTGCGTCCTCGGAGCCAGCTCCCCGTGGCGGACCAGGGTTCCCCCGGAGTATGGGGGTTTCCTCTCTCTCTTCCTGGGCTGCCTTTTCTTCTCTCATGCCCCCTCTCTCGGAGACCCCTTTCCTCTCTCGAGGATCCCTTTCCTTCTCCTCGAGGCAAACTAAAACTCACAGTTTTTCTAGCGCCCTCCTACCCTAACTCTACCCCCAGGGACTAGGCTCCATCCATTTGCCTACGCTCGAGTGTGGGAGTGCCGGGATGGGAGCATCCTACAAACCTTGCATTCCATTGTGACAGGGATAACCGCACACTCTTCTATGGTGCAGTACCCCAACTGTGACGCCTGACTAGTGGGGCGCCACAGCAGCAAGTTTTCTGTTTTGAAAATTAAGAAGCAGTGGCTTTATCAAAAGCCACCCAAAATTATTCCCTTTTTAGGCACAGGTTTATTCATCCCATAGAAGGTATGGTTCTGAGCAGAAGTTCAGTATAGCTAAGAAACAGAGTAGACAGGCAGGATATGTGTATATTTACATTGGCCCCAGAAGTTACCTCACTATTGATGAAAGAAGCAGGGAGATGTCCAGGAAGATGCACCACATGGGCAGTCAGTTGCAGTGCACAGTGACCATGGCCCCAGTCACACTTTATGTTGCTCAAATGCTGTGATAATTCCACTTTCTTCCTGTGTAAGTACCCCTATGTGTCTTAGGCTACGGTCACATTTGGGACCTTGCATCCTTTGGTAGGATGCATTAAAAGATGCTGTTTTTTCCCATGCCATTTTTATGGCTTTTTTTTCCATTTTTACCGCTAGCATTAACTCATGCATTAACGCATGATATAAATATGTACCATGCGTTAACGCATGCGTTTCCCATAGACTGTTAAAAAAGCATACGTTTTTGCAAATACCCACAAAAACCCTGCATACTGCATTTTTTGGTGCTTTTGCAAAATCGCCTCGCGTCAAACACATTGCACTTTGACAATGCGTTTTTCCATGGGAGCCTATGGAAGGGTTAACATTAGCGTTTCTTGACATTTTAACATGATAAAAATGCTAGCTTTTAGCACTTTCATGATGCTAATGTGACCCTAGCCTTAATGCTGTCTTTAAGGCTAGGGTCAGACGTGTGTCAGCCCTCAGCCTGCGGAATCCATCTAAATCTTAGGTTTTGGCAGGCTGAGCGCATTGCAATAACGGCATGTAACTCTATGTGCCAGCTGCCTATTTATCACTATGGATACCTGACGTTTCCCGCAAAGCGCATAGGAAATGTGATTTGCAGTGTTTTCCTGTGCGCTCTGCAATAGCGCATATCTGGGACTTGTGTGTGGAGCCGGCGGCTGCAGGAAGCATCAAGTATCCATAGTGATGAATAGAAAGCCAGTGCATAGCGTTACATGCCGTTAATGCTATGTACTCAGCCTGCCAAAACCTAAGTTTTAGACGGATTTGGCAGGCTGAGGGCTGACGCAGGTCTGACCCTAGCTTAAGAGTTAATTAACAATTTTCTTTGTCCTGGGATGCAAACTCACAACCTCTTGCATGGCAAATGGAAGCTTTAGCCAAAGGTTGCAATACTAAATGTAGAAATAAATAACAGATTTACAGCTTCAGTGCTTTTAGATCATTTAGTCATATGTCTCTATGGTTACAAAAGTACAATTATTAAGTATTTCATACTTTTTTAAACAAATACGTCTCGTTTATGGAAAGTTTACAGTTGACCTTTATTTTTCAAGACTTTTACAATTCTCCCCAGCATCCTAGATATCAATTTCTGGGCTAAATCTTGATTGATGACAACCTCTTCCTCAATAAGTGCTTGGGAGTGAATTACAATTTATGTTTTTTTTTTTAGGATTGACCACAGGTTCACATCGGGATAGAGATCAGGGGAGTTTCCTGGTCATAGACCCAAAATTTCAATGTTTTGTTCATTGAGCCACTAGTACCACTTTAGCTTAGTGACATAATTTCCATCATGCTGGAAAAAGCATTGTTCGTCACTAAATTGCCTCTGTATTGTTGAGAAAAGTAAAGTTGCTGTTGGAGGATATTTAGATACCATTCTTCATTCATAAAGAAAAAGAAGTGTCCACTCACCTGTAAGTTCATTCTCTGTCAAATAAAAAAGCCAAGAAGCCAGCTCTGCCTGTGGTTGGCACACAGTACAAAAAGTGCATCTGCACATACTAATTTCTAACTGTACTTTAAAACTGAGACATTTGGAAAACAATTGATCACTTCTTTGAGCTACTCTGCCACGTCACGGCATTCTCAGATTGGCAGTCCTACTCTATGTTTTTTGTATAAGCTGTGCATTACGGCCTCCTGAATACATTAAAAGAAAGACCACATTGAATGCACACGTACCTGAAGCATTTATGAACCACTCCCACAGTGCCAGAAGGGCAAGTGCAGATAAAGGCCGACCAGATCTGCACATGACATCTGGACATTATCAAATCTGACCCCCACACTGCCAGACCAAAGAATTGATCAATTGTTTGCCAAATGTCTCAGTTTTAAAGTACAGTTAGAAATTAATATGTGCATATGCACTTTTTGCATTGCCTGCTAAGCACAGGAAGTGCTGGCTTCTTGGCTTTTTTATTTGTTATTGGTTTGTGGCTGACCCCCTCTTTTTGTCGTGCGCGCTTAGTTTTGTATGCTATTCTATCTGTCTTTATTGTGATTGATCTAGGCCACTGTACACACATACAGCAGCCACACCCTGCCCATAGGCTTTGCTTGATTGTTGCACATGTGTCTGGGCCTGTTCCACCCCATCCATGGTTGATGGTCTGGCAGTGTGGGGGTCAGATCTGATAATGTACAGACCTGGTGGGCCTTTATCTGCGCTTGCCCTTCTGGTGCCATGGGAGTGGTCCAGAAATGCTTCAGGTACCTGTGCATTTAATGTGGTTTTGCTTTTATTTAATGCATTTAGGAGGCCGTAATGGCACACCGTATATAAAAATATAAAAAACATAGAGTAGTACTGCCCCATCTTAGAATGCCATGAAGTGGCAAAAAATTGATCAATTGTTTGCCAAAAGTCTCAGTTTTAAATTGCAGTTACAAATTAATATGTCCATATGGATTTTTTGTACTGCGTGCTAACTACAGGCAGCGCTGGCTTCTTGGAAATTTATTCCTGGGCGGCACAGTGGCTCAAGTGGTTAGCACTGCAGCCTTTGCAGCACTGAGGTCCCAAGGTCCTGGGTTCAATTTCCACCAAGGACACTAAGGACAACATCTGCAAGGAGTTTGTATGTTCTCCCCGTTTTTGCATGGGTTTCCTTCGCGCACTCCGGTTTCCTCCCACATTGCAAAGACATACTGATAATATATTTAGATTGTGAGTTCCAAGAGAGACAGCATTACTGATGTATGTAAAGTGCTAAGAAATTAATAGCGCTATATAAATGAATAAATATTATATACTAGATGGCGGCCCGATTCTAAAGAATCGGGTAGTCTATAATCCATATATAGTTTATTTACTAATAGTTACCAATAATACAATTAAGACATGATATCTATCCATCAACTACCTATGTTTGTATGGTCTATGTAATTTTTGGAAATGTAATTGTTATATGCTAAGGCGTTTGGTACACATACTGGCCAATACTTGTGTACCCATCAAGTAGCTTTATTTAAGAAATTTGTGGCTTTGTGGGTAGCAGAGTATACAGGCGGTTCTGTGGATAGCAGAGTATCCAGGAGGCTTTGTGGGTAGCAGAGTATACAGGCAGCTCTGTGGATAGTAGAGTATACGGACGGCTCTGTGGGTAGCAGAGTATCCAGGCGTCTCTCTGGATAGTAGAGTATGATGTGGCCGGAGGCTGGAGGGGTGAGGAGAGCAGAGGCTGGAGGAGTGAGGAGAGCAGAGACTGGAGGGGTGAGGAGAGGTGAGGCTGGAGGGGTGAGGAGAGGTGAGGATGGAGGGATGAGGAGAGTTGAGGCTGCAGGGGTGAGGAGAGCGTAGGCTGGAGGGGTGAGGAGAGGTGAGGCTGGAGGGGTGAGGAGAGCGGAGGCTGGAGGGGTGAGGAGAGGTGAGACTGAAGGGGTGAGGAGAGCGGAGGCTGGAGGGGTGAGGAGAGCGGAGGCAGTAGGGGTGAGGAGAGTGGAGGCAGGAGGGGTGAGGAGAGGTGAGGATGGAGGGGTGAGGAGAGGTGAGGATGGAGGGGTGAGAAAAGGTGAGGCTGGAGGGGTGAGGAGAAGTGAGGCTGGAGGGGTGAGGAGAGGTGAGGTTGGAGGGGTGAGGAGAGCGGAGGCTGGAGGGGTGAGGAGAGTGGAGGCTGGAGGGGTGAGGAGAGCGGAGGCAGGAGAGGTGAGGAGAGCGGAGGCACGAGAGGTGAGGAGAGCGTAGGCTGGAGGGGTGAGGAGAGCCAAGGCTGGAGGGGTAAGGAGAGCGTAGGCTGGAGGGGTGAGGAGAGGTGAGACTGGAGGGGTGAGGAGAGGGGAGGCAGGAAGGGTGAGGAGAGGTGAGGCTGGAGGGGTGAGGAGAGGTAAGGCTGGAGGGGTGAGGAGAGGTGAGACTGGAGGGGTGAGGAGATAGATGCGGCCGGAGGCCGCACACCGGGCTGTGTGCATTTCAAATACACTATACTCAGTGTATTTGAAATGTGGCGCCATGGCGCGTGCCGCTATTCTGACGCTGAACGCTGAACGCGGGCGGCCACTCAACATAGCGGCACTCGCCATGGCGCCATGTGTAAAATTTGAAGTAATGGGTGGATTTTACACATGGCACCATAGTGAGCGCCGCTATGCTGATTGGCCGCCCGCGTTCAGCACCGTCCAATCAGAATAGCGGCGCATGCCATGGCGCCATATTTCAAATACACTGAGTATAGTGTATTTGAAATATGGCGCCATGGCGCGCGCTGCTATTCTGATTGGTCGCCGCATTCACCGTCGACCAATCAGAATAGCGGCGCGCGCTATGGCGCCATATTTCAAATACACTATACTCAGTGTATTTGAAATATGGCGCCATGGTGCGCGCCACTATTCTGATTGGTCGGCGCTGAACGCTGAACGCGGGCGGCCAATCAGCATAGCGGTGCTCGCTACGGTGCCATGTGTAAAATCCACCCATTACTTCAGATTTTACACATGGCGCTGTGGCGAGCGCCGCTATGTTGATTAGCCGCCCGCGTTCAGCGCCAACGGATCAGAATAGCGGCGCGTGCCATGGCGCCATATTTCAAATCCAATATGGCGCGAGCCACTCCTCTGATTGGTCAACGCTGAATGCGGCGACCAATCAGAGGAGCGGCATTCAAATCGCGCGCCAAGCCGCGCTACTTATATGATTGGTCGCCGGTCATCTCCCGGCTAGCTCGCCGCTGACCGGAGCTCAGCCGCGGCTACTGCGGCACAGAGGTCAGTGGCTCGCCATCCGGGAAATGACTGGCTGACGCCGGTCATCTCCCAGCTGGCTCGCCGCGGACCTCCGTGCCGCAGATAGCCGTGGCTGAGCTCCAGTTAGACTGTGGTGTAAGCGTAGCGGGCTGTATGAGTCCCGCTCCCACTTACGGCTACCATCTTGGCTCACCTTGAACGGGTGTAGGACTCCGGTGATGTCACGTAACTCCGGACAAAGTGACGAAAGTGCCATTGGCTTCTATATATAGCTCTGGACAAAGTGACGGAAGTGCCTTCGGCTTTTATATATTAGACTAGCTGGGTGCCCGATGCACATGCATCGGGATTCTAGAAGAGCGAGTCTCTGACTCGCAATGGCCGCTTCGCGGCCAATGCTTCGCGCTGCGCGGGCATAGCGAGTCGCCTTAGAACTGCTCGCAATGGCCGCTGCGCGGCCAATGCTTCAGGGGTATCCACATGACCAGCGCGTGTGGACTCAGAAGGGGCAAAAAACCCATTCGTGATTATATAATAGATAATTAGATTATATTATTCCTTCTCTGTCTTCCTCCTTCTCTGCATGGATTGCAGGAGATGGCAGCTAGTATGTACAATTAAGGAAAGACAACCAGCGCTTTAGTTATTAGTATAACAATTTCTATTTGTTGAAGAAAAAATTTCTTAAAATCTTGCACGTACAAATAGTCAAGTCAAACTATGTAGATCAAAGAATAAAATTGTGATGCATTTCGGCTAACTCCAAGCCTTATTCATTGTACAATGGTAGTTTTTTCCTTCATTCTTTATTCATGGTCTAAGCAATCTTTATTGTTAGCCTGACACAAGGCTCATGGTGACACTTTTTTCTTCTCTGAACAGTCAATCTTCCAGGTGTTCCAAACAGTATGAAGGATGCATCATAACTTTAGCCCGATCCTCTGAAGTCGAATCCCTATGTTTCCTGCAAAGTTATATTCTCTATTACCAGAGGTGCCCTGAGGACTCCTCATTTACATATCCAATTTTATTTTAGGAAAAGAAAAAAGTAATCACTATACTCTTCGCCACCAATTACATAGGCGACATAGGGGCATGGCCTATGTCGCCTCATGTAAAGGGGCGATGTCAGCGCCGCCGTGAGATCGCCTGGTTTCAGAGCAGTGACATGTCAGGTGATGGAATATGTGAATATAAAAAATAATCATTGCGCCACACTGTTTTAAAAGAGCCTATCGAGATTACTATTACTCTTATGCTCACTCACCTTTTCTTGTTGTGCCAAATCTGCACAACAAGACTGTAGGCTCAATGGTGAGAGAGCAGCTGTAGATCCTCTCCCGTCGGCTCCTGATTCTAGGCTGACAACGTGATGGAACAACTTGCTTCTACCCGGATCCCATGACCGGTCATGTGCTTTCCACGTTAGCAAGGTCCTTTCAACTAGAGCAGCTCGCAACCACCACACTCCCCATAGGGAGGCGAGAACCAGGGAAAATATAGAAAAGTGGTGTTCAAGTTGCGGCGCTAAGGAAGGACACTGTGCAGGTGAAAGCTTCTGAAAGATTACCTCCTGATTTATTAGACAAAAATAGTTAGGATTCCTCCTGCCACAACATGTTTCAACGCCCAATGCGTCTTCCTCAAGTGGATGAGGAACCTTTGTTACTCCCCTCCTTTTATTCCTAAGAGCCTACATTTCATTAGTTGAGGGTGTGTGTATACATTAACCATTTCATACACCTAACAAAAGGGATCTCATATAAAAACAATACATGAATGAATTAATTGATAAAATACTATAAAAACACTTATAAAAACACTTATAAAACCAACCATTAAATAAATGCATACCTATAAAAATAAATACATACCTATAAAAATACAGTATATTGCATATCAGACAAACTTTTATTTTTTAAAAATAATGATAAAAATTATTCTCGAACAGGATTAATTAATTAATCGCCTACAGTTAAATTTAACCCCTCGGGGGAAAGGGTCCCCATTCTAAATATCCAGTAAGACTCTCTTTTACAGAGCTTTTCAAATCTATCTGAAATTCCTTCTTGAATCTGATCAATTATAACCAGCCGTAAGCTGGATGGGTCACTTCCGTGGACCTGGGCATAGTGCCTTGATATACTGTGCAATAAAAAACCTTTTTTTATATTGGAGCGGTGTTTATTGAGCCTCGCTTGCATGCACTGTACTGTTCTTCCCACATACTGGTGTCCGCACGGGCACTCCAAAAGGTAAATAACAAACTTAGAACGACAGTTAAATCTATATTTTATATCAAAGACTTCTTTTGTAGTGTTGGAAATAAATGTAGTACTGCCATGTATTATGGATGCGCAGCACTTACAGTTCCCAGAACCACATTTAAAACATCCCTTATCCATAGAATATTTTTTTATGCTCTCCTGTTTTCTTATTTCAGCCTGTTGAATCTCTCTTATTCTACTTGGGGCTATCAAACTTTGTAGATTCCTTCCCTTTTTAAAAATGATTCTAGGATTCGGAGGAATTATTTTAGAAAGTACAGGGTCGCTTTGCAAAATGAACCAGTATTTCTTTATCAATCCATATATGTTTTTGTGGGATTTATTGTAGGTGGTTACTAAATTACAACTATAGTTAGTGCCACTCTTAGTACTAGTGCTCTTTCTTTCCTGTACTCTATCTTCAATTTTTTTGATGCAATTCTTTTGTGTATATTGTTTGCATTTATTAAAAGCATCAGATAGAAGTTTATTAGGGTATCCCTTTTCTCTAAATCTACGTTTCAGTAGACTAGCTTCTTTTATAAAGTCACTATTGGAAGTACAGTTTTTTCTGACTCTCAAATATTGCCCGTATGGAATATTCCTAATCCATACAGGGAGGTGGCTGCTGTCAAATTTGAGATAACTATTAACGTCCACCTCTTTAAAATGGGTGGACGTACTCAAAATACCTCGCTCATCTATATGGATCATTAGATCAAGATATTGTATTTCATGATCAGACATATTAATAGTAAACTTTAACCCCCATTGATTGGCATTCAGATTTTCCACAAATACTCGAGCTTCTTGCTCACTACCCGACCAGATTATAATTAGATCGTCTATAAAGCGTTTATAAAACCTTATATACGATTTACCTAAAGGGGATCCCGCCATGTGCACAGATTCAAATGCCCCCATGTAGAGCCCCGCATAACTGGGGGCGAATCTCGTGCCCATTGCACAGCCCCTTATCTGCCTGTACAAATTTTTTTGAAAAGAGAACACATTGTTATTTAATATAAAATCAATACCCCACTTCAAAAGTTCTCTTTGTGGTTCCTGTATCTCTTTATCATCAAATAAAATTTGATCAATTATTTTCAGTCCTTGATTATGTGGAATATTGGAGTACAGAGCATTTACGTCTAAAGTTATTAATAGACATCCTGGAAGGGGGGAAGTTCTGTAATTAAACTGATAAGCTGTGATGAGTCTCTCAAATAGGACTCTAACTCTACGTTGTATTTTTGAAGGAATAGGTCGACATAGTGGGATAGATTACTAGTTAGGGAGCCAATTCCCGAGATAATGGGGCGTCCCGGTGGATTTAATCTATCTTTATGGATTTTGGGCAAAAATTAAAATGAGCTAGCTTATGCTTATTGATATTCAAGAATTTGTACTCTTTATTATTTAGTATGCCCTGTTTCCAAGCTGATTTTATAGTCATTCTATATCTATTCAAAAGACTATCTGAAGGATCTATTAATAATTCTTCGTAATATTCTTTGTCAGCTAAGATTTCTTTACTTTTATCCCTATACCAATTATACCCCATAATCACTATTCCGCCTCCCTTATCAGCTTTTTTTACAATTATATTTTTGTTTTCCTTCAAATTCTTCAATGCCATTCTCTCGCCTTTTGTTAAATTATCTTTTTGTTTAATGTCTTGTATGCTTCTGATCTCTTTTAGGGCTAAATGATGGAACGTCTCCAAATAAGGACCCCGATGGTGCATGGGATAAAATTTACTTTTCATTAGTGGGTTTACATGAATATAATCATTTCCCTCTTTACTTATCTCGTCATCTTTTGTTATTTTTTATAAAGTCCTTTCCTTTTATTTTTTCAAGAGCAAAATGTCTCTGGACTGTGAGCTTACGAATATATTCATTAAAATCCACATACAATGTGAAGGGGTCCAATTTAGTTTTTGGGCAAAAAGAAAGACCACGTTTCAGTAGATTAATTTCATTCTCTGTTAGTTCTACATCTGAGATATTAAAAATACCTATAGTATCCCTATTACTGGTCTCATTAGCCATAATATCCGTATCCAGGCTATTCATTAGTCTACTTTTGTTTTTTTGTTTTTTATTACCCCTATTTCTGGAGAGAGTAGGGTTAGATTGTATGCCTTTTCCTCTACAACCTCTACACCTCTTTTTCTTTTTGCTTTTCGGCCCAAAGCTGGCCGAAAAAAATGAGTGATTTTCATATTTCCAGAATTAGTGTGTTTATCTACCTTCTCTTGATCATTTTTATTCATAGTGTCTACATTATCCTTTTGTGTGGATTGTTCCTCAATTTTATCAAGATCCCAAATTAAATTATCATTGTGCCCATTATAAGTGCCATTGACATCCCCAGTGATGAATTCAATATAGTTCCAGTGTCTAGTGGTATTTCAGGTGAATTGGGGAGTTTCTGGTACAGTGTATCATCTAACTCGTTAATTACTTGATTCTGTGCGGTGAGTTGTTGTGAATAAGTATTATCATGTATAGTGAATAGTTCAAAAGATTCATTAGTAAACGGATTATTACTTATTCCATTCTGCTCTATATTTCCTGATTTATTTTTATCTTTATCAGCTTCAATTGTGTCAAATAATTCTATTAAAGGGGTCTGTGTTTCTTCATTTAAATTTAAACTTCCCTGATGTTCTTCATTCAAATTAGAGTCGCTATTTTCTTCAGATTCAGCTAAATCCTCATTTTTACTTTTATTCTCACCCTTTTTATTTTTATTTAGACTTATATTTGGAGAATTTTTTGAAGAGTTTTTTGAAGAGTTTTTTGAGGAGTTTTTTGAAGAGTTTTTTGAGGAGTTTTTTGAGGAGTTTTTTGGAGAATTTTTCACAGATGAATTTTGACCATTAATTTGACTATTTTTTTGATTACTCTTATGGGAAATGTCATTCTCTCTATTGTTGGCTTTATTGTCTTGCCCTTTATGGCTTTTATTTGGGCCCCTTCTTTGATCCTCTTTTGTTTCTTCATTAGGGTCAATGTTGTTCATATCCTTACTTACTATATTATCAATCATTCCCCTATTCTTTAAAGTTTTTTTGTGAGTCTCATATTGTTCTCTCTGCTCAGCTGTTTTTAACAACTCTTTTATTTCCTTTGGATATTCCTTATTTGTCTTTTTCTTACTGTCATTATCCCCTTTTTCCTTTTTATTATTTGATTCACTTTTTTCACTTTTTTCCTCTGTTTTCCCTTTCTCTATTTTTTCATTCACTTTTCTTGTATCATGATTAGAGGTTACTGGATGTGTGGGTGTAACTAGTGATTCTGCGGTGTCCATCACCTCTATTTCATTAGTATTTCCATGTGATTTATCCCTTAAAAATTTAATTACTTTTTTCTTTATAGTTTCATCTTCTAGTTTGTTTAATCTTAATCTCATTTTCAAATTATATTCTACAAAATCGGAACTATGTGAAAATGGTTCGACACTTGGACATAGTTGGATCATTTCATGCAGAGCCTGCTCCGCCAGTTTAAGACGCTTTTGGAGCAGAATCTGCAACATGCCTAATGAGCAATTTAAGATGTAATTGTCCCAGGTGTGAGTATATTCCTGGTCATTTGGATATGTTGATTTTTGTGGTATTTTCAAACCTTTCGGTATTATCTTTTCAGATATATATTTTTTGAGAAATAGGCTATCAATCTGATTAATTATCTCTACCTTACACTTATTCTCATAGGTATTCATTATAGCAATCATTTGTTTCCTATCTTCCTCTTTCAGTTTATTATCACATTTGATTCCTTTTTCTTTCTCAGGATTTAGATTTTCACCTAAAGCTTCAAGTATCAAATATTCCCTATGAGCTTCTCGGTTATTAGTATAGAAATCCATTGCTATATCACTAATCTTCCAAACAAAAAATCAAGTTCTACTTCTATCAGTTAATCCTAAAGGGTACTCCACTTTTATGGTAATTGATTCCTGTTCTAAAATAACAATATAATAAATCTTAAAAAATAATATAATATATATACCACTATATACTATCAACACGCTGTTGCGACCTTTAAATCATAAACCGAGGTAATATGGTTCGATCAGCAAACAAAAAAAAAAAAACAAAAAAAAAAAATTTTCTCTTTTTTTCTTCTTTCCTTTCTTTCACTCTTTAAAATACTTTTGTCATCAATCCTATATGACAAACCGCTGTTGAAATAGTTTGTTTAGATCGTATTCCGGGGTAATGGAGTCCAACCAGCCAAAGTTAATATCTTTATTCTCACTATCTTGAAGCAGTTTCTGATTTTATTCACTGATGATGCTCTTTATATTCAGCAGGCAGCAATTAGCGGTCACCGCTCACTCAGCGTGTCAGGAATATGTGAATATAAAAAATAATCATTGCGCCACACTGTTTTAAAAGAGCCTATTAATAGATCCTTCAGATAGTCTTTTGAATAGATAT
Source organism: Allobates femoralis (assembly GCA_033576535.1). Lineage (NCBI taxonomy): Eukaryota > Metazoa > Chordata > Amphibia > Anura > Aromobatidae > Allobates > Allobates femoralis. The sequence goes on from JARQOC010000006.1 coordinate 324,616,311, forward strand.
AGAATGACTATAAAATCAGCTTGGAAACAGGGCATACTAAATAATAAAGAGTACAAATTCTTGAATATCAATAAGCATAAGCTAGCTCATTTTTATTTTTTGCCCAAAATCCATAAAGATAGATTAAATCCACTGGGACGCCCCATTATCTCGGGAATTGGCTCCCTAACTAGTAATCTATCCCACTATGTCGACCTATTCCTTCAAAAATACAACGTAGAGTTAGAGTCCTATTTGAGAGACTCATCACAGCTTATCAGTTTAATTACAGAACTTCCCCCCTTCCAGGATGTCTATTAATAACTTTAGACGTAAATGCTCTGTACTCCAATATTCCACATAATCAAGGACTGAAAATAATTGATCAAATTTTATTTGATGATAAAGAGATACAGGAACCACAAAGAGAACTTTTGAAGTGGGGTATTGATTTTATATTAAATAACAATGTGTTCTCTTTTCAAAAAAATTTGTACAGGCAGATAAGGGGCTGTGCAATGGGCACGAGATTCGCCCCCAGTTATGCGGGGCTCTACATGGGGGCATTTGAATCTGTGCACATGGCGGGATCCCCTTTAGGTAAATCGTATATAAGGTTTTATAAACGCTTTATAGACGATCTAATTATAATCTGGTCGGGTAGTGAGCAAGAAGCTCGAGTATTTGTGGAAAATCTGAATGCCAATCAATGGGGGTTAAAGTTTACTATTAATATGTCTGATCATGAAATACAATATCTTGATCTAATGATCCATATAGATGAGCGAGGTATTTTGAGTACGTCCACCCATTTTAAAGAGGTGGACGTTAATAGTTATCTCAAATTTGACAGCAGCCACCTCCCTGTATGGATTAGGAATATTCCATACGGGCAATATTTGAGAGTCAGAAAAAACTGTACTTCCAATAGTGACTTTATAAAAGAAGCTAGTCTACTGAAACGTAGATTTAGAGAAAAGGGATACCCTAATAAACTTCTATCTGATGCTTTTAATAAATGCAAACAATATACACAAAAGAATTGCATCAAAAAAATTGAAGATAGAGTACAGGAAAGAAAGAGCACTAGTACTAAGAGTGGCACTAACTATAGTTGTAATTTAGTAACCACCTACAATAAATCCCACAAAAACATATATGGATTGATAAAGAAATACTGGTTCATTTTGCAAAGCGACCCTGTACTTTCTAAAATAATTCCTCCGAATCCTAGAATCATTTTTAAAAAGGGAAGGAATCTACAAAGTTTGATAGCCCCAAGTAGAATAAGAGAGATTCAACAGGCTGAAATAAGAAAACAGGAGAGCATAAAAAAATATTCTATGGATAAGGGATGTTTTAAATGTGGTTCTGGGAACTGTAAGTGCTGCGCATCCATAATACATGGCAGTACTACATTTATTTCCAACACTACAAAAGAAGTCTTTGATATAAAATATAGATTTAACTGTCGTTCTAAGTTTGTTATTTACCTTTTGGAGTGCCCGTGCGGACACCAGTATGTGGGAAGAACAGTACAGTGCATGCAAGCGAGGCTCAATAAACACCGCTCCAATATAAAAAAAGGTTTTTTATTGCACAGTATATCAAGGCACTATGCCCAGGTCCACGGAAGTGACCCATCCAGCTTACGGCTGGTTATAATTGATCAGATTCAAGAAGGAATTTCAGATAGATTTGAAAAGCTCTGTAAAAGAGAGTCTTACTGGATATTTAGAATGGGGACCCTTTCCCCCGAGGGGTTAAATTTAACTGTAGGCGATTACCGTATATACTCGTGTATAAGCCGACCCGTGTATAAGCCGACCCCCCTACTTTAGCCCCCAAAACCTGGGAAAACCTATTGACTCGCGTATAAGCCGAGGGTGGACCCCAGCACAGGTATACAGCCCCCAGAATTGTGGTATACAGCAGCCCCCAGCACAGGTGTATACAGCAGCCCCCAGCACAGGGGTATACAGCAACCCCCAGCACAGGGGTATACAGCAACCCCCAGCACAGGGGTATACAGCAGCCCCCAGCACAGGGGTATACAGCAGCCCCCAGCACAGGGGTATACAGCAGCCCCCAGCACAGGGGTATACAGCAGCCCCCAGCACAGGGGTATACAGCAGCCCCCAGCACAGGGGTATACAGCAACCCCCAGCACACGGGTATACAGCAGCCCCCAGCACAGGGGTATACAGCAGCCCCCAGCACAGGGGTATACAGCAGCCCCCAGCACAGGGGTATACAGCAGCCCCCAGCACAGGGGTATACAGCAGCCCCCAGCACAGGGGTATACAGCAGCCCCCAGCACAGGGGTATACAGCAGCCCCCAGCACAGGGGTATACAGCAGCCCCCAGCACAGGGGTATACAGGGTTCCCGACGGCCCCCGGCAGTGGTATACAGCCCCCCCGCCTAGTACCGGGCCCCCATGCTGCGGCACAGCATATAGTAGCTCATACATTACCATCTCCTGCAGCGCGCGCTTCCTCCATCTCCCGCCCGGCTTGTTGCTGTAGTGTCATGTGACGTGCCAGTCACATGACACTACAGGAAGATGCCGGCTGGGATATGGAGGAGCCGCGCGCTGCAGGAGATGGTAATGTATGAGCTACTATATGCTGTGCCGCAGCATGGGGGCCCGGTACTAGGCGGGGGGGCTGTATACCACTGCCGGGGGCCGCCAGGGGCTGTGTGGGGCAATATGCACTGCATCCCCTTGCCGGGGATGGACAGGGGGATGCGTGCATATTAATGAGGCGGGCCCACGTGACCGCGCGGTGTCACTGTAGCCCCCTCCTGCCTCCTCCTGCCCCCAGTCAGAGCCCCCGTCCCCGTCACACTCAGCACCCCGTCACACTCCACACTATATACTCGTGTATAAGCCGAGGGGGGACTTTTCAGCCCACTTTTTGGGCTGAAAAAGTCGGCTTATACACGAGTATATACGGTAATTAATTAATCCTGTTCGAGAATAATTTTTATCATTATTTTTAAAAAATAAAAGTTTGTCTGATATGCAATATACTGTATTTTTATAGGTATGTATTTATTTTTATAGGTATGCATTTATTTAATGGTTGGTTTTATAAGTGTTTTTATAAGTGTTTTTATAGTATTTTATCAATTAATTCATTCATGTATTGTTTTTATATGAGATCCCTTTTGTTAGGTGTATGAAATGGTTAATGTATACACACACCCTCAACTAATGAAATGTAGGCTCTTAGGAATAAAAGGAGGGGAGTAACAAAGGTTCCTCATCCACTTGAGGAAGACGCATTGGGCGTTGAAACATGTTGTGGCAGGAGGAATCCTAACTATTTTTGTCTAATAAATCAGGAGGTAATCTTTCAGAAGCTTTCACCTGCACAGTGTCCTTCCTTAGCGCCGCAACTTGAACACCACTTTTCTATATTTTCCCTGATGTCAGGTGATGGAAGCCTTAGGCTCCCATTGTCCTGCATCACCGCTGGGGTTTTCAGACACTCCGGCGGTGATGCCGCCTATCAGCTCGCCAGCGCGGGGCTGGAGATGTCGCCCCATGTAAATGGGGGACGGCGACGCTGGCGGGACGCCAAAAACGTGTGCACACCCGCCAGTCGCTGCCGACATCTCCAGCCCATCGCCAGGTGTGACCGGGACTTTAAAGTCATTTTCATAGTGGTTAAGTGCCATACAGTTGTGGCCAAAAGTATTGACATCCCTGCAATTCTGTCAGATAAGTTTCTTCCTGAAAATGATTGCAATCACAAATTCTTTGGTATTATTATCTTCATTTAATTTGTCTTCAATGAAAAAAACACAAAAAGAATTGTCCTAAAGCCAAATTGGATATAATTCCACACCAAACATAAAAAAGGTGGTGGACAAAAGTATTGGCACTGTTAGAAAAATCATGTGATGCTTCTCTAATTTGTGTAATTAACAGCACCTGTATCTTACCTGTGACACCTAACAGGTGTTGGTAATAACTAAATCACACTTGCAGCCAGTTGACATGGATTAAAGTTGACTTAACCTCTGTCCTGTGTCCTTGTTTGTACTACATTGAGCATGGAGAAAAGAAAGAAGACCAAAGAACTGCCTGAAGACTTGAGAAACCAAATTGTGAGGAAGCATGAGCAATCTCAAGGTTACAAGTCCATCTCCAAAGACCTGAATGTTCCTGTGTCTACCGTGCACAGTGTCATCAAGAAGTTTAAAGCCCATGGCACTGTGGCTAACCTCCCTAGATGTGGACGGAAAAGAAAAATTGACAAGAGATTTCAACGCAAGATTGTGTGGATGGTGGATAAAGAACCTTGACTAACATCCAAACAAGTTCAAGCTGCCCTGCAGTCCGAGGGTACAACAGTGTCAACCCGTACTATCTGTTGGCGTCTGAATGCAAAGGGACTGTATGGTAGGAGACCAGGAAGACCCCATTTCTTACCCAGAGACATATAAAAGCCAGGCTGGAGTTTGCCAAAACTTACCTGAGAAAGCCTAAAACGTTTTGGAAGAATGTTCTCTCTTTTTGGGCAAAGGCATCAACATAGAGTTTACAGGAGAAAAAAAGAGGCATTCAAAGAAAAGAACACGGTCCCTACAGTCAAACATGGTGGAGGTTCCCTGATGTTTTGGGGTCGCTTTGCTGCCACTGGCACTGGACTGCTTGACCGTGTGCATGGCATTATGAAGTCTGAAGACTACCAACAAATTTTGCAGCATAATGTAGGGCCCAGTGTGAGAAAGCTGGGTCTCCCTCAGAGGTCATGGGTCTTCCAGCAGGACAATGACGCAAAACACACTTCAAAAAGCACTAGAAAATGGTTTGAGAGAAAGCACTGGAGACTTCTAAGGTGGCCAGCAATGAGTTCAGACCTGAATCCCATAGAACATCTGTGGAGAGATCTAAAAATGGCAGTTTGGAGAAGGCACCCTTCAAATATCAGGGACCTGGAGCAGTTTGCCAAAGCAGAATGGTCTAAAATTCCAGCAGAGCATTGTAAGAAACTCATTGATGTGAAATGATCAAAGTTTTGCTTTTTGCTTCATTCTCTTTTGTGTTTTTTCATTGAAGAAAAATTAAATGAAGATAATAATACCAAAGAATTTGTGATTGCAATCATTTTCAGGAAAAAACTGAGCATTATCTGACTGAATTGCAGAGGTGTCAATACTTTTGGCCAACACTGTATATATACATATACAGTACAGACAGAAAGTTTGGACACACCTTCTCATTCAAGATTTTTCTGTATGTTCATGACTATGAAAATTGTAGATTCACACTGAAGGCATCAAAGCTATGAATTAACACCTGCGGAATTACAGTTAGGGCCAGAAATATTTGGACAGTGACACAATTTTCGCGAGTTGGGCTCTGCATGCCACCACATTGGATTTGAAATGAAACCTCTACAACAGAATTCAAGTGCAGATTGTAACGTTTAATTTGAAGGGTTGAACAAAAATATCTGATAGAAAATGTAGGAATTGTACACATTTCTTTACAAACACTCCACATTTTAGGAGGTCAAAAGTAATTGGACAAATAAACATAACCCAAACAAAATATTTTTATTTTCAATATTTTGTTGCGAATCCTTTGGAGGCAATCACTGCCTTAAGTCTGGAACCCATGGACATCACCAAACGCTGGGTTTCCTCCTTCTTAATGCTTTGCCAGGCCTTTACAGCCACAGCCTTCAGGTCTTGCTTGTTTGTGGGTCTTTCCGTCTTAAGTCTGGATTTGAGCAAGTGAAATGCATGCTCAATTGGGTTAAGATCTGGTGATTGACTTGGCCATTGCAGAATGTTCCACTTTTTTGCACTCATGAACTCCTGGGTAGCTTTGGCTGTATGCTTGGGGTCATTGTCCATCTGTACTATGAAGCGCAGTCCAATCAACTTTGCAGCATTTGGCTGAATCTGGGCTGAAAGTATATCCCGGTACACTTCAGAATTCATCCGGCTACTCTTGTCTGCTGTTATGTCATCAATAAACACAAGTGACCCAGTGCCATTGAAAGCCATGCATGCCCACGCCATCACGTTGCCTCCACCATGTTTTACAGAGGATGTGGTGTGCCTTGGATCATGTGCCGTTCCCTTTCTTCTCCAAACTTTTTTCTTCCCATCATTCTGGTACAGGTTGATCTTTGTCTCATCTGTCCATAGAATACTTTTCCAGAACTGAGCTGGCTTCTTGAGGTGTTTTTCAGCAAATTTAACTCTGGCCTGTCTATTTTTGGAATTGATTAATGGTTTGCATCTATATGTGAACCCTTTGTATTTACTGTCATGGAGTCTTCTCTTTACTGTTGACTTAGAGACAGATACACCTACTTCACTGAGAGTGTTCTGGACTTCAGTTGATGTTGTAAACGGGTTCTTCTTCACCAAATAAAGTATGCGGCGATCATCCACCACTGTTGTCATCCGTGGACGCCCAGGCCTTTTAGAGTTTCCAAGCTCACCAGTCAATTCCTTTTTTCTCAGAATGTACCCAACTGTTGATTTTGCTACTCCAAGCATGTCTGCTATCTCTCTGATGGATTTTTTCTTTTTTTTCAGCCTCAGGATGTTCTGCTTCACCTCAATTGAGAGTTCCTTTGACCGCATGTTGTCTGGTCACAGCAACAGCTTCCAAATGCAAAACCACACACCTGGAATCCACCCCTGACCTTTTAACTACTTCATTGATTACAGGTTAACAAGGGAGACGCCTTCAGAGTTAATTGCAGCCCTTAGAGTCCATTGTCCAATTACTTTTGGTCCCTTGAAAAAGAGGAGGCTATGCATTACAGAGCTATGATTCCTAAACCATTTCCCCGATTTGGATGTGGAAACTGTCATATTGCAGCTGGGAGTGTGCACTTTCAGCCCATATTATATATATAATTGTATTTCTGAACATGTTTTTGTAAACAGCTAAAATAACAAAACTTGTGTCACTGTCCAAATATTTCTGGCCCTAACTGTATATACTTAACAAAAAAGTGTGAAACAACTGAAAATGTCTTATATTTTAGGTTCTTCAAAGAAGCCACCTTTTGCTTTGATTACTGCTTTGCACACTCTTGGCATTCTCTTGATGAGCTTCAAAGCAATAAAGCATCCCCACACCATCACACCTCCTCCATGCTTCACGGTGGGAACCAGACATATATCACAAAAAAGAGTGCAAAAAACGTCAAAAAAATATATATCACTGCTATAAAAGTAAAAAGCAAGTGCAAAATAGTGTCAACAGCAGGGTTCTTAGTTAGTACGTTGTTTGCAAAAAAGGTACGGAAGCCGTTCTACCACTCCACGGTGACCCCTATCAGAACGGTCCTAGACTAACGTATTTAAAACCTGATCTAGTGTGACCATACCTCATAGATGCAGGATGCAGCAGGGCCAGATTCATTATGGGCACACAAGGTAGAAACAGCAATTTATGTGTTCAGGCTCAGTGAGAAGGGGTGGAGCACTTCTCAACTTGCAGGACAAGAAACTAATGAAAAACTGATACTGAGCCAGATCACAATGTGAACAGGGCTGTAAACCGTGTTCACACCACCAAGAATATATATCACAAAAAAGAGTGCAAAAAACGTCCAAAAAATATATATCACTGCTATAAAAGTAAAAAGCAAGTGCAAAATAGTGTCAACAGCAGGGTTCTTAGTTAGTACGTTTTTTGCAAAAAAGGTACGGAAGCCGTTCTACCACTCCACGGTGACCCCTATCAGAACGGTCCTAGACTAACGTATTTAAAACCTGATCTAGTGTGACCATACCTCATAGATGCAGGATGCAGCAGGGCCAGATTCATTATGGGCACACAAGGTAGAAACAGCAATTTATGTGTTCAGGCTCAGTGAGAAGGGGTGGAGCACTTCTCAACTTGCAGGACAAGAAACTAATGAAAAACTGATACTGAGCCAGATCACAATGTGAACAGGGCTGTAAACCGTGTTCACACCACCAAGAATATATATCACAAAAAAGAGTGCAAAAAACGTCCAAAAAATATATATCACTGCTATAAAAGTAAAAAGCAAGTGCAAAATAGTGTCAACAGCAGGGTTCTTAGTTAGTACGTTTTTTGCAAAAAAGGTACGGAAGCCGTTCTACCACTCCACGGTGACCCCTATCAGAACGGTCCTAGACTAACGTATTTAAAACCTGATCTAGTGTGACCATACCTCATAGATGCAGGATGCAGCAGGGCCAGATTCATTATGGGCACACAAGGTAGAAACAGCAATTTATGTGTTCAGGCTCAGTGAGAAGGGGTGGAGCACTTCTCAACTTGCAGGACAAGAAACTAATGAAAAACTGATACTGAGCCAGATCACAATGTGAACAGGGCTGTAAACCGTGTTCACACCACCAAGAATATATATCACAAAAAAGAGTGCAAAAAACGTCCAAAAAATATATATCACTGCTATAAAAGTAAAAAGCAAGTGCAAAATAGTGTCAACAGCAGGGTTCTTAGTTAGTACGTTTTTTGCAAAAAAGGTACGGAAGCCGTTCTACCACTCCACGGTGACCCTATCAGAACGGTCCTAGACTAACGTATTTAAAACCTGATCTAGTGTGACCATACCTCATAGATGCAGGATGCAGCAGGGCAGATTCATTATGGGCACACAAGGTAGAAACAGCAATTTATGTGTTCAGGCTCAGTGAGAAGGGGTGGAGCACTTCTCAACTTGCAGGACAAGAAACTAATGAAAAACTGATACTGAGCCAGATCACAATGTGAACAGGGCTGTAAACCGTGTTCACACCACCAAGAATATATATCACAAAAAGAGTGCAAAAAACGTCCAAAAAATATATATCACTGCTATAAAAGTAAAAGCAAGTGCAAAATAGTGTCAACAGCAGGGTTCTTAGTTAGTACGTTTTTTGCAAAAAGGTACGGAAGCCGTTCTACCACTCCACGGTGACCCTATCAGAACGGTCCTAGACTAACGTATTTAAAACCTGATCTAGTGTGACCATACTCATAGATGCAGGATGCAGCAGGGCCAGATTCATTATGGGCACACAAGTAGAAACAGCAATTTATGTGTTCAGGCTCAGTGAGAAGGGGTGGAGCACTTCTCAACTTGCAGGACAAGAAACTAATGAAAAACTGATACTGAGCCAGATCACAATGTGAACAGGGCTGTAAACCGTGTTCACACCACAAGAATATATATCACAAAAAAGAGTGCAAAAACGTCCAAAAAATATATATCACTGCTATAAAAGTAAAAAGCAAGTGCAAAATAGTGTCAACAGCAGGGTTCTTAGTTAGTACGTTTTTTGCAAAAAAGGTACGGAAGCGTTTACCACTCACGGTGACCCCTATCAGAACGTCCTAGACTAACGTATTTAAAACCTGATCTAGTGTGACCTACCTCATAGATGCAGGATGCAGCAGGGCCAGATTCATTATGGGCACACAAGGTAGAAACAGCAATTTATGTGTTCAGGCTCAGTGAGAAGGGGTGGAGCACTTCTCAACTTGCAGGACAAGAAATATGAAAAACTGATACTGAGCCAGATCACAATGTGAACAGGGCTGTAAACCGTGTTCACACCACCAAGAATATATATCACAAAAAAGAGTGCAAAAAACGTCCAAAAAATATATATCACTGCTATAAAAGTAAAAAGCAAGTGCAAAATAGTGTCAACAGCAGGGTTCTTAGTTAGTACGTTTTTTGCAAAAAAGGTACGGAAGCCGTTCTACACTCCACGGTGACCCCTATCAGAAGGTCCTAGACTAACGTATTTAAAACCTGATCTAGTGTGACATACTCATAGATGCAGGATGCAGCAGGGCAGATTCATTATGGGCACACAAGGTAGAAACAGCAATTTATGTGTTAGGCTCAGTGAGAAGGGGTGGAGCACTTCTCAACTTGCAGGACAAGAAACTAATGAAAAACTGATACTGAGCCAGATCACAATGTGAACAGGGCTGTAAACCGTGTTCACACCACCAAGAATATATATCACAAAAAAGAGTGCAAAAAACGTCCAAAAAAATATATATCACTGCTATAAAAGTAAAAAGCAAGTGCAAAATAGTGTCAACAGCAGGGTTCTTAGTTAGTACGTTTTTTGCAAAAAAGGTACGGAAGCCGTTCTACCACTCCACGGTGACCCCTATCAGAACGGTCCTAGACTAACGTATTTAAAACCTGATCTAGTGTGACCATACCTCATAGATGCAGGATGCAGCAGGGCCAGATTCATTATGGGCACACAAGGTAGAAACAGCAATTTATGTGTTCAGGCTCAGTGAGAAGGGGTGGAGCACTTCTCAACTTGCAGGACAAGAAACTAATGAAAAACTGATACTGAGCCAGATCACAATGTGAACAGGGCTGTAAACCGTGTTCACACCACCAAGAATATATATCACAAAAAAGAGTGCAAAAAACGTCCAAAAAATATATATCACTGCTATAAAAGTAAAAAGCAAGTGCAAAATAGTATCAACAGCAGGGTTCTTAGTTAGTACGTTTTTTGCAAAAAAGGTACGGAAGCCGTTCTACCACTCCACGGTGACCCCTATCAGAACGGTCCTAGACTAACGTATTTAAAACCTGATCTAGTGTGACCATACCTCATAGATGCAGGATGCAGCAGGGCCAGATTCATTATAGGCACACAAGGTAGAAACAGCAATTTATGTGTTCAGGCTCAGTGAGAAGGGGTGGAGCACTTCTCAACTTGCAGGACAAGAAACTAATGAAAAACTGATACTGAGCCAGATCACAATGTGAACAGGGCTGTAAACCGTGTTCACACCACCAAGAATATATATCACAAAAAAGAGTGCAAAAAACGTCCAAAAAATATATATCACTGCTATAAAAGTAAAAAGCAAGTGCAAAATAGTGTCAACAGCAGGGTTCTTAGTTAGTACGTTTTTTGCAAAAAAGGTACGGAAGCCGTTCTACCACTCCACGGTGACCCCTATCAGAACGGTCCTAGACTAACGTATTTAAAACCTGATCTAGTGTGACCATACCTCATAGATGCAGGATGCAGCAGGGCCACATTCATTATGGGCACACAAGGTAGAAACAGCAATTTATGTGTTTAGGCTCAGTGAGAAGGGGTGGAGCACTTCTCAACTTGCAGGACAAGAAACTAATGAAAAACTGATACTGAGCCAGATCACAATGTGAACAGGGCTGTAAACCGTGTTCACACCACCAAGAATATATATCACAAAAAAGAGTGCAAAAAACGTCCAAAAAATATATATGGGTAGGGTCACATTGAAAACCTAAATTGCATTCACCGCATCCGGATCCGGATGCGGTGAACGCAATGCCGAGCTCACACATTTTTTTACAAAAATGTGTGCTGAATACCGGACTGCGGTCACCGGATGGCTCAGGATGTGTAATCCCTGAGCCATCCGGTAACTGCATAGGTTGCGGTTCCCGACTCAGCAAACCTAGTAAAGATTAAATAGCTGACCTAAATGACTGTTAGAGGTCTGTAGGGGGGCTTAGAACCCCCTACAGACCGGCCGCCCACTTCTATAGTGTTCTTCTACAATTTCTTACTGTGCACGGGCGAGGAGCCCGTGCATGTCAGCCAAAGTTGCCCCTACCCCCCCGTATCACTATAGAGGGGTGCATACACCCCTCTATTACAATTATGCTTTTATTATGTGTTTTACATAAAGAATTGTCACAATTGCATTGTAAGTATATATTTACATGTTCCGGAGCCAGAGAGCAGGGAATTCCATTGGCGGGGCTGTGTGCAGTAGCCTCCGCCCTCTCCTACTTGATGGCCGCCCCCTCTGGCCGTAATCCAGTCTTGTGAGGGCGGGCACGTAGTTAAAGGGGCGTGGCTAACCGCGGCACTTAGTTAGCCACGCCCCTTTAACGATGTGCCCGCCCTCACAAGACTGGATTACGGCCAGAGGGGGCGGCCATCAAGAAGGAGAGGGCGGAGGCTACTGCACACAGCCCCGCCCATGGAAATCCCTTCACTCTGCCTCCGGACACATGTAAATATATACTTACAATGCAATTGTGACAATTCTTTATGTAAAACACATAATAAAAGCATAATTGTAATAGAGGGGTGTATGCACCCCTCTATAGTGATACGGGGGGGTAGGGGCAACTTTGGCTGACATGCACGGGCTCCTCGCCCGTGCACAGTAAGAAATTGTAGAAGAACACTATAGAAGTGGGCGGCCGGTCTGTAGGGGGGTCTAAGCCCCCCTACAGACCTCTAACAGTCATTTAGGTCAGCTATTTAATCTTTACTAGGTTTGCTGAGCCGGGAACCGCAACCTATGCAGTTACCGGATGGCTCAGGGATTACACATCCTGAGCCATCCGGTGACCGCAGTGCGGTCCCGGCAAACGCTGCGAAAACTGCTGCCTGCATGATTTTAAACGCAGGCAGCAGTGCCGGATCCGGCCACCGGATGGCTTGTGAAGCCATCCGGTGTTTTGCATAGGCTCCTATCAGGAGTGTTTACTGGTCCGGTTTTGAGCTTTTTTAAAGTTCAAAACCGGATCAGGATTTTGCAAACAAAACGGAAATGTGACCCTAGCCTATCACTGCTATAAAAGTAAAAAGCAAGTGCAAAATAGTGTCAACAGCAGGGTTCTTAGTTAGTACGTTTTTTGCAAAAAAGGTACGGAAGCAGTTCTACCACTCCACGGTGACCCCTATCAGAACGGTCCTAGACTAACGTATTTAAAACCTGATCTAGTGTGACCATACCTCATAGATGCAGGATGCAGCAGGGCCAGATTCATTATGGGCACACAAGGTAGAAACAGCAATTTATGTGTTCAGGCTCATTGAGAAGGGGTGGAGCACTTCTCAACTTGCAGGACAAGAAACTAATGAAAAACTGATACTGAGCCAGATCACAATGTGAACAGGGCTGTAAACCGTGTTCACACCACCAAGAATATATATCACAAAAAAGAGTGCAAAAAACGTCCAAAAAATATATATCACTGCTATAAAAGTAAAAAGCAAGTGCAAAATAGTGTCAACAGCAGGGTTCTTAGTTAGTACGTTTTTTGCAAAAAAGGTACGGAAGCCGTTCTACCACTCCACGGTGACCCCTATCAGAACGGTCCTAGACTAACGTATTTAAAACCTGATCTAGTGTGACCATACCTCATAGATGCAGGATGCAGCAGGGCCAGATTCATTATGGGCACACAAGGTAGAAACAGCAATTTATGTGTTCAGGCTCAGTGAGAAGGGGTGGAGCACTTCTCAACTTGCAGGACAAGAAACTAATGAAAAACTGATACTGAGCCAGATCACAATGTGAACAGGGCTGTAAACCGTGTTCACACCACCAAGAATATATATCACAAAAAAGAGTGCAAAAAAGTCCAAAAAATATATATCACTGCTATAAAAGTAAAAAGCAAGTGCAAAATAGTGTCAACAGCAGGGTTCTTAGTTAGTACGTTTTTTGCAAAAAAGGTACGGAAGCCGTTCTACCACTCCACGGTGACCCCTATCAGAACGGTCCTAGACTAACGTATTTAAAACCTGATCTAGTGTGACCATACCTCATAGATGCAGGATGCAGCAGGGCCAGATTCATTATGGGCACACAAGGTAGAAACAGCAATTTATGTGTTCAGGCTCAGTGAGAAGGGGTGGAGCACTTCTCAACTTGCAGGACAAGAAACTAATGAAAAACTGATACTGAGCCAGATCACAATGTGAACAGGGCTGTAAACCGTGTTCACACCACCAAGAATATATATCACAAAAAAGAGTGCAAAAAAACGTCCAAAAAATATATATCACTGCTATAAAAGTAAAAAGCAAGTGCAAAATAGTGTCAACAGCAGGGTTCTTAGTTAGTACGTTTTTTGCAAAAAAGGTACGGAAGCCGTTCTACCACTCCACGGTGACCCCTATCAGAACGGTCCTAGACTAACGTATTTAAAACCTGATCTAGTGTGACCATACCTCATAGATGCAGGATGCAGCAGGGCCACATTCATTATGGGCACACAAGGTAGAAACAGCAATTTATGTGTTTAGGCTCAGTGAGAAGGGGTGGAGCACTTCTCAACTTGCAGGACAAGAAACTAATGAAAAACTGATACTGAGCCAGATCACAATGTGAACAGGGCTGTAAACCGTGTTCACACCACCAAGAATATATATCACAAAAAAGAGTGCAAAAAACGTCCAAAAAATATATATGGGTAGGGTCACATTGAAAACCTAAATTGCATTCACCGCATCCGGATCCGGATGCGGTGAACGCAATGCCGAGCTCACACATTTTTTTACAAAAATGTGTGCTGAATACCGGACTGCGGTCACCGGATGGCTCAGGATGTGTAATCCCTGAGCCATCCGGTAACTGCATAGGTTGCGGTTCCCGACTCAGCAAACCTAGTAAAGATTAAATAGCTGACCTAAATGACTGTTAGAGGTCTGTAGGGGGGCTTAGAACCCCCTACAGACCGGCCGCCCACTTCTATAGTGTTCTTCTACAATTTCTTACTGTGCACGGGCGAGGAGCCCGTGCATGTCAGCCAAAGTTGCCCCTACCCCCCCGTATCACTATAGAGGGGTGCATACACCCCTCTATTACAATTATGCTTTTATTATGTGTTTTACATAAAGAATTGTCACAATTGCATTGTAAGTATATATTTACATGTTCCAGAGCCAGAGAGCAGGGAATTCCATTGGCGGGGCTGTGTGCAGTAGCCTCCGCCCTCTCCTACTTGATGGCCGCCCCCTCTGGCCGTAATCCAGTCTTGTGAGGGCGGGCACGTAGTTAAAGGGGCGTGGCTAACCACGGCACTTAGTTAGCCACGCCCCTTTAACGACGTGCCCGCCCTCACAAGACTGGATTACGGCCAGAGGGGGCGGCCATCAAGAAGGAGAGGGCGGAGGCTACTGCACACAGCCCCGCCCATGGAAATCCCTTCACTCTGCCTCCGGACACATGTAAATATATACTTACAATGCAATTGTGACAATTCTTTATGTAAAACACATAATAAAAGCATAATTGTAATAGAGGGGTGTATGCACCCCTCTATAGTGATACGGGGGGGTAGGGGCAACTTTGGCTGACATGCACGGGCTCCTCGCCCGTGCACAGTAAGAAATTGTAGAAGAACACTATAGAAGTGGGCGGCCGGTCTGTAGGGGGGTCTAAGCCCCCCTACAGACCTCTAACAGTCATTTAGGTCAGCTATTTAATCTTTACTAGGTTTGCTGAGCCGGGAACCGCAACCTATGCAGTTACCGGATGGCTCAGGGATTACACATCCTGAGCCATCCGGTGACCGCAGTGCGGTCCCGGCAAACGCTGCGAAAACTGCTGCCTGCATGATTTTAAACGCAGGCAGCAGTGCCGGATCCGGCCACCGGATGGCTTGTGAAGCCATCCGGTGTTTTGCATAGGCTCCTATCAGGAGTGTTTACTGGTCCGGTTTTGAGCTTTTTTAAAGTTCAAAACCGGATCAGGATTTTGCAAACAAAACGGAAATGTGACCCTAGCCTATCACTGCTATAAAAGTAAAAAGCAAGTGCAAAATAGTGTCAACAGCAGGGTTCTTAGTTAGTACGTTTTTTGCAAAAAAGGTACGGAAGCAGTTCTACCACTCCACGGTGACCCCTATCAGAACGGTCCTAGACTAACGTATTTAAAACCTGATCTAGTGTGACCATACCTCATAGATGCAGGATGCAGCAGGGCCAGATTCATTATGGGCACACAAGGTAGAAACAGCAATTTATGTGTTCAGGCTCATTGAGAAGGGGTGGAGCACTTCTCAACTTGCAGGACAAGAAACTAATGAAAAACTGATACTGAGCCAGATCACAATGTGAACAGGGCTGTAAACCGTGTTCACACCACCAAGAATATATATCACAAAAAAGAGTGCAAAAAACGTCCAAAAAATATATATCACTGCTATAAAAGTAAAAAGCAAGTGCAAAATAGTGTCAACAGCAGGGTTCTTAGTTAGTACGTTTTTTGCAAAAAAGGTACGGAAGCCGTTCTACCACTCCACGGTGACCCCTATCAGAACGGTCCTAGACTAACGTATTTAAAACCTGATCTAGTGTGACCATACCTCATAGATGCAGGATGCAGCAGGGCCAGATTCATTATGGGCACACAAGGTAGAAACAGCAATTTATGTGTTCAGGCTCAGTGAGAAGGGGTGGAGCACTTCTCAACTTGCAGGACAAGAAACTAATGAAAAACTGATACTGAGCCAGATCACAATGTGAACAGGGCTGTAAACCGTGTTCACACCACCAAGAATATATATCACAAAAAAGAGTGCAAAAAACGTCCAAAAAATATATATCACTGCTATAAAAGTAAAAAGCAAGTGCAAAATAGTGTCAACAGCAGGGTTCTTAGTTAGTACGTTTTTTGCAAAAAAGGTACGGAAGCCGTTCTACCACTCCACGGTGACCCCTATCAGAACGGTCCTAGACTAACGTATTTAAAACCTGATCTAGTGTGACCATACCTCATAGATGCAGGATGCAGCAGGGCCAGATTCATTATGGGCACACAAGGTAGAAACAGCAATTTATGTGTTTAGGCTCAGTGAGAAGGGGTGGAGCACTTCTCAACTTGCAGGACAAGAAACTAATGAAAAACTGATACTGAGCCAGATCACAATGTGAACAGGGCTGTAAACCGTGTTCACACCACCAAGAATATATATCACAAAAAAGAGTGCAAAAAACGTCCAAAAAATATATATGGGTAGGGTCACATTGAAAACCTAAATTGCATTCACCGCATCCGGATCCGGATGCGGTGAACGCAATGCCGAGCTCACACATTTTTTTACAAAAATGTGTGCTGAATACCGGACTGCGGTCACCGGATGGCTCAGGATGTGTAATCCCTGAGCCATCCGGTAACTGCATAGGTTGCGGTTCCCGGCTCAGCAAACCTAGTAAAGATTAAATAGCTGACCTAAATGACTGTTAGAGGTCTGTAGGGGGGCTTAGAACCCCCTACAGACCGGCCGCCCACTTCTATAGTGTTCTTCTACAATTTCTTACTGTGCACGGGCGAGGAGCCCGTGCATGTCAGCCAAAGTTGCCCCTACCCCCCGTATAACTATAGAGGGGTGCATACACCCCTCTATTACAATTATGCTTTTATTATGTGTTTTACATAAAGAATTGTCACAATTGCATTGTAAGTATATATTTACATGTTCCGGAGCCAGAGAGCAGGGAATTCCATTGGCGGGGCTGTGTGCAGTAGCCTCCGCCCTCTCCTACTTGATGGCCGCCCCCTCTGGCCGTAATCCAGTCTTGTGAGGGCGGGCACGTAGTTAAAGGGGCGTGGCTAACCGCGGCACTTAGTTAGCCACGCCCCTTTAACGATGTGCCCGCCCTCACAAGACTGGATTACGGCCAGAGGGGGCGGCCATCAAGAAGGAGAGGGCGGAGGCTACTGCACACAGCCCCGCCCATGGAAATCCCTTCACTCTGCCTCCGGACACATGTAAATATATACTTACAATGCAATTGTGACAATTCTTTATGTAAAACACATAATAAAAGCATAATTGTAATAGAGGGGTGTATGCACCCCTCTATAGTGATACGGGGGGGTAGGGGCAACTTTGGCTGACATGCACGGGCTCCTCGCCCGTGCACAGTAAGAAATTGTAGAAGAACACTATAGAAGTGGGCGGCCGGTCTGTAGGGGGGTCTAAGCCCCCCTACAGACCTCTAACAGTCATTTAGGTCAGCTATTTAATCTTTACTAGGTTTGCTGAGCCGGGAACCGCAACCTATGCAGTTACCGGATGGCTCAGGGATTACACATCCTGAGCCATCCGGTGACCGCAGTGCGGTCCCGGCAAACGCTGCGAAAACTGCTGCCTGCATGATTTTAAACGCAGGCAGCAGTGCCGGATCCGGCCACCGGATGGCTTGTGAAGCCATCCGGTGTTTTGCATAGGCTCCTATCAGGAGCGTTTCCTGGTCCGGTTTTGAGCTTTTTTAAAGTTCAAAACCGGATCAGGATTTTGCAAACAAAACGGAAATGTGACCTAGCCTATCACTGCTATAAAAGTAAAAAGCAAGTGCAAAATAGTGTCAACAGCAGGGTTCTTAGTTAGTACGTTTTTTGCAAAAAAGGTACGGAAGCAGTTCTACCACTCCACGGTGACCCCTATCAGAACGGTCCTAGACTAACGTATTTAAAACCTGATCTAGTGTGACCATACCTCATAGATGCAGGATGCAGCAGGGCCAGATTCATTATGGGCACACAAGGTAGAAACAGCAATTTATGTGTTCAGGCTCATTGAGAAGGGGTGGAGCACTTCTCAACTTGCAGGACAAGAAACTAATGAAAAACTGATACTGAGCCAGATCACAATGTGAACAGGGCTGTAAACCGTGTTCACACCACCAAGAATATATATCACAAAAAAGAGTGCAAAAAAACGTCCAAAAAATATATATCACTGCTATAAAAGTAAAAAGCAAGTGCAAAATAGTGTCAACAGCAGGGTTCTTAGTTAGTACGTTTTTTGCAAAAAAGGTACGGAAACCGTTCTACCACTCCACGGTGACCCCTATCAGAACGGTCCTAGACTAACGTATTTAAAACCTGATCTAGTGTGACCATACCTCATAGATGCAGGATGCAGCAGGGCCAGATTCATTATGGGCACACAAGGTAGAAACAGCAATTTATGTGTTCAGGCTCAGTGAGAAGGGGTGGAGCACTTCTCAACTTGCAGGACAAGAAACTAATGAAAAACTGATACTGAGCCAGATCACAATGTGAACAGGGCTGTAAACCGTGTTCACACACACCAAGAATATTATCACAAAAAAGAGTGCAAAAAACGTCCAAAAAATATATATCACTGCTATAAAAGTAAAAAGCAAGTGCAAAATAGTGTCAACAGCAGGGTTCTTAGTTAGTACGTTTTTTGCAAAAAAGGTACGGAAGCCGTTCTACCACTCCACGGTGACCCCTATCAGAACGGTCCTAGACTAACGTATTTAAAACCTGATCTAGTGTGACCATACCTCATAGATGCAGGATGCAGCAGGGCCAGATTCATTATGGGCACACAAGGTAGAAACAGCAATTTATGTGTTCAGGCTCAGTGAGAAGGGGTGGAGCACTTCTCAACTTGCAGGACAAGAAACTAATGAAAAACTGATACTGAGCCAGATCACAATGTGAACAGGGCTGTAAACCGTGTTCACACCACCAAGAATATATATCACAAAAAAGAGTGCAAAAAACGTCCAAAAAATATTTTCACTGCTATAAAAGTAAAAAGCAAGTGCAAAATAGTGTCAACAGCAGGGTTCTTAGTTAGTACGTTTTTTGCAAAAAAGGTACGGAAGCCGTTCTACCACTCCACGGTGACCCCTATCAGAACGGTCCTAGACTAACGTATTTAAAACCTGATCTAGTGTGACCATACCTCATAGATGCAGGATGCAGCAGGGCCACATTCATTATGGGCACACAAGGTAGAAACAGCAATTTATGTGTTTAGGCTCAGTGAGAAGGGGTGGAGCACTTCTCAACTTGCAGGACAAGAAACTAATGAAAAACTGATACTGAGCCAGATCACAATGTGAACAGGGCTGTAAACCGTGTTCACACCACCAAGAATATATATCACAAAAAAGAGTGCAAAAAACGTCCAAAAAATATATATCACTGCTATAAAAGTAAAAAGCAAGTGCAAAATAGTGTCAACAGCAGGGTTCTTAGTTAGTACGTTTTTTGCAAAAAAGGTACGGAAGCCGTTCTACCACTCCACGGTGACCCCTATCAGAACGGTCCTAGACTAACGTATTTAAAACCTGATCTAGTGTGACCATACCTCATAGATGCAGGATGCAGCAGGGCCAGATTCATTATGGGCACACAAGGTAGAAACAGCAATTTATGTGTTCAGGCTCAGTGAGAAGGGGTGGAGCACTTCTCAACTAGCACAACGTATTTAAAACCTGATCTAGTGTGACCATACCTCATAGATGCAGAACACATGCGGAATTATATAGGGTAGGGTCACATTGCAAACCTAAATTGCATTCACTGCATCCGGATCCGGATGCGGTGAACGCAATGCCGGGCACACACATTTTTTTACAAAAATGTGTGCTGAATACCGCACTGCGGTCACCGGATGGACCCTTTCATGACGCGTCCGGCCTCACATCAATGGATGAGGCAAAGAGGGGGCGGCCATGAGAAATGAGGGGGCGGAGGCTGCCGCAAACAGCCCCGCCCATGGATTTAGCACAACACTGCAGGAGAAGACCCGTAAATATGAACTACATTACTTTAATATATCATTTACCACACATACAGGAATAACTATACCAGAGGGGTGCAGGCACCCCGGTATAGTAATTCGGGGGGCTGGGGGGTGTGGGGACTTGCACGGGCTCGGATGAGCCCGTGCCATCGGGGATATTGTAGTAGGAGGCCACCGAAGTGGGCGGCCGGTCTGTAGGGGGGTCTAAGCCCCCCTACAGACCTCAAACAGTCATTTAGCAATCAATTTAACTCTTTACTAGGTTTGCTGATCCCGGCAATAGCCGGGATCCGCAACCTCGGCAGTTACCGGATGGCTCAGGATTACACATCCTGAGCCATCCGGTGACCGCAGTGCGGTCCCGGCAAACGCTGCGAAAACTGCTGCCTGC
Organism: Allobates femoralis; assembly: GCA_033576535.1. Classification (NCBI taxonomy): domain Eukaryota; kingdom Metazoa; phylum Chordata; class Amphibia; order Anura; family Aromobatidae; genus Allobates; species Allobates femoralis. Next base: position 324,637,001 of record JARQOC010000006.1, read on the forward strand.
ATGATTTTTAACGCAGGCAGCAGTGCCGGATCCGGCCACCGGATGGCTTGTGAAGCCATCCGGTGTTTTGCATAGGCTCCTATGAGGAGCGTTTCCTGGTCCGGTTTTGAGCTTTTTTAAAGCTCAAAACCGGATCAGATTTTTGCAACAAAAACGGAAATGTGACCCTGGCCTATGCCAGGAATACTCAAGAGCCCTCGTGATATCGTCAAAGGCTGAGTTACATTCAGTGATGAATCTTACATTATTGTCTGATTGACGCTTATTTGTCGTATATAGCGGATGGTTTCTGGTGGAATATTTGGCCCTATTATAGGCACGTTTAATGGACCATCTGCTGTATCCCCTTTTCAGGAAGCGGTCTTTCAATTTCAAATTTGGCATGAACATTGCAGATTCAGTTTGCTAACGTAAACCCAAGCAATTTACAAAAAAAGGCTAACACGGCTTTTTTTGGGAAAAAAGTTTGAAATTTAAAATGGCCCTAAAACTTTCCCTGACTGTTTGGGGCTAAAACACTCACCCGAAGACCTACTGGCTGCTAACAACACCTAACCTTATGGTTAGGAGTGTTCCCAGCCAATGGGTCTGCTGTTTGCTTTGAACCTTTAGAATTAATTGTAGTTTTAAAATATTTTTTTTAAGCTTCCTGGAGTTTGCAGGCATTTTTGACACGTGAGTGTGAATTCTGGAAATGTGGCACCCCAGGGGTTAATGTGTCACAGTAACATCAACCAGGGTTAACTCCCCACACTACACCTAACACTGCACTAGCACCTCTGGGCCAGAAGGGGGAGCTAAAGCAGCTCCCTTCTATATTCTGGTGTCAAGAGGAAGTAGTTCAGTTCCTGGGAGAACTGAGGAGAGAGACTGTGGTGTAAAGGAGCTGCCTCATCCTTCTCCACAGTCTGCTACTCAATTCCAGGCCTAGCCAGGGTCTGAGGGAAGGAGTAAGAGAAACAGGAGAACACATCTGGGAGACTGAGTTACCTCATAACTCGCCCCGGAGGAGCGCACAGACCGGATACCAGATCCGAAACTGTGACTGACACACGCAGCACAGAAAACACCGGAATAGTGGAGATTATAAATCTACACTGTACCTCAGCGAAGCAAAACGACGGGGTCAGAAGCACACGGAAAGACTCAAGTTGCCTAGCAAGTGGGCACCTGTGAGGAGAGACAGGGCCAGCAGCCTAGCTGAAGCAGCAGCAGGGCCACACACACAGCGCAGGAGTGGGAAGCTGAGGACCCGGACAGGGTGGGAGCAACTCGGCCCCGGTACAGACTCCGTGGACAGTACTCTGCTAACAACATCTGCAGTAAAGACTTGGAAAACTTCAAAACCGTGAGTCTGTGTGATCCTTGTGCTCAAACCCCGCATTCCCTCACAAGCAGCTATCATCTCTACTACTACCCCTATCCTACAACATCCATAGCATCAATCATAGACTATTACTATCACTGCCCCGGGAAACCAGGCTCTACCTACGGAGAGCCGTTACATCACCAGCTGCTAAACATCATCCCCGGAGGTTCTGCAGCAGCGGTGGTCACCCTGACCACAACCCGTGGGTGGCGTCACAACAAACTCCCCTGTAAATATCCCCCCATTTCTTGTGGGCTCGGGACACGGTCCAGACTAAGACTGCCGTGACATCCCCAGCATATACCCCGGTCCGGTACCGAGTACCCCGTCCCAGTCGGCTTCACAGAAACAGTGTCAGATATGGCAGTCTAGGAACTTTACAATGTCCTTAAAACATCCATTTAAGAGAGCTTAATATATTTGTAAAAAATTTTCGGAATATTTTTATATTATGATTTATTATTATTATTATTATTATTGTTGTTATTCTTATTCTTATTATTATATAGGAAACCTTTATCATTGCACAGGGTCAACAGAGAGTGAAGCAATTCATATAAAAATATCATACGGCCATTATTCGCTTCACATATATGGTCTTATAGATCTGTTCACTCTCATGAAACACCATATTATAGATATTGCTTCGAAAATGTGCAATCACCTTATTTCATTTCATTCCATACAGTTAGAATAGATTTTTAGCATGCTACGTAAACTGGTACACCCTGCTGCATGACCATCTTCCCAAAAAACTCCGCACATTCTATGTTGGGAAGGAGGTCACCTTCATGAAGGTGATGGGCAGCAAGGGGTGGTTCGTGGTTGGCGTAAGTCAGGTTTCCACTGCCAACGAGCTTGAAAAGTGGCAGCAGGAGGCCGATTGGGAGAGAATGATGCGTTGGATAGAAGCTAGGCCTCTAATGGTTAGCCATCCAGCTGTATCTATACCCACAGGGGCCATTGATCCTGAAGGGCCTGTTGGTATTGCCAAGTTGCTTTCGTCTCTCCTACATGCTTTCGTCTTCTCATCCTCTTCTACAATGGTGGCCATGATGGGGTGTGCTGAGGGCAGGTCGTGGTTGATAATACCCTTGGAGGAGTCGCCCCTGTGACCCCCTGAGACTGTCTAGCAGTGGAGTACCATGAGGAACGGCGACCTTCATCCCAGGCAGTGTTCAAAATGCCGCTCAAGCCTTTCTACCCTGAGTAAAGAGAGGACTGACCTAAAAAAGGCATGTTGTTGGATCACGGACTCATCCCTTAGTTGGCATTTCTTCAAGGGAAGGACTTTTTTAAGTTGTTTTTGAGTTCTTTGAAGAGCGAGGCCTGTTTTTATGGTAATTATATTTTTCCACTTCCCAAGTTTTGTGCTCCCCCCTGCTGGACTAGCAGGACTTCAGTCTTTGGGCTAATGGACTTGACACCATTGTAATGGAGTCTGCTGATCCCTGTGGGACTTTCCTTATATATACTGCGTATATTGATATATGTGTCTTTGAAACTTATTATAGTCTATGCTATAGTAAAGTTTTATTTACTTCACTCCTTGTGTGCTAAACTGTTTCTGCAAAAAGTGCTTTGATATTGCACTACAGATGTTGATGAACAAGCTGAAAGCCTCTGGCCTGACGGTCTGAGGCATGGAAATGCAGGACACTGCATACACTCCTGTAAAACAGGGCTATCCAAGTGCAGTCCTCAAGGTCCGCAAACAGTGCATGTTTTCAGGATTTCACAATGTGCTGGAATCATCAAATCTGCAGTGATGAAATTAGCACTAAAGAAATCCTGAAAACATGCAATGTTTTCAGATCTTGAGGACTGTAGTTGTCCACCCCTGCCCTAGAAGTCTCCGTGGAGGTAGCCATGGTGAAAAAGGAATGTTTGAGCCCTTTCAACTGTGCTCACGGTGTGTTGTTTGATGCAGTTTTTGAGAATCTGCATCAAAATCTGCATGTCTATCCTGAGACCAGCACAGTCTATGACAGGTCAGAAGTGCAGTGCTCACATTCTTATTTTTTTTCTTGCAATGTGGTTCAGAGTTCTTTTTTCTGCCCAAAATCTGCACCAAATGTTCAAGGAAAGAAAACATGTTGGCATAGCTCTTCTGAATCTTCATAGACTTTGCTGGCTTCAGTATAAACATGACGTTTTCGGCAGCCTGTCTCGGGAGTTTTTCATACTTCAGACTCTATAAATCAGGAGAGCTTTCACCACTCAAGAAGATCTCTGCTTTAGACCTCACTTCTTCCATGGCTTCTTTCACTTCTGCTCCCTTGGTTTAACCAAGATCTCAGCAGTGGGACCTTTAGCCTTCTCGTAGGTCTTGGCAGTGTCACCTTCAGAGGTTTTCTGAATTTCAATCTCTTCACCCATCTCTGACATACTACTGTTTCTACTTCCAGCCACCCCAGAGGGTGGATCTCTGTCGTCACAATGTGTCAGTTTCTCTGGCAGCATATTACTGTTTGCTACTGCACCAGTGGTTGCTACCGGCAATGTCATATCTTCTTCCTTCCTCACCATCTCAGCCTCTGTAAGAAGATCCAACTTTGGAACAGAAGCAGATGACACATTTCCTTTATTATCAGAGGGTGCAACTCCTTCAGCATTTTTGCTTTCCATATATTTCCTTACTTGGCTTTTCCTTACTGTACTCACTATCTATCATCTTAAAGTTACAGTTACCCTTAGAGTCAGACTCCCTGGTATTGTGGACCAACAAGTCACCTCCCACCTTGGTGTCCACTGTGTACTGGCTGTGATAAATGTGTTTATCTCCTTTCCCTGTGCCTGTGCTGTCACTGATGTGATCCTCACAGCTGCACCGTCCCCTCTGTAAAGCAGAATGAACAGCAGCACTGCACAGAGCGATTCATTCTCCTTCTCAGAGGGGATGGGGCAGCTCTGACGATCATATCAGTGACAGCATGGGCACAGGGGAAGGAGATGAGAACACACACACCACAGCACAGCACACAGCAATCTCCTACATAAAGCTGCGGATTTGTCACAGTATTGCAGAGAAGGAGATGACCACTCAATGCAATGCGGTTTAATCATAGTTTACATAGGTGAATGGGGTTGTCATATTGAGGACTGGGCAGGGCCTGCTGGGGACTTGGCCGTGCTTGTAGGAGTTTTGGTGTAAATGAGAAGTTGTGACATTATGGCCAGGTTCCAAAACAAACACTACTCTTGTTGGGGGGCTGACCTACTCCTCCACCCACACTAAATGCTGATATCTAGGCAACAATGAAAAATGCTAACAGGGTGTAAGCATTTTTCAGCCTAGATATACACATAGATTTTATTAAAAACCCGGACAACGCCTTTAATAGCAGTCCAATATGATTTACCAGATTATTCAATGTTTTTGGTGTAAATTATATTACCACATGTCAAACAATTTACGAGTTTGATCCTTAGGAAACCAACAGAGTCAACATTCATGATCTTCATGTTTTTGATCTGTGTATTTGCATAATTAATTGAAAGGAGGTATGATCGAAATAATAGCAGCGTGGAGTTCAATTAGTGAGGTCAATCATTCTGTGAAGAAAAAGGTGTGAATCAGGTGGCCCTTACTTAAGGGTGAAGCCAGCAAATGTTGTACATGCATTTCTCCTTGAATGCCTGAGAAATATGGGTCCTTTGAGACATTGTTCAGAAGAACAGCATCCGCAAAGTTGATTTGAGAGGGTAAAATTTATTAGGAAGTGCAGAAAGTGCAGACAATGATAGGCTGCTCAGCTAAAATTATCTTCAATGCTTTAAAATGGAAAGCAAAACCCTAGGGACTTGGAAGAAAATAGAAGACTACCATTCGAAAGCATTGAAGAATAGTCAGAATGGCAAAGGCACAGCCAATCATCAGCTCCAGGATGATCAAAGACAGTTACCAAGTTACCTGTGAGTACTGTGAAAGTTAGAAGACACCAATGTGAAGCTAATCTATTAGCAAGAAGTCTCTGCAAAGTCCCACTGTTAAAAAAGGCATTTACTGAAGTGGATACAATTTGCAAAAGAACACATCAACTGGCCTAAAGAGAAATGGAGAAACATTTTGTGGACTGATGAAAGTAAAATTGTTCTTTATGTGTCCAAGGGCCACAGACAGTTCATCAGATGACCCCCAAACTCTGAATGCAAGCCCCAGTATACTCTGAAGACAGTGAAGTATGGTGATGCAAGGATTATAATATGGGCATGTTTCTCTTAGTATGGTGCCAGGCCTATTTACTGCATACCAGGGATCATGGATAAGTTTGCATATATCAAAATACTTGAAGAGGTCATGTTGCCATAGGCTGAAGGGGAACTGCCCTTGAAATGGGTGTTTCAACAAGTGAACGACCCTAGACACACCAGTCAATGAGCAAAAGTTTGGTTCCAGGTCAGCAAAATTGAGGTTATGGAGCAGTCAGCCCAATCCCTAAGGCCGATAGAACACTTGTGGGGTAACATCAAAATGCTGTTTCTGAGGCAAAACAGCCCAATGCAAATACATTGTGGGATGTAGTCAAAGCATCCTGGGTTCGAATAACAGATGACAGGTGCCAGAATTTGGTTGACTTTGTGCAACATAGATATGCAGCAGTTCTAAAAAACTGTGGTTATACAAGTAAATATTAGGTTAGTGTTTCAAAGGAATGTTTAATCCTAAAGAAAAATACATATTTTGAGTTTGCAAAGACAAATGCAGACAGTGCTACTTTTTTTGAACTTCCCAATGTTCCTTTTTTGTTATTTCCAGTAAAGTAGTTAAAATTATGTGCATGTCTCTTCATGTTTTAATTTAGAAAACAGTGTGCAATGTTCCCAATGCATGGAAATAATACTAGCATAAAGATTTTGGGCGCAACTCATGATTTTGAACACACTGCCATTATTTTGAACACAACTGTATATATATATATATACATATATATATATATATACTAGCTGTAATACCCGGCTACGCCCGGGTTAATAAATAACTGATGTTAGCTACCAGGGCCGCTGGCAGAGCGGGGTTCAGCGCCAGAGGATGGCGCTTCAATGAACGCGCCATCTTCTGGGGCGGCTGCGGGCTGCAATTTGCAGCGGGGGGTGCCCAGAAAGCTTGGGCATCCCTGCGCTGCGGATTCCAGCCCCCAGCTGCTTAGCTGTACCTGGCTAGACATAGAAATTGTGCGGAGCCCCACACATTTTTTTTAAATTATTTCATGAAATTCTGAGATTCTGACTCTGACTCTGAGACTCTGACTCTGAGACTCTGACTCTGAAATTCATGAAATAATAAAAAAAAAATGCCTGGGGCTCCCGCGCAATTTCTATGTCTAGCCAGGTACAGCTAAGCAGCTGGGGGCTGGAATCCGCAGCGCAGGAGGTTAGGGCCAGCTTTGTATTATCAGCTGGCCCTAAGCCCGAAATTTATGGCGGTCACGCCAATATTAGACATGACCGCCATGAATTTCTATTAAATTGTTTTAAAAAAAACACAACACAAAGAAAATTTTTTATTAGAAATAAAAAAAAAAGCCATTAGGGACTCCATCTTTAATTAAAAAAATCCTCTTCCGTCCGACGCAGTCCAAAACGCGATGTCCTCTCTGCTACATCCCCTGTGCATATATATAGATGTCTATGCACAGGGAATGAGCAGACTGAGAACAATCTCAGCTCTGCTACATCATCTCTGTGCACAGACATTCATGTCTGTACACAGGGAATGAGCAGACTGAGAACAATCTCAGCACTGCTACATCAGGCAGCAGGCAGGCTCTAGGACTCTGGAGCTGGCAGCCAGCACACTGAGCAGAGAGGACTCTTATCTGTGCGAGTTACCCAGCGATTACTTACAAAGTAAACGAGTCCAATGCAAATAAATGACAAAACTAGGATTGCTTCAGGCTGAAGCTTCCGAGACACATCTGCGATTTGTAAATCTCACACTACTCGCTATTACTCGCTTCCCCATTCATTAACATTGGACTCGCTAGACTCGCAACGAGTAGCGAGTCCTGTGCTCGGACTCGCTAGAGTCAAGCGATTCCGAGTAATTTAGGATTCGCCCATCACTAAGACACACACAACAGAGACACACACCACAAAGACCCCCCCACAGGGACACACACACATACACACCCCATAGGGACACATGCACTCACCCCACAGGGACACACACATACACACACCCCAGGGACACACACCACACAGACAGACACAGATGTGCACAAATCACCTCACACAACTCTCCTCATACGTGTGCTATCTTTAATTTCCAAACATAAACATCTGATTAAAAACAGCCAATGTGCAACACATGTGCCATATAGAGAATTAAGGCAGATGTCAGTCACATGAGCTGTCTATTATGTGTATGTGTGAGGTAACATATACTGCCCGGCCAGGGGGAGGGTTTACTGTTGCCTGGAGATTTATTAGGCTGCCTATAGCAATCAATCACAGCTCAGCTTCTATTTTCTTACAGGTCATTAATATGACATATTCAAATTCTATTTTGTTATAGCTAACATCAGTTATTTATTAACCCGGGCGTAGCCGGGTACTACAGCTAGTATATATATATATATATATGTATATATATATATATACAGTTGTGTTCAAAATAATGGCAGTGTGTTCAAAATCATGAGTTGCGCCCAAAATCTTTTTGCTAGTATTATTTCCATGCATTGGGAACATTGCACACTGTTTTCTAAATTAAAACATGAAGAGACATGCACATAATTGAAGCGCCATCCTCTGGCGCTGAACCCCGCTCTTCCAGCGGCCCTGGTGGCGGTAGCACGCTGGGTAATAAAGGGGTTAATACCAACTTTGTTATACAAGCTGGTATTAAGCCCGAGATTCTTAATGTCAGGCCACGTTTGACCCAGCCACTAAGAATCTCCAATAAAGGGTTAAAAAAACACAACACACAGAAAATTTTTTATTTGAAATAAAAAAAAAAAGCCATTAGGGACTCCATCTTTAATTAAAAAAATCCTCTTCCGTCCGACGTAGTCCAAAACGCGATGTCCTCTCTGCTACATCCCCTGTGCATAGATAGATGTCTATGCACAGGGAATGCGGAGACTGAGAACAATCTCAGCACTGCTACATCATGTCTGTGAGCAGGCGGGCTCTAGGACCCTGGAGCTGCACAGAGAAGACAGCTGGACTCGGCTCGCAATGTAACAGCAGTTACTTTGCGAGTTTCCCTGCTATCACTGGCACAGTAGCCGAGTCTAATGCAAACAATGGCAATACTAGTTTTGTCAGCGTTTCTGACAAAACTAGGATTGATATTGATTTTCATTGGACTCGTGCGAGTAATCACTGGGAAACTCGCAGACTACCGAGTCCTGCGAGTCCCTTACTACTCGCCGAGTAACGAGTCCTAGCGAGTAGATTCGCCCATCCCTAGTGTGTCTCTTTTAGGTGAGTGTGTGTGTCCCTGTGGGGTGAGTGCATGCGTCCCTATAGGGTGTGCACGTGTGTGTGTCCCTGTGGGGGGGTCTGTGCGGTGTGTGTGTATCTGTGTTGTGTGTGTCTCTTTGTGGTGTGTGTGCCCCTGTGGGGTGAGTGCATGTGTCCCTATAGGGTGTGTATGTGTGTGTGTCCCTGTGGGGGGGGGTCTGTGTGGGGTGTGTTTGTCTCTGTGTTGTGTGTGTCTCTTTGTGGGGTGTGTGAGTGTCCCTGTGCAGTGAGTGCATGTGTCCCTATAGGGTGTGTATGTGTGTGTGTCCCTGTGGGGGGGGCGTCTGTGGGGTGTGTCTGTGTCTCTTTGTGGTGTGTGTGTGTGTGTGTGTCCCTGTGGGGTGAGTGCATGTGTCCCTATAGGGTGGCTATGTGTGTGTCCTTGTGGGGGGGGGTCTGTGTGGTGTGTGTGTCTGTTGTGTGTGTCTCTTTGTGGTGTGTGTGTGTCCCTGTGGGGTGAGTGCATGTGTCCCTGTGGGGGGGATGTCTGTGTGGGGTGTGTTTGTCTCTGTGTTGTGTGTGTCTCTTTGTGGGGTGTGTGTCCCTGTGCGGTGAGTGCATGTGTCCCTATATGGTGTGTATGTGTGTGTGTCCCTGTGGGGGGGTCTGTGTGGTGTGTGTCTCTTTGTGGTGTGTGTGTCCCTGTGGGGTGAGTGCATGTGTCCCTATAGGGTGGCTATGTGTGTGTGCCTTTTTGGGGGGGGTCTGTGTGGTGTGTGTGTCTGTTGTGTGTGTCTCTTTGTGGTGTGTGTGTGTGTCTCTGTGGGGTGAGTGCATGTGTCGCTAAAGGGTGTGTGTGTGTCGCCTTGGGGGTGTGTGTGTGTCTCTGTGTTGTGTGTGTCTTTGTGGTGTGTGTCTTTGTGGTGTGTGTGTGTTTGTTAGGGTGCGTGGTGAGTATCCAATGTTGGGGCTCCACCTTAGTGACTATACACTTGCTGTTGCTCTTTGTGTGCGTGTGGTGTGTATACATGTCCCCGTGCGTGGTGAATATCTCATGTTGGGGCGCCACCTTTGTGACTATATGCTGGTATGTGCTGTTAGTCTTTGGCGCTATCATTAAGCCCCTCTCATTCACAACTGTCAACTGGTAACTGTCACTTTTTCCCCATTATGTAGATAGGGGAAAAATTGTTTGGTGAATTGGAATGTGCAGGGTTAAAATTTTGCCTCACAACATAGCCTATGACGCTCCCGGGGTCCAGACGTGTGACTGTGCAAAATTTTGTGGCTATAGCTGACAGCTGTTGATTTTCCTCCAACACTTTTCCATTCACTTTTTCCCCATTATGTAGATAGGGGAAAAATTGTTTGGTTAACTGGAACGCGCAGGGTTAAAATTTCGCCTCACAACATAGCCTATGATGCTCTCGGGGTCCAGATGTGTGACTGTGCAAAATTTTGTGGCTGTAGTTGTGACGGTGTAGATGCCAATCCCAGATATACACACACACATACATACACACACACATTCAGCTTTTTATATTATATATATATATATATATATATATATATATGTATATATATATATATATATATATATATATATATATATAAAACTAGAAAACGTTCTCTGCAGCACTCAGCTACTACCAATGACGTACAAATGCTGACAAGCTATATGTATATCAGGAAAAAGTTTAAAAACTTACGTTTTTTTCCAAAAAACGCAAAAATCTTATCTTTTTATTTCTGAAGTTCTTAGTACACACATTGGCCAATGGCTGTTTGTTCATCGACTGCGACAAAGTGACTTCAGGTCCGATGAGTCCTACGCTGATATCCCTATCCTCCTTGTCCAACCCCCACTTCTCAGTGGGCAGACTCCATCTCGACCCTAGATCACCAGCAGGTAATGAGGGTGCTAATTGCAGCAAGGAGCCAGTCGATGAGCAGACATTGGTCAATGTATGTACTAAGAACTTCAGAAATAAAAAAATAAGATTTTTGAGTTTTTTGGAAAAAACGTAAGTTTTTAAACTTTTTTCTCATATACATATATATTGTTAACATTTGTACGGCACACAGAACAGCACAGGTATATTTAGCAATTATGGTGCAAAAGTCCTGAGAATCACAGTGTGAGGTAAATCCAATAGACAGAAAATCCAGGCAGCATGCAGTTGGATACAAAAACAGGCTTTAATGAGCCTTAGCAGTGGCACGACGCTTCGGTGACAAAAGCACCCTTTTTGCTTTTGTCACCAAAACATCGTGCCACTGCTAAGGCTCATTAAAGCCTGTTTTTGCATTCAATTGTGTGCTGCCTGGATTTTCTGTCTATTATATATGTATTATATATATATATATATATATATATATATATATATCTAATATATAAAGCTGAATGTGTGTATGTGTGTATGTGTGTATGTGTGTATATCCGGGATTGGCATCTACACCGTCGCAACTACAGCCACAAAATTTTGCACAGTCACACGTCTCGACCCCGGGAGCGTCATAGGCTATGTTGTGAGGCGAAATTTTAACCCTGCGCGTTCCAGTTAACCAAACAATTTTTCCCCTATCTACATAATGGGGAAAAAGTGAATGGAAAAGTGTTGGAGGAAAATCAACAGCTGTCAGCTATAGCCACAAAATTTTGCACAGTCACACGTCTGGACCCCGGGAGCGTTATAGGCTATGTTGTGAGGCAAAATTTTAACCCTGCGCATTCCAGTTCACCAAACAATTTTGGCCCTATCTACATAATGGGGAAAAAGGGAAAGGAAATGTGTGGGAGGAAAATCGACAGCTGCCAGCTACAGCTACAAAATTTTGCTCAGTCGCACGTCTTGACCCCGGGAGCGTCATAGTCTATGTTGTGAGGCGAAATTTTAACCCTGCGCATTCCAGTTCACCAAAACATTTTACCCCTATCTACATAATGGGGACAAAGTGAATGGAAAAGAGTTGGAGGAAAATCGACAGATGTCAGCTATAGAGACAAAATTTTGCACAGTCCTACTTCTGGACCCGGGAGCGTCACAGGCTATGTTGTGAGGCAAAATTTTAACCCCGCGCATTCCAATTCACCAAACAATTTTGTCCCTATCTACATAATGGGGAAAAAGTGACAGTTACCAGTTGACAGTTGTGAATGAGAGGGGCTTAATGATAGCGCCAAAGACTAACAGCACATACCAGCACACTAAGGTGGGGCCCCAACATGAGATATTCACCACGCACGGGGACATGTATACACAACACACGCACACAAAGAGTAACAGCAAGTGTATAGTCGCTAAGGTGCAGCCCCAACATTGGATACTCCCCACGCACCCGAACAAACACACACACACACACAAAGAGACACACACAACATAGAGACACACACACACCCCCAAGGGGACACACACACCCTCTATAGCGACACATGCACTCACCCCACAGGGACACACACCACAATGAGACACACATGACACAGACACACACACCACACAGACCCCCCCACAGGGACACACACACATAGCCACAATATAGGGACACATGCACTCACCCCACAGGGACACACACACCACAAAGAGACACACACACACCACACAGACCCCCCCACAGGGACACACACACATAAACACCCTATAGGGACACATGCACTCACCCCTCAGGGACACACACACACACCACAAACAGACACACACCACACAGAGACACACACAACACAGAGACACACACACCCCACACAGACACCCCCCCCACAGGGACACACACACATGCACACCCTATAGGGACACATGCACTCACCCCACAGGGACACACACCACAAAGAGACACACACAACACAGATACACACACACCACACAGACCCCCCCACAGGGACACACACACATACACACCCTATAGGGACACATGCACTCACCCCAGAGGGACACACACACCACAAAGAGACACACACAACAGAGACACACACCACACATACCCCCCCCACAGGGACACACACATACACACCCCAGGGACACACACACCACACCGACAGACACAGATGTGCACAAATCACCTCACACAACTCGCCTCATACGTGTGCTATCTTTATTTTCCAAACATAAACATCTGATTAAAAACAGTCAATGTGCAACACATGTGCCAGATAGGGAATTAAGGCAGATGTCAGTCACATGAGCTGTCTATTATGTGTATGTGTGAGGTAACATATACTGCCCGGCCAGGGGGAGGGTTTACTGTTGCCTGGAGATTTATTAGGCTGCCTATAGCAATCAATCACAGCTCAGCTTCTATTTTCTTACAGGTCATTAATATGACATATTCAAATTCTATTTTGTTATAGCTAACATCAGTTATTTATTAACCCGGGCGTAGCCGGGTACTACAGCTAGTATATGTATAAATTAAAATACTCAATGGGGCTATGGAAGACAGCTAGCACAAGTATCCATCAAATGCTGCATATACCAAATTCATGCACTATCCCTATTGCTGTTCTGCATAGGTTGGAACCCCTTCAGACTCATTACAGAGTCAGATTATGGATACAAGTGAAAGCACCTTCAGCCACCTGCTCTACATGGATGACATTATGCTGTATGCAAAAAATGAACGTAACATCAGTTCACTGATCCACCTGAGAAGGATCTACAGCAAGAACATCAGGATTTCCTTTGGACCGGAGACGTATGGCCGGTTAGTAATACAGAGAAGCAAGGTAGTAAAGACTGATGGAGTAGAACTACTGGCAGGTCTCATAGCAGATGTACAGACCTGCTACAAGTACCTCAGCATCTCACAAGGATATTGTAACCATGAGGAGGAGGCAAGGAAAGCAGCAACATCCAAATAACATAAAAGGGTAAGACAGGCCCTGAACAACCAGATCAGGAAGAATAAGATCCATGCCTCAATATGCATGCCTTGCAAGATACCCTGCTGGCATAGGGTGCTGGCCAAAAGAAGAAATGGAAGATGCAGATGTGAACCACCCCAAGTCTAACACTTGAAGATTGTATACTAACACAAAGGAGGGTGGTTGAGGCTTGATAGACATCTAAGCCACCATCATGGATGGAACAAGGAATATCCATGAATACATCAGAAAAATGGCACCAAAAGATGAACTGCTGAGAGACAGTCTAAGGCAGCAACAACATCAGTCCTGAAAGGAAGAACAAGAACACAAGGTGTCATGGCAAGACATGCCACTGCATGGGATGTACCATCAACAGATGATGGAGGTGGCTGACATTGAGAAGTCCTATCAAAGGCTGGAGAAAGCTGGACTCGAGGATAGCACAGAGACACTAATCATAGCGGCACAAGAGCAGGCACTAACTACCAGATCCATAGAAGCAGGAATCTATTGCACAAAACAAGACACAAGGTGCAGACTGATTAACCCCTTAGTGACGAAGCCAATTTCCACCTTAATGACCAGACTGTTTTTTGTAATTCTGACCAGTGTCCCTTTATGAGGTAATATCTCTGGAACGCTTCAACGGATCCTAGCGATTCTGAGATTGTTTTTTCGTGACATATTGGGCTTCATGTTATTGGTAAATTTAGGTCGATAATTTTTGTGTTTATTTGTGAAAATATAAAAAAATTGGCAAAAATTTTGAAAATTTGACAATTTTCAAATTTGTCATTTTTATTCTGTTGAACCAGAGCGTTATGTGACACAAAATAGTTAATATATAACATTTCCCACATGTCTACTTTACATCAGCACAATTTTGGAAAAAAAAAATTTTTTGGTTAGGACGTTATAAGGGTTCAAAGTTCATCAGCAATTTTTCATTTTTCCAGCAAAATTTACAAAACCATTTTTTTAGTGACCACATCACATTTGAAGTCCATTTGAGGGGTGTACATGACAGAAAACACCCAAAAGTGACTCCATTCCGAAAACTGCACCCCTCAAGCTACTCAAAACTACATTCAAGAAAATGATTAACCCTTCAGGTGCTTCACAGCAACTAAAGCAAAGTGGAAACAAAAAATGGACATTTTAATTTTTCCAACAAAAATGTTTTTTAGCCTCGATTTTTTCATTTTCACATGGGCAACAGGATAAAATGCATCCTAAAATTTGTTGGGCAATTCCTCCTGAGTACACCAATACCTCATATGTGGTCATAGACCACTGTTTGGGCGCACGGCAGGGCTCAGAATGGAAGGAGCGCGATTTGACTTTTGGAGCTAATTTACCATTCAAAAAGTCAAATGGCGCTCCTTCTCTTTCGAGCCCTGCGGTGTGCCCAAACAGTGGTTTATGACTACATATGAGGTATCGGTGTACTCAGGAGAAATTGGCCAACAAATTTTAGGATGCGTTTTATCCTGTTGCCCATGTGAAAATGAAAAAAATCGAGGACAAAAGAAAATTTTTGTGAAAAAAAAGTACATTTTTACGGATCAATTTGTAAAGCACCTGAGGGTTCAAAGTGCTCACTATGCATCTAGATAAGTTCATTGGGGGGTCTAGTTTCCAAAATGGGGTCACTTGTGGGGGAGCTCCAATGTTTAGGCACACAGGGGCTCTCCGTATGCAACATGGTGTCCGCTAACAATTTGAATGGAAAATTAGCTCCAATTGCTAGCGGACACCATGTTGCGTATGGAGAGCCCCTGTGTGCCTAAACATTGGAGCTCCCCCACAAGTGACCCCATTTTGAAAACTAGACCCCCCAAGGAACTTATCTAGATGGGTGGTGAGCACTTTGAACCCCCAAGTGCTTCACAAATGAATCCGTAAAAATGAAAAAAGAAAATTTTTGTGGAAAAGAAAGTACTTTTTCATTTTTATGGATCCATTTGTGAAGTACCTGAGGGTTCAAAGTGCTCACTATGCATCTATATAAATTCCTTGGGGTGTCTAGTTTCCAAAATGGGGTCACTTGTGGGGGAGCTCCAATGTTTAGGCACACAGGGGCTCTCCGTATGCAACATGGTGTCCGCTAACAATTTGAATGGAAAATTAGCTCCAATTGCTAGCGGACACCATGTTGCGTATGGAGAGCCCCTGTGTGCCTAAACATTGGAGCTCCCCCACAAGTGACCCCATTTTGAAAACTAGACCCCCCAATGAACTTATCTAGATGGGTGGTGAGCACTTTGAACCCCCAGGTGCTTCACAAATGAATCCGTAAAAATGAAAAAAGAAAATTTTTGTGGAAAAGAAAGTACTTTTTCATTTTTATGGATCCATTTGTGAAGTACCTGAGGGTTCAAAGTGCTCACTATGCATCTATATAAATTCCTTGGGGTGTCTAGTTTCCAAAATGGGGTCACTTGTGGGGGAGCTCCAATGTTTAGGCACACAGGGGCTCTCCGTATGCAACATGGTGTCCGCTAACAATTTGAATGGAAAATTAGCTCCAATTGCTAGCGGACACCATGTTGCGTATGGAGAGCCCCTGTGTGCCTAAACATTGGAGCTCCCCCACAAGTGACCCCATTTTGAAAACTAGACCCCCCAATGAACTTATCTAGATGGGTGGTGAGCACTTTGAACCCCCAGGTGCTTCACAAATGAATTCGTAAAAATGAAAAAAGAAAATTTTTGTGGAAAAGAAAGTACTTTTTCATTTTTATGGATCCATTTGTGAAGTACCTGAGGGTTCAAAGTGCTCACTATGCATCTATATAAATTCCTTGGGGTGTCTAGTTTCCAAAATGGGGTCACTTGTGGGGGAGCTCCAATGTTTAGGCACACAGGGGCTCTCCGTATGCAACATGGTGTCCGCTAACAATTTGAATGGAAAATTAGCTCCAATTGCTAGCGGACACCATGTTGCGTATGGAGAGCCCCTGTGTGCCTAAACATTGGAGCTCCCCCACAAGTGACCCCATTTTGAAAACTAGACCCCCCAATGAACTTATCTAGATGGGTGGTGAGCACTTTGAACCCCCAGGTGCTTCACAAATGAATCCGTAAAAATGAAAAAAGAAAATTTTTGTGGAAAAGAAAGTACTTTTTCATTTTTATGGATCCATTTGTGAAGTACCTGAGGGTTCAAAGTGCTCACTATGCATCTATATAAATTCCTTGGGGTGTCTAGTTTCCAAAATGGGGTCACTTGTGGGGGAGCTCCAATGTTTAGGCACACAGGGGCTCTCCGTATGCAACATGGTGTCCGCTAACAATTTGAATGGAAAATTAGCTCCAATTGCTAGCGGACACCATGTTGCGTATGGAGAGCCCCTGTGTACCTAAACATTGGAGCTCCCCCACAAGTGACCCCATTTTGAAAACTAGACCCCCCAATGAACTTATCTAGATGGGTGGTGAGCACTTTGAACCCCCAGGTGCTTCACAAATGAATCCGTAAAAATGAAAAAAGAAAATTTTTGTGGAAAAGAAAGTACTTTTTCATTTTTATGGATCCATTTGTGAAGTACCTGAGGGTTCAAAGTGCTCACTATGCATCTATATAAATTCCTTGGGGTGTCTAGTTTCCAAAATGGGGTCACTTGTGGGGGAGTTCTAATGTTTAGGCACACAGGGGCTCGCCATACACGACATGGTATCCACTTACAATTCCAATTGCTAGTGGACACCATGTCATGTATGGAGAGCTCCTATGTGCCTAAATATTGGAGCTCCCCACAAGTGACCTCATTTTGGAAACTAGACACCCCAAGGAACGTATTTAGATGCGTAGTGAGCACTTTGAACCCCCAGGTGCTTCACAAACTGATCCGTAAAAATGAAAAAGTACTTTTTTTCACAAAAATCTTCTTTTTTTCCTTTTTACAGACTAATTTGTGAAGCACTTGGGGGTTGAAAGTGCTCACTATGCATCTAGATTTTTTCCTTGGGGGGTCTAGTTTCCAAAATGGGGTCACTTGTTGGGGAGCTCCAATGTTTAGGCACACAGGGGCTCTCCATATGCGACATGGTGTCCGCTAACAAATTGAATGGAAAATTAGCTCTAATAGTTAGCGGACACCATGTCGCATATGGGGAGCCCCTATGTGCCTAAACATTGGAGCTCCCGCACAAGTCACCCCATTTTGGAAACTAGACACCTCAAGGATTCTATCTAGGGGTATAGTGAGCATTTGGAATCTACAGCTACTTCACAGAATTTGATAATGTCATTATGAACATTTTCTTTTTTTCACACAATTTCTCACTTTTAGGGCCCTTTCACATCAGCGTTTTTTGAAATTTGCAGCAGATGCGGTGAAAAAAAATGCATCTGCCGCAATTACCGCATACCGGCTGCACTTGCGGCGCGGTTGCGGTAAACGCCATGCAAAGTATAGGCGTACTTGCGGCAGGTGCGGCAAGTGCGGTTTTGCACTTGCGGCAGGTGCGGCCGCGAAAAAACCGAGGCTGACCGCGTTTTTTTTTCGCGGCCGCACCTGCCGCAAGTGTAAAACCGCACTTGTCGCAAGTACGCCTATACTTTGCATGGCGTTTACCGCAACCGCGCCGCAAGTGCAGCCGGTATGCGGTAATTGCGGCAGATGCGTTTTTTTCACCGCATCTGCCGCAAATTTCAAAAAACGCTGATGTGAAAGGGCCCTTAGAGCATGTGCACAAGATACGGACACACCGTGTCCTGGTTGTCTCCTCCCCTGCATTTTTTTTTAGTATTACTTTATTAAATTTTTTAAAAAAATGACGTAGGGCTTCGCCATATTTTTGGTCCAGCCAGGTACAACAGGCAGCTACGGGCTGCCACGAACCCCTTCTGCCTAGTTTTACCTAGCTGGAAACCAAAAATATAGGGAAGCTCCTTTTTTTTTATATTTCATGAAATAATTTTTTTAAAAAAATGGCGTGGGCTTCGCCATATTTTTGGGCCAGCCAGGTACAACTAGGCAGCTGGGGGCTGGAATCCTCAGCGTAGGGAGGCCCAAGCTTTCTGGGCCCCCCCCGCTGCGAATTGCAGCCCGCAGCCGCCCCAGAAAATGGCGCATTCATAGAAGCGCCATTTTCTGGCGCTGTATCCAGCTCTTCCAGCTGCCGTGTAGCGGTGGCAGACTGGGTAATAAGGGGTTAATGCCAGCTTTTTGGCAGCTGGCACTAAGCCCGAGATTCATAACGTCTGGCCAATATTAGACCGGACCATTAGGAATCTCTAATAGATTGTAAAGAAAACACAACACAGAGAAAAATATTTTTATTGGAAAAAAAAACACAAACACATATTTAGACCCCATCTTTATTACAGTGAAGTCCGACGTAGTCCAGTGGCATGGTCCGACGTAGTCCATTGGGAAGGTCCGACGTAGTCCAGTGGGAGGTCCCGCGACGATTCTCATTCAGATGATGATCTGAAGTTAACCCCTTGTGTGGTCACAAGGAGTTAACTGCAGGTCATCATCCCTGTGTGGTCACAAGGGGTTAACTGCAGACCCGGTAACCCCTTGTGACCACACAGGGATGATGACCTGCAGTTAACCCGTTGTGACCACACAAGGGGTTAACTGCAGGTCATCATCCCTGTGTGGTCACAAGGGGTTACCTGCAGATCCAGTAACCCCTTGTGACCACACAGGGATGATGACCTGCAGTTAACCCGTTGTGACCACACAAGGGGTTAACTGCAGGTCATCATCCCTGTGTGGTCACAAGGGGTTACCTGCAGATCCAGTAACCCCTTGTGACCACACAGGGATGATGACCTGCAGTTAACCCCTTGTGAAAACACAAGGGGTTAACTGCAGGTCATCATCCCTGTGTGGTCACAAGGGGTTACCTGCAGATCCAGTAACCCCTTGTGACCACACAGGGATGATGACCTGCAGTTAACCCCTTGTGAAAACACAAGGGGTTAACTGCAGGTCATCATCCCTGTGTGGTCACAAGGGGTTACCTGCAGATCCAGTAACCCCTTGTGACCACACAGGGATGATGACCTGCAGTTAACCCCTTGTGAAAACACAAGGGGTTAACTGCAGGTCATCATCCCTGTGTGGTCACAAGGGGTTACCTGCAGATCCAGTAACCCCTTGTGACCACACAGGGATGATGACCTGCAGTTAACCCCTTGTGAAAACACAAGGGGTTAACTGCAGGTCATCATCCCTGTGTGGTCACAAGGGTTACCTGCAGATCCAGTAACCCCCTGTGATCACACAGGGATAATGATCTGCAGCTAACCCCTTGTGACCACACAGGGGGTTAACTGCATAAGACCCCTGTGTGGTCGTTGATGGGTTAACTCTGCCTCTGTTCCGGCGCACGCAGAGCAGCGGCGCCGGGACAGAGGCAGAGAGAAGACGGCCGGCGACGCTGCAGGACGGGTAAGTATGAGAGGAGCAGGGAAGGGGGCCCGGGGGGAGAGCGGAGGGAACCGGGGGGGCTGCAGATCGGAGGAGGGGGTCGGGGATCGAGGGGACAGCATGGGGAAGACCTGGGGAAGGAGGGGGGGATCTGATGACCGGAGGGGAGCCGCGCATGGAGGAGGGGGAGCTGGGGACTCAGGGAGCCGCGCAGGGAAGAGGGGGAGCTGGGGAGCCGCGCAGGGAGCAGGGGGAGATCAGGGGTGAGGGGGGATGGCATTGGGGGACCACTGAGGGGACCAGTGGCCCCCAGGAATGGCGGCATCTCTATGCGATCTGACAGATCGCATAGAGATGCAGCGGAGGCGGCGGGTTTGGCGCCGGCCGCCGCCATTTTCAGATGGTTAGGGGGTGGGGTGGGGGAGGGGGGATGATGATCCCCAGTACTGGGGGTCTTGGTGGGCTAGGGGGTTAATGCTTTCACTTTGTTCCGACATGTGTTTTCATGTCGGATCAAAGTGAAAGCATTTTTCCCGGCACTTTCACTTTGTGCAATGTGATGATCGGTAAACGGTGTTTACCGGCCATCACATTACAGGTGCCGGTAAAAAACTAGCTAATTACTAATCTCTAGGGTCTCAGCTACAATCGGTACGCTGACACCCTAGAGATTTTTGCTACAGGGGCTGTGCTACAGGGCATTTTCTAGCCATACGTCTACAGACGTATGGCTGGGCTTTAGTACCCTTTTTTTTGGACGTCTGTAGACGTTAGGCTGTCGTCTAGGGGTTAAAGAAACCTAGGAAACATGTCAGGATGCAAAGTGCAAGCAGGAATAGCATATACCGAACATCACAACCAAGTAGTGGGAGTTGTATACATCTATATGGACTAAGCCCTACTAACTCCATGTGGGAGACCCCAGAAATAATGGTGGATAATGAGAGGGCTAAAATGCTGTGGGGCTTCAATATCAAGATGTATAAGCAGGTGTTGGGTAACCAGATACCATCCAGTACACAAGAATCAAAAGACAGCAATGATAATAGATGTGGCAGTGCCAAATGACAGTAATATCAGAAAGAAGGAATATGAGAAGCTGGAGAAATATCAGGGACTCAAGGAACAACTGGATTCCAGTGGTGATAGGACAACTTGGAGTAGAGACCCCTTGAAAAATTGACTACAACAGATCACAGGAGCAACATCTAAACTCTCTGTCCAGAAAAGCACAGTGCATGGAACAATTAAGAACCTGCGCAGATCCGTAAAACTCCTAGGCCTTTGGTAGAGGACCTGAAAATGAAAGGACAAAAAAACCCCCATAGGATGTGAGAAGGTAGTTTTCTTATTATATATATATATATATATATCTATATATATATATATATATATATATATATATATATATAAAAGTATTTAAATATTTTTTGGTGCTTTAGGCTCTAGTTTTTATTGAAACTATTTTTCGATATGTAAGGCATTTTGACTAACCTTATTTTGCATGTCTTATGGCCATTAAAAAATGCTAATAATGATATTTCTATTTTACTTTTTGTTTTAGTGTTCATCATAGGAGATACATATATTTCTATTTTATTAGGTCTGGTGATTGTGCACACAGCAGCACCCCAAAACGGTATGCAAATAACAAATATTTTTCATTGATAAACATGACAAATGTATAATTTTTTTTAAAAGAACAGTAACCAAAAAAAGCTGACACTGATTAAGTAACATAAGAAATTCTAATAAACAGTCCACATGAATAAATAAGTACAGGTAAGTTGTAGATTCATTTCCAAACTAGCACAATTATCAAAAGTGCTTCAATATTCACATAATCTAAAAAACAAGGGAGACAAAGAGGCACAGATTGTGCCTTATCACTTGTTTTACCAAATGGTGACCCCAGATGGACCTTGCTCACCTGGTTCGGTTGTGTTCACCCGCAACTGGCTTGTATGCCTGAGCTGACAGCTGCCGCAGGACCCACACCGCCACGTGCACCGTGGGAAAAGATCCAAAATCATCCAAGATAGGAGTAGTGTCTCTTTTCCGTGCTGCTGCTTGATTAAGCAGCAGCGCGGACCAGAGACACTACTATCTTGGATGATTCAATATTCACCTAGGCATTGATAAACTTGTGTATAATCTTGTGCTATCATTCATTCTTTATTAGTTCCAATTTTGTTAAGCAGCATGATGTTGGTAAAGATACTGAAGAGGTTGAATCTAGTGTGTGCCCTTTTATGATATTTCAAGAGCTTCTCTCTCTTCTTCAGGAGTGCTCAATACTTTTGCATAGTGTATCTTATATTTATTACCATGAGATAAATAATCCCTTCCCTGTTCAATATATAATAATGTAACCAGTTAGAATAGCAACGCAAGTTTCACTATTACATCATAAGAAATATTCAATGTGCAAAAAAATAATAACAAATATAAAAAAGAATAACATCAGTTTCCAACTACCGTATATACTCATGTATAAGCCGACCCGTGTATAAGCCGACCCCCTACTTTTGCCCCCAAAACCTGGGAAAACCTATTGACTCGTGTATAAGCCGAGGGTGGACCCCAGCACAGGTATACAGCCCCCAGCAGTGTGGTATACAGCAGCCCCAGAGGTAGTATACAGCAGCAGCCCCAGTGGTATATACAGCAGCAGCTCCAGTAGTTAGTATACAGCAGCCCCAGAGGTATATACAGCAGCCCCAGTGGTAGTATACAGCATCCCCAGAGGTATATACAGCCCCGGTGGTAGTATACAGCATCCCCAGAGGTAGTATACTGCAGCCCCAGAGGTAGTATACAGCAGCCCCAGAGGTAGTATACAGCAGCCCCAAAGGTATATACAGCAGCCCCAGTAGTAGTATACAGCAGCCCCAGAGGTAGTATACAGCCCCAGTGGTAGTATACAGCAGCCCCAGAGGTAGTATACAGCAGCCTCAGAGGTATATACAGCCCCATTGGTAGTATACAGCAGCCCCAGAGGTATATACAGCCCCAGTGGAAGCATCCAGCAGCCCCAGAGGTATATACAGCCCCAGTGGTAGTATCCAGCAGCCCCAGAGGTATATACAGCCCCAGTGGTAGTATACAGCAGCCCCAGAGGTATATACAGCCCCAGTGGTAGTATCCAGCAGCCCCACAGGTATATACAGCCCCAGTGGTAGTATCTAGCAGCCCCACAGGTATATACAGCCCCAGTGTAGTATACGGCAGCCCCAGAGGTATATACAGCCCCAGTGGTAGTATACTGCCCCCCTCCTTATCATGTCCCCCCCGGGCTGCGGCAGCTGTCAAAATAACAAACACTTTATACATCACCTTCCGGCGCAGCTCCTCCGCTCCTCCGGTCCTCCGCTCGCTGGCTTCTTCTTCCTTGTTGTGCCGGCTTCTGTGACCGCGCGCAGGAAATTACGTCATCTCCTGCACCCGGTCACATGACACCGGCACAACAAGGAAGAAGAAGCCGGCGAGCGGAGGAGTGGAGGAGCTGCGCCGGAAGGTGATGTATAAAGTGTTTGTTATTTTGACAGCTGCCGCAGCCTGGGGGGGGACATGATAAGGAGGGGGGGCTGTTTATTACTCTGGGGGACCCATAATAAGGAGGGGGGCTGTGTAGTGCAATATGCACGGCATCCCCCCGCCGCTGATGGACAGCATCGGATCCGAATTAGCCCCTATATTTTCCAATGGGGATCAGATCGGATTTGCACTTAATGGCATTCGATTTGCCTCCAATCCGATTCTGTCCGATTTTTTTCAGGAGCCAAAATTGTAGAGTGCTGTATTTTGATATCCGAGTCTATGGGGATCGAATCGGATAGAAAATCGGATCCGATATCGGATCCGATTTTCTATATTAAGCATGCTCAATATTCTAGACCACTCCCAAAACCTCCCACAGCCATTTAAATCAGATCAGATAAAAAAATCGGATCGGATGGCATCCGTTTTTGAGCAATCGATGCTGTCCGATTTTCATCGTTAGATGATCACTGTGGTCATCTAACTATATTACGCTAATGGATGGGTGATGTACGCTATTAGTGCCACTGTGTAAACGGCTAGATACCAATGTGGAGTGTGCCCCATGTTCATATATATATAATACCTTATGTGGGAAATAGATAGTGGATATATAGGTGGTTATAACTTTGAGAAGCCCTGATATGTGTGAGGGAGACGTGCTCCTCTTTACACATGCGTAGAGGGAATTAACATCCATATAAGGGAAATAGAATCCACATACATATGTATCACATATATGGGATTATACCAGAGATGTGGATTCCTTATTAAATGTGGAAATTTAACTATAGATCTGGTGTAGTAAATTCTTAAAGGGCCAGTATAATAATCTGAGTGGTTACACCACTAGCCCTTTTGATGAAATATGGGACACATTCAAAATACCATGGATTAATTGGTATCAAATACGGGCCAGTTGCAATAATTTACATATTTAACAGCACAGTCACTTTAACTATTAGCTTGTTATAAATTATATATTTTGAAGATACCTCTTTCTATATGAACTGCTTGTATATATAATGGGAATATCACATGTTTCTGATTTCTTGTATCGCAGCACTTGTTTCACATTAATCATTGCAGGAATTGGATTCGATTTTACAAAATATAATGTCCGGCCAAATTTCAGAAAATATGAGGAAAACATTAACAAATGAGCATCATCTGATGCTAATTATGTACTTCTTACCAAGAGTACTTAAAGAGGGTTGTCCAGAACTATTGATGGCCTATCCACAGGATACGTCTTCACTGTCTGATCGGTGGGGGTGCGACCATTCTGTTCTGCCAGCTGCAGGAATTACACAGTTGGGGAGCTGCATTGCACAGCTACATTGGCGGTATAGCGGCCATGACAGGGTACGTCTTATACATGATCTATTTGAATTAACCCTGGAATGTGTAACCCAGGCCTTTTAGGCCCAGTAGTTTACTCTCTTCCTATTTTCTGCAAAATTACTTTAGTTAAAACCTTGAAACTCTACATATTCCTCAAGTAGGTTGTTGTTAGCAATGTCCAGTTGTTCATATAATTTTATGTGATAGGTAGTGATGAGCGAGTATAGTCATTACCATTCGCTATTCGCATGAATAGTACGGTATTCGCGATACTTGTTACTTGGTGAGTTTTTAGGATTTTACTCATTATATTCGTGTGAGCTGAAAAGCATGTTTCCTGACTGATTTTCAGCCAATAAACATGATGGAATTGTTTGCCAGTCATAGTAATGCCATATTCATCTTTGATAATGGTATTACTGTGATTGTCAGGCGCAGTGTAACCAAAGGAAAAAAAAAAGTTCAAACCGACTAGTGATGAGGTCTGAGGGGGTGGGACTGTAAAAAGGCAGAGATGGTTGAGAATGTGCTCAGACTGCATGGTAACAGTATACAGACATGATGTACACTGTCTACATATGTTTTGCCATACAGCTGTCTGCTCTGAGTGACAGAACCTAGTGAATATAGATAGATAGAACAACATGTAGATCGGGCTTACCAGACTCCTGCCGCTGCTTCCAGGTCAGCTCAGTCTCCCACTCTCGCTGAATCACCTCCGGGGTTGCCTATTAAGCTACTTGCATATATCATGGTCCTGGAGGCACCAATCACTGCAGCCTCTGGGATGAGAACATCACTGGAGATCACTGAGGGAGTGCAGGAAGGTGAGTAAATAGCATAGCAGCATTCACACACATCTGCGTTTTGTAAGGGTCCGCTCTTGATGCAGTTTATTTATCAAAAACGGATCCTAACAAAATGCAGCCAAAATGCTGTGTGTAAATGTAGCCATATAGTAAGCGGTGAGGTCACCATTGCCATAGTAACTTCTGTTGCTATGGCAACAGTGACCTCATCGCTTACTTTATGGCTTCATTCACACACAGCGTTTTGGCTGCATTTTGTAAAGATCTGTTTTTGGTGAATGACCTGCATCAAGAGCTATGAGAGTGCTGAGACCTGCACTTTACTATAGCACATGTCTCAGCACTGTCTATGACTACAGAGGTTACTATGGCAATGATGACTGTAGTGAAATATGTATCTCAGGGACTGGACACTAGACCAGTAAAGGGTTAAATCCCATGTCCATCCACAAGAGGTCACAACCTGCTTTATATAAGCACACACTAACTTTGCAGTCACACAACTCTAGTCTCCCCAGGGGGCATCCTGCCAGCAGGGCAATAAATTCACACATATTGGGAGCCTCAAAGAGGAAGAGAATTGATAAGAGAGAGAAGCCATCTCAAATAGTGACCTTCAAATAGTCTCACAGATGGGAAGGGAAATCAGGAGACCTAGTCAGAAGACAAAGAACATTTTAAAATATAATATATGCATGGCTAAATTAGCGAGTGTCCAATCATAGACCCAGAAGTAGAATGTTAAACTAGAAGGCCGGTCTAGAATCTGCCCCCCCCCCAGTCTGAGTCTATATCTGGGCTCTCGCAGCTAAAGCTCCGTGTCACAGAGATGGGTCTGCCGAAGCTGCTGTGAACCTCTTTCCATATTTTTATGCTCTCGCTATCGGACAACCGAAGCAAAGTTTAGGTTTCTATAAGTTTCTCCTTTTTATTTCTTTGTTTGCATATGTGTATGTCATTTTATTATTTTTATATCTTTTTATGTAAGCACTGTACATTTTATATTAAAGCTTTAAACTTTAATAAGTCTGAACCTTGTATACTCTAAGAATCCACAGCCCCAAGGAAGGTGTGGTGTTGTTGATTGTCTGATAAGTCTTAGTTTAGGGGAACTCATCGCCCCTCAAAATCCGATGGGTGGTGGCAGCGTGTGTGAAGCAGGGTGCGCGGTCTGATTGATGCTCCCTTTCAGCATAGGACAGAGGTCGAGTGCTGGATTAAGTGAGAGGATATAGATTAACCCTTACAGGTGCAACCCCAAGTCACGTGCTGAGAAGCGGGTGTGTGACAAATTGGTGGCAACGGTGGGATAGAATTTATTTCTATTAGAGCATTAGTGCATGGTTTAAGAAATTATTCCCTGTACTAAAGAATTGGTGTCCTTGCGAGGAGCGCACCAGTTCTACAAGGTTCAGCTCAGTGCTTACTTAGACATACTTGCAAACAGTTTCCCTCCCCCGTTTTTCTTTTATATATTTTTTTTTTGGCAAAGGCTGTTCATTGATATGGCAGCCCAATACAAGAAAAAGAGCATGCAAACTCTGATCGACCTCTGCAAGCAAAGAGGAATAGAGACTGCCGACAAATCCAAGGATATGCTGGCGCATGCCTTGGCAGAGCACGACTCGGCGCTGACTGATGAAGCACCTGAACAAAGACAGAGTCCACCTCCGAGAGGCCAAGCAATGCCAGTTCTTGCACCGGTGATGCCCTCTGGAGGTGCCAGCAATGCCCATTCTGAGGAGTCTATGGACTTGACTTTACAAATGGCCTTACAACAGCTGGGAACAAGTGATCCCAATCAGCGCCTGCAGCTTATTCTACAGTTTCAACAGGCTGCTGCTGCAGAACGCCAGGCCGAGAGAGAGGCTGCTGCTGCTGCAGAACGCCAGGTCAAGAGAGTGTTCAAGCTTCAGAAGGCCCAAGTAGACAGGGGCAACAATCTTCAGATAACCCTCTCCCAGGACATAAATCTAAGGATACCGCGTTTGGAAAACTTCCCTCTGATGGAGAAGGGCACGGACTTGGATACTTTTCTTTGGGGGTTTGAGAAAACCTGCAGACAATACCACCTACTCCATGAGCATTGGGCGTTGTATCTAGCCCCAGGACTGAGAGGCAAAGCCGCGGAGGCGTTTGCTGCCCTCCGACCAGACCTAGATGGGGACTATGAGGCAATCAAAGAGGCTCTGATCAGGAAATCCAACCTAACCCCAGAAGTGTATCGGAGAAAGTTCCAGAACCTACAACGTGGATCAACTGACAGCTATGTAGATTTTGTGAGCAATTTGAGGACCACGTTCCACCAATGGATTAAGGGACTTTCTGTTAGCAGCTTTGAGGCCTTAACGGATCTTATGGTCAAGGATCAACTTCTTCACATGTGCCCCATGGATGTACGACAATTTGTGTGTGATCGAGAGCCACCTACTGCGGATGAGGCTGCAAAGATTGCGGACCGCTATGTGGCCAACAGGATGTCGGAGGTGCGGAAGCCATCGGGATTCAGCTGGAAGGGAGGTAAGCCAAATGTGGACCCCCCTCCCTCTGCCAGCCGATCACCAGTGCTGTTCAAACCCACCTCCTATTGTTCCCCGGGGACCAGACATTCCTCAGGTGATGCACGCCAATGCTTTACGTGCAAGAAAGTGGGACATATTAGCGCAGTCTGCCCTGATAGGGAGAAATGCCCCATTACCACCACAAAGCTGTCTTGGTCCTCACCTTCTGTTCTATTTGTGGACGGCTCTGATGTGAGGACTAATGAGAACTGTCAATCTATCACTGTTGGCGATAAAGTTACCATTGGTCTCAGAGACACTGGAGCACAAGTAACTCTGGTGCGACCAAAAATGGTGACCCCTGCAGATATCATACCAGGAAAGACTATGTCGATCACCGGGTTTGGAGGGGTCAGCCCTGATGTGCCCATGGCCTGTGTGTATCTGGACTGGGGAGCAGGGAAAGGACTGAGGAAAGTGGGAGTATCAGAGGCAATTCCCACCAATGTGCTGCTAGGCACAGACCTGGGGAGGATGGTGTTCCACTATATCCCTCCCTTACAAATACATGCTACTGACCAGGTGGAAGCCAGTGACCCACCTGAGACCCTGTGCCAGGAAGGAGAATGTACCCATGCAAAAAAGGGTACCCATGAACAGGACTGTACCTATGTGGCCGCTGTGAATTAATATACAGCACGGTCTCTCGTGGGCGCTCAATAATTTCCACCTGAGGAAGACGGTGTGTGACCATTGAAACATGTTGTGAGGAAGGAGGTTTTGCTAATAAAGGATTTTCAACTGGACCGGAGTCCGCGCTGTGATTTGAGCGCCCACGAGAGACTGTGCTGTATATTAATTCATTCCACTATCTCCAACAGTGCACGGCAGGAGCAGCTCGGTCGCAAAGTGCAGGACCTTCGGTCACCTAGGAGACCGCCAAACACTGGAGCTCTGGAGGTCGTGGGGTAGGAGACTCCCTGCCCACCATAAGGAGAGGCTAACGGTGTGAGCCACGATAAAGGGGAGGACCCCTAAAACCTTTCTCATTTCTTACCAGTGTTGTGCATGGACCGCACAACACTATAAGGTTAGTAGGCACAGGTCCACAATTAAGGAAATCTATCTCTCATATTGCACTATTGCGCCCCCTTTTTCTTTTTGTCTTTCATATGTGGCCGCTGTGACCTGGAGTTAGGCTGCGGCTCAGACTCAACCCCAGAGACTGGAGGATGAGTCTCAGACAGAACTGCCAGAACAGGAGGGCCTTACTCAGGTCCAGGAGCCCCCTCACATGGCAGATCCACCAAGGTCCCTGACCGCAGACTTTGAAGACTCAGCTTCTGACCAGAGACTGGTGTTCACACTAGGCCAGGGCCTGCAGACTGACAGCCAGAGCTTCCAGGAGGCCCTGCTGACAGATATCAGTCTGGAGAAGCTCAGAGGTCTTGCTGACCAACCCCCTACTTCTTCTAACAAAAAGAGAATATACTGGGGCCAGGGCAGACTGTATATAGAGACTCTCCCCAATGATACCACAGAACATTGGGACTGTGAAAAGTGACTGGTGGATCCTTATCTGTTTAGGGAACAATTATTGAGAATTGCTCATGAAATTCCTCTGGCTGCACATCTTGGAGTACGAAAGACTAGAGCTCGCCTGACACATAACTTTTATTGGCCAAAGATGGGGATGGACATAGCCAACTACTGTCGATCCTGTGTAGTGTGTCAGAGGGTTGGAAAGTCTGGGAATATACAGAAAGCCCCATTGATACCACTGCCAGTGATTGATGAGCCGTTCCAGCGAGTGGCTGTGGATATAATAGGGCCACTTGCCATACCTAGGAGTTCGGGCAAGCAGTACATCCTCACAGTGGTGGACTATGCGACCCGATACCCGGAAGCGGTAGCCCTGGCCTCCATCCGAGCGGACAAGGTGGCGGATTCTTTACTGACTGTGTTTTCTCGTGTGGGTTTCCCCAGGGAGATGTTAACCGATCAGGGAACCCAATTCATGTCCAAACTGATGGAAAGTCTCTGTGAAAAAATACAAGTGCAGCATGTTGTGGCCAGCGCTTACCATCCCCAAACAAATGGACTCTGGGAACGATTCAACGGGACATTAAAACAAATGCTGAAAATGCTGGTGGAAACTGAAGGAAGGGATTGGGAGCATTACCTTCCCCATCTGTTGTTTGCATACAGAGATGTACCACCGGCCTCCACAGGATTCTCCCCCTTCGAACTGGTTTATGGGAGGAGGGTCAGGGGACCGCTGGACTTGATTAAGGACTGTTGGGAGGGTGATCCCAAAATTATGGGAGTCTTAGTGGTTGAATATGCATTGCGACTCAGGGGCAGAATGCAAAAACTGAGTGACCTTGCCCATGAGAACGTGACTCAGGCCCAAATCAACCAGAAGGTCTGGTATGACCGTAATGCCAGACTGAGGGCCTATGAGGAGGGGCAAAAGGTTTGGGTGTTGGTGCCCATGTTACAGAACAAACTACAGGCTGCATGGGAAGGACAATACACCATGCACAAGCGGCTAAATGATGTTAACTATGTGGTGATTTTAGATGAACGTGCAAAGCGTCGCAAAGTATTTTATGTCAATATGTTGAAGGCTCATCATGACAGGGAGACTTGTGTCTTACCTGTCTGTAGCATGCCTGAAGAGGGGGAGACTGATGTGTTACTAGATGTGGGGGCTGGGGCTCAGTATATGGAGACCCTGGAGTCCGCAGAGGTTAACCCTGAGCTATCCCACGGTCAGAGGTCTGAGCTGATGGGGCTATCCCACAGTCAGAGGCCTGAGCTGATGGGGTGCTCAGCGAGGTCACAGGAGTCTTCACAGAGAAGCCTGGGAGGACTCACTTAGCCACTCATCATGTGGACACTGGTACCAATCCCCCTGTAAGACAGTCTGCATACCGGGTGTCAGCAGAGGTGAAGGCACACATGAAGGAGCAGGTAGACGAGATGCTGACCCTCAGGGTAATACAAAAATCCCAGAGTGCCTGGGCCTCACCTGTGGTTCTTGTCCCGAAGAAGGACTGCCCTACCAGGTTCTGTATAGACTGTAGGAAGTTAAATCTCCTTACTAGATCTACTGTCTACCCCATGCCGAGGATAGATGAGCTGTTAGAGCAGCTGGCTAATGCATCATACCTCTATGGGCGCAACTTCACTGGGATAACAGACTAAAACCCACTGAGCTGGCTCAACACAGTAGTTGGGGACAATGGGAAATTGCTTAGATGGAGCCTGATATTACAGCAATATGATTTCACAATTCAACACAAGAAAGGGAGTGATCACGGCAACGCTGATGGCTTATCCCGCCAAGGTGGGCCGGAACCAGATACGTGCTAGGGAGCTGACCTGTAAGTCAGCCCCCATGCACGTTAATAAGGAAGGGGGTGTAGTGAAATATGTATCTCAGGGACTGGACACTAAGCCAGTAAGGGGTTAAATCCCATGTCCATCTGCAAGAGGTCACAACTTGCTTTATATAAGCACACACTAACTTTGTAGTCACACTGACTCTAGTCTCCCAAGGGGGCATCCTGCCAGCAGGGCAATAAATTCACACATATTGGGAGCCTCAAAGAGGAAGACAATTGATAAGAGAGAGAAGCCATCTCAAATAGTGAGCTTCAGTCTCACAGATGGGAAGGGAAATCAGGAGACATTGTCAGAAGACAAAGAACATTTTAAAACATAATATATGCATGGCTAAATTAGTGAGTGTCCAATCATAGACCCAGAAGTAGAATGTTAAACTAGAAGGCCATTCTAGAATCTGACCCCCCCAGTCTGAGTCTATATCTGGGCTCTCGCAGCTAAAGCTCCGTGTCACAGAGATGGGTCAGCCGAAGCTGCTGTGAACCTCTTTCCATATATTTCTGCTCTCCCCATCGGACAACTGAAGCAAAGTTTAGGTTTCTGTAAGTTTATCCTTTTTATTTTATTGTTTGCATATGTGTATGTCATTTTATTATTTTTATTTTTATATCTTTTTATGTAAGCACTGTACTTTTTATATTAAAGCTTTACATTTTAATAAGTATGAACCTTGTATACTCTAAGAATCCACAGCCCGAGGAAGGTGTGGTGTTGTTGATTGTTTGATAAGTCTTAGTTTAGGGGAACTCATTGCCCCCCCCCCAAAATCCGATGGGTGATGGCAGCGTGTGTGAAGCGGGGTGCGTGGTCTGAGTCGGGGTGTGATTGATGCTGCCTTTCAGCATAGGACAGAGGTCGAGTGCTGGATTGAGTGAGAGGAGATAGATTAACCCTTACAGACGCAACCCCAAGTCACGTGTTGAGAAGTGGGTACGTGACAATGACCATAGAACAGTGCTGCGACCTGCGTTATAGAAATGCGCTGGTCTCAGCACTGGCATATAGTAACAATTACCATAGTAACCACTGTTGCTATGGAGAGCGCTGAGACCTGCGCATTACTGCTTTTCTATAGTGCAGGTTCTAGCGCTGTCATATACTAAGCACTGAGGTCATCGTTGCCATAGTAACTGCTCTTAGTAAGGCAATGGTGACCTCACCGCTTAATATACTGTGGGTCTTAGCACTGTCATTCAGTGATCAGAGACCACGAGAGCGGATGTGATAATCCTGCCCATGGTCTCTGATGTAGCAGAGCTGAGTCTATCCAGGAAGAACAGAGGATCGTGGAGGGGTACAAAGGTGAGGAGGGGGTAATAAAGATGGAATCACTTAATGTCTGTGATTTTTTTTAATAAAATAATTTTTCTCTGTGTTGTGTCTTTTTTACTATTACTTTGAGATTCCTAATGGCAAGGTCTATGTTGGCCTGACATTAAGAATCTCAAGGCCTAATACCAGCTGGCAATACATAGCTGGTGTTAACCCCTTATTACCCAGTGTTCCTCCACCACCAGGGCCGCTGGAAGAGCCTGGTAAAGCACCTGCAAGTGGCGCTAGGATGAATGCACCATTTTCAGGGGTAGCAGTAGGCTGCAGTTCTTTAGTGTGGGGAGCCCTAAAACAATGGACACTCTCCCTGCAGAGAATACAATTAAAAATAGGGCAGATCCCACAAATTTATTTTGTTGTCAGCAAAGGTAAAATTATGCAGCTTATGGTGGCAGCTCGTAGCTGTCCGATTTCACTGGTCTAGACTTAAAAACACTGTGAAGCCCCACGCATTTTTTAAAATTATTTATTTATTTATTTAACACAATATGATGGCAGTTTGGTTGTCATACACTAATGTGTATGGCAACCAAGCACAATCACCTTCCAGATTGTTGAAAAGCACTCTGACTGCAACAGTCAATCACAGAGTCGCTTACACTGTGCTGGGGTGAAAGGTGTTGTTTGTGTCTCTGTACCCACTGTGAAAACCCATCCGTGCTGTAGGTGAGTCTGTGGTTACCTGTGTGAGCAGAGCGCCATATTGACATCTAAGTCAACAATGGCACAGTTTTCTTCCAAAAGTTTCACTGACCAAGACCTTGAAGCAATCATGTGTGAAAGTTATGATGAACATGAACTTTCTTTGTCTGATGAAGAGTACCTGCCACCAGCTAATCACTCTGCTTCTTCGTCCAGTGATTCTTCTGATAATGAAGAAGTGGATCCAGAGGATTTGGTAAATAGAACATCCAAAACTAATGTATTTTGGGACAGTACTCCTTCAGTACTTGGACATACCCCAATACATAATATTGTGAGAGAAGCCCAAGGAGCTATGGGAAGTCCCCAATACTTGTCCCCTAAATGTTCTCTGTACTTTTTTGTTCAAAAATATTGCAGATGAGGTGCTTACAGTTGTGGCCAAAAGTATTGACACCCCTGCAATTCTGTCAGATAATACTCAGTTTCTTCCAGAAAATGATTACAATCATAAATTCTTTGGTATTACTATCTTCATTTAATTTGTCTTAAATGAAAAAACACAAAAGAAAATGAAGCAAAAAGCAAAACATTGATCATTTCACACAAAACTCCAAAAATGGGCCAGACAAAAGTATTGGCACCCTCAGCCTAATACTTGGTTGCACAACCTTTAGCCAAAATAACTGCAATCAACCGCTTCTGGTAACCATCAATGAGTTTCTTACAATGCTCTGCTGGAATTTTAGACCATTCTTCTTTGGCAAACTGCTCCAGGTCCCTGATATTTGAAGGGTGTCTTCTCTAAACTGCCATTTTTAGATCTCTCCACAGGTATTCTATGGGATTCAGGTCTGGACTCATTGCTGGCCACCTTAAAAGTTTCCAGTGCTTTTTGTCAAACCATTTTCTAGTGCTTTTTGAAGTGTGTTTTGGCTCATTGTCCTGCTGGAAGACCCATGACCTCTGAGGGAGACCCAGCTTTCTCACACTGGGCCCTACATTATGCTGCAAAATTTGTTGGTAGTCTTCAGACTTCATAATGCCATGCACACGGTCAAGCAGTCCAGTGCCAGAGGCAGCAAAGCAACCCCAAAACATCAGGGAACCTCCGCCATGTTTGACTGTAGGGACCGTGTTCTTTTCTTTGAATGCCTCTTTTTTTCTCCTGTAAACTCTATGTTGATGCCTTTTCCCAAAAAGCTCTACTTTTGTCTCATCTGACCAGAGAACATTCTTCCAAAACGTTTTAGGCTTTCTCAGGTAAGTTTTGGCAAACTCCAGCCTGGCTTTTTAATGTCTCGGGGTAAGAAGTTGGGTCTTCCTGGGTCTCCTACCATACAGTCCCTTTTCATTCAGACGCCGACAGATAGTATGGGTTGACACTGTTGTACCTGTCGGGCCCACTGGGACGGGGGTACTCGGTACTGGACCGGTCTGCTGCTGGGGAAGTCATGGGTGGTCCTGGTCCGGTCTGTGTCCCGGGCTCGGCAATAAAAGGGGAATATTTACAGGGGATTGTCAGTCGTGACGCCACCCACTATAGGCGGCCAGTGATGGGGCCGCCGCTGCTGCAGAACTTCCAGGGACGATGGAATAGCAGCTTAGGTATTATAGAACTGTATTCCCTAGGGCAGTAAGGGTTAAGTCTATTGTGGAATGTTCAGTACACTTACTGTGCAGACACTGCAGGGATCTCTCCTCTTTGCTGGTGCTGACAGGCTGCGCTGTGGCTCTGCAGGTGGAGGGCTTTCTGTAATCCTGTATGGAGAGAATCGCTTTCATGCAGAGACACAAGGGAGGCAATCTCAGGGTTTTCCGTGCTTACTCTCAGTTCTTCAGACAGTTCACAAGTCAGTTACAGTTCAAGTACAATTCAAGTACAGTTCTTACACGTCTCAGTTCTTAATACACGGGCACACTCTCCCTCTCCGGGTTCCCTTTACTCTGCAGCCAGGTCTCCCTCTCTGTGACCCCTCACACAGTCTCTGTGTCCTTTCCGGGCTATTTATATTCTCTGGTTTACTTCTTTGTGTGTGACACCGGACAGTATGGCGGTGACTCGGGCCCCTGTGGGTCCTCCTGTTTGTCACTGAGCTGCCTGTCCTTTGGGGAAGGGACCCTAACGTAAAGCTGTGGTCCCCCGTCGTGTTGTTTGGGGATTCCGGGTACACTACGGTCCCCTCTAGAGCCGACACTCTACTCAGCCCAGCCTCCAGCAGTCCTCAAGTGTGAGGCTCTACCAGGCTCTTTCTCTCTGCGTCTCTCTGTATAATAGGAGGGCTACTCCGCCTGCAGTCGGTAGCTTCAGCTGTATGTCTAGGGCTCGGGTATCACCGGCCCTCTCTCTCTCCTCACACTCCTGGTGGTATTGGCTTCAGACGTGCTTTCTCTCTCCTCCGGCTCACACTGGCTCGGTACAGATTCTGCGCTCCTACACCATACACTCTCAGGACATGTGAGTCTCTCTGTCTGCTCAGCTTCACTCAGGCTTCTGCTGTTCTCTGGCCTGTGCTCCTCAGCTTCTGGTCTTTGCAGCTCAGCACCCTGGGCCTACTGAACTCCTTCGTCCTCCCCCTCACTATTTCTACTGTCAAGTCACCTGACTACGTGTGTGCCCAACCCACTCCTCTAAATCCACCACCCCTCAATTGCCTAGAGTCTTCCAATCTCAGGGCTGGATGCTACCATCTACTGCACGTGGGTTGTGTGGGCTGTGAGGGTGTTGTTGTGCAACAAGTGTCCTACCTGCCTGGCTGCAGTTCCCTTTTGTGGCCTCCTGGACGCAGGGGCGCCACATACCCTTAGTCGAGGTTCTTTATCCACCATCCGCACAATGTTGCGTTGAAATCTCTTGTCGATTTTTCTTTTCCGTCCACATCTAGGTAGGTTAGCCACAGTGCCATGGGCTTTAAACTTCTTGATGACACTGCGCACGGTAGACACAGGAACATTCAGGTCTTTGGAGATGGACTTGTAGCCTTGAGATTGCTCATACTTCCTCACAATTTGGTTTCTCAAGTCCTCAGACAGTTCTTTGGTCTTCCTTCTTTTCTCCATGCTCAATGTGGTACACACAAGGACACAGGACAGAGGTTGAGTCAACTTTAATCCATGTCAACTGGCTGCAAGTGTGATTTAGTTATTGCCAATACCTGTTAGGTGCCACAGGTAAGTTACAGGTGCTGTTAATTACACAAATTAGAGAAGCATCACATGATTTTTCTAACAGTGCCAATACTTTTGTCCACCCCCTTTTTTATGTTTGGTGTGGAATTATATCCAATTTGGCTTTAGGACAATTCTTTTTGTGTTTTTTCATTGAAGACAAATTAAATGAAGATAATAATACCAAAGAATTTGTGATTGCAATCATTTTCAGGAAGAAACTGAGAATTATCTGACAGAATTGCAGGGGTGTCAATACTTTTGGCCACAACTGTATATGTACAAACCTAGTAGGAAGGCACATTACTTCTGTAACAAAAAACATGGAAAAATATCTCAAAAGAGCAATTGTATGCTCTTGGACTAACACTTCTGGCAGGGTGTAAAACATCTTATGATGTTCTTATCAGAGAATTATTTCTGGACCCACTTTCTGATCCACACTACAAAGCAACAATGTCAGTGCATAGGCATGAGGACATTTGGAGAAGCCTATGATTTTATAAGAGAACTCATCCTGCGAAATTAGAAATGGATCAAATAGCACCTATCAGTTACATCTGGAATATTTTTTATCAAGAATTATACCCTCTACAATCCTAGTGCTAATGTAACAGAGAATGAGCAACTTGTAGCGTTCAGAGGACGTTGCAAGTTCATTCAATATATACCTAGTAAACCAGCCAAGTATGGAATAAAAATATTCTGGATGTGTGATTCTGCAAATTATTATGGGATGAATGGTCTTATCTACTGTAGCAAAAAAGTTGGCGCTTCAGTGCAGAAAGTACCTAGGTTCTGACAATGTAAAAAACCTTGCTGAATCAGTTTACAATTCAGGTAGAAACATTACAATAGACAATCACTATTTTAATGTTGAACTGGGCAATTTTTTGCTTAAAAAAGATCTTACAGTTGATGGTACTATGAAGCCAAATTGCTTTGTAGTCATTTTACATTCCTCACGATATGCAACCTCAGAAGAGCAGTTCCTTTTCGCCCCTACTTTTTTTTTCCTTTTTAATTCTCCTCTCGCTCCCCTTTTCCTTCCTCCTCTTCTTCTTTCCTTTCTATTTTTCCTGTGATTCTTGAGAGGGTATTTCTTGAAATGTAATCACCTGTTAATTGGAATATGCTGTGTTTTGATCCTATTAATGGTTTTAATGGCGAGTGTGTTCATTTTTCCTGTGCCTTTGAGAAAGGACATGCCTGTCAGAAACATGTCAGGCTGGGTCTTTTTTATCCTGTGTGAACATGTCATTTTAATGGATCTTCAATAAAATCTGATAGGCTGCTTCCACACTGCAGTTTTTTCACTGATCAGTGTCCATCAGATTTGTGTGCCAAAACCCGGAGAGAAACCAGGAGAGGAACTTGCAGAGAAAAACTATAATTGAAAGATTGACACCTGTTCTGAGTTTTGGAGACACTCCTGGTTTTGGCACACAAATCTGATGGACACTGATCAGTGAAAAAACTGCAGTGTGGAAGCAGTCATAAAGTTTTGAGAAATCTTGGAATCCATATTGTTTTCAATTTTTTTATGTTTACAAGTGGAAGCCAACCTCTGTTATTTGGACTCCAGGCAGATCTATGGGTATAAACACACGTATCCCTGCTTTTCCCCCTTAAATGTGAAGTTTGAACAGTTTTTCAACAAACAGCATCTGTTGCTGAAATTTTAGTTCGAATTCCACTTCAAAATATTTCCGGGATGTTGAAATTCAAAGACACGGTACAGTAAAGGTGGCATCGCTATATTCTAGACCAACTGATTCTAACAATTTCCTGCATTGGAATAGGTTTCACGCATGTTTTAAAGCATCTTGATGAAATAGAAAGGATGAGCTAAAGGGAACAGGAAAATTTAGTTAGGCTAGGGTCACACTTTAAACCAGAATTGCGTTCACCGCATCCTGATCCGGATGCGGTGAATGCAATTGCGTTCACACACATTTTTATAGAAAATGTGTGGATGGAACCACAATGCGGTAACCGGATTGCTCCGGATGTGTAATCCGGAGCAATCCGGTTACCGTACAGTTAGCTCATCCCTGCTGCCGCAGTTAAATCTGTGAAAAACCTTTAACCCCTTCCCGACCCAGGACGCAGCATATGCGTCCTGAAAACAAGTTGCTTCCGGACCTTGGACGCATATGCTGCGTCCTCGCCAGTTTCCCGTCCTGCGGCTCTATTAACCGCGGTAACTAAGGGGTTAATAGAGCCGCAGGTACGGAAGGACCTGCACTGTACCCCAGGGGGGATGGCTTAGCCCCCCCGCGGCTAGGACCGCTCCGATTGGCAGTGAAGTGAAAGTGAAACTGCAACTGCCAATCGGAGTGAATGTAATATCTCACCAATGAAACATGGTGTGATATTACAATCCAGCCAAGGCCTGATGCTGGATAGCATCAGGCATTGGCTGGATAAGGGGTCCTGTGTCACCCCCCCTCAGATTTGATTGGAGAGAGCGTCTCCCTCCAATCAGATGAGGGGGCGGCATGACCGGCGGGTGCCCTCCATCCTAAGCCGCCGCAATTGTGCCGCCGATCCCGGGCCCTCTGCTCTCCCCTGGCTGCAAATGTGCCCCCCTGCCCTCCGGATCTCCCCCGCTGCCCTCTGATCTCCCCCTGCACCTCCGATCTCCCCCCTGCGCCTCCGATCTCCCCCCTGCACCTCCAATCTCCCCCCTGCGCCTCCGATCTCCCCCCTGCACCTCCAATCTCCCCCCTGCACCTCCGATCTCCCCCCTGCACCTCCGATCTCCCCCCTGCGCCTCCGGATCTCCCCCCTCCCCTCTGGTCTCTCCCCCTGCCCTCCGGTCCACTTCCCCCGCTCTCCGGTGACCACCGATGCTGCTCCTGGCCTCTCACCTGTCTTCTTTCTTCTCCTCTGTCCTCCGGTCTTGTCCCTCTTTCCTCCGCTCTTCTCCCTCTGTCCTCCGGTCTGCTGTGTCTTCTGTCTTCTATCTTCTCTGTTGCTGTCCTCTTCCTGCGCCGTCCTGCTGCTTCTGTCGGCTCCTCTGCACAGTCATCTCCCAGCATGGAGATGAGGGTGCAGAGGAGCAGTGTCACAGCCAGGGCACAGCATCTGTGTGATTGCTGTGCCCTGGTCTGTGTTAACCCCCTAAGTGCTGTGATCTCATAGATCACAGCACTTAGTGGATCCAATCACCATGGAATCTATCGCCAGAGACTTACAAGGGAGCACTTGATCCCTTGTTGTAGTCTCTGGGATCAGCGTCATGGTGCACAGTATGGCAGATCATTGCCACACAGTGCACCATGACGCTGATCCCAGAGACTACAATAAGGGATCAACTGTCCTCTTGTTGTAGTCTCTGGGATCAGCGTCATGGTGCATGGTATGGCAATGATGTGCCATACCATGCACCATGACGCTGATCCCAGGGACTACAACAAGAGGACAGCTGATCCCTTCTTGTAGTCTCTGCGATCAGCGTCATGGTGCACGGTATGGCACATCATTGTCATACCATGCACCATGACGCTGATCCCAGAGACTACAACAAGGGAGCACTTGATCCCTTGTTGTAGTCTCTGGGATCAGCGTCATGGTGCACAGTATGGCAGATCATTGCCATGCAGTGCACTATGACACTGATCCCAGAGACTACAACAAGGGATCAAGTGTCCTTTTGTTGTACTCCCTGGGATCAGCGGCATGGTGCATGGTATGGCAATGATGTGCCATACCGTGCACCATGACGCTGATCGCAGAGACTACAAGAAGGGATCAGCTGTCCTCTTGTTGTAGTCCCTGGGATCAGCGTCATGGTGCATGGTATGGCAATGATGTGCCATACCGTGCACCATGACGTTGATCCCAGAGACTACAACAAGAGGACACTTGATCCCTTGCTGCAGTCTCTGGATGTAGCAGAGGCGATCGAGCGTCGTGGGACCTTCGTTATGGACTACGTCGGAGCGATCGAGCGTCGTGGGACCTTCGTTGTGGACTACGTCGGATCTTTTTATAATAAAGATGGAGTCCGAATTGTGTCTGTGTTTTTTTTTCAAATAAAAAGATTTTTCTCTGTGTGTATTTATTGACTATTTACCGTACTAGAGATTCCTAATGGCGGGTCTAACATTGGCCCTATATTATGAATCTCGGGCTTAGTGCCAGCTGCCAATAAAAAGCTGGCATTAACCCCTTTATTACCCAGTTAGCCACCGGCACCAGGGCAACTGGAAGAGCGTGGGTACAGCGCCAGAAAATGGCGCTTCAATGAATGCGCCATTTTCTGGGGCGGCTGCGGGCTGCAATTCGCAGCATGGGGGGCCCAGAACGCTTGGGCCTCTCTATGCTGAGGATTCCAGCCCCCAGCTGCCTAGTTGTACCTGGCTGGACCAAAAATATGGCGGAGCCCCACGTAATTTTTTTTTCTAGAATTAGTTCTAGAAATTTAAAAAAAATGGGCTTCGCTGTATTTTTGGTTCCAGCCAGGTATGACGAGGCAGCTGGGGGTGGGTAGCAGTCCGTAGCTGCCAAGTTGTACCTGGCTGGACCAAAAATATGGCGGAGCCCTATGTCATTTTTTTTCTAGAAATATTTCTAGAAATAAAAAAAAAATGGGCTTCGCTGTCTTTTTGGTTCCAGCCAGGTATGACGAGGCAGCTGGGGGCTGGTGGCAGTCCGTAGCTGCCAAGTTGTACCTGGCTGGACCAAAAATATGGCGGAGCCCTATGTCATTTTTTTTCTAGAAATAATTCTAGAAATAAAAAAAAAATAGGCTTCGCTGTATTTTTGGTTCCAGCCAGGTATGACGAGGCAGCTGGGGGCTGGTGGCAGCCCGTAGCTGCCAAGTTGTACCTGGCTGGACCAAAAATATGGCGGAGCCCTATGTCATTTTTTTTCTAGAAATAATTCTAGAAATAAAAAAAAAAATAGGCTTCGTATTTTTGGTTCCAGCCAGGTATGACGAAGCAGCTGGGGGCTGGTGGCAGTCCGTAGCTGCCAAGTTGTACCTGGCTGGACCAAAAATATGGCAGAGCCCCATGGGTCCCCTATGCTGCGAATTGCAACTACTAGACTAGTATGTTTTTTCACAAAAAGTTTCTTTATTCATTTATACGTCTCAATTTGTGAAGCACATGTTGGTTCAAAGTGCTCACTGTGCATCTAGATATGTTCCCTGGGGGGTCTAGTTTCCAAAATGGGGTCACTTGTGGGGGAGCCCCAATGTTTAGGCACACAGGGGCTCTCCATACGCGACCTGGTGTCCGCTAACAACTCCAATTGTTGGCAAACACCAGGTTGCGTATGGAGAGCCCCTGTGTGTCTACACATTGGAGCTCCCCCACAAGTGACCCCATTTTGGAAACTAGACCCCCCAAGGAACGTATCTAGATGCATAGTGAGCACTTTGAACCCCCAAGTGCTTCACAAATTGATCCATAAAAATAAAAAAGTACTTTTTTTTTCCACAAAAAAATTATTTTTTCATTTTTACAGATCAATTTGTGAAGCACCTGGAGGTTCAAAGTGCACACTATGCATCTAGATACATTCCTTGGGGGGTCTAGTTTACAAAATGGGGTCACTTGTGGGGGAGCTCTAATGTTTAGTCACACAGACGCTCTCCATACGCAACATAGTGTCCGCTAACAATTCCAATTGTTAGCGGACACCATGTCGCTTTTGGAGAGCCCCTGTGTGCCTAAACATTGGAGCTCCCCCACAAGTGACCCCATTTTGGAAACTAGACCCCCCAGGGAACATATCTAGATGGATAGTGAGCATATTGACCCCCCAGGTGCTTCACAAATTAATGGAAAAATTTTTTTTTTGCAGAAAACAAGTACTTTTTCATTTTTACAGATCAATTTGTGAAGCACCTGGGGGTTCAAAGTGCTCACTATGCATCTAGATACGTTCCCTGGGGGGTCTAGTTTCCAAAATGGGGTCACTTGTTGCGGAGCCCCAATGTTTAGGCACACAGGGGCTCACCAAACGCAACATGGTGACAGCTAACAATTTGAGCTGATTTTTATTCAAATTGTTAGCGGACACCATGTCGCTTTTGGAGAGCCCCTGTGTGCCTAAACATTGGAGCTCCCCCACAAGTGACCCCATTTTGGAAACTAGACCCCCAGGGAACTTATCTAGATGGATAGTGAGCATATTGACCCCCAGGTGCTTCACAAATTAATGGAAAAAATTTTTTTTTGCAGAAAACAAGTACTTTTTCATTTTTACAGATCAATTTGTGAAGTACCTGGGGTTCAAAGTACTCACTATGCATCTAGATACGTTCCCTGGGGGGTCTAGTTTCCAAAATGGGGTCACTTGTGGGGGAGCTCCAATGTTTAGGCACACAGGGGCTCACCAAACGCAACATGGTGTCCGCTAACAATTTGAGCTCATTTTGCATTCAAATTGTTAGCGGACACCATGTCGTATTTGGAGAGCCCCTGTGCGTCTCCACATTGGAGCTCCCCCACAAGTGACCCCATTTTGGAAACTAGACCCCCCAGGGAACATATGTAGCTGCATAGTGAGCACTTTGAACCCCCAGGTGCTTCACAAATTGGTCCGTAATAATGAAAAAAGAAATTTTTGTGGAAAAAAAAAGTGCTGTTTCATTTTTATGGATGAATTTGTGAAGCACCTGGGGGTTCAAAGTACTCACTATGCATCTAGATACGTTCCCTGGGGGGTCTAGTTTCCAAAATGGGGTCACTTGTGGGGGAGCTCCAATGTTTAGGCACACAGGGGCTCACCAAAAGCAACATGGTGTCCGCTAACAATTTGAGCTCATTTTGCATTCAAATTGTTAGCGGACACCATGTCGTGTTTGGAGAGCCCCTGTGCGTCTCCACATTGTAGCTCCCCCACAAGTGACCCCGTTTTGGAAACTAGACCCCCCAGGGAACATATGTAGCTGCATAGTGAGCACTTTGAACCCCCAGGTGCTTCACAAATTGGTCCGTAATAACGAAAAAAAGAAATTTTTGTGGAAAAAAAAGTGCTTTTTCATTTTTATGGATGAATTTGTGAAGCACCTGGGGGTTCAAAGTACTCACTATGCATCTAGATACGTTCCCTGGGGGGTCTGGTTTCCAAAATGGGGTCACTTGTTGCGGAGCCCCAATGTTTAGGCACACAGGGGCTCACCAAACGCAACATGGTGACAGCTAACAATTTGAGCTGATTTTTATTCAAATTGTTAGCGGACACCATGTCGCTTTTGGAGAGCCCCTGTGTGCCTAAACATTGGAGCTCCCCCACAAGTGACCCCATTTTGGAAACTAGACCCCCCAGGGAGCATATCTAGATGGGTAGTGAGCATATTGAACCCCCAGGTGCTTTACAAATTGATCTGTGAAAATGAAATAGTACTTTTTTTTTCACAAAAATTTTTTTTTAGCCTAAATTTTTTCGTTTTCACATGGCAACAGCATAAAATTCATCCTAAAATTTGTTGGGCAATTTCTCCTGAGTACACCGATACCTTATATGTGGTCATAAACCACTGTTTGGGCACACAGCAGGGCTCAGAAGGGAAGGAGCGCCATTTCACTTTTTGGATGTAAAATTAGCTCCAAAATTCAAATTGCGCTCCTTCCCTTCTGAGCCCTGCCGTGCACCCAAACAGTGGTTTATGACCATATATGAGGTATCTGTGTACTCGGGAGAATGTGCACAACA
Source organism: Allobates femoralis (assembly GCA_033576535.1). Taxonomy (NCBI): domain Eukaryota; kingdom Metazoa; phylum Chordata; class Amphibia; order Anura; family Aromobatidae; genus Allobates; species Allobates femoralis. The sequence continues at coordinate 324,681,448 of JARQOC010000006.1, forward strand.
CATTTTAAGATCCATTTTATCCCGTTGCCTATGTGAAAATGAAAGAATTGAGGCTAAAAGAACATTTTTGAGAAAAAAATTAAAATATCCATTTTTTGTTTCCACTTTGCCTTAGGTCCTGTGAAGCACCGGAAGGGTTAATCATCTTCTTGAATATAGTTTTGAGTAGCTTGAGGGGTACAGTTTTTGGAATGGTGTCACTTTTGGGTGTTTTCTGTCATGTACACCCCTCAAAAGGACTTCAAATGTGATGTGGTCACTAAAAAAAATGGTTTTGTAAATTTTGGTTGAAAAATGAAAAATTGCTCATGAACTTTGAACCCTTATAACGTCCTACCAAAAAAATTTTTTTTTTCCAAAATTGTGCTGATGTGAAGTAGACATGTGGGAAATATTATTTAATAACTTTTTTCTGTCACATATCTCTCTGGTTTATCAGAAAAAAAAATAAAAAATGTGAAAATTGTGAAATTTTCAAAATATTTGCCATATTTTTGATTTTTTCACAAATAAACACAAAAATTATCGACTTAAATTTAATACTAGCATGAAGCCCAATGTGTCACGAAAAAACAATCTCAGAATCGCTAGGATCGGTTGAAGCGTTCCCGAGTTATAACCTCATAAAGGGACACTGGTCAGAATTGCAAAAAATGCCAAGGTCTTTAGGGTCAAAATAGGCTGGGTCCTGAAGGGGTTAATATTAATAATCATTGCTCCCTTCATGTCTCTCGGGGGTGCCCACCCCCCATAGAGAAATGCTGCCTAGTCAGGTGGGCATGTGAGGGATTAAAAACCCCTGTACAGTAAGCTGGCTCCTGGCAGCTCTGTACAATTTTGTGAATGAAGGCGCCGGGTCCTCTGACAGCTGCGCATATACTATACGTACATTACGTATAGTATGTGCGCTGTCCGAGGTCCTTTAGGCTTGTACAGTAGATCTATGGGCTGCACTGTGTTCCTTGGAGGGTCTAGTTTCCAAAATGGGGTCACTTGACATGGTGTCCGCTAACAATTTGACTGAAAAATCAGCTCAAATTATTAGCGGACACCATGTTGCATTTGGAGAGCCCCTGTGTGCCTAAACATTGACGCTCCCCCACAAGTAACCCCATTTTGGAAACTAGAGCCCCCAGGGAACCTATCTAGATGGGTGGTGAGCATTTTGAACCCCCAGGTGCTTCACAAATTTATCCGTAAAAATGAAAAAGTACTTTTTTTTCACAAAAATGTTCTTTTAGCCTAAAGTCACTTTTGGGTGTTTTCTGTCATGTAAACCCCTCAAAGGAACTTCAAATGTGATGTGGTCACAAAAAAAAATGGTTTAGTAAATATTGCTGGGAAAATGAAAAATTGCTGATGAACTTTGAACCCTTATAACTTCCGAACAAAAATTTTTTTTTTACCAAAATTGTGCTGATGTAAAGTAGACATGTGGGAAATGTTATTTATTAACTATTTTGTGGCACATAACTCTCTGGTTTAGCAGAATAAAATTCATAATTTGAAAATTGCAAAATTTTCAGAAATTTTGCCAAATTTTTTATTTTTTCACAAATAATCGCAAAAATTATCTACCTAAATTTAATACTAACATGAAGCCTAATATGTCACAAAAAACAATCTCAGAATAGCTAGGATCCGTTGAAGTGTTCCAGACATATAACCTCATAAAGGGACACTGGTCAGAATTGACGAAAATGGCCTGGTCATTAGGATCAAAATAGGCCTTTCAGGTGAAGGGGTTAATAAAAAGTCATGCCTGTGCTACACCAGCGTGTCAAAGATAATATCACTTATTCCTTGAGAAACGCTGTGTGTGAAAGGGTGCATATCACCATTGACACCTGTTTGAGCAAATATGGCCAGGTGCATTACAGCTCACAGATTGGGCTCTAGATGACTCTGGTGACTGTTGGGCCAGGTGGGGAAGGGGCTGCTCCACAAGTCTTGAAATCCCCAAGGCTTGCAGGACAAACCACTGTATCTACCTTTTCATATACTGTTATTGCCTCCTCCACCTCCTCCTCTTGACCTCTCCCTTATTGTTACAACAGACTATAGAGAATCCCAACCACCTCTGTTCTGTGCTGGCAGGACTCACCTCCATCAGACAGTATTTAAATTAAAATGCCTTCTAGATGTCAGTAACACACCTGAAGAGTTGTGGACAGCTATGCAGGCCGAGTTTGACTAAAGGTTAACTCCACTAAACCTGGAGTTAGGGAAGGCCTTGTACGATAACGGGGCAAACCTGGTGGCTACCCTACACTGGGGACAAACTTACACAAGTGCCTTGCAGGCTCATGTCCTCAACCTGGTTGTACAGCGATGCCTATGCAACTATCCCGTTTAGGATGAGATGCTGCACAAAGCACGGATCTGTGCTTGTTTCTGCAATTTGCACCCCTCAGCTCATTGACTATCATTTCTACAGAGGTTTTTCGGACATCAGTTATCTGTGTGATATGCGATGTGTCGACATGGTGGAATTCCACTCTGCACATGATGCAGTGACTGTGGTATCAGTGACAAACTCTGGCACAGTATGTCATGATGCGTAGAGTGACTTAAAGCGAGCCAAATGTGAGGCACCTTACGCTTGCAGAGTTGGCACAGATCAAGTTCACCTGAATGTACCTGATGAAGGGGATAGATCATCCCTAAAATGCACGTTGTGCTGTGTGTTTTGTTTTTTATCACAATAAAAGGAATTTTAGATTGTCTTCCTCTCCTGGAGTGACCTGCCGTGCAGCGCCAACTTAAAGCCATTTTTGTTTTTTTTTTACTCTGCATCCTCGCTAGCTTGGGTGTTGGCTAGTGCGGTAGCACGGTGGCACACCTAGGATCACTGGTCTCATCCAGACCACGCTAAAATTTTGGCGGGTGAACTGAGGAGTAAGATCCATCTAATCGGATTTTGATTTCACCGTCGATGACTGGTAACCTGTTCCCACAACAGGTGAATGTATCCTTTGAGGAAACATCTGAGGTCTGGGGATCAGAGGACCACTTGCAAGTGCATTCAATTGGAATTGTGCCTGCTGCACAACCCTGACAGACAAGTGTAACTTGTATATTATATACACTGTCACCTTTTGTTATTACACAGGAGCGCATTTTTCCCTTTTTATTTTGGAATGCTTAACCTTCAAATGCTAGGCCTGTTCCAGACCCTGTGCCATGCATGTAGGCTGTGCAATTATACAATTTTTATTCTGGCTCAATTAATGCCACTGCCATGGTATCTGGCCCTAATATTCTGAAATGTGGAGACTCTTCTAGGGGTTTCCTTCTTGTCTATTTTCTGAATTTAGGAAGTGTCTCTGAGCACAATGCCTGCACCTGTCATTCATTTCCATGTTCCTCATCAATGTTGAAGCTTGAAATACTGGGACAGACCTTGTCCCATGCATCTATAATGCACCATGATAAAAATGTTAACTCTGAGGAATAGGTGGCACTTTTTCTGGAGTCACTCCTCCCCCTGTTACTTATCAATTTTTAACCTTCAAATGCTAGGTCAGGTCCTGTTCCAGACTCTGTGCTATGCATGCATGCTGCACCATTATACAATTTTTATTCTGGTTCAGTTGATTCCACTTTTGTGGTATCTGGTCCTAATTTTTTTCAAATGTGAAGACTCTTCTTGGGATGTCTTTATTATGTGTTTCATGAATTTAGCAGGGCTCTCTGAGCACAATGCCTGCACCTGTCACTCATTTCCATGTTCCTCATCAATGTTGAAGCTTGAAATACTGGGACAGACCTTGTCCCATATATCCATAATGCACCATGATAAAAATGTTAACTCTGAGGAATAGGTGACACTTTTTCTGGTGTCTGCCCCTAATTTAAGCTATTTTAATAACTTTTTGGCCCCTTGCTTTTGCCTCCCATTGATTTCAATAGGGTTCTTAAGTTAGGCAAACTGTCTGCTGATCTATTCACCAAATATATGCCAATTCAGCAAACCGAACTCAAACTTCAAAAGTTCAAAAGGTTTGCTCATGTCTATTCTTTAGTGACACATGACTTCCTTGTGTCAATTTCGCGCAACAACATTTCTGATCATAGTATTCTTTGCTCTTGTTTGCCCTTCCGTGACTACCTTTTATGGTATGTGGTACGCTTCTGTCATATGTTCTTTCCATATCTGAACATATTCAGGATACATCCTCTAAAGGTATCTTCACACACAGCAATATTGCTAGGCAATTTCACTGGCAATTTGCTGGTTGCAGTGAAATCATGGACACATTGTTCCATTTGTACACACCAACAAAATAGAACAATGTGTCCAGGCTACCGCACTGGGCACTAAGTAGTTGCAGCTGTTGGAGAGGGTCACACACTTGAGAGTAGTACTGGTGCAGCCGTTGTATACCCAAAACCATTCTGAGGTAATGGTAGTGTTTGTTTTTGGGGCTTCATCCTTTTTAAGGTGATAAGTTGCCCTGCACCAGCAACATTCTGTCGTTTAACCCCAGGGTTCGTGGCACTTGACATTCACTGGCATAATGTCCTTAAACACACCTTAAACAATGGCAACAGACAGTACTGTGATTTGAAGATTGGCAAGACTCACAAGCAGGATATCTAATAAAGAAAGAAATTCAGCTCACTGTCCCAATCTCTTGTCCACATGGAGCTCGGATGTCAGTCCTGTCATGACCAATGCTTGATAATATTGAAAAAATATTGAATCCAGCTCTTGAACATGTGGAATTCTTTTCTTTATTTCGAAGTTAAAGATGCATAACAGAATTATTTGTGCATGCTAAGTGCGACCCCCGTCAACGCATTTTGAATGCATAGCATTGTTAATCATGATTAAGAATGCTGAGCTTTCGAAGAGTGTTTACAGGGGTCATGCACCATTAATTCTGTTATCCACCTTTAACTTTAACTTTGAAATAAAGAAAAGAATTACACATGTTCAAGAGCTGCATTCAATATTTTTTCATTTTTCACAAGCAGTATGTCTTCTCTTTTGGAACCCACCCCTGGGTCTGACTGATCTGGGCTCTGGCTTGGTATGCATCAACTTCACCTCTGCCAATTCATGTCAGAGTTACTCAATTACTTCTTTCCAGTTAGTGGCGGTTGTTCTCTCTATTGCTGGCGATTTGTAGTTCATTCTTGAAGGGATGCTATAGAACTTCTGTTCACTATCTGACTTTAAACTAGCAGCCTCATTCGTCTTTTCAATTAAGACTTCATCCATAATGTAAGGGTCTTCAAGGTACTGTCTCATCTGCAAATTGATTTCTTTGCTGATTAACCCTGTTCGTAGAGACTAGAGATGAGCAAACTTTCCCCGAAAATGTTTGCCAATTTCAAATTTGGCATGAACATTGACTATTTGGTTCGTGATTGGGAAACACGATTAATTTACTATTAACAAATCAGTGAATGCAGCTTTGTTTGGGGGAAAAGTTTGAAGTTTTAATATAGCCCTAAAACTTTCCTTGAAGGTTTGGGGCCAAAATGATTGCTGGAAGACCTGGTAGCTGAGATCACCCCTAACCAAAGGTTAGGAGTTGTTCACAGCTATTGGGTCTACTGATTTCTTTCAACCTGTAAAATGTAAAGGAGCTTTAAAAGAAAGTTTTTAAGCTTCCTTGAGTTTCCAGGTGGTGGGACAACTGCAGGCTGTGAATTTCTGGAACAGTGCCAGATATGGCAGCAGCTATGAAATCCAGGAACCTTAAAATCTCACTTAAACTTCCACTTAAGTGAACTTTTATTCTTTTTTAATTAGTTTTTTTTAAAAGTTTTGCTACGTTCACACACTGAGCTTTTTTTACGCGCCTATTTTGTGAAATACGCAGCTCCTTTCACACACTGCATTTTTCTCTGCGCTTTTTCAGAGCCCATTTATCATGGGGGCAATGGAAAAATGCAGAGAAAAATTGCAGAAAAAATTGACACAAAAAAAACACAAATATGCAGTGTGTGAATGGATTTTGTCAAAACCCATAGGTTTGGCTGGGCAGCTTATCCAGAATTGCATTTTCACTGCAAAAAGCGCGCATAAAAAAACGCAGGTAAATGCAGAAAATGCAGTAAAAAACACAGAGAAGCAGCAAAATACGCAATGTGTGAACATAGGCTTAAGGTTGGTTTCACACTGCGTTTTTTTGCCTGATCAGGTTCGATCAGGTTCATCAGGTTTTGTGTGCCAAAACCAGGTAAGGAACTTGCAAAGAAAAAGTATAATTGAAAGATTGACACCTGTTCTGGGTTTTGGAGTCACTCCTGGTTTTGGCACACAAACCTAATCGAACGTGATCAGGCAAAAAACCGAAGCGTGAAACCAGCCTAAGAGAGCAAACCTTTAGTATACGAGGCCACCTCTTCTACACTTAAAGAGAACCTGACCCCTAAAAATCAGTCCCCAGACCATTTATACCTGTCCCTGCACCGCCAGGAATGCATTGTAGGCATCCCTTTGTGTAAAAAAAGGGTATTTGTAAAGTATGTAAAAAGTGCTTTTATTACCTTGCTTTCTGCAGCTTCTCAGTTCTTGAGAAGTCGCACAGGGTGTTCCCTGTGGCTTCTCAGCACAGCCTGCAGATCAATTATTCACGCCCAGATGGGCGTGTTAATGTATTGTGAGCTCCCTCGCCCCCCTCCATGGGCGGTATAGGATGTATGACGCAAATTGCGTCATATCCATATCATAGTACTTCACACTGTGCATTGCGCGAGTTTGCTCTACGGCAGCTAGTCTGGGATTAGCTGCCGCAGAGTAAACTCACGCTTGTGCAATGCGCAGCACGGAGTCCTATGATATGGATATGACGAGATTTGCGTCATACAGCCTATACCGCCCATGGAGGGGAGCGAGGGAGCTCACAATATATTAGCACACCCATCTGGCCGTGAATAATTGATCTGCAGGCTGCGCTGAGAAGCCACAAGGAATGCCCTGTGTGACTTCTCAAGCATTGAGAAGCCGCAGAAACGACGGAGCGGAGCCACATGTGTACCAGATGTGTGGAGCGGAGCCGCCTGTGTACGAGGTGTATGGAGCGGAGCCGCATGTGTACGAGTTGTACAGAGAAGAGCTGTGTGTGTTTGAGGTGTAAGGAGCGGAGCTGCGTGTGTATGAGGTATACAGAGTGGAGCCGAGAGTGTATGAGGTGAACGAAGCGGAGCCGTGTGTGTATGAGGTGTACAGAGCGGAGCCACATGAGTACGAGGTGTATGGAGCAGAGCCGCATGTGTACGAGGTGTACAGAGCGGAGCCGAAACTGTATGAGGTGTACAAAGCAAAGCCGTGTGTGTACGAGGTGTACAGAGCATAGTTGAGAGTGTATGAGGTCTACAAAGGGGAGCCATATGTGTACGAGGTGTACAGAGAGGAGCCGCACATGTACAAGGTATACGGAGCGGAGCTGCATATGTACGAGGTGTACAGAGCGGAGCCGAGACTGTATGAGGTGTACGAAGTGGAGCCATGTGTGTACGTGGTGTACAGAGCGGAGCCACATATGTACGAGGTGTACGGAGCGGAGCCGCATGTGTATGAGGTGTACAGAGAGGAGCCGCATATGTATGAGGTGTACAGAGCAGAGCCACGTGTGTACGAGGTGTACAGAGCAGAGCCGAGACTGTATGAGGTGTATGAAGTGGAGCCATGTGTGTACGAGGTGTACAGAGCGGAGCCGAGAGTGTATGAGGTCTACAAAGCGGACATTAAAGGTATCCAAATAGAGAAATCCCAATTTAAAATTTCCCTATTTGCAGACAATATTCTAATTATACTTCCCAACTCAACAACCTCCCTACAAAACCTAAGCTCCTTGATTGATAGTTTCACAGAATTATCATCATGCAAAATTAATTACTCCTAGACCCAAATTTTAGACTTCAATTTAGATGAAACAACACTCACTAATTTAAAATTGAGATTTAAATTTACTTGCCAACCCACACAAATCCCATATTTTGGGATCATTTTGACTAAATCTCCCTCTGCTACAATTCATGAAAATTTATCAGCCCTCTATAACTCACTCCTCTTAGTGCTTTCACACCTATCCAAAGTTGAATCGAGGACAAGGAGGAGGAATTAGTGGTGAAGCCCCAATTTCCCTGCTTTGTGTAGCACCCCCACCTGAGGTATTTGACTGGAAGATTGTCATGCGGGTCACCCTACACCCTCCCAGCAACTATTGTTATAGACATGAAGCACCCCAGCCCTAGTCATTTCTGGAAGAAATTAGGTGCTCAGATACCCTTGTTAGAGAGTGGTTGCAGGGGCCTAAGTGTAACTCCTTCAAGGAGCTTTCACTGCAAAGCGCGTCCATAAAAGGAATGACCATGTCAATTCTTTGTGCATTTTTACGTGCGCTATTCCCATAGGCAACATTATTTTATGGGCTTGAAAAAAGCGCAAGTAAAACTGCCCAGTGTGTGCATGCAGTTGTGCATTTTTGCGCAATACACGGGTAAAAGCAGGCAACTGCAAATAAGCGCACACAATACGCAGCGTGTGAACGTAGCCTTACATGTCCCGCTACTACGCTCAATTCTTCACACACTAATTAGAGAAGCAGCATCACGTGGGCCACTGCTGTACATTTCCTGTCTCCAGTAGCAGTCTTAACGTGACAGTTATTTAATGATTTTAGATAATTATTATGGTTTCTACTTGCCACAATAAGATTATTGAAGAATGTACAGACAATACAATGCAAAAATAATCTATTAGACAACGTTTGAAGGGGTAAAAAAAAATATCACACTTCAACTTACTCTGCCACACTGTTGATATATAGAGCAATTTATCAAACATAGGACCAACACAACTTGACTAATATCCTAAGTGTCCGGGAAAGAACCACTTTTAATTGTATTAGCAGCCACAGGATTATTATATATTAAGAGGACGTTTAAGTATTACGGATTATAGAAAAAATTGGAGTGCGGCTCAACAAGACTGGATTTTCCATTTCTTTTTCAAAAGAAAATATAGTGCAAAAAAATATTAATATAGTATTAAATCTTTATATAACGCCAACATATTCCACAGCGCTTTACAATACAGTGATTTGTTTACGAGTGTTCATAGGTAATAGGGATGAGCGAGTATGCTTGTCACTACTCGGTACTCGCACGAATATCTCGGTACTCGGGGAACTCGGCGAGTACCAAGTAATCTCGCGATACTCTTGCTATGCTAGGGGTCCACCTCCCTGCATGTTGGCGCTCTTTACAGAGCCAGCCCACATGCAGGGATTGGTTAACAGCCACTGTAAAGCCACAGCCCTGTTGGTTGTGGCTTTACAGTGATTGGCTGGCCGCACAGCGTGATCAAGTCTTTATAAGACCTGACCGCGCTGTGCTCGTCACTCTGCTCCACAGACAGTCAGTGTAGGGAGAGGTGCTGCTGATTGAGGGACAGATTTGTGGCTTTTCAGCTAGTGTAGGCGCAGGACTGCTAATCTAATTACCACAACAGTCCTTCTGAGGACTAATAGAGCTGTATACAGGCAGGCAGGGAGGCAGGGTATATAGCAAACTTCTTTGTGCCAGTATACCAGCCTGCATCACATCTGGGGCTGGTGGACAGGCTGGAAATCTCATCCATCCCAAAACAGTGCTTTTAGGGATTAATTTAGCTTTCTATAGGCAGGAGTGGGTTGTAGCGGAAATTAGGATACGCCAAAACACTCTGTATTCTTGTCAGCGTTTGTGTCTGACCTGTCCACCTGCTGGGATTTAACCTCTAATCTCTGTGTCCAGCTAAAAACCAACTCTTGTCTGCATTCATTTACCATTTGTGTGCGCCAGGAGTGGGTTGTAGCGGAAATTAGGATACTCCAAAACACTCGGTATTCTCGTCAGCGTTTGTGTCTGACCGATACACCTGCTGGAATTTAATCTCTAATCTCTAATCTCTGTGTCGAGCTAAAAGCCAACTCTTGTCTGCATTAATTTACCATTTGTGTGTGCCAGAAGTGGGTTGTAGCGGAAATAAGGATATGCCAAAACACTCAGTATTCTCGTCAGCGTTTGCGTCTGACCGCTACACCTACTGGGATTTAACCTCTAAACTCTAATCTCTGTGTCCAGCTAAAAACCAACTCTTATCTGCATTAATTTACCATTTGTGTGCGCCAGGAGTGGGTTGTAGCGGAAATAAGGGTACACCAAAACACTCGGAATTCTCGTCAGCGTTTGTGTCTGACCGGTACACCTGCTGGGATTTAAACTCTAATCTGTGTCCAGCTAAAAGCCAACTCTTGTCTGCATTCATTTACTATGTGTGTGTGCCAGGAGTGGGTTGTAGCGGAAATTAGGATACGCCAAAACATTCGGTATTCTCGCCAGGGTTTGTGTCTGACCGGAACACCTGCTGGGATTTAATCTCAAATCTCTGTGTCCATCTAAAAAACAACTCTTGTTTGCATTCATTTACCATTTGTGTGCGCCAGGAGTGGGTTAAAGCGGAAATTAGGATACGCCAAAACACTCGGTATTCTCGTCAGCGTTTGTGTCTGACTGCTACAGCTGCTGGAATTTAACCTCTAATCTCTAATCTCTATGTCCAGCTAAAAACCAACTCTTGTCTGCATTCATTTACCATTTGTGTGCGCCAGGAGTGGGTTGTAGCAGAAATTAGGATACGCCAAAACACTCGGTATTCTCGTCAGCGTTTGTGTCTGACCGGTACACCTGCTGGGATTTAATCTCTAATCTCAGTGTCTAGCTAAAAATCAACTCTTGTCCGCCTTCATTTACCATTTTTTGAGGCAGGAGTGGGTTGTACCTGAAATTTCTATGTGCCAAAACACTCATTATACCCATCTCAGCGTTTGTGACTGACCGGCATACCTGCTGGGATTTAACCTCTAATCTGTAATCTCAGTGTCCAGCTAAAAACCAACTCTTGTCTGCATTCATTTACCATTTGTGTGCACCAGGAGTGCGTTGTAGCGGAAATTAGGATATGACAAAACACTCGGTATTCTCGTCAGCGTTTGTGTTTGACCGGTACACCTGCTGGGATTTAATCTCTAATCTCTGTGTCCAGCTAAAAACCACCTCTGTCCGCCTTCATTTACCTTTTTTTCGAGGCAGGAGTGGGTTGTACCTGAAATTTCTATACGCCAAAACACTCAGTATACCCATCTCAGCGTTTGTGACTGACCGGTATACCTGCTGTAATTTAATCTCTAATCTGTCATTCTCAGTGTCCAGCTAAAAACCAACTCTTGTCTGCATTCATTTACCATTTTTGTGTGGCAGGAGTGGGTTGTAGCTCCAATTTGTATACGCCAAAACACTCAGTATACTCGTGTAAGCGTTTGTGTCTGACCGGTATAGCTGCTGTAATTTAATCTCTAATCTCAGTATCCAGCTCAAAAACAACTGGTCAGCATTTTCAGTTGACAGGCAGGTGCGTTTATCAGTAATAATTCCACCTGCAGCAATAAAAGCACACTCTGACAAAACGCTAACGGCAAGGCAGGCCAGGACTTCCAAGGCGTAGAGGGACAATTCCTGCCACATGTCCAGCTTGGATACCCAATAATTATAAGGCACAGAGGAGTCTAGGAGCACTTTTGTACGATCGGCAAGGTACTCCTTCAGCATCTTTACAAACTGTGCAGTCCTTGTGACAGTACCCCGCACCTGAGGGCCTGTGCTATGGGAGGGTGTCACGCTGAGAGCGGGAGAGGCACTCAGCGTAGGACCACGACGGGGGGGGGGAATAAGGAGTCCCTAAAGCTATGGGCACAAGAGGGAGAGGGTGACCCCTAGTCTTACTAGGGCTGCCCCTGTCTGCCCTAACGTCCCTATACAGTTTCCTCAACTGTCGCCGACCACGAACCTCGTCCCTCTCTGATCCTTGCACTACCTTATCTAAGGATCAGATGGAGAGGTTCACTAGACCCCTCCACTAACAACTAAAGACAAACACAAGGAAAAAACAGACAATGGGGAAAGAAAACACTTATCTTGCAGCAGAGCACAGCAACTTCCACAACCTCAGCTTCTGCTGGAGCAAGGATAATGAGTCCACAAGGAAATATCACCTGCACCGAGGGAGGGCAATGAAACTCCTTATAAAGGTGGGAAGAACCTGCTGGGTCCTAGAGACCCAGAATACTGGTGTAGAAACCAGACCGAGCACAAGACCTTCCCAGCCGTCTCCCCATGATAGGGAGATCTTATCATACCTTCTCTTTATCTACACAGAAGGTAAATGCCCCTGAAAGACGGACCGTCCTCAAACCTTATGGCTGATTGGCCAAACGCTGGGACCGTCTGCGCGTGGCCTCTACCCTGTCATCCGTGCCACCCGTGACAGAGGGGCTGAGAAAATTCTCTCAGATCATTGAGAGTGTTCCCCTACCTCTGCTGGATTGGATTTGTGCCTCTCTCGGCCGGACGCCTTGGTTGTCCACTGAACCGTGACCTCTGCCGCAAGCGTTTTCAGAAGGGAATTTTTTGACTAATTCCGCAACTAAGGCCTTCTGGTACTGCAGCATTTTTGTAGACCTCTCCACCTCGGGAATAAGAGAAATAAAGTTCTCCTTGTAGCATGGGTCTAAAAGTGTCACCAACCAGTAATGAGTGTCCGCCAAGATGTTGATAACGTGAGCGTCACAAGGCAGGCAGCATCACATAAAGTCAGCCATGTGCGCCAGACTGTTAACACGTAAGACTTCAGGTACTCACCAACAGGATGACTGACAATGCTGTCTTTATCATCCTCCTCCTCTCCCATGTCCTCTGGCCATCCACGCTGAACCGACGGTATAACGATTGTGCATGTATTACCGTCAATTCCGCATTAAAGTAGCTCCACTTCTTTATCCTCCTCCTCGTCATAGTCCTCCAATGCACTTTGGGATGAAATGAGGCTGGGCTGTGTGTAATCATCCCGTACAGTTTATTGCTCCAACTCATCGTGCTCTGCCTGCAATGCATCGTCTTTGATTTTGAGCAGGGAGCGTTTTAGAAGACAGAGAAGCGGGACGGTGACGCTAGTGATGGCGTTATCGCCGCTCACCATCTTGGTGGAGTCCTCAAAGTTTTGGAGGACGGTACACATGTCGGACATCCATGTCCACTCCTGATGTCTTACGTGTGAAGTTTGAACCGTTTACCGACGGCCTAGTTGATGCAGGAAGTCAACAACTGCCCTCTTCTGCTCACAAATCCTGACCAACATGTTCAGTGTGGAATTCCAATGCGTGGGGACATCACACACCAGTCTGTGAGCCAGAAGCTGCAAACGCTGCTGAAAGCTGGCAAGGGCAGCTGAAGCAGTAGGTGACTTTCAAAAATGATCACACAGGCGGCGTATTTTTACAAGCAAATCCGACAGCAGCTCCGGGTAGGATTTAAGAAACCGCTGAACCACGAGGTTGAGCACATGGGCCACGCATGGAACATGTGTCAGCTCGCCTCAGAGCCGCCACCAGGTTCTGGCCATTGTCACACACAACCATGCCTAGCTGTAGGTTCAGCGGTGTGAGCCAGGGATCTGCCTGCTGTTTCAGAGCTTTCCACAATTCCTCAGCATTGTGGGGTTTGTCACCTACGCATATTAGCTTCAGCACAGCCTGTTACCGCTTAGCCAAGGCAGTGCTGCAGTGCATCCAGCTTGGGACTGGTGTAGAGGGTGAAGTGGAGGAGGAGGAGGAGGCTGAGGATCATGACATTCCGGAGCTGTACACTGTTGGTGACTGAGTTAGGGCCTGCAATCCTTGGTGTCGGAAGGACGTGTTCCGTCCCAAGCTCAGACTTGGTCCCGGCTTCCAGAATATTAACCCAGTGTGTCAACAGAGAGATGTACCGCCCATGCCCACAAGCACTTGTCCACGTGTCCGTGGTTAGGTGGACTTTTCTGGAAACTACGTTGTTAAGGGCACGTGTAATGTTTTGTGACACGTGCTTATGTAATGCGGGGAATGCACACCGGGAGAAATAGTGGCGGCTGGGGACCGAGTAACGTGGGACGGCCGCCGCCATTAGGTTGTGGAATGCTTCTGTCTCCACTAGCCTAAAGGGCAACATTTCCAGCGCAAGAAGTCGCGAAATGTGCAAATTTAGAAGTGTGGCATTTGGGGCGTTGGCAGCGTATTTGCGGTTGCGCTCCAAAGATTGATGTATGGATAATTGAATGCTGCGCTGGGACAAGAACGTGGTTGATGATGGAGGTATTTCTGCTTGTGCAACTACAGGTGTCTTCCACTACCGCACCATGGTCCTCCTCCTGACTTTCTGGCAATTGTGTCTCATCATCGTCCACCTCTTGTTGAGACACGTTCCCACCGTTGCCTTCGTGAGACTGTGGCTGCTCAAATATTTTGGCATCGGTACATACGATCTCCTCATGACCCACTTCAAGTGAAGGTGGCGAGAGGCCAGAATCTAAGAATGGATAAGTGAACAGCTCTTCAGAGTGTCCAAGTGTGGGATCAGTTATGTCCGGGGCCGGGCATTCGGCATGGTTGGAGGAAGGAGGATCAGATTGTGGAATGTGCGGTCCTGTCTCATGGCTACTGACACTTGACCGTGTTGAAGACAGGGTGTTTGTGGTGGTGCCAAACTGACTGGAAGCATTATCCGCTAGCCAACTAACAATCTGTTGACACTGGTGTTGGTTTAATAGTGGTGTACTGCTGCGGTCCCCTACAAATTGGGACAGATGATGTGGGCGTGTGTTGTGGCGCAATTCGAGCTTGCACATGGCCTCAGCCTCTGCATGCACTACCATCATGTCCAGTTTCTTGTCCCTTTGCAATTCCTCCCAATTTTTGGAAGCCCTTCCTAGGGAAAACTATGGAAGACCCACTTCCTAATAATGGGAACCATATTTAAGTAGACCCTATCCAGGGGCATTGAAGTGCCTCCCAACTTTTGGCAGCCCTGCCTAGGGCAATACTACAAAAGACAAAGTTCCTTAACATGGGCACAATATTTCAAGAGGACCTCATGCACGTCTCTATCAAGGGGCATTGGGGTGCCTGCAAATGTTTAGCAGCCCCGCCTAGGGCAATACTACAAAAGACCCATTTCCTTATAATGGGCACAATATTTAAAGAGGCCCTCATAAACGTCTCTATCCAGGGGCATCAGAGTGCCACACAATTTTTGGCTGCCCTGCCTAGAGCAATACTACAAAAGACCAACTTCCTTATAATGGGCACAATATTTAAAGAGGCACTCATGTACGTCTCTATCCAGGGGCATTGGGGTGCCTCCCAACCTTTGGCAGCCCTGCCTAAGGCAATACTACAAAAGACCCACTTCCATATAATGGGGACATTATTTAAAGAGGCCCTCAAAAATGTCTGTATCCAGGGGCATCGGAGTGCCACACAATTTTTTTTTTTAAATCTTTCATGTATTCCAAAAAACTAACATACACCAACTCTGTCTCACAAGTGTGTATGAGCCCTTAATATTTTCTCTTGGAAAATCCATTTTGGTTTCATTTTGTAACGTTTTCTTGACAGCAGTGACCTTTGAGTCTGAAATGCTTACAGGGGTCTTCCCCATGCTGTTCCCATGTCATTCGAGCACTGTTCTGATACTTTTGTGACATTTTTAGGGTCTATCTATGCTGCCGGGGGTCATGCCAGAAAAATACTCGGGTCTCCCATAGGATAACATTGGGCTCGGTGCTTGGGCCGAGTACACAAGTATCTCGGGATGCTCGGCCCGAGTTTCGAGCACCCGAGCATTTTAGTACTCGCTCATCTCTAATAGGTAAGAATAAAAAATATACAATACAGTAAGTAAAGTTGAGAATAATATAAAAAATCCAATACACTAAGCAGAGAATCAATGAAAAAATTACAATACTTAAAGCAGAGAAACAGTGTAAAAAATAAAGCAGAGCAACAATGAAAAAAATGCTGTACAGTAATTACATACAATAAGCATAGAATCAATGTAAAAAGTACAATATAATTAAAGCAAAAATAAAGGTGATCCTGCTCAAAAGAGCATACAATCTGCAACGGGATTGGGGTTACACAAGGTACAGGGTTTTATTACAGTGATGGTCCAGGCATCTTGAGGAATAGGGGGATAGAAATAAAGTTACATGAATGGTAACCAGATATCTGGTCTAGAGCTTTTGGGTTTGGTGGAGTTTGAAGAAGAGATTATGTCCAGAGAGATGGTACTGTATATAGCCCATTCACTAAGGACTTTTATTAGGGAGCATGATAAGCCGCCTTAAAAAGATGTGTTTTTAGGGAGCAACTGAAGCTATGTAAGTTGTGGATAGTCCTGATTTCTTGGGTTAGAGCATTCCAGAGAATTGGTGCAGCTTAGGAGAAGTCTTAAAGCCAGGAGTGGGAGGATCGGATTAGTGAGGATGTTAGTCGAAGGTCATTTGTAGAACATAGAGAACGGGTGGGGTGATAGACAGAGATGAGGGAGGAGATGTAGGGAGATGCTGCACCGTGAAGAGCCTTGTGGGTGAGAACAAGCAGTTTAAATTGGATCCTCTGGTGTACTGGCAGCCATTGCAGTGACTGGCACAGAGCGGAGGCATCTGAGTAACGATTGGCCAGATGGGTGATCCTGGCTGCTGCATTAAGGATGGACTGAAGAGGGGAAAGTTTAGAGAGGGGTAGGCCGATAAGTAAAGAATTGTAGTAGTGAAGGTGAGAATGGATTAGGGCCACAGTGAGGGTTTTTATTGCTTCCATGGTGAGAAAGGGGCGGAGTCTAGAGATGTTCTTAAGGTGCAAGCGACAAGAGCGGATGAGTGATTGTGTATAGGAGGTGAAGGAGAGATCGGTGTCAAACATAACACCCAGACAGCAAGCCTGCTGCCTAGGCGTTATTGTGGTGCCACACACACAGAGAGAGAGATGTCAGATTTAGGGAGGTTAGTGGAGGGTGGGAGCAGAAGTAGTTTAGTTTTGGAAAGGTTCAGTTTCAAATAGAGAGCAGACATGATGTTGCAAACTGCAGCTAGACGTTGGCGTTCTTTAATACTGCAGGGTAAGGTCAGGAGCTGAAGTGTATAGCTGTGTGTCATCAGCATACAGATGGTACTGGAAGCCAAATCTGCTGATGGTGTTTCCAATATGGGCCGTGTAGAGAGAGAAGAGAAGAGAGGAGAGTGGAGACTTCTTCTTCTGTGACTGGCTCAAATATGGAGAGTGAGCCAGATGAAATGTGAGGAAGAGTGGGAGCAGCAGCGCTTGGAAGCTGGGAGCTGATTTCCTAGTGGATGTTGTTTATTTTCTCCATAAAGTAAGAAGCCAGATCATCAGCACAGAGGTCAGTGATGGGGGCCTGCATTTTAGGACTGAGGAAAGAGTGAAAGGTGTCAAAGAGGTTTTTTTGATTGTTGGATAGTGAGGAGACCAGGGTGGTGAAGTAGGTGTGTTTGGTGAGGTGAAAGGCAGAATTGTAGGTTTTAGCATGAATTTATAATGAATACAGTATTCTGGTGAGCGAGTTTTCCTCCATAGGCATTCCGCACTCCTAGAGCATCGCTGGAGGAATCGAGTTTGCGATGTGAGCCATGGCTATTTCACTCAGTGTTTGGAGGTTCTGAGGGTGAGGGGCGCTCCTTGGTCCAGGGTGATTCTGAGAGAGTCATTGCAATGATTTACTGCCAGATTGGGACAGGAGAATGAAGAGATTGGGGACAGTGATGAGTGTAGAGAGTCTGTGAATGTGTGATAGGTATGGGTGTGCTGTGGTGGGTGAGAGTTTGTGAGCGTGAAGGAGAGAATGTTATCGTCAGAAAGAGGAATAGTGAATTATCTATGGAGGAGGTTAAGCAGAGCTGGACAAAGACCAGGTGAAGGGTGTTACCGTCTTTATGTGTCTCACAGGTTGAGAGCAGTAAGATGCCAAGAGAGGTGGTTAGAGATAGGAGCTGGGATCTTGATGGGGAGTTGGGGCTATTTATAGGAGTGTTAAAGTTTCCCAGACTGATGGTTGGTAATTCTGAGGACATGAAGTGCGGCAGCCATATGGAAAAATGATCAAGGAAGTGAGTGGGTGAACCTGGGGGGCGGTATACAACCGCTACTCTGAGGGGGAGGGGATGGAATAGCCTAATGGTGTGGACCTCAAAAGAGGGGAATGAAAGTGATGGGGCTGGGGGAATGACCTGGAAAATACACTGTGGGGAAAGGAGGAGGCCGAAGTATTTACATGGTCGACATTACCCAATCAATGCGTTTTGACTGCACTAAGCAGTCTTACTCATGATTAATGGTCAAATTACATGCAGTCATTTATATATTCTTTTACAAGGTATAACACAGATGTTCCTAATTCACTTAACAATTATATGTTACATATGTCAAACGATGTAGCAAATCCTAGAATGACATTACAAAGCTGCTAATTATTAGTGACCATGAAATTGATTTTGTAATGTCATTCTAGTATTTGCTACATCGCTTGCCATATGTAACAAATAATTGTTAAGTTAATTGAGAACATCTGTTATATACCTTGTAAAAGAATATATAAATGACTGCATGCGATTTGAGCATTAGTGATGAGTATAAGGGGCCTTTCACACTTTGATTTGATTTGGAAGATCAGGAAAAACCTGATTCTTACAGTATTTTGCCCATTCACTTTAATTTTGTCAGGTAGAATCTTGTGGCTTCATGTTTTCTCCTGAAATCATTAAAGAGAATGGGCAAAAAAAAATGAATCCTGTAAGAATCAGGTTTTTGCCTGATCTTCCAAATCTGGAAAAAAACGCAAGTGTGAAAGGCCCCTAACTGTTTAGGGCCATGTCGAACATGTAAATTTTTCTTTTGTATGCACTATATTTTCTTTTGAAAAATAAAAAGAAAAGGAAAATCCAGTCCTGTTGATCCAGACTCCAATTTTTTCTATTATCCTTGATGTGAGGCCAGGGTGAGGCCGGTGTCTAAGCCCCAAGTGGATGAGCATACAGCTGGGTGAGCTGGAATCAAGTTTGTCTAATTTCATTATTACATTTCATCAATGCACTTATAGGGCATTATTATTTTGGGAGGCATTTTTATTATACTTGTATTATTAGTATACATTTTTATAATTATTATACTTTTTAAGGGACATTATCGTCTAGAGGGCACAAAGAGATAATTGTATTTGTAAAGGTACCTTTACACGCCGCCACTGTGGCTAGCAACAGGTATCCACCGCAAGTGCACGCGCACGTTTTTAACGGTGGATACCGATTGCTGATACCGCATATACACGCCGCCATTGCGTGCTCCACTGAAGGTATCTTTATTCCCCGGAAGTGCTGACGGGTGCCGCGGCTAACTTCCTGTGGAATACCTTCGCTACTTCACACGCCACTGCCACAAAGGAATATGGGCGTACATCTTTTGCTCCGCAAGTACATAGGCGTGACAGAGTTGTGTATTCCTTGACGCTAATACGCTGATTGGACAACGCAATAGCGTCATGATTGGCCAGCCTGCGCAGGAAGGCTGGCTAATACATGACGCCATTCCAATTGTGGAGTGTGAATGGACAGGTCTTTAAATATGGCGCCCTGTGCAGGGACAGCCAATCGTAACACAGTAGCCCCCACCAATGATCGCTGATGGGGCGCAGTATCCATGAGGCTGTGTCACGCCCCTGGGAATTCACTAGGCGACGCAAATTCCATCCCTGTGCCCCGTTTAGACGCCACTACCATGGCAATAGTGCCTTTGTGTTGCTTTGGATTTTTGAGCATGGCTCAGAAACAGGTATCCCAATCAACAGCGGGAAACGCGATCAACTTCCCAATTTACAAGCCGCCATTTCGTAGCAATTTCATGGGAACAGACACAAAAATCCCCATTGCCAGGCAGTTGCTAACCTGCAGTGGCAGCGTGTAAAGGTACCTTAAGAGTTTTAAAAGGCTTAGTGCCTAACTGACGAACGTCCTACTGAAGTATCATTCTCTCCCAGTTTCTCGTTCTTTCAGTCTGAGTGCTTCCTTGACTATTAGGTTACACTGTGTTCTGGTCACCTCTTTCTCTTTACTCTGAATCATGCTATTTCTCATCCTTGGTTTCATCTTGCTCTAGGGACACCCATGGTATGCGGCTCAGTGGACTATTCTGACTTTCTCTGTCACTTACTGGGTTCTATCTGAACTTCTAACAGAAATCAGTCTCTGTCCCTATGCTCTAGTCCAGTGGTTCTTAATCGGGGATCGATCGAACCCTGGGGTGTGGAGTGTCGGTCTCAGGGTTTCGACGGAGCCTCCGCCACGGAGGTCAACACACTCCCGATGGCTGCATGTAGATTTATCACTAAAGAAGGGTTTGGTGAATGTGCATATGAAGCTGGTGGGTTGGGTACCTCAAACAAGGTTAAGAACCACTGCTCTAGTCCCTCCCACAATGAGCTGGTCCAAAGTCTAAACTCTCTCTTGCCCTACTGTTTGGCAAAACCTATTAAATACAATTCACATTGCAAATTACATTTCAATAATGCCTAACATGATACAAATTACCAGCATATCACATTATACATTAAAACAAATATATTGGTGTCTTCACAAGTCTATCTTCTTACAAATGCAGGAACATGTAGAAGATTTAAAAGTGTAGATGGATTTATATTTCAATTAACCTGGATGCCCATGTACGTTGGTTAAATAGTATTAGGTAGTAGCGTATCCGAGCACCAGGATAAGATGTCAAGGACATTGATTTCTTAGGCAAAACGTTTTTAATCACAATGCATTTTAGTGGTAAACTCCGCCTTCATCAGATGAAGGTGGAGGTTACTGCTGAAATGTATTGTGATTAAAAAGTTTTACGTAGGAAATCATTGTCCTTGACATCTTATCCTGGCACCCAGATACACTACTACCTAATACTATTTCTTCCATTGAGTGTCCCACCTAAGGGAAAAAATGTACGGAGTTGCAGGGTGTAGAGTGTTTTACCTACAACCCTCCAGGACCTGCGTCTGAAGAACCTGTGGTGACATCACAATCACATGACTCGCTGTTAAACTTGGAAGCGCTGGGCTCATTTTTGTGCACGAGAGACACCACATGTCCTTGGTTGTACAAGCAGTACAACCAAATCAGGTTAGTTAGACTAATCTTATCATTTCCCCCAATGGACCACCAGGCATCATCCTAGGAGTGCCCCTCCTGTTCTTTTCTCATCACCTATCATGTATGTGGGTTGGGAGGTTGGTTTAGTGATGGTTTCCCTTTAAAGTGTAAATACCATTTCATTGAAAAAAAAAACAATACTACACTGGTTGTTAATGATGGGTCATATAGCATCTAAGATAATGCTTTTTTGTGCCATATGACCTACTTTCTCAACTTTTTTGTGTGCTTTTAAAAACTGCATTTAAGGGCTGTGTGGGCGTGGCCAGCAGCTGATTGGGAGCAGTGCAGTGCAATGTCAATGAAAGCTGATGACCAGCACTCAACAATGTATGAGGGTTGAAGGTGCTTCTGGAAAGTGACCTTGGTCCACGATACTGTATGTAGAATGAATCCAAGCACTCCTACGATCTTTAGTTTTCTTGGTGGGTATGAGTTCTTGGATTCTTTCTGCTTACGTGCAGTGTAATGTAACAGCAGAATAGGGACAAGATCAGATATTGTGAGCTGTGTGGGGAGTCAGCAGCCAGATAACAGATCAGAGAAGCTTGTGCTAAGAAAAGGGGAGAGAGAATTGCAGTGATCCTGCCATTCTGACATTGCTTAGCAACTGTGCTATAGCCTAAGCTAATCTAACACATTGTCACCTCATCAGCTGCAGTGAGGAGCTTGCATACAGTGTAGGCCACCCCCCTTCCATACTTACATGGTTTCATGCCCGTATTCAGTGTGAAGATGGATCTGACTGAGAATGAGCATATGTCTGCTTCAGACACAGTCTAGCGGGGGACACCTTATGGAAGGTTTATGAATAGTTTTACTCCAGATTTCATTAATGAAGTATTTTTGAAAGTTTATTAAAATCTATTGCGCTACATTATTATTATTGTATAAAAATTTAAATGGTATTTACACTTTAAATGTTCTGCCAAATTCAAAGCAGTTTCCAAGCCTTAAAGGGATCCTGTCACCCCCAAAACACCTCAAAACCTATTAAAAGCTGTCCCTACAACATAGTAACACTTACCCTACACTCCTTTTACCTCCTAAAAGCACCAAGTGAAATAGGAGAAAAATGTTATTATAGTACCTCATTATGGATGATAATGAGTGACTATGCTATATATAGTCACTCATCCAGGCTCTCCCACTGCATGATATCACGCCTCCATAGGCGTGATCTTGGAATCTGATTAAAATGCGCGCCTCCCCGCTCTGTCCTGTGTCTCGGCCGGCCTGTATTGGGGCTTGGTGACGCGATACGCGTCATTTCCGGCGCCGGGTGACGTATACCCGAGTGTAGGGTAAGTGTTACTATGCTGTAGGGACAGCTTTTAATAGGTTTTGAGGTGTTTTGGGGGTGACAGGATCCCTTTAACAAGCCTCTGCCCCTCTGGTGCTATTCCAGATCGAGCTTCACCTTCATTTGCTTGATGAGGTAATTAAACTAGTAGGCTGTCAAACAAGCACAGAAAGGTGGGGCTTAATGGGGAATAGCAGCAGGGAGGCAGAGGCCTGGGTAATTCTTTGCCACTGCCTTTAAGGGACTCTATAACATCAGTCTAGTAACATTAGTTTAAGTCTGCTATTCACATGATTGACACTACTCAAAGGGCAAAATCTCTATGTACTCTTACTACAGGAACCCATAACCAAGGGAGGTTAGCTAAGACTACAAATGTTGTTATTCTTAATACCTCAGCCTGGTGCGCTTTAGCTTCAAAGTTTGGACATATGGGCCTGTGTTGCCAGGCTTGACATATCCTATTTACTATATGGAGGGGATGGTTGGAAAAAACAATGTATTTCATATGCAAGTTGCTTGCCAAAAATTAGGCCACTGTCCATTTACAGACCTGCAATTTTAACATTACAATCTAAGCGATACTTGAAACTTGAGCCCAAGGCCAGGTATATAAAAGATAGATTACACAATGGAAATATGTTTGAATATGGGGGACAGTGTGATCTGGATTTTAATTAAAAACTGTTTCTCTATCCCTCAAGGAGACAGAAAAATAACTTTAAATGGAGACATTTAAGTATTTCTGTTATTTCTCCCTTTATATTTTAGAATTGTTTTGCTTAGTTTTGTGTTGCTTTGTTTTTCTCTTGTTATACTGTTTATTGTAATCTCTGAATTCTTTATACTAAGCTTAATATTTTAATACATTTGGTTCTTGTGTGCTTGAAAGAATCCTTAGCCTTACAGAGAGAATGTCACCTTTTACTGTTAGACAGTAGTACATGACTTAGGAACTCATCTTCTCATTTGTTTGATGAGTGGTAACAGAGCTTGTGTATCCAGGATGTGTGGACAGTGTTGGTGTGTGATTTATACTCACTTTAAAGCCTATAACAGAGGCTGAGAACAAGATTGAGTGAGGGTAGACAATTTACAGGGAAATGAATTCCCATGTCTTACTGCTGATATACTGCAATTCAAATACACAAGAATACCTATGTAACTGCATTCAAACTTCTAAAGGTGCCTTCACACTGCGGTCAGGTCCGGTCTGGGGCTGTCAGGGGTGAACCTGACAGCCCCGGACCGGATCAGCACACAGAACCGGAGGGCTAATATGCCCTCCGGTCCGGTGTGCATCCTGCCGCAGCTGCCGCTGCTGATTATTTAGGACCGCGGCTCGCAGGGAGCTAGCCACGGTCCTGAATTATAACAGCGGCGTGCAGCCGCAGGTGTCCAGTTCCCGGTTCCTCCGGATCCTCCCGCATTGGGGCAATCCGGCCCCATAGGCTCCCATGTTAAGGGAGCGCCGAATTGCCTGGAAGGATTTGGGGGAATCCGGGAGGATCCGGGAGAATCCGGTGGAATCCAGGAGACACCAATTATGGGGAGATTGGTCCCCACCTCTATGTGGTGTGTGTGTGTGTCCCTGTGGGGTGAGTGCATGTGTCCCTATAGGGTGGCTATGTGTGTGTGCCTGTGGGGGGGAAGTCTGTGTGGTGTGTGTGTCTGTGTTGTGTGTGTCTCTTTGTGGTGTGTGTGTCCCTGTGGGGTGAGTGCATGTGTCGCTAGAGGGTGTGTGTGTGTGTCCTTGGGGGGGGTGGTTCTCTGTGTTGTGTGTGTCTCTTTGGTGTGTGTGTGTGTTTGTTCGGGTGCGTGGTGAGTATCCAATGTTGGAGCTGCACCTTAGAGCACTTATACACTTGCTGTTACTCTTTGTGTGCGTGTGGTGTGTATACATGTCCCCGTGCGTGGTGAATATCTCATGTTGGGGCCCCACCTTAGTGACTATATGCTGGTATATGCTGTTAGTCTTTAGCGCTGTCATTAAGCCCCTCTCATTCACAACTGTCAACTGGTAACTGTCACTTTTTCCCCATTATGTAGGTAGGGGCAAAATTGTTTGGTGAATTGGAATGCGCGTGGTTAAAATTTCGCCTCACAACATAGCCTATGATGCTCCCGGGGTCCAGACGTGTGACCGTGCAAAATTTTGTGGCTTTAGCTTACAGCTGTCGATTTTCCTCCAACACTTTTCCATTCACTTTTTCCCCATTCTGTAGATAGGGGCAAAATTGTTTGGTGAACTGGAATGCGCAGGGTTAAAATTTTACCTCACAACATAGCCTATGACGCTCCCGGGGTCCAAACGTGTGACTGTGCAAAATTTTGTGGCTGTAGTTGCGACGGTGTAGATGCCAATCCCGGATATACACACACACACACACACATTCAGCTTTATATATTAGATAGTATGTTATTTAGTTGGCAGCTACAAGCAGAAGATGGTGCTGTGGCAGATCTACTCACCGATGCGGCGACCCCCGACGGTCGTTGAGATCTGTCACGGTCACAGGCGTAGTGTACCCTATGATGGAAGAACAGCGTGTGAGGATGTTAATTGGACTGCTGACCGGTGAGGCCCTGTGTGAGACGAAGTCCTGGTCAGGGCCGGCTCCAGGTTTCTGTGGGCCCCGGGCGAAAAAGTCTCAGTGGGCCCCCTTTAGTACATATCACGGACTATAACATATATATATATATATATATATATAATATATATACAGTTAGGGCCAGAAATATTTGGACAGTGACACAAGTTTTGTTATTTTAGCTGTTTACAAAAACATGTTCAGAAAGAGAATTATATATATAATATGGGCTGAAAGTGCACACTCCCAGCTGCAATATGAGAGTTTCCACATCCAAATCGGAGAAAGGGTTTAGGAATCATAGCTCTGTAATGCATAGCCTCCTCTTTTTCAAGGGACCAAAAGTAATTGGACAATGGACTCTAAGGGCTGCAATTAACTCTGAAGGCGTCTCCCTCGTTAACCTGTAATCAATGAAGTAGTTAAAAGGTCAGGGGTGGATTCCAGGTGTGTGGTTTTGCATTTGGAAGCTGTTGCTGTGACCAGACAACATGCGGTCAAAGGAACTCTCAATTGAGGTGAAGCAGAACATCCTGAGGCTGAAAAAAAAGAAAAAATCCATCAGAGAGATAGCAGACATGCTTGGAGTAGCAAAATCAACAGTTGGGTACATTCTGAGAAAAAAGGAATTGACTGGTGTGCTTGGGAACTCAAAAAGGCCTGGGCGTCCACAGATGACAACAGTGGTGGATGATCGCCGCATACTTTATTTGGTGAAGAAGAACCCGTTCACAACATCAACTGAAGTCCAGAACACTCTCAGTGAAGTAGGTGTATCTGTCTCTAAGTCAACAGTAAAGAGAAGACTCCATGACAGTAAATACAAAGGGTTCACATCTAGATGCAAACCATTCATCAATTCCAAAAATAGACAGGCCAGAGTTAAATTTGCTGAAAAACACCTCAAGAAGCCAGCTCAGTTCTGGAAAAGTATTCTATGGACAGATGAGACAAAGATCAACCTGTACCAGAATGATGGGAAGAAAAAAGTTTGGAGAAGAAAGGGAACGGCACATGATCCAAGGCACACCACATCCTCTGTAAAACATGGTGGAGGCAACGTGATGGCATGGGCATGCATGGCTTTCAATGGCACTGGGTCACTTGTGTTTATTGATGACATAACAGCAGACAAGAGTAGCCGGATGATTTCTGAAGTGTAGCGGGATATACTTTCAGCCCAGATTCAGCCAAATGCTGCAAAGTTGATTGGACGGCGCTTCATAGTACAGATGGACAATGACCCCAAGCATACAGCCAAAGCTACCCAGGAGTTCATGAGTGCAAAAAAGTGGAACATTCTGCAATGGCCAAGTCAATCACCAGATCTTAACCCAATTGAGCATGCATTTCACTTGCTCAAATCCAGACGTAAGACGAAAAGACCCACAAACAAGCAAGACCTGAAGGCTGCGGCTGTAAAGGCGTGTCAAAGCATTAAGAAGGAGGAAACCCAGCGTTTGGTGATGTCCATGGGTTCCAGACTTAAGGCAGTGATTGCCTCCAAAGGATTCGCAACAAAATATTGAAAATAAAAATATTTTGTTTGGGTTATGTTTATTTGTCCAATTACTTTTGACCTCCTAAAATGTGGAGTGTTTGTAAAGAAATGTGTACAATTCCTACATTTTCTATCAGATATTTTTGTTCAACCCTTCAAATTAAACGTTACAATCTGAACTTGAATTCTGTTGTAGAGGTTTCATTTCAAATCCAATGTGGTGGCATGCAGAGCCCAACTCGCAAAAATTGTGTCACTGTCCAAATATTTCTGGCCCTAACTGTATTTATATTGAGGCACACTTACCGCAAGCCCATAGACAATGAATGGGGCTTGCCGCAAATGGGAAGGAAGTGCAGCCGCTAGGTGGAAAATGCGGCAGATGCGGGGTTTTTTACCGCAACTGCCGCATTTTTCAAAAAACGCCTATGTGAAATCAGCCTTACAGGAACAGTGACTGCTAAAACCAGCAAGAGCTGTTTCTGACAGTGAGCATATTACACGTTGTTAGGAGCGGGCTAAGGTGCGTTTGCGTTCCCTTGCGCTTTTTAAAAGTCCCCTGCAAACGCAACATGTTGCATTTTTGTGCGTCTGAGGATTCTTGATATATACGCAAGCATCCTGAAGCGCACAAATAATGCAAGCAGCTCAATGGAGCCGCAATGCAATATGGGTGGCACCGCAGCCAAGCAGAGTGTCTGGCCATCCGGATATCTCTTTCTCCTCACCTTTCTTCTCGCTGCTCTGGTCTCCTCCGGTCGCTCTGCACATATCAGCACAGTGATGACAACATTGTTCCCCTCCATGCTGAGCTGCAGAATGCAGACAGCGGCAGAAGAGACTCTGGAGAAGAATGCTGCTGGCAAAGGCGGCTGGGACTATAGGAGCGGGAGCAGAATCCGCAGGGGGCTACCACTGGTACACATGCCTCGTATGCACGCGGCTCCGCTCCATACACCTCGTACGCACGCAGCTACGCTCCACACACCTCATACAGGTACAGCTCCGCTCCGTACACCTCGTACACATGCAGTTCCGTTCCGTACACCTCGTACACATGCAGTTCCGCTCCGGACACCTTGTAAGCATTCAGTTCTGCTCTGTACACCTCGTACACACACGGCTCTGCTCCGTACACCTCGTACACTCTGAGCTTCGCTCCGTTATCCTTGCACACTCTCAGCTTCGCTCTGTATGCTTCGTACACACGACTTCACTTCGTATACCTCGTACACACTCGGCTCCGCTCCGTACACCTCACACACTCAGCTCCGCTCCATACACCTCGTACACACACGGCTACGCTCCGTACACCTAGTACCCACATGGCTCCGCTCCATACACCTAGTACACACTCACCTCTGCTACATTCACACTGTAAATCCCTCCTGACCCCACACATAAACTTCACCTAATTGAGCATCATGGACATGGTGGCCAGCACAGCAGAATCCTGCATACACAGAGGAGCTGATCATGTGAGCCCTGACTCCTCCCCTCCATGTGACATCATCACAGGTCCTGTCAGCACTCAGCACAGAATGTGCAGCTCTGTCGGCTCCCACAGAGGGCGATCTCCGGAGCTGCAGGAGGCTGCACACGACCTCCATACAAATGAGCCCCCCAGCTGCCCCCTGGATATGGCCCTGGCTATGGGGGCAGTGCTCAGGGGCCCCTGAGACTAGGGTCACACTTGTATTGTGACCCAGTCAGGTCCTATCAGCACTCAGCACAGAATGTGCAGCTCTGTCGGCTCCCACAGAGGGAGACCTCCGGAGCTGCAGGAGGCTGCACATGACCTCCATACAAATGAGCCCCCCAGCTGCCCCTGGATATGGCCCTGGCTGTGGGGGCAGTGCTCAGGGGCCCCTGAGGCTAGGGTCACACTTGTGTTGTGATCCTAGCCTGACACAAGTATTTTCGGCTGCAGCGCATAGCGTTTAATGCTATGCGCTGGAGCCCATAGAAACCTGATGTTTACATTGCCAACCACTGGGGAAGATGCAGAAGAGTTAGAGGAAGTAGAGCTACCAGCTTTCCATCGTAAAAATATGTCCCAGTGTTTCCATGAAGTGAAAGACAAGCGAGCAGGGGGACAAGAAGTCACCACAACTGGGCAGAGACACAGGACAGTGACTAGAGATGAGCGATGTTCGATTCGAAATGTTCGCCAATCTCAAATTCGACCTGTTTTGGGTGGTGTTCGAGTCATTCGTCAAATTAGAACAATTAGCTTCAAATTCGGCAGTTCGAGGTTATGTTCGATAACGCTTTGGTCACCAAAAGCATACCTGGCTTTTCCCATTAATACTGATCTTCAATCTTAATATCCATTTTCAGTGCATAGTGTGCGGGGTAGGTGGAGGGGGAAGGTTAGATCAGTGCTGCTGAAGTGATGGAGCTCTTTTTTTTTTTCTCCAGACCGCATGTAGAGTGGGGCAGTGCAGGCTTTGAGCCAATCACAGTGAAACACAGTAAAGGGCATGTTTTGCACAAGCAAGGTCCGGCATCATTGGCTGTGTATGTCACATGTCCTTGCCCTATAAGACCCGGACATTTTCTTCATCGCCACCATTTGCTCATTGCTGTAGCTGTGTGTCAGACGGCACCTCTGCTACTGTGAGTGCCATACAGTCAAAACTCAGAATTCTACTATCCCATTCAGCTACAGAGCTAATACATAGTTAGATAGATAGGTTTAGGGACTAGGGGCTGGGGGGAGGGTGCGAATGTTAGCAGAATCAGCTCTTGTAAGAGCTGCATCATAGGAGTAGGGAGTAGGGACTAGGGACTAGGTCTGTAACAGCCCTTTTTCAGATCTACTCCATAGAAGCAGGGACTAGTTTTAATTACAGCCCTTTGGGCTAGGTTAGAGCAGTCCCTATTAGTTTTTGCCAGTAGGTGTGTTCCAGAGTGCTGTACAAGTCTTTTTCACAGCATCTGGCCACATCTAGCTCTGGGAGTCCTTTAGGGCAGGTAGTGTAGCACTGCTGTTAAAAAAGCTACACCACCTTTCTTAAGTAGGCATTTTTTTGCTGCTGCTAGTCTCAGCAATTTGTTCGGACTAGTAGCAGTGTGATTTACACAGTAGTGTAGCCCGCTTGTGAAAAGCTACACCGCCAGTGTACTTCCTTAATCATTTTTAACTGTACCTTGGCCACATCTGACTTGTGGTCAAGTCACAGCGTGACTAAAACTATTAGTGTAGGCCACTTGTTTCTAAATATTTCTTTATTAAGGAATTTTAAGACAAGGGATACAAAAATAAAAAGGGGAAACATACTTAAGAACAAACATATAAATAACATAAATATCGGGGTATATACAGTAGCAGAACATTTGTTGTAGTACAGAGAAAAGACAAGTTGTCCTTTATCCAAAATATGAATTTTCAGGAAAAAAAAAATTGTAATAAATCTGAGCATTATTTATGCATAAATAAAAGCATATACTAAATTGTGTTGTAGGATATTACATCATCGAATATAAAGTAATAAATACGTCAATTGACCCTGTTCAACAGATTTGTAGAGTAGATTGTGATCCAGTTTTCCCACTTAACTAAGAATTTTCCAAAAGAATTATTCCTAATAGCATGATTATGCTCAAAGATGCTATGGAGAGAAATTCGTTCAATCAATCTTTTACAGTGGGTGGTTCACTCTTTTTCCACCTAGCGTCTATTAAGATCTTAGTGGTAAGAAGGATGTGAGAAACCAAGAATCTTAGGGACTTGGGGAGGTCTTCTATGCCTATAGAGAGTAAGGCTAATTGTGGGAATATAATTATTTTGAGACCTGTAACTTTAAAAATAAGTATCTTTATATCTGACCAAAAATTCACTAATTTTGGGCAACCGCAAAAAATGTGGGAAATCATCCCGGTTTTCTGGCAATCTCTCCAACATAAAGATGACAAAAGGGGGTTAATTAGATTGAACTTAACTGGGGTCCAATACCACCTTGATAATATTTTATAGTAAGATTCGTGTAATGTGGCGCATTCAGTATGAGAGTAAGATATATCAATGGTCTTAGACATTTTTGGAAGATCAATTTTTATTGCTAATTCTGTCTCCAAAGCTGAAAAGTAAGAGAGATTGGAGAGTTCAGTTTCGTCATTAAATATTTTGTATAGGGTGTTTGTTTTCCATTTAAGAATTTTAGTTGGGTTGTCTAGTAAATCAACAATAGGCTGTGGAAAAACTAGTTTAGGATTGTTTTTTATAAAAAACTCCGTAATTAGTCGCCAATTAGTCCTCTTATGTCTTGTGAGTAAAAATTTATTTTGCAGATGGAGGAATGTAGTTAAAGAATCTCCATTAAGTAAGTCATTTACATATAAAATACCCCTATCAATCCAATTTTAGGTCAGTTTTTGGAATAAGTATTTCCAACACCCCTATAGGAATTTTTTCTAGTTTGGTGAGATTAAATCACCTAGAGGCATTTAATAGATTCCTCCATACCAAAATAGTGGTTTTTAGAGTAGAAAAATTGGGGGGGGGGGGGAAGGATTTAGTAGGGTCTATTAAATGAGAGATAAGCATGGCGGCTAAGTTACTATTTTTAGATAATGATTTTTCAAGCGATACCCAGGATTTATCACATGCCTCATAGAGCCAACTTTGAGAAAGTAATAATGGAGGCCTGGTAATAATTGTAGAGGTTAGGTGGGCCCAAACCACCCATTTTCTTCCTTTTTTTAAAGAAGATCTCACCACTCTCGGTTTTTTGTTCTTCCATATGAAGGATCTAAGTTGGGTTTGAAATTTGCTGAACCATATTTTAGGGATGAATAATGGCATGGCTCTAATTAAGTATACAAATTTTGGAAGCATAATCATTTTAAAGGCTTCAGTTCTATTTAGCCAAGACAACTCAAGTTTGGAAAGATACAGAAATTCTGAGTGAAAAGATTTTAGTAGGTTACTGTATATAGTCGTGTATAAGCCGAGTTTTTCAGCCCAAAATTTGGGCTGAAAAGTCTCCCCCTTGGCTTATACATGGGTCAATACGGTAGTCGGGGCCGCTCATTATATATGCACTGCTTCCCCCTGTAAATCAGCGGCAGGGGGAAGCAGTGCATATATGCCCCCAAATGCTGGCACTCTCCCCCCTTGTAAGGGCCCCCCCCCGCTGCGTATCTTACCATCCCTGTCTTCTGCACAGCGCCGCTCCTCGGTGCTCCGTTCTTCATGCTCCCGTCCTGCTACATCCGGGATCTCTGGCCGTCGCAGGCATATGACGTCATCGCGCGACGGCCGGGGATCCCGGATGCAGCGAGGACGGAGCATGGAGAACGGAGCACCGAGGAGCGGCGCTGAGCAGAAGACCGGGATGGTAAGATAAGCAGCGGGGGGGGGGGGCCCTTACAAGGGGGGCGAGTGCCAGCATTTGGGGGCTGCTATATACCCCCTGGGGGCTGCTGTATACTACCACTGGGGCTGTATATACCACTGGGGCTGCTGTATACTACCACTGGGGCTGCTGTATACACCTCGGGGCTGCTGTATACTACCACTGGGTCTGCTGTATATACCTCTGGGGTTGCTGTATACTAACTACTGGGGCTGCTGCTGTATATACCACTGGGGCTGCTGTATATATCTCTGGGGCTGCTGTATACCACACTGCTGGGGGCTGTATACCTGTGCTGGGGTCCACCCTCGGCTTATACACGAGTCAATAGGTTTTCCCAGGTTTTGGGGCAAAAATAGGGGGGTCGGCTTATACACGGGTCGGCTTATACACGAGTATATACGGTAGTTAAGTTTTCATGAACTGAGGAGAGG
Source organism: Allobates femoralis (assembly GCA_033576535.1). Taxonomy (NCBI): domain Eukaryota; kingdom Metazoa; phylum Chordata; class Amphibia; order Anura; family Aromobatidae; genus Allobates; species Allobates femoralis. Next base: position 324,713,722 of record JARQOC010000006.1, read on the forward strand.
GCAGATTTAACTATAGAGATACCCAAGTAAGCAATTGACTTTTCTTGCCAAGTATAACTAAATTCCTCTTTCAAATATATAAGGAGAGTCTCATCAATGTTGAATTGTAAAATGTGGGATTTTAGTTTGTTAATTTTATAAAGTGATACATGTGAAAAGTCTTCAATATTTGAAATAAAGATGTCTCATATATTTTAATGGATTAGAGATGGTTACAAGGATGTCTTCTACAAATAAGCCAATTTTATATTGATGATCTCATACAATGCCTTTCATGTTGATGTTTTCTCTAATTTTTTCTGCAAATGGCTCAATGAAAAAAGCGAATAAAATGGGGGATAAAGGATATCCTTGTCTGGTGCCATTTGACAGATTACATTTTTGGGGTAAAAAGTTGTTGGAGTAGACTCTTGCTGATGGATTATTGTACATGGCCTTGATAGAGTTCAAAATATTACCACTAAATCCAAATTTCTCTAAGGTGTGGAAAAGAAAAGACCAATGAACTCTATCAAAAGCCATTTCGGCATCTAAAGCTAGGAAAACAGCAGGGGATTTTGAGTTTTCAGTTATAATGGCCAGGTCTAGAGCTCTTCTCGTAGCATCTATTGTTGATCGTCCTGGTATGAAGCCATTTTGGTTGACATGTAATAACTTACCAATGTGTTTTTGAATTCTATTAGCATCTAACCTAGCCAAGATTTTAGTGTCACAATTCAAAAGAGATTTGGCCTATAGTTTTTAGCATCAGAGAGATCTCCTTTCTCTTTAGGCAAAACCGTTATTATAGCTTCCAGCATATCTTGGGGAAGGGTACCTTGATTTGCATAATGATTAGCTAATCTAGTGAGGTAAGGCGTTAATACATCTTTACATTTTTTATATAGTTCATTTTGAAAGCCATCTGGGCCTGGTGATTTCTCATTTTTTAAATTTTTTATAGCAGTAGAAATTTCAAAGGAAATATATGGGAGGTTAATATCTTTCAGATCCAATTCATTTAGTCTTGATAAAAGGAGGTCTTTTAAATAGTCTTTAATATCTTGATCAGAGGGTTTGGGGGAATTTGGGTCATCCTTTAGATTGTATAAAGTTGAATAATAAGAGGCAAAAATATTGGCAATATCGCTTGGATGTTTGTGGGTATTTCCTAGGGGATCTTGAATTTCTTTGATCCGAGCTTTCAATTTGTGGTGTCTAATTTTCGCCGCCAGAAGTTTTGCGGGCCTATTGTCTGAATAATAGTATTTGGATTTAAGAGTTTGGGATATTTTGTCATATTCAGATGTTAGTAGGGATTTCAGATCCAGCCTCAATTTCAAGATTTTAACAGCCAAATTGTTTGAGGGGTTAGAGATTTGCAATCTTTCCAAGTTTTGAATTTGCTTGACCAAGTTCTGAGTTTTTTCTTTGTTCATTTTCTTGTGTCTAGAATTAAGCTGCATCCTTTTCCCTCGAAGAACGGCCTTAAATGCAGACCATAAAGTAAAGATCGAGATATCCTATATGTCGTTTTCTATAAAATAGTTTTTAATGGTTGTTTCAATTTCCTTAGTGTATAGGGGGTGATTATATAAAAAACTATTGTTTCTCCAAAGCCTATCAGAGGTAACATTAGGGCCTAGAGAGATTTCAAAAAGTATTGGGGAGTGGTCAGACCACGTTCTAGTGCCTATATCTATTTTTTTAAATTTAGGGAGCGAAAAAATATTAGTAAGAACAATGTCGATCCTGGCATATGATTGATGTTGACTAGAAAAATGAGTAAATTCTATGGAAGAGGAGTCCAGACATCGGAAAACATCATAAGGGTCTTGTTTTGTTAGCCATGGATCTAAAGATTGAAAGTTTTGTCTTGACTTAGTTGAGGAGTCCATGAGTCCGTTGGGGACGATGTTAAAATCTCCAAACATGACTAGTTCTCCTTTCTGGTGTTCGCCAATGATTCTCATTAGTTTATTTAGAAAAGTGATTTGACCTTTATTAGGGGCATACAAATTTACTAAGGTGAATAAGGTGTCATTTAATTTACAAATGAGAATTAAATCTATGTTTTTATCTATGTTTTTTTCTGGTTTTGTTTTAATTGAGGCCATATTTCAAAATATTCACAATAAGTTTTACACAGCTTAGGTATCTTTTGTCGTCTGAAGTTAAAGTATTAATCTCCTATGTAAATATGAGTAAATAGGTAGAATCTGAGTATTATGAAATAGTTTCTCCGTTACAAAGATTAGCCAAATGGAAGAGAAAAACCAATAATAGATTGTTAGGAAGTTATTAAAGATGAATCTTAGGAATAAAAAGCAGATAAGTTAGAAAAGAAAGAAAACCAGGATTTCCAGCAAAAAATTGCAATATATCTGCTTAAAATTATCTTTAAAATGTTAAAAAAACTATTTATTTGGAGTTAGTCTATAGTTAACATTGATTTTCGTCTTATTTGTGTAGGCCACTTGTAATACAATCTACTACACCACCAGTGTACTTCCTACTGATTTTTGACTGCACCTTGGCCACATATGACTTGTGGTCAAGTCGCAGCGTGACAAAAACTATTAGGGTACCTTTACACACCACAACCGTGGCGAGGAATCTGTCTGGCGATCTGTCACCCTGGCACCATCGCTGTCAAATTGCCTCCCAGTTGCGGCGTGTAATTTGGACATTTGACGGCGATAAATAGCTGTCGCCTGGTTCCAATTACAGAGCACTGCTCCAAAATCAGAGGCAATCATGAAGGCGAGATTCCTGGCTTTTGCCGTGTGAATGGGCAATAGTGATGGAATCTGCGTCGCCTATTGATTTCCTGTAGGCGTGCCACAGCGTGCTGAAGTCTGCGCCCCGTCTGAAATGATTGGTGTGGGCTACTGTGTTGCCATTGGCTGTCACTTGACACTGCGCCATATTTGAAGAGCTGTCCATTCACCACCACACAATGGCAATGGCGTCATGTATTAGCCAGCCTTCCAGCGCAAGCTGCCCAATCATAACGCTATTGCGTTATCTAATTAGCGTGTTTGGGGCACAGTGTACACCAGTCTGCAAAGCCTATGTTCTCGCTGCGCTGAACATGTACGTCAACATTCCTTTGGGGATTGCGGCGTGTGAAGCGGCGAGGGTAGTCTACCGGATGTTTCCTGCTGTTGCGATTTCGGGGGCGACAAATCGCCTTAGGTTGAGGGCGAAATTGCAGCGTGTAAAAGCGCCATCGGCGATCTGAGGCGTTCATGAAAAATGTGCACGTTAGATCGCCTCCTATCACCACCAAAAATTGCAGCATGTAAAAGTACCCTTACTGTAGACCACTTTTAATACAATCTACTACTAGACCGTCAGTGTACTTCCTACTAATTTTTAACTGCACCTTGGCCACATCTGACTTGTGGTCAAGTCGCAGCGTGATGAAAACTATTAGTGTAGGCCACTTGTAATACAATCTACTACACCGCCAGTGTACTTCCTACTAATTTTTAACTGCACCTTGGCCACATATGACTTGTGGTAATGTCACAGCGTAACAAAAACTATTAGGGTACCTTTACACACTGCAACCGTGGCGAGGAATCTGTCCGGCGATCTGTCACCCTGGCACCATCGCCGTCAAATTGCCTCCCAGTTGTGGCGTGTAATTTGGACATTTGACGGCGATAAATAGCTGTCGCCTGGTTCCAATTACAGAGCACTGCTTCAAAATCAGAGGCAATCATGAAGGCGAGATTCCTGGCTTTTGCCGTGTGAATGGGCAATAGTGATGGAATCTGCGTCGCCTATTGATTTCCTGTAGGCGTGCCACAGCGTGCTGAAGTCTGCGCCCCGTCTGAAATGATTGGTGTGGGCTACTGTGTTGCCATTGGCTGTCACTTGACACTGCGCCATATTTGAAGAGCTGTCCATTCACCACCACACAATGGCAATGGCGTCATGTATTAGCCAGCCTTCCAGCGCAAGCTGCCCAATCATAACGCTATTGCGTTGTCTAATCAGCGTGTTTGGGGCGCAGTGTACACCAGTCTGCAATGCCTATGTTCTCGCTGCGCTGAACATGTACGTCCACATTCCTTTGGGGATTGCGGCGTGTGAAGCGACGAGGGTAGTCTACCGGATGTTTCCTGCTGTTGGTGTGGCGATTTCGGGGGCGACAAATTGCCTTAGGTTGAGGGCGAAATTGCAGCGTGTAAAAGCGCCATCGGCGATCTGAGGCGTTCATGAAAAATGTGCACGTTAGATCGCCTCCTATCACCACCAAAAATTGCAGCGTGTAAAAGTACCCTTAGTGTAGACCACTTTTAATACAATCTACTACTAGACCGTCAGTGTACTTCCTACTAATTTTTAACTGCACCTTGGCCACATCTGACTTGTGGTCAAGTCGCAGCGTGACGAAAACTATTAGGGTACCTTTACACACCGCGACGGCAGGCTGGATACATCCCGCTACTTCACGTGCACGAGCACGCTCAAACGGTTACAAACGGTCAACGCACCCTCTTTACACGCCGCCACAAGGTGCGCTACGCCACGCTACATCTATAGCTAGCTACATCGCGCGGGTGTCTCAAGTAGCCAGCTGTAGCTCATTTACACACCGCTATAACCAGCTACTATGGGCGGACCTGGTGCAGCAGGGCCAGCACATAGGCGTGCCACAATTGTGGATTACGAGCCGTGCGTACGCTGATAGGACGAAGCAATAACATCCTGATTGGGCAGGCAACGCAGGAGGCTGAGTAATACAGCACGCTCGAGCGATTGTGTAGTGTGACTCGTCAGCTCCTTAAATATGCCTCCCTATGCAGCGACTACCAATCGTCATGCAGCAGCTTCCACCAATGATCGCACATGGGGCGCGGTAACACGGAGCCAGGGTCACGCCTTAGCTACATTGCAGCTACATCGCAGGCTGTCCCGAGTTCCCTTCCGTTGCCTCTTTACACGCCGATACAGCTCGCTACCATCGGCGTTGTAGCCATCAGTTTTCGAGCAGAGCTAGGAAACAGATGTATCTGTTGCCGGCTGTAGCGTCACGTCTTCAGACGCCGCTACGACGGGCTACATTGGCGCTACAAGCTACATTTGTAGCCTGTAGCGGGATGTATCCAGCCTGCCGTCGCGGCGTGTAAAGGGCCCTTTAGTGTAGGCCACTTGTAATACAATCTACTACACCACCAGTGTACTTCCTACTAATTTTTAACTGCACCTTGGCCACATCTGACTTGTGGTAATGTCACAGCGTAACAAAAACTATTATGGTACCTTTACACGCCGCGACGGCAGGCTGGATACATCCCGCTACAGGCTACAAATGTAGCTTGTAGCGCCAATGTAGCCCGTCGTAGCGGCGTCTGAAGACGTGACGCTACAGCCGGCAACAGATACATCTGTTTCCTAGCTCTGCTCGAAAACTGATGGCTACAACGCCGATGGTAGCGAGCTGTATCGGCGTGTAAAGAAGCAACGGAAGGAAACTCTGGACACCCTGCGATGTAGCTGCAATGTAGCTAAGGCGTGACCCTGGCTCCGTGTTACCGCGCCCCATGTGCGATCATTGGTGGAAGCTGCTGCATGACGATTGGTAGTCGCTGCATAGGGAGGCATATTTAAGGAGCTGACGAGTCACACTACACAATCGCTCGAGCGTGCTGTATTACTCAGCCTCCTGCGTTGCCTGCCCAATCAGGATGTTATTGCTTCGTCCTATCAGCGTACGGACGTCTCGTAATCCACGATTGGAGCACGCCTATGTGCTGTCCCTGCTGCACCAGGTCCTCCCATAGTAGCTGGTTGTAGCGGTGTGTAAATGAGCTACAGCTGGCTACTTGAGACACCCGGCGATGTAGCTAGCTATAGATGTAGCGTGGCATAGCGCATCTTGTGGCGGCGTGTAAAGGTGATGCGTTGAGCATTTGTAGCCGTTTGAGCGTGCTCGTGCACGTGAAGTAGCGGGATGTATCCAGCCTGCCGTCGCGGCGTGTAAAGGTACCTTTAGTGTACGCCACTTTTAATACAATCTACTACTAGACCGCCAGTGTACTTCCTACTAATTTTTAACTGCACCTTGCCCAGGTCTCACTTTAGGCCTAATAGCAGTGTTGGTTCAGTCACCTCCGCTTGATTGACATTCACCTTTTTTTTGTAAAACAACTGTACTGCTGCCATTTTTTTCACATACAAAATGAGTGGCAAAAGGCCTGCTGCTGGTGAAAATGGGAGTAGGCGTGGTGGAAAGGGAAAAAAAGCTAGTGTCCGTGGGGTAGATGCTAAATCTACATTTACATCTGCTGAAGATAGACAATCTTCCAGCCAAAGTAAGATGTCTATTTCTTTACGTGGCAAAATCGGATATGATTCCTTTCTTACGGACACGACCATCGATATCACTTGTAAGTGAGGCACAAAAACAGCAGGTGCTTGAATGGATCTCAAGTGCTCCATCAGGTGGCCTCTCCTCCACCTCAACTTCTACATCACGAACCCTCCAGTCATCTGAGGGTGCAGACCAATCACTCCAAGCTCCCAAGTGTCCAGCCGCCCTACTCAGTCTGGGGTAACAGACATGTTTGAGTCTGCAGAGCTGTTCAGTCACACAATAGCCTGGAATCAGAAGTCTGCTCCAAAGCTGCAGTGAGTCCAGCCGAGTTAATGATCTGCCCTGATGCCCAGAAGCTTTGTGAGTCAGACCCAGGCTCAGATGAAGAAGCTTCTGACCTTTATGCAGACCCTCATTCCCTAACCGTACATAGTGTTGGTGGACACCAAGAAGGATAATGCTGATGGGCATTGGTTAACTATGGTGAGAGCTGGAGAAGGGTCTGCTGTCCAAGTCTTGCTGTCCCCACGAGTTGTGCGTCCATCCTCTGTAGGTAGAAGTTCCTCCACTGTTTCTGCATCTTCAACCTCGTCTCAGTCCTCCACCTCCGCCCAAAGCCTGTCTGGTAATGCCACCCACATTGTAACTGCACAGAAGGAATCCTGCACACCTCCCTACTATGCTAGCAGCAGGGCTCAAGGCCATCAGGCGGTCTTTACCTTGAAATGCCTAGGAAATGTGAGTCACACAGCTGAGGAGTTGTGTTCAGCTTTGGCGACCGAGTTTCAGCAAAGATTGTCTTCACTCAACCTGCAGCCAGGGAAGGCCGTGTGCGACAATGCTGCAAACCTGGGTGCGGCCCTTCGCTGAGGCAATATGACACACGTGCCTTGTATGGCTCATGTGTTGAATCTGGTTGTACAGCAATTTTTGAAACACTATCCCCGTCTAGATGGATTTCTTCAGAGGGCATGGTCACTGTGTGCTCACTTCCAGCGTTCGCATCCCGCAGCTCAAAGACTAGCTTTGCTCCAGGAGCCTTTCGGCCTGCCTGTTCACCGGCTGAAATGCGATGTGTCGACATGCTGGAAGTCTACTCTGCACATGTTGCAGCAACTGTGGCAGGACCTTCGAGCCCTGGTGCAATACGTTATGACGTATAGCCTGGGCCAACGAAATCCAGAGGTGGGGCAGATCACACTGCAGGAGTGGTCTCAGATCAAGGACCTATGCACCCTTCTGGACAGTTTTGAGATGATGACGAAGATGTTTAGTGCTGAAGATGTCATTATCAGCATGACTATTCCGGTCATCTACATGCTGGAGCACACTCTAAACAATATTCAGAGTCAGGTGGTGGGACAAGAGGAGGTAGAGGAAGTACAGGAGGAGTCCTATGCGGAAGGGATGAAAACATCTGCAAGATCCTCACAGTCGGCAGCACCAAGACGGCAGGCTTGGGAGGGTGGTCGAAAGGCATTCACGAGGGCGCATGTTAGCAACCAACCTCTTCAGGAAGGTGCAGGAGCCCAGGAAGAAATGGAGGATGAACTGGCGATGGGCATTGAAGAGTCAGCAGATGAGGGAAACCTTGATGACATTTCTGTTGTGAGAGGTTGGGGGAGAGGGCAGAGGAAGGAAGCATCATTCTGACCTCCCCACCACCAACACAACAAGGACTTGGTCCTCCTGGGTGCGCAAGACACATGAGCACCTTCTTGATGCACTACCTGAAACATGACCCTCTGATTGTGCGAATTAGGAGTTATGGAGACTACTGGGTTGCCCCACTATTAGATCCCCGCTACAATTTGCTGAAATAATTCCTGCCATACAAAGGGGCTCACGCATGCAGGACTATCAGTAGAAGCTGATACATAATCTCAGATTGGCTTTTTCACAAACCATCAGTGGTAGTAGTAGACAGAGTGAATCTCACAGTTCCAACTTGTCAACTGTGGGACTGTTGCGTCATCATCACTCACACCGTACCAGTAACACCGTATCTGGTGGTGGTACCAGCAATTTTGTGGCCTCATTTCAAGATTTTTTCAGACCATCATTTTCAAGGCCTGAAGACACGAGAAGTCTGACACTGTGGCCATGTTCACACTCAATTTGCGTTTTTTTTAGCAGGAAAAAAAACCACCTGCGTTTTTCTAAAAGTGCCAAAAAGTGTCCCTTGTGTGTGTGAAAGGATTTGACACTTTTTTGGACTTAGTCATTTTTTGCCCAAAAACGCAGGCAAAAACGCATGCGTTAACGCAGGGTGCATGAATGTGCCATTTAAAAACGCATGCGTTTCCCATAGGGCCCCATGTTATAGAAACGCATGCGTTTTTTTAAAATGGGGCCCTATGAGAAACGCATGCGTTAACGCAGGTGCCTATATGTGCCCTGTGTTAACGCATGCGTTTCCCATAGGGGCCCATGTTAAAAAAACGCATGGGTTTTTGGAAACAACCCCTGCGTTTTTTTCCAGCACCCAAAAAACGCTGCATGCAGCGTTTTTTGGACTGGGGGAAAAAAACTCAAGTGGAGGTGAAAAACGCAGCTACACTCAATTGCACCCTGCGTTAACGCAACTGCGTTTTTGAAAAACTGCAGAAAAACGCAGAGGGTGCCAAAAACGCAGGTGAGTGTGAACAAGGCAATAGTCAACGCCTGGAGCGGATGGTACACCACGAGTATCTCCAACTTAACACCGATGCAATGACTGGCGAACTGGAGCCTTGCTCATTTTGGGCTTCCAAACTGGAAAAGTGGCCTGAACTCGCCACTCACGCCTTGGAGATCTTGTCGTGCCCCGCAGCCAGCGTTCTCTGAGAACTTGTCTTCAGTGCTGCTGGTGGTGTACTGACAGAAAGGCGCATGTCTCTGTCCACCCAAAATGTGCACAGAGTAACATTCATAAAGATGAACAAGGCATGGATCCGCAAGGACTTTTCTACCCTTGTGTCATCCTGGGGAGACTAAAGCCTTGTGGATTTTTGCCCTAAAAGTAACCATTTAAAGTTTGCAACTGTGGTGCAATTGATGCCACTTAAGTGGTGTCTGTGCCCAAATTTTTTTAAAAAAGGGAGACTATTCTTGTAGTCCCCTAAATATGCCACAATACTCATCGTCTGAACGTGATCTTAGGCTGGGGTCACACTTGGCGTGAGTTTTTTTAGCGCCTTAAAAAAACGCATGCGTTTTTTTTTCATTTCAGCATGCGTTTTTTTAAGGTGTCTGATGGCACCCTGCGTTTTTGCATGCGTTTTTAAAACAGCACCCAAAAATAGTGCATGCACTATTTTTTGGTGCTGTTTTAAAAACGCATGCGTTTTTTTGAACACGCATGCGTTTTTTTAACATGGGCCCCTATGGAAAACGCATGCGTTTTTTATAGAACGCATGCGTTTTTGGATGGTACTGATGTACCATGCGTTTTTGCATGCATTTTTAAAACAGCACCCAAAAATAGTGCATGCACTATTTTTTGCTGCTGTTTTAAAAGCGCATGTGTTTTTTTGAACACGCATGCGTTTTTTTAACATGGGCCCCTATGGAAAACGCATGCATTTTTGGATGGTACTAATATACCATGCGTTTTTGCAAGCGTGTTTGATGTCAGCTAATCACATAATAGCAAAAACGCACACAAAAACGCATGGTACTGTCACACATGCGTTTTTGCTATTAAGACATGCGTTTTTGCTATTAGGGCATGCGTTTTTTAACATGTGGGCCTATGGGTGCGTTTTTACATGTTTTTTTTTTAAATGCAGGTCTCCAAAAACTCATGAAAAAAACGCAAGTGTGACCCCAGCCTTACACATACTGAAGTAAAAATCAAGTAATACTCATCGTCTGAACGTGGCCTTAGGCTGTGGTCACAGTACCATTTTTCACATGCATTTTTGGAGACGTGCGTTTTCAAAAACGCATGTAAAAAACGCACCCATAGGCCCCCATGTTAAAAAACGCATGCCCAAATAGCCAAAAAGCATGTGTGACTGTCCCATGCGTTTTTGGAGCATATCAAAAAACGCATGCGTTTTTGTAGAAAACGCATGCGTTTTTATAACATGGGTTCCTATGGAAAACGCATGCAAAAACGCATGTACAGTTAGTACCTTTTAGTGCCATTCAAAAACGCATGCGTTTTCCATAGGAACCCATGTTATAAAAACGCATGCGTTTTCTACAAAAACGCATGCGTTTTTCAAAACGCTCAAAAAAATACTACAAGCACTATTTTTAGGTGCAGATTCAAAAACGCACCCAAAAAGGCAGGGAGCCATCACACACCTTACAAAACTCATGCTGACATGAAAAAAAGCATGAGTTTTGTTAAATCACTTAAAAAAACGCATGGCAACTGTGACCACAGCCTTACAGATACAGACGTAAAAATTAAGCAATATTCATCGTCTGCACGAGGCCTTACAGAAAATGAAGTAAAAATCAAGCAATACTCATCGTCTGCATGATGCCTTACAAATACTGGAGTAAAATCAGATTTTCGAAGGGCATGACATGCCTATATCTGTGTCTCCTCCTCGTTTTACTCGTCCATCTGTTTTCTTTTCGCGTTTTTATATGTACTTGCCACTTTTCCATTTGTTTGTTGTATCTTCTGAGAAGTTTGTTACCTTTTGGACACCTTAGAAGTTTGTTTTCTATGTGTTTTCTATGTGTCAGTATGTGTTTTTTTTTCCTGCCATTGTTTTCAATAATATTCGACGGTGTTTGGCGAACATTCGACGAACATTCGACAAACAAACCCCCAATTCGACAAACTGAATTCAAACACTAGGGTGGTGGATCATCTCTAATATTCAGTGACAGGTTCCCTTTGACTTTATCCGGTCTACTAGGCACAAACAGGTCTCTGACGTATCTCTCTGTTTTTTCTATAGTACTCCACAAAAGTAATGGTGGTCCCACCTGTGTGTGGCAGGGCATGACTTTTATGGGGACGCTTGCACAAGCTTTGACTTCATGTGGACTTCTAGGCCTAAACAAGTCTCTGACCTACCTCTCTGTTTTTTCTATAGTACTCCACAAAAGTAATGGTGGTCCCACCTGTGTGTGGCAGGGCATGACTTTTATGGGGATGCTTGCACAAGCTTTGACTTCATGTGGCCTTCTAGGCCTAAACAGGTCTCTGACCTACCTCTCTGTTTTTTCTATAATACTCCACAAAAGTAATGGTGGTCCCACCTGTGTGTGGCAGAGCATGACTTTTATGGGAACGCTTGCACAAGCTTTGACTTCATGTGGCCTTCTAGGCCTAAACAGGTCTCTGACCTACCTCTCTGTTTTTTCTATAGTACTCCACAAAGGTAATGGTGGTCCCACCTGTGTGTGACAGGGCATAACTTTGATGGGAGGGCTTGCATGAGCTTTGAGGGGATCCGGCCCACTAGGCCTATTCAGGTCACTGACCTACCTCTGTAGTTTTTACTGTAATACTCCACAAAACGTTTAGAAAAGCCAGAGAACCCATAAGGTGGAATAGCTACATGACAATCGGGAGGGAAGGGGGTTAAAGGGTTAATAGGTGCCTTAGGTTGCAATAAGAAAAATGTGAAATGAGGTGATTGGTTGGGGAGTGATCTTGGAATAAGGAAGGGGGGGAGCAATATAAAGAATATAGGGGGAGGTAAGGAGAAGCTTTGTCCTCTTGCAGCTTCTTTGGACAACAGTTTACAACTCACACAGATGAGGATCTGGCTTCCATGGAAGGGATTTTCTGTGCAGCTATGACGGTGCATGGGGCACTGGCAGTGCAGACTCCTGTACAGGCTTACTGTGAACTCCCATTGGTACCAGCTCTCTCCGCTCTTACAGCACGTGGTCCCGACCTCCCGAACTATTCTCTGCCTATGCTGGGGGGTGAGGAGAGCATTATTTAGGAGCCCCGATGGGGACCCTCTGCTTGGAGTGGGCACCTGGAGGCCTCTGTGGTCTACTCCGGCTGCTGGCAGGAATCCTCGACTAGATCCATGGCCTACTTCCGGTCCGTGGCCTGGGGAGTTGCAGACATAGAACGGCGGCGGCTTCTGGCTGGGCTTGAGCAGGAAGCATGCTGGGTGGTCGGCAAGGATGGATGTTACCCCCCTCAGCCGGCGGATGGGCACGAGTGGCCTTCTGGAAAGGAAGGGCCAACTACAGCGGGCACAGTGTGGAGGGAGCCCCGGATGCCAGCGACACAGCGGAAGATTCTGGAGCGATCGAGTCTGGCGGGAGCGGTGTCCTCTGAGTGGTGTGGAGGATGAACCCAGCGGCTGGTTCCCTTTGGTTAAGGGGCAGCAAGTGGCAGCAGCGGTTTCCCCTCTTCCCCAGTTGGTAGGGGGGGACAAACCCAGCAGGATATCCCCTCCTTTGAGGAAGTAGTTGCGGTGCGCCATGGGTGGTCCCGGGCTGAACCCGGCATTCAAAGGATCAAGAGCAGCCCTCGTGCAGTCGGCAGGGTGTGCTTGGGACTGGTCAGCCCATTGTGGGCAATGGCCTGAAAAGGCTGCGGATTTCGGCACAGCCTGGGGGGTCCATAGGTCCCCTGTGCTTTCTTCCTACTGATGACCAGATGGGAGAGGACTGCGTTGCAGCTGCTCGGAGGAGGTCTCTGAGGCAGCTGGGTGAGTTAACAGATTTTCATTACAATTCATGCTGATTGAGAGGTTGGTGGCAGGATGTAGGATGTTGGTGTGGGTGCATAATATGATGGCAGTTCTGAAGGTTGGGAGTTACGTTCCCAGGTGGGGGGCATGGGTTGTCCCAGTGGAAGTGGGGTCAGGAGTTCTAAACAGCACAGTGGGGGCTGCAGGTTGGTAGCAATGTTCTGATGGTAATGGTGCTGTTGGGGGCAGCAGTGACGGGAAGGGGGATTTAGGAGAATAACAAGGTGGGCGAAGAGGTGCAGTAGTCGATGGGATTAAGGAAAGGTGTATGTGTGCTTTGAGGGCCTGTCAGGGTGCACTTGGAGATGGAAGAGCGGGACAGTTTCTAATAGGGGATGTGTGTGGACGGATTTTCTTTACTCCCACTGCAGGTGTTCGTGCTTTTAGTTAGGGCTATTGGGGAACAGAAGCCAGAGGTGCTCCACATTGTTTTGGTATACGGCTGCTTTATGCGAGACTTATAGACTTTACCGGGGAGCTTGTGTCGAGCCCCAGGCTTTGGGGTACTCGGGTATCAGGCTCCAAGGGGTTAATGCTCCTGTGTCACAGGGAGTGGTGGCCGTGCCTGATCCCGTGTCCTGGGGGACTTCTTTGAAAAGGGTATATTTACAGGGGATTATATTTACAAGTTGTGGTGACGCCACCTGTAGTTTCTGGTGATGAGCCACCAGCGCCGCCACAGTCCGCAGGAGGTAGATGGTATTGCGGCTAGTTGGCAAAGTCCTCTACAGGTAAGGCTGGACCTCCGGGGCAGCGTAGTATAAAGGGGCAGCTTGTAGTGGAGCTGTAGATGGTATGGGGGGTGTTGGAGCAGTCTATGAGGGGTACTGAGAACGGTGATGAATGACACACGCACACTGCAGAAGTCTCTTTTACCTTTTTACTAGTGGTACGCAGGTAAAGATGTCCAGGGCACTGACAGGTGACCAGGTTAAACAGTGGGTCCCCACAGCAAGTGGGTATAAGGCCTCCTCTGTTCCTTTGTAGTGATTGAAGCCCAGCCTGCATTCAGCCAGACTGGGCTCCTCTCTCTTCCTGACTCTGATATCTGTCCTCTCCTCCTGTGCGGTCCACGGGTTACCCTCTCTGATCACTGCGGTGGTACACTGCTGTGTCTGGCTCCCTCTCTTCGACCCACAGGGGGACCGGGTGACTGAAGTCTCCATGGTGTGACGGGTCCTGGAGTATCCCACAGGTGCGGATCCCCGTTGTCCGATACGTCTTAGGGCGAACTCTCACTAGTTCCTCACTCCCTTTTAGGCTGTCTGCTCCTTGCCTTCTGTCCCCACTTAGGCTCGCGGGACGTCAGAAGGGCCACTCCGAGGCCCTGGTTCGTGCTTAACCGCGGCAACTACCACCAGGATGTCTTCGCAGCTCTCCTAGCGTCTGCACACTCTGACTAACACCTCCCCCAGCAGCAGTATTTATAGGGGATCTTGCCTAAGGTCAACAAGTGGTGCTCCCCTACTGTGTCGGGGTGGAAGATGTTGCATGTAGTAGGTACCTGCTGTGGAAACCCAACTGTGCATTAGAGAAGTTTGTGGCTACCTGCATGAGCAGGGCGCCACATACCCCCTAGGTAACCTCAGTACTCCGGGACTGAGCATTTTTGTTCAAACAAAAAGAAATAACAATTATTCAACAATATAACAGGTAACATATTTACAAAGTCTTAAAATATAAACATTTACTAGAAGCACTGAAAAATATTTGAAAAATGCAAAATAGGTAAGTCTGTACGGTGCTAGTGCAATCACCGCAGGCTTTGAAGAGTTTGTGGCTATATTAGTCCTGTAACTGTACTCCTTTTAAATTTTAATCCGGAAAAAGTTCAAAGGGAAAAGCTAAGTTCAAAGCGTCTATACAGTCAATTTTCTGTATGCTCCAGGTAAGAAAAAGGGGAAAAGTCTTTCAAAAGTCCACATTTTCAATAAACACATGTCCCTATGGGTGTCTCGGCTTAGGAGACCTGGTACCTCCCCACCCCAGGCACTTTCTGTTCATAACTTAACATGAGTGGGGCTAGGCCCAGTTCCTTCACCCTTCTGTACACTACTATTTACATTCCTATTTTACAATGGCTATTTACATGTTACTTTAGTGTGCTCTACCTCTAACTTTACTGTGCCCACTCTCCATACCTAGACGGGGGTTGACCTTGTGTGCATCTCCGGGTAAGCAAGGATTTCTTCTCCTGTCAGGGCTTCTTTCATCATCTGCAATGCTTCCTCTTGTTCCTTACTCCATCTCCACGGAGAATCCTTGGGCCTGACCTTCATGGGTTGGCCTACTAGAAGGTATTGCAGGGGAGCAGCCTTCTTGGTGTACTCCATCATGAACCTCCTATAGTGGCCCACCAATCCCAGGAATTGACATATTTCCTTTAGGGTCTTGGGTTCTGGCCACTCCTTGATTGCTGTTACATTATCTGGATCAGGGGCCATGCCTTCGGCACTATGTGTCCCAGGTACTGTGCTCTTGGCTTTAACAGGTGGCATTTTGATCAAACACCTCAGCTAGATGGGTGACATGTTCCCCGTAGGTCTTGGAGTACACGATCACGTTACCCAGGTAGAGCAGTACCGTCTCAAAGTTCTTATGTCCCAGGCAACTCTCCATCAATCTGGAAGGTTCCGGGTGCGTTATATAGTCCAAAGGGCATTCTGTTGAATTCACATAGACCCATAGGTGTTGTAAATGCCGTCTTCTCTCTGTCTTTCTGGGCTACGGACACCTGCCAATACCCTCTATTAAGATCTAAGGTGGAGAAGTAATTGGCAGACTTCAGCGCAGCTAATGACTCCTCTATACGAGGTAACGGGTAAGCATTCTTGTGTGTTATGCTGTTTATTTGCCTGTAGTCTACACACATTCTCATATTGCCATCCTCCTTCCTGACTAGGACTAATGGGGCTGCCCAGGGACTACAGCTATCTTGTATAACCCCTGCATCCTTCATGTCCTGTAGCATTTCCTTGGCTTTTTGATAATGTACTGGTGGAATAGGCTTGTACCGCTCTTTGATTGGTAGATGTATACCTGTGGGGATTTGATGTTGTACCCCTTTTATCCTACCAAAGTCAAGTGGAAGCTTACTAAAGACTTGTTAAAATTCTTGAACTACCCGGTACACACCTTGCTTTTCGTGCACAGGAGTGGTGTCAGTTCCGACATGGAGCTGCTGACACCAGTCCTCCAGTGACCCAGTTGTTTGATCAGGTTTTTCCCCTTTAGTACAGGGTATGGGTCAAACTGTTTGGATCTCGTTGCTGCTGACTGTGTACAATTTAGCAACGGTGGTATACCTGGGTAATTTAACCTCCTCATTGCCACAATTTAAGATGCGAACAGGTACTCTCCCATTGTGTACGTCGAACACCCCCTGGGCTGTTAACAGTGTAGGTCTGTGCTCAGTGCTGATGGGCTCCACTAATGCCTGATAGTCCTTCCCTCTCAGACCTATAGCTGCTCAACAACAAATCATCATTTCACTCATTGGGGAATCACAATAGGCAACGGGTCTGTCACCCGTGCAGTACCAATTTCGCCACCTGTTATTGCTACCTGTTGACGATGACTCTGATCTCATGCTGGAGGACCTTCCTCTGACCAGGTCTGGCAGTGTCTGCAATCTGTTGAAGCAAAGACAAAACTTCCTCCATGCAATTGCTAACAACATTAGTGCCTAGTATGATATATGGATCATTAACATTACTGGCTTCTGCTACTACAAGGACCCCTTGGTTCTTCAATTCCACCCTCCACACCTTTATAGGCACTTCTCTAACCCCCATCACAGTAATTGGTTCACCATTAGATGCATTAAGGGTAAAGTCTAGATCAGGCTGTTTCAGTTCTGCATCAGCCCAATATTTCTTATAAAGGATATAGGGGATGGTGGTCACCTGTGACCCAGTGTCCAGCAGAGCAGGTGTCTGGATGCAATCTAGCACAATGGAGAGAAACGGCCTCTGTCCGATGATGGTCTAGTACCAGGTGGCTGGGCCCTATTGATCTAATCCTGAGGTTTGGCCCCGGCCCCCAGGGACTGCCCGTTTAAAGGACAACTCCTGGCGAGGTGACCGGTGCAGTTACAGCGGCGGCAGATGGGCTCCCCAGTGGAGCTGTAGTGGTCTGTGTTCCTTCTTCGGTACGCTGGGGCTTGCTTCCCTCGCATCCAGGGTACATCCTCCAGACTGTCGGCAAGTTGAATCAGCGGCTGAGGTCGGGACTGGGGTCTTGGCGTTGGCTGTTTGCTTTGCTGCAACTGCAGAGCGTCCATCAGTTTAGTGATGTTTTTGTTCATTTGGCGCATTTCATCACGCATCTCAGCTTGCAGGGAATTATACTTGTCAGGCTGAGCAGATTGAACATTGTGTGTGGCTGTAGACATGGGTAATGGTTTTGAGGTAGCCTGCACTTCACCGCTGCACCACCTTTTAATAGCAGCTTCATGGGTCTCTATCGGCCGTAACCCTTTGATGGCCATCTCCTTCAGGGTATTAAAGTCAGCTTCAGGATTGCTTAATGACCACCAACGTACAGTCTTACTGTCCTCGGGGGATAGCAGTCCGCGAGTGAATTGTTCAATCAGGAGCTTGTTTTCGTCGGGTACATTAGCGGGGCTGACATGTTTAAGGGCTCGCAGTGCTTCTTCCAGACGCCAGGCATAAGCTCTTATATCATCTTCCGGCCTCTGGTAGCAGTGATGGAAGCGCATGCGTATATCAGCCTCGTTGCACTCCTCGAAGTTAGCTCTCAGTTTGTTAAATATGGCGGCGGCTGATCTGCGTTCAGCGGCAGACCAGGACGCACTTTCTTTCTCTGCTGCACCAGTTAACTGTGCGAGTACCACAGCAGCGCGTTGTTGGCCGGTCATTGCATACATATCCAGAACGCTATTGATTTTTCGCTTGAAATTGTCCAATGTATCAGGGAGTCCGTCATACTAGGGCAACCACTTGGCCCATGGGATGTATGGGAGTGACATCGGCATTATTGAGGTGGCGCTGGCAGTACTACTGGAGCCAGCCATCGAGGCTTCCAGGTAATTCATAGGGTCAGCGAACGTGCATTCGTCGTCGCTGGAGGAGGCCGACATTTTGGAGGCTCCCCCTAGTGAATTAGAGCCAGTTCTTAAAGAGTTAAACAGTTCGGGAGTTTCCGGACTAGGCCGCGGCGCTCGGGAATGCTCGGCTGAGCTAGGGGCAGGTTTCAATTTCACGCTCTACAGGCTGGCACGTCCCCTTTCTTCCCGCTCTTTGGCGCAGTAATGGCGGTGTAGTTTAAACAGTCAATCAATACAGTCAAAAATACGGCACACAGTACTGGTAATACCGGGCACGGGATCCTGTTCGTGAATGCCAGAAATGATATGTCGCGCCCCAGGCTTTGGGGTACTCAGGTATAAGGCTTCAAGGGGTTAATGCTCCTGAGTTACGGGGAGTGGTGGCCACACCTAATCCCGTGTCCTGGGGGACTTTTTTGAAAAGGGTATATGTACAGGGGATTATATTTACAAGTTGTCGTGACACCACCTGTAGTTTCTGGTGATGAGCCACCAGCGCCGCCACAGGTAGATGGTATTGCGGCTAGTTGGCAAAGTCCTCTACAGGTAGGGCTGGACCTCCGGGGCAGCGTAGTATAAAGGGTCAGCTTGTAGTGGAGTTGTAGATGGTATGGGGAGTGTTGGAGCAGTCTATGAGGGATACTGGGAACGGTGAGGAATGACACACGCACACTGCAGAAGTCTCTTTTACCTTTTTACTGGTGGTACGCAGGTAAAGATGTCCAGGGCACTGACAGGTGACCAGGTTACATAGTGGGTCCCCACAGCAAGTGGATATAAGGCCTCCTCTGTTCCTTTGTAGTGATTGAAGCCCAGCCTGCATTCAGCCAGACTGGGCTCCTCTCTCTTCCTGACTCTGATATCTGTCCTCTCCTCCTGTGCGGTCCACGGGTTACCCTCTCTGATCACTGCGGTGGTACACTGCTGTGTCTGGCTCCCTCTCTTTGACCCACGGGGGTGACCGGGTGACTGAAATCTCCATGGTGTGACGGGTCCTGGAGTATCCCACAGGTGTGGATCCCCGATATCCGGTACGTCTTAGGGCAAACTCTCACTAGTTCCTCACTCCCTTTTAGGCTGTCTGCTCCTTGCCTTCTGTCCCCACTTAGGCTCGTGGGACGTCAGAAGGGCCACTCCGGGTCACTAGTTCGGGCCTAACCGCGGCACCGACCACCAGGACGTCTTCGCAGCTCTCCTAGCGTCTGCACACTCTGACTAACTCCTCCCCCAGCAGCAGTATTTATAGGGGATCTTGCCTAAGGTCAGCAAGTGGTGCTTCCCCTACTGTGCCGAGGTGGAAGATGTTGCATGTAGTAGGTACCTGCTGTGGAAACCCAACTGTGCATTAGAGAAGTCTGTGGCTACCTGCGTGAGCAGGGCGCCACACTTGTCCTGGTGGGGGTTATGTCGAGCAATTTCAGCAGAAGAACGCTCTGCGTCAAGGACCGCTTTGGGTTTACAAGGACATTTCCTTGTGGATGTGGAAATTACTTCCCTGCCTCACCCTCTTTTGTATGGGGGCTGGGGGAGGGGCTTGGATTAAACAGCACAAATGGTGAGAGGGACAGGAAAGTACCATGGTAAAGGTTATAGTGCTATTTCAAACAGGTATTGGGATGCTAAAGCTGCAAAGTGGTTTACAGTTCGTTTTTTTTGTTTTTAGTTTGTTTGTTCGGAACCCACGTGATTCAGGGGGAGGGGTTGTTTGTGTTCCGGTAGTTTAAACTTGGTAATTGAGGACTCTGAGAAGACGGATGGCAAATTTAGCGGAGGTGGAATTGGGTCAAAGAACAGGTCTGTTTAGGGGGCTGTCATGGGTGGATTTGTGGATATCCCCATCAGGAATAGTGCCAGATGAAAGTCGAGCAGGTTTAGGCGTATTCAGTTGTCGTGCCCGACTGGGGAGTGTCGATAAGGATGGGGATCGCGCTGGAACTGGCAAGACGTTTATTATGTACCTGAGGATCGGGTATTGGAGTTAGTGTGTGTAATTGTACTTGGGGCCTGGATGGTAAAAAATTGGAAGTGAAGACGGCTTTTCGATTGCTTTCAGGGCACACGGAAAGTCAGCATTTGTTGAACGGCATGTGAATGGAGAATAATATATTGACTATTAACTGATGGGCTGTTATGTTTACTGTTCAGAATTTAAAGTGTTCAGTTTTACTGCATGGGCAGTGTGAGATGTGCTCAGTATTGGTCAGTATAATATCTGGATGATCGTTTTCTGTTGGGACGGCAGGTTCATCCTTTTTGGGGCTCTGTGACGGTTTTGCATTTAAAAATAAAAAATGTGGGATAAAAGTGTGCAGTCTTTGTTGGGTGCACTTAATTTACATGCAGGATTATGCTCATGGGCTGACTGCTAATGCCCGGGACATTTGTTTGAATTTGAGGTCAAAGCAGAGAGTTTTGGTTGTGTGGGGTGTTTATTCTCAGGAATATAATGGTTGGAGTGAACGGGAGTTGTGCCAACAGTGCGTGGCAGTTGCATACGAAGGTAGTTGGTTTGGGTGATTTGGTGCCTTTTTAGGGTCATCGGTGTGCGGGCAGGTGGCTGGAGGCAGGGCAAAAAAAGGGTGGTGCAGATTTTGATGGTATTGGGGATTTTACCGGTTAGCTGCGGTATTGTGGGAACTGGAATTCCTAACTTCCCAGGTCAGAGGGTTTGTTTTTCAGTGTGTCGAGCTGCCGGTGATGTCATCTTTAATGTGTTGTTGAAACATGTCTAGTAGTGTCTCTATGACTGTTGGTGCGGATGTGTTTGCCATGGAGCTTTGGGGGGGTTGCAAACTACATACTTGGAGTATTAAATGGGGGGGGGGGCTGATGCATTGTTTCACTTTCAGTCTCGTAAGTTTTGGGAGTTGATCCCTGTAGTGCATGAGGTGGATATGCAGGGCCTGGATGGTTAATGGAGAGTGATAACAATGTGGTTAAAGGTTTATTGCTGAGATTGGTGATTGAGGCTACAGGGTGCCGTTCCAGCAAGGTGGCAGGAATGGGCTGGTTTCTGGAATGGAATGGGGGTTACTGTGGAGGTTATTGGGTTATTTGGCATTATCATTTTGTTGGGGGAATGAATTTGTAACTTGTAAATGAGCCTCAGTGGTGTTGGAGAAGGTGGCTACAATTGCGTTTTGGTTCAAGCTGCATGGGATGCAGGATTTGACCAGGGATTTTTGGGGAGGTGTTCTAGCACTGGGGATGTGGTAATAATGCCAGATGGAGTGGAATGTTGCTGACGAAGAGTCAGAGACAGATTGAGTTCAGGAGGGAGACTATTCGTGGTGTATGGTCTCCCAGGACTTTGGTTATTCCCGGTTTCAACTGTAAATTGTTGGGGGAAGTATGTGTGGGTTAACTTGGCTCCCATTGTTACAGGCAAGGAAATAATTTGTGTCTATCAACGTACCAGTTTGTGGTTATGTTAAGGGAATGTTTGAGGAAGGTGGGTGAGCAGCCGGGTGAGGATGGGTTGCTTTCATTCAGGATTGGCGCGGCCACAGAGGTGCCATGGTTGGGATTGAACGATGAAGTGGCTCAATGGTTTGGAAACTGGGAATCAGCCCGGTTTCAGCTAAATGTGCGACCTCTTTTGATGTAGGTAACGTGGCTGGGGGGTGGTGGTCTGGCACCAGGAGGAGGGGTCGTGGGTAACATATTGCTTAAACGTGTTGTGTTTATTGTTATGAGGTTATGGCTCGGTTTTGTTTACTATGGATAATAATTGGGCATGTATGCTGGGACAATGCTTGTGTCCTTTGGAGACAGGGCAAGACGATGTTGGACCATGTGATTGTCAGTTGGGGTAGGACGTGTCTTCAGTGCTCAAGTAGGTTTTTGGATTGGTAGGACCTCAGGGCAGGGTCTTGAGTATTATGGTAGTGTGGATCAACCCTATAATGAGTCGGGTTGCATGAGGGGAAAGATCTGGGGTTTGTGCATCCCAGGAGTTGATGCAGGATATTAGGTGCAATTTGGTATGAGGGAAGTATTCATACCTGGGTTGGATTGTGATGTGCTTGGATATTGTGACCTGTCTGTCAAGGTGGTATGCTGGATTTGTGGACAAAAAGGTTGAACAAGGCTAAAGTTAAAGTCAATTGGGTGGTGGCTCTTTTGTGTCCAGTAATGGGGAGTCATAGTGAGACACCGGGAGGTGGAGTGATTGGCTCTGCAATATTGGAGGTCGGATGGTGTTTATTTTACTTGGAATGCAAACAGACAGGTGGATGTCGGGATGGCATGAACGTATTGAGCAAGCGTTGGGTGGTGGTGGGTCCAGTCCACATAAGGTGTCACGTGGCCAGTCCTGTGGCAGGGGTCGGTCTGGTCCAGAGGCTGTTTAATGGATAATCGTAGTTGGGAGGCGAGCCACTAGTATGGTATAGTGGCTTCGGTTACAGGTAATTTGCAGGCACGGGTCCTGCAAGGTAGGGGTATTAGTTCTTGGTAATTAATACCTCATGTGGTTTAATGGATCATGGTATCCAGGAGGTGAGCCACTAGTACGGTATAGTGGCTCCAGTTTCAGATAACTGGCAAGCACGGGTTTCTGTAACTTAGGGGTATTAATTCTCGGTGATTAGTACCTTTTCCCTCGGGTTGGTGTATTGCGGCCAGGGACAATCCCTCGGGTCGGTGTGTTGCGGCCAGGGATAATGTTTTGTTGTGGGAGGTGGTTTCTGGACCAGGCGTATCCAGGGTTACGTATTTGTATTACATACTGTATTATTGCTGTGTTACCTATTGTTTAATGTTGGGACACCAGGGTGCAGTGGCCCTGGGTTAGTATGTAAATAATAGGTAATAAAGGGGATGCTGTGGTCAAATTTTAACCAAGTCGCAAGCAGTGTCTGTGTATTATTTACAAAAAGTTTAATGGGTTGGTAACACAAGAATTTAATGACCAGAGAATCCTTCGTCGTTGCTGAGCAAGCTTTAACCATGAAATGCTAGGCCAGGTCCTGTTCCAGACCCTGTGCCATGCATGCAAGCTGGGCCATTGAGCAATTTTGGGTCTGGGAGAATTGATGCCATTTTTCTGTAGGTGTGACCCTTTGAAAGGAGTAAGGATTCTTGTTGGAGTCCCTTTGCTATGTTTTACATGATTTAAAAAGGGTGTGACATGTCCATACCTGTGTCTCATTCTCCTTTTACTCTTCCACCTCTTTTTACTTAATGTAGAAAACTTAAGCCACTTAGCCTGTGACTACTTGTACTGTATTTGAATTGTTGTCACTTTTTGTGGTGTTTATTGTCCATTCTGAGTAGTTTGGCAGCTTTTGGAGCCCTTTGAAGATGTTTTCTATGCGTTTTCTGTAGCCTGCCATTGATTTCAATGAAATTCGCGTTGTTCGTCGAACATTCGACGAACAAATCTCAAATTTGACGAATCGAATTTGAACATTAGGGTGGTGGCTCATCTCTAACAGTGACCCTGCTGTTAGCCTGATCAATGAACTACTGCAAATACGGACACGCACCCAGGCCCAGGCGCCACGGCAGAGGCACTGAAACTGAAAGGAAAGAGGCAGACTGTTCATCTATGCCGGTAAACTGTGCAGGCGGCACACCAACCCTAGGACCCACGAGCTAGTGTGGCAGATAGAGGTCCTGAAGAGAGACACCTATATAGTCTTGGAAACCTACAATGACGGGGCCGGATATTTCAGGTCGAAGAAGCTGGAGGTATTGCTCTGTGGGAGGTTCTACTGGGTTGGTATGAGGGCAACCATCGAAGTGTGATGCTGGAGCTGCGGCCACAGCCACTGGTCCCCGTTGCAACCCATTGTCACCAAACAGCCCCTGCAGTTAGTGGGCTTGGACCATGTGAAGTTGACCCCATGCCAGTCCGGCTATGTCTACGCCCTCACGATAGTGGACCACTACTCCCGGTTCCTGGTGGTGGTACCCCTGAAAGACCTGACAGCGAAGACTGCAGCACGAGCCTTCCAGGTGCACTTCTGCAGACCCCACAGCTACCCGGAACGGGTACTGAGAGATCAAGATCCAGCCTTTGAGGAGGTTCTGCAGCCTGTATGGGTGCAAAAAGATCAGCACCACGCCGTACTATCCCCAGACAAACGGTCTGTGCGAGAAGATGAACCAAGTAGTTATATATCTGCTGAAAAAACTACCACTAGAAGAGAGGAACATGTGGCCACAGAATCTGCCAGATCTAGTGGACCTGTAAAACCACATCCCAGTGAATTCCACCAACTTCAGCCCCGCCTACTTGATGAGCGCAAGACCCAGCAAACTGCCTATTGACCTAGAAATTGGGGTAATGACTCCTGAAAACAACCTCCCAGAAACAGACTATGATGCGGAACGCCAACAGAGGTATCACCAGGTGCAAGAATGCGTTGAGAGAAACCTGACTCAGGCTAGAGAGAAGCAGGAGAGAACATAGAACCAGAAAGCACTCGCAGACCCCATGGTACCAGGAGAAGAGAAAGAAAAAGCGACGGGTTCACAAATTGGATGACCAGTGGGAGGCAGAGCCCTACACCTTGATGCCTTCTCACTTTGACCCTCAGAAGGTCGGCCTGATCAGCAAATACGGGTGAGAAACCTCTGCCACCATCACTAGAAATTACCTGAAACAATGCCCCGAGCAGCTGAAAAGTCAAGAAAAGTCCCTGACAATACCTAAACCCAAATCAGCAAAGGATCCGCACTGTGTTAGGAGACTTTCCCAAGACTTGGACCCAGATCAATGGAGCTATTGTGGTCCCCGTACTGCCCTTTCCCCTAGTGGCAGCGCAACCACCTGTAAGGATTTTAAGAGCTGAAGAGTCATTGCCAAGTCCTGAACCAAAGAATCAGCCCCTAACTATTGGTAAGCCTGTCAGTTCCATGGTGAGTCAGAGTCAACCTGTTGCCATACCAGAACCACTAACACCAGCAAGTAGTGCATACACTCCACCAATAGCAGACACTACAGATCCAGCTAGCCCAACTGAAACACCAATGCTGCGTAGGTCCACATGTAGCAATATACCTGTACTGCGTAGGTCTACACACAGCAACCTAGGTCAGACACCAGCCCGTTATAGGATTAATTAGCCAAAGAAATGTGAGAAGGTTTATAATGTAAATGTTTGTTTCCTATTATGCACTGTGTAAATATGTGTGTTTTCAAGTAACTAAGCATTAATACAACCACCAAGCGTACAGTGCCTACAGAGACATTACTGTATTAACTTTTGTGCTTTCTTGAACTTTTAATTAAATATGGACCATTAGTTACAAGACTGGTTGTGGCAAAGACTATGTAAATATACTTTTCATTAGCCAATGGTGGAAGGACTAATCACCAAAGTGACTGCTTTTTCTTCGGTTTTTCTTGGTTTTTGTAATTTTTCCTTTTGAGACTCTGTTCATTATTTAATGAATTGTCAAGGTTATTCTTTATCTGTACAAAAAGTGTTTCCTCAGTCCAGGAGTACTGAATTTAACCAAGGGGGAATGTGGCACCCCAGGGTCCGGTTGCCACAATACTGCAGTTGGAGGCAAGAACAGGTACCCACATCAGGCGAAACACATACACGCACACAACTCCAGGCCAGAAGGGGGAGCTCTAAAACCCGATATAAAGGGCAGGTCCCCTATAAATTCTGGTCTGAGGGTGGGGTTAGGCAGTTCAGTTCCTGGGACAACTATAGAAGACATCCTACTGTCGGGAGCCGTGTCAGGCCCGGCCGATGGAAACTGACTAGCCAGTGTGAGGGACCTGTGTTATGAACCGATGACTCAGGAGTAACATTCAGAATCCATAGAAGTCATTGGTAACTGTACTGACTGCAATCCCTGACTACACACTGCAACTAGAAATAGCCGTGAGATGTAACTAACAAGACCTAGACACCTCTGCACAGCCGGAGAACTAACTGCTCCTAAAGATGGATGTAGGAAAAGCTATCTTGCCTCAGAGCAGAACCCCAAAAGAATAGCAAGCCCCCACAGATATTAACTGGGAAACCAGAGAAAGAAAAACAAACACAGGCTGAGTAAAAGGTTTAGCAAAAGAGGCCAAACTAGCTATATAGGAAAGACAGGATAGAATATTATTGCGGTCAGTATAAAACACTATCTAAAAACCACCAACAGCAGATAGAACAAAAATTACCCTGAGTCACTAAGACTCGGCGCCCTCTATATCTGCAGACTTCTATAAATCAAATGCCAGCAGAACTGGAAATAACAGATAATAGTGAATGGTAAAATTCCTAGGAAGAAAACTTCCTATCTGAGAGCAGATGAGCAAATATACAGACTAAATTGCAAACCCACAGCTTAGAATAAGACAAAACATAAGCTGAACCTTAAGCACACAAAAGTGTGCCGCAACATATCAGAAAACCATCCACTTAGCTTGCAAAGAATTCCACAGAGCAGCAGAAACCAGAGAGATGTGAACTCCTCCAGGAACCAAAGACAGCTGGGAAGGATTGATCCACTTCAAACCATTATATGCTTCAAGAACCAGATTGCCAATCATCACCATCACCTGAGAAGCCCACACAGTCAGCTGCATTACCAGCAACAACCACCGGAGGGAGTTCCAATGAATTCACAATAGACCTGTAGGTAAAGGTCTGAGGAAGTGAAGGAGTAGGTGTGGGGAGTGGAGCAGTGCCAGCTCACCCCAGCATCGAGCACAGGACAGACACCAAAGTCTGAGGTCGCAAGGGACTTTATGCTCAGCAACCAACACCAGAGGGCGGGTGATTCTAAGTCGCCCGCCCACCAAAAGGCCAGGAGACTCAGCCACACCAAAGAGCTCAGGGAGATGCAGTGAGAAGAGAGTAAAGTAAATAGAGCTCAAGCCATCTGTCATATGGCCAAGACAGAACAAGAGAGGAGAGGGTCACACCACAGCTTAAAGCAGCCATGGCACACAGGGAGTAGCGCAGTAGGAAAGCCTCAGAACTTGCCAGGTGTGGAAACCTCAACTTGCTTCCAGGCTCCGGACCCCTGATACCACTTTTGAACTGTGCCCTGGGCAAACCTGCTACTTACTTCAGTAAACGTAAAGGAGACTGTCACCCTTGTGTCTGTCCGTTATTTTGTACACTAAGTCCTGCACCCCCAACAAACTTATCACCTCCATAGACTATACGCTTGCCCTGGGGACCCGCTCTTCTCGTGGAGAGCTAAACCATCAGAGCTGCTACACCCATCATCCCCAGAGGTCCCGACTGCAGCAGGGGCTATACTGGCTGCATTCTACGGGTGACGTCACGACACATACTATTTTCTTTTTCTTTTTTCTTTTTCTTTTCATTCCTTTTTTCCCACTGAACAAACAAATTCTCCAGCCACTGCAGGTATCCTGTGACTGGGAAAAGCACATGTCCGCTGTTTAAAGTGATGGAATATTCATTAGTTGCTTCCCATGCCCAATTCTTGGCACTGTAGCGAGCGCAGAGGGGAGGGCATGAAGCTTCTCCCCATGAGCAGTGAACATTAAAGTACTTTGAACAATGGGCTCACAAAGTTTCCCTAACAGCTGGATTTGTGCACTGGCAACCCTTTCCTGTCTCTTGCGATTCCAGTCCACTGCTGCCCCTCCCCACAGCAAGCCTACACATGTTACATTCGGACTGTTAGATGAACCCTACACATTCCTCCCACATTTTGAGGAAAAAATTGCATATTATAGTCCAAAAAATATGGTATCTGATTTGTTCATAGCCCTAACTAATTGCTTCATTAAACCTAGCTTTCACTACCTAACAGAAGTTATGTAGCTTATCTATGTTATGTTAATAAAAGCTTATAGCCTGACGTTAAATTCATCCATTGGTTGTATAAATTACTCTTTTGAAAGTTGAAACCCTCCCAAATGTGGTTTAGGTTAAGAAAATAAATTGGCATCAATGCTGAAATATTGATCATTTAATGAACACAGAATGGTCAGATTTTGGCAAGACACAAGTTTTGTCGCCCACAGAAAGTAATGTGATTTTCAAGCAAAAAATTAACTTAAAATACAACTATATGTTGCATAATATTGGTGAATGAATTTGTGATGCTATTAGAGTCAAATTTAACATGTGACTTCCATGAGCTTATAGGACTGCATCCATGCGGTTCAACATGGATTAAAGTTGACTCAACCTCTGTCCTGTGTCCTTGTGTGTACCACATTGAGCATGGAGAAAAGAAAGAAGACCAGAGAACTGTCTGAGGACTTGAGAAACCAAATTGTGAGGAAGCATGAGCAATCTCAAGGCTACAAGTCCATCTCCAAAGACCTGAATGTTCCTGTGTCTACCGTGCGTAGTGTCATCAAGACGTTTAAAGCCCATGGCACTGTGGCTAACCTCCCTAGATGTGGACGGAAAAGAAAAATTGACGAGAGATTTCAACGCAAGATTGTGCGGATGGTGGATAAAGAACCTCGACTAACATCCAAACAAGTTCAAGCTGCCCTGCAGTCCGAGGGTACAACAGTGTCAACCTGTACTATCTGTCGGCGTCTGAATGAAAAGGGACTGTATGGTAGGATGCCCAGGAAGACCCCACTTCTTACCCCAAGACATAAAAAAGCCAGGCTGGAGTTTGCCAAAGCTTACCTGAGAAAGCCTAAAACAGTTTGGAAGAATGTTCTCTGGTCAGATGAGACAAAAGTAGAGCTTTTGGGGCAAAGGCATCAACAGAGTTTACAGAAGAAAAAAGAGGCATTCAAAGAAAAGAACACGGTCCCTACAGTCAAACATGGTGGAGGTTCCCTGATGTTTTGGGGCTGCTTTGCTGCCTCTGGCACTGGACTGCTTGACCGTGTGCATGGCATTATGAAGTCTGAAGACTACCAACAAGTTTTGCAGCATAATGTAGGACCCAGTGTGAGAAAGCTGGGTCTCCCTCAGAGGTCATGGGTCTTCCAGCAGGACAATGACCCAAAACACACTTCAAAAAGCACTAGAAAATGGTTTGAGAGAAAGCACTGGAGACTTCTAAGGTGGCCAGCAATGAGTCCAGACCTGAATCCCATAGAACACCTGTGGAGAGATCTAAAAATGGCAGTTTGGAGAAGGCACCCTTCAAATATCAGGGACCTGGAGCAGTTTGCCAAAGAAGAATGGTCTAAAATTCCAGCAGAGCATTGTAAGAAACTCATTGATGGTTAGCGGAAGCGGTTGATAGCAGTTATTTTGGCTAAAGGTTGTGCAACCAAGTATTAGGCTGAGGGTGCCAATACTTTTGTCTGGCCCATTCTTGGAGTTTTGTATGAAATGATCAATGTTTTGCTTTTTGCTTCATTCTCTTTAGTGTTTTTTCATTGAAGACAAATTAAATGAAGATAATAATACCAAAGAATTTGTGATTGCAATCATTTTCAGGAAGAAACTGACAGAATTGCAGGGGTGTCAGTACTTTTGGCCACAACTGTAAATTGAGTACCCTCAAAACTAAAGAGTTAAATCTGGTATCTGAGATCATTTGATATTGTTATGGCTGGCATATGTATTCTACCAACATATGATTGAATAATCATTTATTTGTCATAAGACATTTAGGGTACCTTTACATGCCGCTACAACATGGTGGAAACAACTGGGTAGATGAGAGAAATGTATCTTGCACCGTCAAATCAACCCGAGGTAGCGACGTGTAAAGTAGGTTGTTTCCACCCGTCACTTGCGGCACCTGTTTCACAAACCGAGCTCTAAAACAGGTTGATTTCAACCTGGTGGTAACGGCGTGTAAATACGGTAGGGTAAGGTTTATTCGTCACCTAGATAACTCCCCAGGACGTGACACAGCCTCCGGGAAACCACCCCCCTTCAGCGATCATTGGAGGAAGCTCCTGCGTTACGATTGGTAGTCGCTGCATAGGGCGGCATATTTAAGGAGCTGACCAGTCACACTACACAATTGCTCGAGCGTCATGTATTAGTCAGCCTCCTGCGCTGGCTGCCCAATCATGATGCTATTGCTTTCTCCTATCAGCGTACGAAATTCTCGTAATCCACAACTCTGGCACGCCTATGTGTTGTCCCTGCTGCACCAGGTCCTCCCATATTACCCTCTGTAGTGGCGTGTAAATGAGGTAAGGTGCTTTTCAGAAGGTAACTTGAGGCACCCGGCGGTGCATTCAGAGATAGATCCTACCTTCTGTAAAGCACCTTATAGCGGTGTGTAAAGGCGATGCGGGTACCGTTTGTAACCGTTCGTGCGTGCTCGTGCACGTGAAGCACCCGGTTGTTTCCTCCATGTTGAAGCGGCATGTAAAGGTACCCTCAGAGTTTCATAGTAAGATTATAATTGTCACATCTGCCATTGCGCCTGGATTAGTAGTTGTTTTAGAGCACTATAATATTATATTCATGAAAGATAGACGGTTTTCCTTTTATAGATACTTCTATAGATCTGGGTCAGTTTTTTTTATATCTAACTATGTTGCACAATGATCATGAAGATATTTTCATTTGTATTCTTCTATCCAGCTTTGATGGGGATAGATCTTTGTTTTTGGATATCTGTCTGTTTCTATACTTAATACTAATATATATTCACTTGGAATAGCTTGGTGTTCTTCTGGTTCCCAGCAGTTTTTCTCGCCCACTCACTGCGTAATCATCCCTCCTACTTAATCTTATATGTCAGACTTTTCTGTTTCATGCTTCTTTTTTCGAGTACAGCATCAGATGATATATTCTTGTGTTCTGCTTTCTGTCTCAGCTACCTTTGGTCTCCCTTGAAAGGTTTACTATCAGTCACCGCATATACAAGAGTTTTTGTTCTTGATCACTTTTACTGCTTCATCAGCACCCATACTTTTATATATTTTTATATAGAATCTACCTGTTACATACGTAGATTCCCATTTTAAAGAAAGACATATCTTTGAATCTGAATAATATATTGTCTTCCTGTGTCAGTATGAGAACAGCATATAATAGTTTTTATTTATTTTGTAAAGCATATTTTAGTGGAAGCCATTGGATATAAAGTTGATATTTAGGAGGATTTTATAAATCACTTTTAAATCTCAATTAATTTTTAACATAAACACACATAGGAGCTATTTAATCTCATTTGGATTACATCATTCATCACACACACAATTGATTGTTTTATTAGAGAGGTTTCTTTTATAATAAAAGTAATTTATTGTTTTTAATTTACAGGTTCTTTCCTGCTACTTTGCATTGTTGTTTGCCCTTCAGCGCGTGGTTTCTTCTTCTTTTTTAGCCCATTGACAGAGATATGAGAGGGGTCATGAACAGGGAACTCCCTGATCTGTTTTCTCTTTGTAGTTTTCTGTGCCGACATCTGGCTTATCTCCAATACAGAATAAGGCCAGGGTCACACATGCCATGCGGTTTTTTGGTGCCTTAAAAATAATAATGCGTTTCTGCATGCTTTTTACACTTCTGCATGGGTTTTTTGTAGGTGCTTTTTGGCACCCATGCGTTTTTCCATGCGTTTTTGAATCAACATCAAAAAATAGTGCATGCACCATTTTATGGCCACATGGGCCCCTATGGGAAATGCATGCGTTTTTGCATAGTACTAAATGGTACCATGCGTTTTTGCATGCGTTTTTGAAGGCAGCTCCTCACTTAAGTGCAAAAATGCATGCCAAAAACGCAGGGCACTTTAGGCATGTGTTTTTGCTATTGGGGCATGCGTTTTTTGCATGGGGGCCTATGGATGCTTTTTTGCATGCATTTTTAGAAATGCAGGTCTCCAAAAAAGCATGTAAAATCTGCAAGTGTGACCATAGCCTTAATCATAATGCCGCAGTCACTTTTCTGAGCTGCAACGATTGTTTGCCGCATTTATACAGTTATCCATTATACATTTTGCTTTTTTCTTGTATGTCTATTAGATTATTGCATGTGCACCTTTGTTCTCTATGTTTGATTTAAACTTTATATTAATAGATCATTTGGAAGTAGTGTTTTCATGTTCCCACTGACATAGGTCAGATTGAGCACATAACCTACTAGATCATGCCTATTGATAGTCAGTACCTATGGTATTGAAGATCATTACGCTGTTCACTATACAGGTCTCCTCTTATCTTATTTTAGGAGTTCTAATCCACACGCTTATTCATTAAATTTATGTTTCCTTTTGTGAAATCTGGTCATTTTTATCACCTTGATATGAATTAAATGTCTATAAATAATACTTTACGTACTTTTGAGTGTTGGCCCTCAGTAGGTTAAAAGATGGAAATAAAAACACTATTGAAAAAAATGAAAAAAAATTATAAACTTATAAGTGTGGTGCAAAGAAATGTTTATGTTGCCACATGATCTGTGATGGCAAAAAATCCTTTGGTATAAATATAGGGGATGATACCTTCACCATCAATCACTATTTGAATTGTCAGACATCCTTTGTTATATATCTGCCAAGTTGCAACTGCGGTAAACAATATGTGGGTAAGACTACACAAAAATTACCACAACGGATGTCCTCCCACAGATTTAATGTAAAAGAAGGGTTAATGACACATGGAGTGTCTAAACACTGCACAATACATCATGCAAAAAAGGTGTCCTTCAAAGTTACACCTATGGATTTTATACATGAATCTATCCCTGACAGAGATCAAACCCTGTCACGGAGAGAGGTTTACTGGATTTATAAATTAAAAACCTTGGTGCCGCAAGGATTGAATGAAATAAGCGACCTATTCAGGTGATTGATGTTATCCTGAAGGTTAGGATTGTGTATTCTTCCCTTTGGAATCTAATTGTCAGCCACATCTGACATGGCTGAACTAATAAGGGCATATGGAGAATAACCATAGGGACTGTAACTTTGTGAGTTTGTGTCCCCTAATCTCCTTCTTTTTTTTTTCTTCCCTCGGACAGATGGCAGCGCATGAATTACCACCTTTTCATCTAATGTTTTAATCGTTACCCAACTGGAATGAAAACCGCCTCGAACAATACAAAATGGGTCAACCCTGTGATGAAGACAAGCCCATGAAAAGCAAGAAAGGGACTATAACAAACATGCTCCAGCAGAACCTATTGTACCAGGAATTATTGTTCTAAAGAGGAA
The DNA here is from genome assembly GCA_033576535.1 of Allobates femoralis. NCBI lineage: Eukaryota > Metazoa > Chordata > Amphibia > Anura > Aromobatidae > Allobates > Allobates femoralis. The sequence continues at coordinate 324,746,810 of JARQOC010000006.1, forward strand.
GAGAACACAACATAAATTGGATGACCAGTGGGAACAAGAACCCTACGTCCTATTAGATTCCGGATATGATAACAACAAAGTGTGTCTCATCAGCAAGAATGGTGGAAAACCACTCACACAGTGTCAAGAAACCATATCAAAAAGTGTCCAACTGAATGGGAGAACCAGAATTCCCCAACATCACAAAAAGAACAATCAGAACCTGAAAAAGAACCCAGTCCAAGTGAAAACTTAAAGGAAAAGGTAGTCTCAACAATTCTAGGAGATTTCCCAGAAGATTGGCCTCAGCAAGATGGAGCCATCTTAGTGCCATTACTGAATTTCTACCAGCCCCAAGAAGTGGTAGAAAGGAATCAGGAAGAAATACCCATTGCTAGAGAATCTGAGGATGCTGCAATCGGTACACCTGCTAGCCCTGTAGTGAGACTAAGGCCACGCAGACGCTTACCTAACATACATGCACCCAGTGGCATAACTAGAGTCTGATGGGCCCAAGTGCAACATTTAGACCAGCCCCCCCTCCCCCCACACGTTGGTCAGATGAATGGGCCCCATTTAACGTTTTAAATCCTATAGACTTATGAATCGACCCCTCTCTCCTTTCATTATGTATTAATGTTCCTCATCCTGCTCTATATAGTCCTGCTCCTGAAATATAGCCCTTATCCTGGTATACATGTCACTATCCTGGTATATATAATCTACCTCCTCCCGCCACCATAGTCTTCCAATTATTATAATGCCTCCCCATATTCCTCCATAAATTACAATGTACCCCCATAGTCCTCTATGTATTACTGTATAATGCATCCCATAGTCCTACATTCATAAGGTAGCCCATATAGTCATCTAATTATTATTATGCATCCATTATAGTGTTCCATATAGTATAATGTACTCCATAGCGTAAGCCTCCCTCCTCCATCACAAGCCTCTTGCAGCAGCCTCCCTCCTCCATCACCTGCCTAACCAGTATCCTTTCTCCCCCACCATCATCAGCCTCTTGCAGCAACCTCCTTCCCCATCACCAGCCTCTTGCAGCAGCCTCCCTCCTCCATTACCAGCCTCCTTCCCCATCACCAGCCTCGTGCAACAACCTCCTTCCCATCACCAGCCTCATGCAGTAGCCTCCTTCCCCATCACCAGCCTCATGCAGCAGCCTCACTCCTCCATCACCAGCCTTCTTCCCCATCACCAGCCTTGTCTAGCAGCCTCCTTCCCCATCACCAGCCTCGTGCAGCAGCCTCACTCCTCCATCACCAGCCTTCTTTCCCATCACCAGCCTCGTGCAGCACCCTCCTTCCCCATCCCCAGTCCCATGCAGCAGCCTCTCTCCTCCATCATCAGCCTCCTTCCCCATCACCAGCCTCGTTCAACAGCCTCCTTCCTCATCACCAGCCTCTCCTCCATCACCAGCCTCGTGCAGCAGCCTTCTTCCCCGTCACCAGCCTCGTGCAGCAGCCTCACTCCTCCATCACCAGCCTCCTTCCCCATCACCAGCCTCGTGCAGCAGCCTCCTTCCCCATCCCCAGCCCCAAGCAGCAGTCTCACTCCTCCATCACCAGCCTCCTTCCCCATCACCAGCCTCGTGCAGCAGCCTCACTCCTCCATCACCAGCCTCCTTCCCTATCACCAGCCTCGTGCATCAGCCTCCTTCCCCATCACCAGCCTCACTCCTCCATCACCAGCCTCCTTCCCCATCACCAACCTTGTGCAGCAGCCTCACTCCTCCATCACCAGCCTCGTTCCCTATCACCAGCCTCGTGCATCAGCCTCCTTCCCCATCACAAGCCCCATTCCTCCATCACCAGCCTCCATCCCCATCACCAGCCTCGTGCAGCAGCCTCACCCCTCCATCACCAGCCTCCTTCCTCATTACCAGCCTCATGCAACAGCCTGCTTCCCCATCACCAGCCTCATGCAGCAGCCTCCTTCCCCATCACTAGCCTTGTGCAGCAGACTCACTCCTCCATCACCAGCCTCACACAGCAGCCTCCTTCCCCATCACCAGCCTCGTGCAGCAGTCTCATTCCTCCATCAGCAGCCTCCTTCCCCATCACCAGCCTCATGCAGAAGCCTCACTTCTCCATCACCAGCCTCCTTCCCCATCACCAGCCTCGTCTAGCAGCCTCCTTCCCCATCACCAGCCTCGTGCAGCAGCCTCACTCCTCCATCACCAGCTTTCTTCCCCATCACCAGCCTCGTGCAGCAGCCTCCTTCCCCATCCCCAGCCCCATGCAGAAGCCTGTCTCCTCCATCCCCAGCCTCCTCCCTTATCACCAGCTTTTTGCAGCAGCCTTCCAAAACCTCCCCCGTCCGCCACTCTGACACTCACCCTGGACCGGGCAGTCAGCAGCACTGCTGTATGGCATCTGCTGCACCTCCATAGCCCTGCACCTCCATAGCCACTTTCCCAGGGGAGGAGCCACACGGACCGATGCTTATTACTATCAGGTGCACGCTACGAAGAGGAAGTGAGGGGCGGGAGCAGCAGGAAGCAGGCTCCCCCTCCCCTCCCTCCTCTCCCTGACACGTTCAGTGACATGGATGTGCGTCCTCGGGGATGCACATCCATGTGAATTGGGCGCCTGGTGCTGGGATTGGTGGGCGCAGGGGGCAGCTGGAGGCACAGGCCCCTTATAGATCCGGGCCCCATCGCAACCGCGACCCTGCGACCGTGAATGTTATGCCACTGCCTGCACCATACCAATCACTAGAAACCTCACCTGAGACAGAGATACCTGTAGTGCGCAAGTCACAGAGGAGCACACAAGATCAACCCCCGTCTAGGTATGGAGAGTGGGCACAGTAAAAAGAAGGTCATAGGTAGAATAAACGGCAGCACTGACATGTAAATAGCAGTATACATAGTAGTGTACAGAAGGGTGGAGGAACTGGGTCTTGTCCCACGCACATTACGTTAGGAACAGAAAGTGCCTGGAGTGGGGAGGTACCAGGTCTTCTAAGCCGAGACACCCATTGGGAAATGTGTTTATTGACTCTTGAAAGACTTTTTCCCCTTTTCTTACCCGGAGTGTACAAAGACTTTACTGTATAGACTCTTGTGAACTAAACCTTTCCCTTTGAACTTTTCCCCGGATTACAATTAAAAAGGACCATGGTCACAGGACTGGTGTGACAACAAACTTCTTTTTCTTTTTCAAAGCCTGCGGTGAATGGACTAGCACCGTATGGACTAGCACCGTATGGACTTACCTGTTTTCATTTTTCCCGTATTTTTCAGTGGTTTTGGTAAAAATGTGTATATTTTGAGACTTTGTAAATATGTTACCTGTTATTAATTGTTATTCCTTTTGTTTGAAAACAAAAATGCTCAGTCCAGGAGTACTGATGTTAACTAGGGCAGTATGTGGCGCCATGCTCACGCAGGTAGCCACAGTCTTCCCTACTGCACAGCTGGGTTTACACAGCAGGTACCTACTACATGCAACACCTTTCACCCCGACACAGTAGGGGGAGCTGGACTCACTGACTTTAGGTGAGTTCTCCTATAAATACTGCTGCTGGGGGAAGAGTTAAGAGTGTGCAGACGATAGGAGAGCTGCAAAGACGTCCTGGTGACCTGTGCCGTGGTTAGGCCCAAATCAGTGACCCAGAGTGGCCCTACTATGCTTAGCCAAGCCTAGGAGTGGGGACAGAAGGCAAGGAGCAGATCCAAGGGAGCGAGGAACAGGTGGAGGTTCACCCAGACGCACCTGCAGTAACACTTTAGGACTGCAGAAAACCCCAGCGTACCATGGAGACTTCAGTCACCCGGTCCCCCTGCATACCCAGAAAGAGGGAGCCAGACACCGTAGTGTGGGAACACAGCAGTGATCAGAGAGGGTAACCTGTGGGCTACGCAGGAGGACAGAGAGTGGACCAGAGAAAGTGAGGAGGCCAGTCGTGTTGTATACAAGCAGGGCTTCAGCGACAGCAGGGAACGTGAGGAGGCCTTATACCCACTTGCTGTGGAGACTCACTGTTTACCTGATCACCTGACAGTGCTCTGGACATCTTTACCTGTGGATACCATCAGTAAAAGGTCCGTTTGTGTAGAAAAAGCCCAGGTTTAGATTCCGCGCTAACCACAAAGCAGAAAGGATATGTTTGATGTCCGTTTATTGAGCCTACACGTTTGCCCTGAGGAAGCAGCAGGTCCTGCTGTGAAACGCATAGGCTCAATAAAGGGACATCAAACATATCCTTTCTGCTTTGTGCTCAGCGCGGAATCTAAATCTGGGCCTTTTCTACACGAACAGATTTCTCCCTCACCAGGTGTCTGCAGTGACCAGGATAACTGTCATTTTCCTTTTTCTTCCACACTTCCCTTTTCATTTTGGAGAAAACTATACAGTTTCATTGTGTGTGCGAATTATTCTTGAAACGGTAGATTTTCCAATACCAACGGTGGAAGCAATTTCTCTTACAGTCAGACTTGTATGTTCATTAAGAGTAATAATTCTAGCCTTCTCCCATGGAGTAACATCCGTTTTTACAGGCATGAATCACACTGAGAGAAAAAAGTACACTAAACCACTCCCCACAGAAACAAGCTCTCAATTGAAGCTGAGGTGGGGCAGCTAGGTTTTGCTGAAAAGTTGAGAGTTCAAGTTTTGTTCGGTAACTGTTCAGATTTCTAAAATCATTAGTGCATTTGCACTAATGCTTTTGTTCTATGTGTGTCAATGTCTAGCATGGCGGGAGGGAGGGCGTAGGGAGAGGTCTCAGGTCAGATAAGCACATGTCTCCATTTTTTTCCTTTCCCGCACTTACTATGGATGGTCCGGTCCGGCAGACAATCAGCGCACATAAAGCAAACAGAAGTTGCACATGCAAGGGCTTGTGTAACTAGCTGGGTTAGTCAAAAGTCCTTAGGAAAAAAATAGTTGCGGTTCTAATAACGCTAAGGAAGGAGGGCAAGGGAAATTATTGTAGTGAACAGACCTTTATTACAAACACGGTCCCTCAAACTCCACTACGCGTTTCGACGTTACCGTCTTCATCAGGTGGAATGAGGGTACTAGCACAATTTAACATGTATAAAGAGTTTGGTTCACACAGATAGGTCAAACAATCATGATCAATTAGGGTGGTAGTAAGAATTAACCCTGTGAGCGTCAAACTAGAACAATTAACAACATATAAAATATCACGTGGATAAAAGTCCATATTTTATGCAATGTATCACTCTATACGCCCAAAATACTTAGTATGTGGTCACTAAGACCATTAATTATTGACCAATGTGGATGATCTAAAAACAAAATTATACCTAAAAAAAGATAAAAAGGACTTCTATATATATATACATACATAATCCTGAATGTTCAATAAAAAACAACTTTTTATTTTATTTTTTATGTAGAAGTCCTTTTTATCATTTTTATGTATAATTTTGTTTTTAGATCATGTGATATTTTATATGTTGTTAATTGTTCTAGTTTGACGCTCACAGGGTTAATTCTTACTACCACCCTAATTGATCATGATTGTTTGACCTATCTGTGTGAACCAAACTCTTTATACATGTTGAATTGTGCTAGTACCCTCATTTCACCTGATGAAGACGGTAACGTCGAAACGCGTAGTGGAGTTTGAGGGACCGTGTTTGTAATAAAGGTCTGTTCACTACAATAATTTCCCTTGCTCTCCTTCCTTAGCGCTATTAGAACCGCAACTATTTTTTTCCTGTGCACTTCTCTCCCTTTTGAGGGACCGTGCGGTTCAGCAGCTTTGGAAGAGAGGCATCGCTTACTAAAGGACCTGATTATCCGAGTCTGGAGGACTACTAGGACCTTTCTGATGTCACCGTTTTTGATCACGTGACTAGTTGGAAGTGACGCTGCTCTCTCCCTGGCACGAGGATTATCTCGGGGACACCCTGCTGGCATTGCTCCACAGGAGGCTGTCACTGGAGTTGTACCCAGCCAGTACAACTCCGTAAGGTGAGTGGAAACCCCGCTTTCCTTGTAATACGGTTTAACCCTGAGGTGCTTCACATTTGCGCTCCTTCTCTCTTTTTTTACAGTCAAAAGTCCTTGGCATAAAAGAAGCTGGCATTTTCTGTTGTCACCATTTTCAGTGTTGAAACTTAGGGACACTCTTATGGCCACTTTACACGTCCTGATACCGTCGTCCAACTTCGATAAAAAGTCATGTGGTTCGTGCGTTGGTGACGATATCGTTCGTGCGTTGTGTGGTGTAAATGTGCAATTCGATGCAAGAACGATGCCAAAACGATATCGGGGAAGAATTGTGCAGGCTCTCCAACTGCCCGATATTGGATTGACGATCTGGCAGGATCATGCTGTGTGATAGCCCAACAACAACTTGAAGAGCAACTTCCCCTATTCACTCCCATGTTAAATGGTCGTTCCCTGGCTCGCTCGTACAAGGGGGCGTATACATCGCAGTTGTGTTGCCTGCCGATATCTCCCTGTGTGACAGCTCCTATGCGATCTTGGATATCAGACAAAAAAATGAGCGCTCCCGTGCCGTTGTATACAATATCGAAACGATGTTGGGACGTGTAAAGTGGCCATTACTACTGTTGCTGCTGCTGCTACGGTATGTGCTACTTAGGCTGGGGTTACACATGAGCCCTTGGTCTGTTTTTGGCTTCATTTTTGTAAAAAAAATTTTCTAAGTCCAAAAACTGACAGAAAAACGGATTGGATATAATAAACACCCTGTCCGTTTTTTTCTGGACCTCAAAACATTACTCTGTCCGTTTTTGAGCCAAAAACATTGCTAGCAACGTTTTTGGCATCAGTTAAAAAACGCATGCGTTTTTTTAACATGGGGCCCTATGGGAAATGCATGCGTTAACGCATGGCATATGTAGGCACTTGCATTAACGCATGCGTTTTTAATGAAAAAATGACTAAGTCCAAAAACGTTCATAGGTGCAGGAGGCTCAAAACGCACCCAAAAAAAATCGGATTGGTGATGAAAATCACTTCCAAAAACGGACTTCTATGTGTAACCCCAGCCTTAGAGAGATAGCTATCTAGCGACTCAGTTCATTTTTAGATAGTACTTTTAGTGACACCCTCCAAAAATAGCCCTTTCTAGCCACAGTACTAGGGTTTGCTAAATCTGGGCTTCTGCACTGCTCTATTGAAATCCCCAAAAATGTAGTGCTAAGAAGTAGTGTTTGCTAGATCTGCCAAAATCTATCCACCAAATATTTTTGCCTACTACGTGTGTTTGCCAAATTTGCTGTGGAGCAGTGCTCTATTAAATCCCCACAAAATTAGTGCTAAAAAGCCTTGTTTGCTAGATCTGTCAAAGTCTAGCCACCAAATATTTCGTATACTACCGGGATTTGCCAAATTTGCTCTGGTGCAGGTGCTGTGTTAAAACCCCCACATATTAAGTGCTAAAAGTCAATGTTTGCTAGATCTGCCAAAATCTAGCCACCAAATCTTTATGTCTACTACCCGTGTTTGCCAAATTTGTTCTGGGGCCGTGCTCTATTCAAATCCACAAAAATGTTGTGCAAAAAAAGCAGTCTTTGCTAGTTCTGCCTAAATATAGCCAGGTAAAAAAATGTTTGTACCGAGTTAGCCAGTATATAGAAAAATATTAGAATCTGAGAGTCCTCAGTGGGTGTTACCTTTTAATGGCTAACTGAAAAGATGGTAAACATAGCAAGCTTTCGAGACACTAGGGTCTCTTCATCAGGCTAGTAATGACACAAATTCTGAATGAACTAAATAGAAGTGATGCGGTGTTAGGGCAGCGCTGAGACCAATAAGGAAAGGAGATTAAAAGATTAAGACGCACAAACCGTTAATGGTTATGTATGCTCTCCAAGCCACGACGCAATTCAATAGCAAATGCTATCTTCCTCATCATTTTCACCATTAGCGCTCTATTTGTTCTTGTTCTTGTTCTACAAATTCTGAATGTACACACAAATTGGATGGTGGATATGCAGTACATAGATTAAGTGTGGTGATTGAAGCATGACATATAATGGTCAGAGATGGGAGGTGGAAGGCAGCATCTGTGGCAGTATCCTCCATATGTAAAAAGCAGACAGTTTCATGTCTCTTGATTAACTGTTGGTCCAAGATTTGAAGAGTGGTCTGTGATGGGAAGGGATAGAGTAAAAGCATCTGGGCAATAAACGCCAGCCTTTGACTTGTTTTCCAAGATTTGAAATTTAAAAAGACAAATTCAATACATGACACAAGTGACGTAAAGCATATAGCAGTAAATTAGGAGGGGCTAGGGGGGAATATCAATTACATTTTAATCATCTGAACGGAGTCTGAGCAGCAGCTGAAGACGTTCCATGAACACTTTAACCCATGCCCCATAGCCATGCTATATCTACCATCTCGTTATAGTCAGGTTCCTAACCACCCACAGTCTCTGTGCAAGTAGCCAGGGAGCAAGAAGAATCCTCGAGTCCTTCCACCACAACTGTGGCTTTCCCTCGACACTCTTAGGCCCTGTGCCCATAGGGCAGAGATGGCGAACTCCAGGCCTCGAGTGCCACACACAGTGCAGGTTTTCAGGATTTCCTTAGAGTTTGACAGTTGGTCATTTGATTGCCAACTGTCAAATGGAGTGGAAATCCTGAAAACCCGCACTGTGTGTGGCACTCGAGGCCTGGAGTTCGCCATCACTGCCATAGGGCATTGTTTGATGCTTTTTTTAAGTAGATTTTGAGAATCTCAACTCTACAGACCAGTTTACATGTAACGACATCTTTAATGACATTGCTGCAACTTGTGGTGTTGCAGCAACCTCATAGCAATGTCGCTACATGTGACATGCTGATCGTTGGTATAATGGCTAGGGCCATTTTTTGATCGTTGGTCTCCCGATGGACGGCCAGCATCGCTGTGTGTGACAGCAGGAGACCAATGATCATCGACCTCCCAGTGCCGCACAGTACAAGCTGGGAGCTGGTAACCAGGGTAAACAGCGGGTAACTAAGCAGAGTACTACACTTAGTTACCAGCTGTTTACCCTGATTACCCTGTGCCATGTGCGGTGCTGGGAGCTGATAACCAGGGTAAACAGCAGGCAACTAAGTGCAGCGCTCTGCTTTGTTACCCACTGTTTACCCTGTTTACCAACTCCCAGCGCCACGCAGCACACGCTGGGAGCTGGTAACCAGGGTAAACAGCGTGTAACTAAGCGCAGCACTCTGCTAAGTTATCCGATGTTTACCCTGGATACCAGCATTCTCGCTGGTCACTGATCGCTGGTGAGTCTGCCTGTTTGACAGCTCACCAGCAATCAGATAATGATGTCCCAGCGACCCCCCACCATTGGTGAGGTCGCTGGGACATCGTTATGTGTAAACCAGCCCTTAGACTTTGCTGTCTTCATGATAGATATACACATTTTGATGCAAATATTCAAAATCTGCATCAAAAGAAGCATCAAACAACTTAATATGGGCACAGGGTCTTACAGCATTATGGTGGGGTCACATTCACAGGAAGCATCCCCCATATGCTGTGCATAAAATTAAAATTGCTCCTATTGCGCTTTGTATATACATGTATCCCACGTATTTAAATTACGGTAGTTGTGGTTATAATAGTGATAAGGAAGGAGAGCAAGGGAAATTATTGTAGTGAACAGACCTTTATTACAAACACGGTCCCTCAAACTCCACTACGCGTTTCGACATTACCGTCTTCATCAGGTGGAATGAGGGTACTAGCACAATTCAACATGTATAAAGAGTTTGGTTCACACAGATAGGTCAAACAATCATGATCAATTAGGGTGGTAGTAAGAATTAACCCTGTGAGCGTCAAACTAGAACAATTAACAACATATAAAATATCACATGATCTAAAAACAAAATTATACATAAAAAATGATAAAAAGGACTTCTACATAAAAAATAAAATAAAAAGTTGTTTTTTATTGAACATTCAGGATTATGTGTATAATATATATATATATATATATATATATAAGTCCTTTTTATCATTTTGTATGTATAATTTTGATTTTAGATCATCCACATTGGTCAATAATTAATGGTCTTAGTGACCACATACTAAGTATTTTGGGCGTATAGAGTGATACATTGCATAAAATATGGACTTTTATCCACATGTGATATTTTATATGTTGTTAATTGTTCTAGTTTGACGCTCACAGGGTTACCGTATATACTCGTGTATAAGCCGACCCGTGTATAAGCCGACCCCCCTACTTTTGCCCCCAAAACCTGGGAAAATCTATTGACTCGTGTATAAGCCGAGGGTGGACCCTAGCACAAGTATACAGCCCCAGCAGTGTGGTATACACCAGTCCCAGAGGTAGATACAGCAGCCCCAGTGGTAGTATACACGCAGCCCCAGTAGTATATACAGCCCCAGTGGTAGTATATACAGCCCCAGTGGTAGTATACAGGGCCCCAGAGGTATATAGCAGCCCCAGTGGTAGTATACAGGGCCCCAGAGGTATATAGCAGCCCCAGCGGTAGTATACAGGGCCCCAGAGGTATATAGCAGCCCCAGTGGTAGTATACAGGGCCCCAGAGGTATATAGCAGCCCCAGTGGTAGTATACAGGGCCCCAGAGGTATATAGCAGCCCCAGCGGTAGTATACAGGGCCCCAGAGGTATATAGCAGCCCCAGTGGTAGTATACAGGGCCCCAGAGGTATATAGCAGCCCCAGTGGTAGTATACAGTGCCCCAGAGGTATATAGCAGCCCCAGTGGTAGTATACAGTGCCCCAGAGGTATATAGCAGCCCCAGCGGTAGTATACAGGGCCCCAGAGGTATATAGCAGCCCCAGTGGTAGTATACAGTGCCCCAGAGGTATATAGCAGCCCCAGCGGTAGTATACAGGCAGCCCCAGTAATGCAGGCCCCCCCCAGCGTCTCTCCTGTCACCTGTAAAGCAAGCTATACTTATCAGTGTCCCGCTCGCACCCGCCGCTGCCGACATCCACGATCCTCCATCTTCATGCGACTCCTCTTCCTGTTTCCTGTGCGCGTCGCCGGGAATGACGTCATTGCCGGCGACGCGCACAGAAACAGGAAGAGGAGTCGCATGAAGATGGAGGATCGTGGATGTCGGCAGCGGCGGGTGCGAGCGGGACACTTATAAGTATAGCTTGCTTTACAGGTGACCGGAGAGACCCTGGGGGGGCCCTGCATTACTGGGGATGCGGGGGCTGCTGTATACCGATGTATACATCGGTATGTACCGATGTATACATCGGTATACAGCACTGACTCGCGTATAAGCCGAGGGGGGTACTTTTCAGCCCAATTTTTGGGCTGAAAAACTCGGCTTATACGCGAGTATATACGGTAATTCTTACTACCACCCTAATTGATCATGATTGTTTGACCTATCTGTGTGAACCAAACTCTTTATACATGTTGAATTGTGCTAGTACCCTCATTCCACCTGATGAAGACGGTAATGTCGAAACACGTAGTGGAGTTTGAGGGACCGTGTTTGTAATAAAGGTCTGTTCACTACAATAATTTCCCTTGCCCTCCTTCCTTAGCGCTATTAGAACCGCAACTATTTTTTTCCTAAGGACTTTTGACTAACCCAGCTAGTTACACAAGCCCTTGCATGTGCAACTTCTGTTTGCTTTATGTGCGCTGATTGTCTGCTGGACCGGACCATCCATAGTAAGTGCGGGAAAGAAAAAAAATGGAGACATGTGCTTATCTGACCTAAGACCTCTCCCTACGCCCTCCCTTCCGCCATGCTAGACATTGACACACATAGAACAAAAGCATTAGTGCAAATGCACTAATGATTTTAGAAATCTGAACAGTTACCGAACAAAACTTGAACTCTCAACTATTCAGCAAAACCTAGCTGCCCTCCCTGAGCTTCAATTGAGAGCTTGTTTCTGTGGGGAGTGGTTTAGTGTACTTTTCTCTCAGTGTAATTCATGCCTGTAAAAACGGATGTTACTCCATGGGAGAAGGCTAGAATTATTACTCTTAATGAACATACAAGTCTGACTGTAAGAGAAATCACTTCCACCGTTGGTATTGGAAAATCTACCGTTTCAAGAATAATTCGCATACACAATGAAACTGTATAGTTTTCTCCAAAATGAAAAGGGAAGTGTGGAAGAAAAAGGAAAACGATAAAAAGAACTGATAAAACACTTATCAGCAATAGTAAAACTAATGCAAGAAAAACAAGTAAAGACTTGCTTTGCTCCAATTAATTTGCACAGCACTGTAGAAGATTATGATTTTGTTTTTCCCACAGAGAACAATCTTTTTTCAACTGGCTAATATGGTACCAAACCTTATTTTCTTATGGAAAATTTTAGTATAATAATATTAAAGACCACGGTTTGGAGGAAAAATGCATATGAACATTTTATGTTCAAGAAAAAAAATATTAGTGTTGGAAAACATAAAAACATCTGATAATACAGGTCTACAAAAAATATACGGTAATTTTTTAGGTACCAAGGTATTTTAATAGACTTAGGGTATTTTGATTGTGCTGAATTTAAAAATACTATTACTTTTACTGAATTGGTTCTAGTTTTGAGATAATGGACATTCATGAAAGTAATGTATTCCCCGAATGCGACTTGTATGTGGTAACAAATGCAATAGCTTTTGGTTTGTCTTTTGACTGTTTTACAGTGTCTTAGGTAATGAAATAGTCCATATAATTATTTTGTATCTCAGTTTGTAGGACTACTATGCTATAAAAGCAACTTTTTGAAGCCAGAATTCTACTGTGAACCTGCTGTGGAAAGAAGTTCCAAAGTAAAAGTTTGTAAACCCAGTCTTGGTTTATATAAACAACACAGGAGGGAACTAACTAATAGTTTAAGGGGTCAACTGTAAACATATGTAAAAAACTATGCCAGAGGTGTTTCTAGGCTTTCCAGAACCTGGAGCAAGAATTCTGTTTGGGTAGTCATCATGTGACCGCTCATTACTATGCAAGTTGCACATTTAAGGCCCGGTCTCACATAACGATATTGTTAGAGAGATCGTTGTAACTATGACGTTACAACGATCTCTCCAGCGATGTCGTTCTGTGTGACACTTTCCAGCACCCCTGCTGTGAGGTCGCTGATCGATGCAAAGTGCTGTGGGTCACTTTCTGATCGGTGGTTTCCCGCTGGTCACCACACATCGCTGCATGTGACAGCGAGAAACCAGCGATCAGTGACCTCACACGGTTGGAAACCATGGTAAAAAGCGATCAGGGCCATGGGAGCCACCTCCCACATTGCTGAAGGCGATGTCAGCGTTCTCTCTGCTTAGCGCTGCCTTATAGGCAGCTCTAAGCAGGGAGAATGCTGCTAACTATGATAAACAGCGGGTATCCAGGCAGCGTGTGCTGCCTGGATACCCGCTGTTTATCATAGTTACCAGCATTCTCCCTGCTTAGCGCTGCCTGTACGCCTGAACGCTGACATCGCCTTCAGCGATGTGGGAGGTGGCTCCCATGGCCCTGATCGCTGGGGCGATCTGCCTGTTTGACAGCTCCCCGGCTATCAGGTGACGACGCTCCAGCGATCCCGGCAGGTCGTTATCGCTGTTGGGATCGCTGGAGCGGTTGTTATGTGAGACAGGGCCTTAAGTCTTCTGCCAAAAAGTTGTTCTCTCTAATTCAATGATAATCTAATGTTCAGTGAATAAACAGAGGGTACCGTCAAACCTGGACATATCGCCGGCGATTCCACAGGTGACGCACGTGCGCGCGCACGTTTTTGCGTGTCGCCCAAGGTCGCCGACGCCCATTTACATGGGGCAACAACTCAGGTGACGCTCAGGCGATGACCTGACCGGAAATTGCCTGAGCGTCGCCCAAGGCCGACGGGCGATCATGTTGCTGGTGGCCGCTTGGACGTCACACAGAGCAACGACATTAGCGACGTGGGCGTTGTTTTGTCCCGCGTCTCAGAGGTAGGCGTTCACATTATGTTTGGTGACGCTTCGAAGTCGTGTGATTGGCTTTGGTGTCTGATGCAGAATTGACATGTACTGTCAATTGTGTTGGTGTAAAAAGAGACATTTGGCAATGGCATATCTCTGCATTTTGTAGCACACACTGGCGCATCAATGCGCTGCTTTTTAATAATATGTACACTCCTGGGTATGGCCCCTTTGTCCTCAGCGTTTTACGCTGCTTGCGGCAGTTGCGGTAAAAAAAAAAAACGCATCTGCCGTAGTGATGGGCGAGTCCTAAATTACTCGGAATCGCTTGACTCTAGCGAGTCCGAGCCCGGGACTCGCTACTCATTGCGAGTCTAGCGAGTCCAATGTTAATGAATGGGGAAGCGAGTAATAGCGAGTAATGTGTGATTTACAAATCGCAGATGTGTCTCGGAAAGCGCTCGCATTGCCGTTTTGGCGGGTTAAGTGTGTGCTAACACTTGGCAGTGAAGCAGCACACTAGTCCCTGCAAAAATTATTAAGTGTGCACAAGTAGTCGCACAAGCAGGTGGCGTACGTGCTATTTGCAGGTAGGAGAGCAGCAACGCACTGGTCTGCCACAGAGAAAATAAAGCTGAAGGGGTTATTATGACACAAAATCTATCAGGTGCAAAAAAATAAGAAATAGTACCTCAGCTAAGCCTCTGACTTCAGCTATTAGGAAAGCTGTGTGAGTAAGCTAAGCTATGAGGTCGGTCCTGTGTGCACTGTAATGGTGGGTTTACACGTCACGATATCGTTCCGATATCGTATACAACGGCGCGGGAGTGCGCATTTCGTGGCCGGTTTTCCCTGAATTGCATCGGCGGTTTAAACGCTGCGATATTGGGATACAACGTCCCTACGATGTGTACGCCCGACGACCCAGGAACGACCATTTAACATGGGAGTGAATGGGTGACGTTGCAGTACACATCGGAGTTGGGCTGTCACACGGGACGATCCGGCTCCAACGGGCATCCGATATCGGGTGGTTGAATAGCACGCTCATTCGACCCCCGATATCGGTTTACCATCGTTCCTGCATCGTATCGGATGTTCACACCGTACAACGCAGGAACGATATCGGGTCCGACGCACGAACCACGTGACTTTTGGTCGGAGTTGGACGCCGATATCGCAACGTGTAAACCCACCATAAAGGCTGCTCCACCCTGCCTGCCTACCTACAGTCCTCTACACAGTACTCCTCTGTCCTCCTGGTAGCTCTCAGAAGAGCTGTTTGGGTTAAATATAAGGAATCTTGAAGTTTCCCTACACTGACTGACACTCCCTATGATCTGCTCCAGCATCTACCTCACCCTGCACTAGCTCAGATCGTCACAGGAATGTGGAGGATATGGTGGTGGCAAGGCTTATATACAGCCTTTTGGGGTAGCCCCTGAGCACGTGTCATAACCCCCTTGTATGGGTGAGTTCTAGGGCTCAGTGACAGGCTATAATGTGGTTTTTACTGTACCTAACCATATTTTATTATACCATGTTATGCCAGATTATGTCTATGTAAATTTCCTATGAACTGTATCCTTGCAATGGGGGTCTGTGACCTGTTCACCCTGTCTGTAACTTTCCTTGGTTTTTACACGTCCTCAGTAATTTACTGATTCACTAATATTATAATAAATTTATGCACATGGATTTTTCGTGGATCTTGTGATTCTATACTAAGTCCTGTAGCTATTGAACTCTGTTCTCAGGTTTTTAACATTATTTTATTATATACAGCCTCGCCTCTCATACATGACATAGGCATCACGATGGACAGAAACCAATCATAGTCCTGCCACAACCAACATGGCTGTGGCATTACTCAATATGATTGGCTAACATGCTTGTCCATCTTCACAAGTTTTCTGACCTAACACGCTAGGCTGTCTCGGAAGCTTCATCGGAACATAACAGATTCTGTATTCGCGAGTCCCGAATACAGTATACAGGACTCGGATTCGTAGACTCGCTCAGACTCGCTCAGACTCGCTGCTGACAGCGGGTATCCGTGAAGCGGTGCGATTGTTTAAACGATTTGGGGAGATTCAAGCTACATAGCGATGTGATATAGCGAGTCTAGCGAGTGAGAAAAAGTAAACTCTGACAAAACTAGTATTGCCATTGACTTGCATTGGACTCGTTACTGTGCCAGTAATCGCCGGGAAACTCGCAGAGTACCGAGTCCTGCGAGTCCCTTACTACTCGCCGAGTAACGAGTCCTAGCGAGTAGATTCGCCCATCCCTAATCTGCCGCGATTACCGCAATACGGCCGCACTTGCAGTTCACTTGCGGCCAGCCCCATACAATGTCTATGGGGCTTGCGGCAGGTGCAGCAAGTGCGGTTTCGCCACTTGCGGCATGCTGCGGTTTTTTCCCAGCCGCACCTGCCGCAAGCCCCATAGACATTGTATGGGGCTTGCCACAAGTCTCTTTTACCTTTTACTGATACAAAGAGAGAAGGGAGCACACATAGGGTCTTATCTATGATAATAGTTCAATGCCCCCCGATTAGTGTGACCCACCTTTTTAGGTTGTGTGAGTCACAACAACCTGCAAGGGCCTAGTTATCCTGGTCGCTGCAGACACCTGGTGAGGGAGAAATCTGTTTGTGTAGAAAAAGCCCAGGTTTAGATTCCGCGCTGACCACAAAGCAGAAAGGTTTGTGTTTGATGACCCTTTATTGAGCCTACGCGTTTCACAGCAGGACCTGCTGCTTTCTCAGGGCAAACGTGTAGGCTCAATAAACGGACATCAAACATATCCTTTCTGCTTTGTGGTTAGCGCGGAATCTAAACCTGGGCTTTTTCTACACAAACGGACCATTTACTGATGGTATCCACAGGTAAAGATGTCCAGAGCACTGTCGGGTGACCAGGTGCACAGTGAGTCTCCACAGCAAGTGGGTATAAGGCCTCCTCAGGTTCCCTGCTGTCGCTGAAGCCCTGCTTGTATACAACACGACTGGCCTCCTCACTTTCTCTGGTCCTCTCTCTGTCCTCCTGCGTAGCCCACAGATTACCCTCTCTGATCACTGCTGTGTTCCCACACTACGGTGTCTGGCTCCCTCGTTCTGGGTATGCAGGGGGACCAGGTGATTGAAGTCTCTATGGTACGCTGGGGTTTTCTGCAGTCCTAAAGTGTTACTGCAGGTGCGTCTGGGTGAACCTCCACCGGTTCCTCGCTCCCTTGGATCTGCTCCTTGCCTTCCTGTCCCCACTCCTAGGCTTGGCTAAGCATAGTAGGGCCACTCTGGGTCACTGATTTGGGCCTAACCACGGCACCGGTCACCAGGACGTCTTTGCAGCTTTCCTATCGTCTGCACACTCTTAACTCCTCCCCCAGCAGCAGTATTTATAGGAGAACTCACCTAAAGTCAGTGAGTACAGCTCCCCCTACTGTGTCGGGGTGATAGGTGTTGCATGTAGTAGGTACCTGCTGTGTAAACCCAGCTGTGCAGTAGGGAAGACTGTGGCTACCTGCATGAGCATGGCGCCACATACTGCCCTAGTTAACATCAATACTCCTGGACTGAGCATTTTTGTTTTCAAACAAAAGGAATAACAATTAATAACAGGTAACATATTTACAAAGTCTCAAAATATAAACATTTTTACCAAAACCACTGAAAAATACGGGAAAAATGAAAACAGGTAAGTCCATACGGTGCTAGTCCATTCACCGCAGGCTTTGAAAAAGAAAAAGAAGTTTGTTGTCACACCAGTCCTGTGACCATGGTCCTTTTTTATTGTAATCCGGGGAAAAGTTCAAAGGGAAAGGTTTAGTTCACAAGAGTCTATACAGTAAAGTCTTTGTACACTCTGGGTAAGAAAAGGGGAAAAAGTCTTTCAAAAGTCAATAAACACATTTCCCAATGGGTGTCTCGGATTAGAAGACCTGGTACCTCCCCACTCCAGGCACTTTCTGTTCCTAACGTAATGTGCGTGGGACAAGACCCAGTTCCTCCACCCTTCTGTACACTACTATGTATACTGCTATTTACATGTCAGTGCTGCCGTTTATTCTACCTATGACCTTCTTTTTACTGTGCCCACTCTCCATACCTAGACGGGGGTTGATCTTCTGTGCTCCTCTGTGACTTGCGCACTACAGGTATCTCTGTCTCAGGTGAGGTTTCTAGTGATTGGTATGGTGCAGGCAGTGGCATAACATTCACGGTCGCAGGGGTTGCGGCTGCGATGGGGCCCGGATCTATAAGGGGCCTGTGCCACCAGCTGCCCCCTGCACCCACCAATCCCAGCACCAGGCTCCCAATTCACATGGATGTGCGTCCCCGAGGACGCACATCCATGTCACTGAACGTGTCAGGGAGAGGAGAGGAGGGAGGGGAGGGGGAGCCTGCTTCCTGCTGCTCCCGCCCCTCACTTCCTCTTCGTAGCGTTCACCTGATAGTAATAAGCATCGGTCGGTGTGGCTCCTCCCCTGGGAACGTGGCTATGGAAGTTCAGCAGATGCCATACAGCATTGCTGCTGACTGCCCGATCCAGGGTGAGTGTCAGAGTGGCGGACGGGGGAGGTTTTGGAAGGCTGCTGCAAGAAGCTGGTGATAAGGGAGGAGGCTGGGGATGGAGGAGACAGGCTTCTGCATGGGGCTGGGGATGGGGAAGGAGGCTGCTGCACGAGGCTGGTGATGGGGAAGAAAGCTAGTGATAGAGGAGTGAGGCTGCTGCACGAGGCTGGTGATGGGGAAGGAGGCTGCTAGACGAGGCTGCTGATGGGGAGGAGGGTGGTGATAGAGAAGTGAGGCTGCTGCATGAGGCTGGTGATGGGGAAGGAGGCTGCTGCATAAGGCTGGTGATGGGGAAGGAGGCTGCTGCATGAGGCTGGTGATGGGGAAGGAGGCTGCTGCGTGAGGCTGGTGATGGAGGAGTGAGTCTGCTGCACAAGGCTGGTGATGGGGAAGGAGGCTGCTGCATGAGGCTGGTGATAGGAAAGCAGGCTGTTGCATGAGGCTGGTAATGGGGAAGGAGGCTGGTGATGGAGGGGTGAGGCTGCTGCACGAGGCTGGTGATGGGGATGGAGGCTGGTGATGGAGGAATGAGGCTTGTGATGGTGAAGGAGGCTGATGCACGAGGCTGGTGATAGGGAAGGAGGCTGGTGATGGAGGAGTGAGGCTGCTGCACAAGGCTGGTGGTGGGGAAGGAGGCTGGTGATGGAGGAGTGAGGCTGGTGATGGGGAAGGAGGCTGGTGATGGAGGAGTGAGGCTGCTGCACGAGGCTGGTGATGGGGAAGGAGGCTGGTGATGGAGGAGTGAGGCTGCTGCACGAGGCTGGTGATGGGGAAGGAGGCTGGTGATGGAGGAGTGAGGCTGGTGATGGGGAAGGAGGCTGATGCATGAGGCTGGTGATAGGGAAGGAGGCTGGTGATGGAGGACTGAGACTGCTGCTTGGGGCTGGGGATGGGGAAGGAGGCTGCTGCACGAGGCTGGTGATGGGGAAGGAGGCTGGTGATGGAGGAGTGAGGCTGCTGCACGAGGCTGGTGACGGGGAAGAAGGCTGCTGCCCGAGGCTGGTGATGGAGGAGAGGCTGGTGATGGGGAAGGAGGCTGTTGCACGAGGCTGGTGATGGGGAAGGAGGCTGATGATGGAGGAGAGAGGCTGCTGCATGGGACTGGGGATGGGGAAAGAGGGTGCTGCACGAGGCTGGTGATGGGAAAGAAGGTTGGTGATGGAGGAGTGAGGCTGCTGCACGAGGCTGGTGATGGGGAAGGAGACTGCTAGACAAGGCTGGTGATGGGGAAGAAGGCTAGTGATGGAGGAGTGAGGCTGCTGCATGAGGCTGGTGATGGGGAAGGAGGCTGCTGCATGAGGCTGGTGATGGGAAGGAGGCTGTTGCACAAGGCTGGTGATGGGGAAGGAAACTGGTGATGGAGGAGGGAGGCTGCTGCAAGAGGCTGGTGATGGATAAGGAGGTTGCTGCAAGAGGCTGATGATGGTGGGGGAGAAAGGATACTGGTTAGGCAGGTGATGGAGGAGGGAGGCTGCTGCAAGAGGCTTGTGATGGAGGAGGGAGGCTTACGCTATGGAGTGCATTATACTATATGGAACACTATAATGGATGCATAATAATAATTAGATGACTATATGGGCTACCTTATGAATGTAGGACTATGGGATGCATTATACAGTAATACATAGAGGACTATGGGGGTACATTGTAATTTATGGAGGAATATGGGGAGGCATTATAATAATTGGAAGACTATGATGGCGGGAGGAGGAAGATTACCGTATTTGAGAGCCATTTATTGTTTCCCCTGATTTTTATGTCATTCATGTTTTTATGACTTATTATCATGTATACTGTCTTGAAAAAAGGTTATTGTTATAATTTTTTATTTTATTCTATGTGTACAATTATTTAGTAGGATTGGTTTGTATTGTTGTATTGAACCATTTATATTCCCATATCTGCATTGCTCAGCACATATAGAGATTACATAATTGAGTATTATCCATAACTGTGTTCCTTATACTGTATATCACATTGGAGACACTAGGGCTGCAGAATATACATCACCATTGGCGTAACCACCATCCTAAAGGCCCCAGTACAACATGGGGCTGGAACCCTACCAACATGTTGGTCAGATGGACAATGATACTATAATAATGTCCTCCATCATGGCCCCTATACTGTAATAATGTCCCTCATCCTACAATTATGTCTGCCATCTTCTAATAATGGTCACCATTCTGTAATAATGTCTTCTGTCCTGAAATAATGTCCCCTATCCTAGTATAATGTCTCCCATAGTGGTCTCCTTCCGGTCTTCTCCTGTATATTTTAAAAACTAACAAATAATTATTCTTATGTTCTCCTTATCCCACAATATGCAGATTCCTCTTCTATAGCTGGCTTCTGCATGCCAGAACCGGTCAGCAGATGATGTCACTGTGATGCGTTACCCATCAGTGACAAGCTGACATCTGCTAACAGCTTGTGATTGGCCAATATTATGTATTGCAGCACAGGGAGTCAGCAGGTTGCACATTCAGGTGAAGTTGTCGTCAGCAGGTAACATGTTCGCTGGTCCCGGCATTGGTCACACCCTCTTTGACCGTGATCATTATGCCCCATACATCAAATAGGAGACACTGGGGCTGAAGTAAATAAAATAGGAGATATTGGGGCTGAAGCATAAAGATATAGGAGACATTAGAGGTGAAGCATACACAATGGGAGTCATTGGGATCATTGGGCCATAGAACTTTGAGCTGAAATGTTGCCTATGTTCATGTGGGCAATTAAACAACTGCTTTTTCAGCAATTAATTTTTATCTGAAGTGCTACCTGTCTTCTTTCTTCTTAGAAGTTTTATATACTTAAGGTTCAAGGGCTACAACTTATGAACAGTGCGTTTGAAGGATGTGTGCTACTTAACTTTACTTTTTTCCTTATCTATTGCTGTCACAGTGCAATGATATCGATTTGCAGAGGAGTGAGTTGATGGGAGTATTTTACTGCTTCTTTGACCACCAAAATAGCTTACCTAAAGTGAAGAATTTTTAAGAGATATGAATAACTTCAGTTTTAATTACAATGGTTTTCAAGGATTTTATGAATGTTACCTAATGGAAAGCTTTATGATGACATAATAAAATTTAATAACCAAAACTCACATTTCGTATGTCCGACAAGCTGTCTCCAGAGATCTAGTACACATAACTTGTAGAGTTATATCTGTCATGAAAGTCATCAATGCTCCTTTTGAACTTGTGCAATGAATCAGCCATCACAACATTATGTGTCAGTGAAAATACAAGAGGGAATTATCTCCATATGGAGAAACAAAATATCTGTGCATCTGTTTTAAAAACATCCTCATCTAGGGGCAGTTAGGCTCAGAGTATGGGCCTGTTCACATCTGCATTTCTTTTCCGTTTTTTTTGCAATACGTTTTTGACACCATTTGTTGAAAAACGCATTGCAAACGCATCCAAAAATACACCCATTGATTTTATTGAAATACGCATGTAAAAAACACATGCCGTTTTCAGAAAACACAAAACGCATGCATTTTGCGTTTTCTGAAAATGAGATGCGTTTTTACATACGTTTTCCACTGAAGTTTTATGATGCGTTTCTATGCATTTTTGCACTGCAAAAACGCATAGAAGCGCAAACGCAACCCCCCTTAGATGTGACCTTAGCCTATGTCCTTTTGTTTTCCATTTTTTTGGAATGAGATTCAGCTATTTAAGTTTAGGGGATCCATATAATAAGAATGACATGTCTAAAGGTACCTTTACACGCCGCAACTACGGTGTAGCAACTGAGAGGCAATCCGGAGTTCCGTCACCGTGGCCCTGAAATTGCTACGAAATTGTGGCGTGTAATTGTGGAACCTGGTGGTGATTTTGAAAGTTGCTCCCGGTTGCGGTTTCAGAGCATTGTTCAAAAACCAGACGCAACCCTGAAGGTGAATTTCCCTGGTTTCGGCGTGTTAAGGGGCGATAGGGCCCCTTTACACACGGCTACATTTGTAGCTTGTCACCAGGTAACTTACTGGTTGCAGTGAAATCATGGATACATAGTTCTATCTTGTTGCTGTGTACAAATGGAATCATGTATCCATGATTTCACTGCAACCAGTAAGTTACCTGGTGGCAAGCTACAAATGTAGCCGTGTGTAAAGGTACCCATAGGGATGGAATCAGCGTCGCCTACTGATTTCCCAGAGGCGTGCCACAGCGTGCTGTATACCGCCCCCCCAGTGATGACTACTGTGGTGGTGGCTACTGTGTTTCCATTGGCTGTCCCTTCACAGGGAGACATATTGGAAGAGCTGTCCATTCACACTACACAATTGCAATGGCGTCATGTATTAGCCAGCCTTCCTGCACAGGCTGGCCAATCATGACGCTATTGTGTTGTCTAATCAGCGTGTTTGGGGCGTGGAATACACAAGTCTGTCATGCCTATGTTCTTGTAGCGCTGATCATGTACGCCCACATTCCTTTGGGGATTGCGGGGTGTGAAGCGGCGTCAGGAGTCAACCGGATGTTTGCCAATGTTGGTGTGGGAACTTCCGGGACGACACATCACCTTAGGTTGAGGGCGCAATTGTGGCGTGTAAATGCACCTTCGGCATTTGGAGGCAACCGTGAAAAACTTGCACGTTCGGTTGCCTCTGATCGCTGCCAAAAGTTGTGGCATGTAAAGGTAACTTAAGATATACTTTATACTTTAGGCCATGTTCACACACATGCGTTTTTTTGACCATCTCTGCATTTTTTGGTCTGTTAAAAAAAATGCAGGTGCGTTAACGCAGGGTGCATTTGAGTGTACATGCGATTTCCCCCAGTCCAAAAAATGCTGCATGCACCCCCCCCTGACAGCTTGGTCAACAAGAAAACAAAAAAAAAATTTCAAGAGCACCCCTCCCCCTTGGTCGACAAGAAAACAAAAAAAAATTCCACCTGGTCAACAAACAACTTTTTTTCCATGCGTTTTTGGTTACCGTATATACTCGTGTATAAGCCGAGTTTTTCAGCCCAAAAATTGGGCTGAAAAGTCCCCCCCTCGGCTTATACACGAGTCATATGGTATGCTGTGGGGGGGGGCTGTGACCGGTGGCTGGAGGAGGCAGGAGGGGGCCGCAGTGACCGCAGGCGGTCACGTGGGGCCGCCTCATTAGTGCAATGAATATGCACGGCATCCCCCCGCCCATCAGTGGCGGGGGGATGCCGTGCATATTGCAATACACAGCCCCCCCTCCTTATTATGGGTCCCCCAGCAGAAATAAACAGCCCCCCCTCCTTATCACGTCCCCCCAGGCTGCGGCAGCTGTGAAAATAACAAACACTTTATACATCACCTTCCGGCGCAGCTCCTCCGGTCCTTCGCTCCTCCGCTCGCCGGCTTCTTCTTCCTTCTTGTGCCGGTGTCATGTGACCGGGCGCAGGAGATGACGTCATTTCCTGCGCGCGGTCACAGAAGCCGACACAAGAAAGAAGAAGAAGCCGGCGAGCGGAGGAGCGAAGGACCGGAGGAGCTGCGCCGGAAGGTGATGTATAAAGTGTTTGTTATTTTCACAGCTGCCGCAGCCTGGGGGGGACGTGATAAGGAGGGAGGGGCTGTTTATTTCTGCTGGGGGACCCATAATAAGGAGGGGGGCTGTTTACTACCACTGGGGCTGCATATACTACCACTGGGGCTGTATATACTACCACTGGGGCTGCATATACTACCACTGGGGCTGTATATACCACTGGGGCTGCATATACTACCACTGGGGCTGTATATACCACTGGGGCTGCATATACTACCACTGGGGCTGCATATACTACCACTGGGGATGCATATACTACCACTGGGGCTGCATATACTACCACTGGGGCTGTATATATCACTGGGGCTGTATATACTACTGGGGCTGCATATACTACCACTGGGGCTGTATATACCACTGGGGCTGCATATACTACCACTGGGGCTGCATATACTACCACTGGGGCTGCATATACTACCACTGGGTCTGTATATACCACTGGGGCTGCATATACTACCACTGGAGCTGTATTTACTACCACTGGGGCTGCATATACTACCACTGGGGCTGTATATACCACTGGGGCTGTATATACTACTGGGGCTGCATGTATACTATCACTGGGGCTGCTGCTGTATACTACCACTGGGGCTGCTGTATATACCTCTGGGGCTGCTATATACCACACTGCTGGGGGCAGTATACCTGTGCTGGGGTCCACCCTCGGCTTATACACGAGTCAATAGATTTTCCCAGGTTTTGGGGGCAAAAGTAGGGGGGTCGGCTTATACACGGGTCGGCTTATACACGAGTATATACGGTATTTGGTGAAAAAGTCCAAAAACTTTTCAAAACTTTCAGACACACAAGGAACATTTTTTGGCACTCTTAAAAAACCGCATGTGGTTTTAGGAGTGCTAAAAAAAACGCAAATTGTGTGTGAACAAGGCCTAAGCATCTTTTCCCAAGTTAGGGACTGTGTTCAAAGCCTTAACACCAGTCATAGTGCACAGCTCCAGTAAGGGGACAGAGTAAATGTGTGAATGCAGTAGTTCCCAGCAGAAAAATCAAACTCCCATCAGAGCTGGCAATACATAATGAAATATATCACATATGCAAGCATTTTGTGGCGATACAGACTCAGGTCGCCACATATACTGTACACTATAAGGCTATGTTCACACTTAGCGTATATTTTTTTTAGGCTGCGCTTTTATACAGTTGCGCTTTTTTGCTATGTCTGTGCACAAAAAAGTGCAACTGCATTCACACACTGCGCATTTTTGGCTGTGTTTTTCCCGAGCCTATTTTATAATGTGGGCTATGGGAAAAGCATGCCAAAGAAGGTGCAAAGAATTGACATGGTCATTCTTTTTACGGATTTGCTTTGCAGTGAAAACGCGTCTGCAAAAAGACCAAACGTGTGAACACATTTTAGCAAAAGCCATTGCTTTTGCTGGGATGCATTTCGCGACTGAACCTCACTGCATTTACGCTAGCGCTATATAGCGCTACGTAAATGGTGAAATATAATACGTGTGAACGTAGCCAAATAGTTGTGTTTCATTCAAAATACAAGAGAATAGTGCTTGCAGTGTTTTTTTTTTTCATATGGACAGCCCTATTCAATAATATTGGTCCAAGTGCAGTGCTCCTCCTGTGCCTATTTCCCCTACATATGATGTATTGTTGTTTCCATTTGTTGTTTAAAAACTACTAGAAAAAAAGCAGCATCAGAAAAACTCACCATCCATGCCAAAGACAGAAAACCAAAAGCACTTACAGGACGCAGTCAGAGCCCAATTGTGGAGCAAGCCCAGCTGCTGGCTGATGAGTCGCCTCTACCAGCAAAATGTGGGAGGCGACCTGCCATGCATACACTAGGCCTGCATAGAGCACCATTCACACTGATACATATGATGCAGAGTGTCTGAAAGCTACCCAACCGCTCCGCTGCCTGAGCATTGGGCCGCACAGTACGATGCTTCTGCACCACTGGATGAACGGCGCCCCTATGGGCCCACCTGCGCCCTGGATGGATAAAAAAGTGCAAAAGTTTTTTATATATATGATAAATAAAAAACCTTTATAGATGGGATTTTGGTTCATGTGTTGGCCCAAGACATTTAAGCTGATGACCCACGATCAAGGGATCCCATGCTCACCAGTCCTAACAAAATTGTACAAAAACTACTAGAAAAAAAGCAGCATCAGAAAAACTCACCATCCATGCCAAAGACAGAAAACCAAAAGCACTTACAGGACGCAGTCAGAGCCCAATTGTGGAGCAAGCCCAGCTGCTGGCTGATGAGTCGCCTCTACCAGCAAAATGTGGGAGGCGACCTGCCATGCATACACTAGGCCTGCATAGAGCACCATTCACACTGATACATATGATGCAGAGTGTCTGAAAGCTACCCAACCGCTCCGCTGCCTGAGCATTGGGCCGCACAGTACGATGCTTCTGCACCACTGGATGAACGGCGCCCCTATGGGCCCACCTGCGCCCTGGATGGATAAAAAAGTGCAAAAGTTTTTTATATATATGATAAATAAAAAACCTTTATAGATGGGATTTTGGTTCATGTGTTGGCCCAAGACATTTAAGCTGATGACCCACGATCAAGGGATCCCATGCTCACCAGTCCTAACAAAATTGTACAAAAACTACTAGAAAAAAAGCAGCATCAGAAAAACTCACCATCCATGCCAAAGACAGAAAACCAAAAGCACTTACAGGACGCAGTCAGAGCCCAATTGTGGAGCAAGCCCAGCTGCTGGCTGATGAGTCGCCTCTACCAGCAAAATGTGGGAGGCGACCTGCCATGCATACACTAGGCCTGCATAGAGCACCATTCACACTGATACATATGATGCAGAGTGTCTGAAAGCTACCCAACCGCTCCGCTGCCTGAGCATTGGGCCGCACAGTACGATGCTTCTGCACCACTGGATGAACGGCGCCCCTATGGGCCCACCTGCGCCCTGGATGGATAAAAAAGTGCAAAAGTTTTTTATATATATGATAAATAAAAAACCTTTATAGATGGGATTTTGGTTCATGTGTTGGCCCAAGACATTTAAGCTGATGACCCACGATCAAGGGATCCCATGCTCACCAGTCCTAACAAAATTGTACAAAAACTACTAGAAAAAAAGCAGCATCAGAAAAACTCACCATCCATGCCAAAGACAGAAAACCAAAAGCACTTACAGGACGCAGTCAGAGCCCAATTGTGGAGCAAGCCCAGCTGCTGGCTGATGAGTCGCCTCTACCAGCAAAATGTGGGAGGCGACCTGCCATGCATACACTAGGCCTGCATAGAGCACCATTCACACTGATACATATGATGCAGAGTGTCTGAAAGCTACCCAACCGCTCCGCTGCCTGAGCATTGGGCCGCACAGTACGATGCTTCTGCACCACTGGATGAACGGCGCCCCTATGGGCCCACCTGCGCCCTGGATGGATAAAAAAGTGCAAAAGTTTTTTATATATATGATAAATAAAAAACCTTTATAGATGGGATTTTGGTTCATGTGTTGGCCCAAGACATTTAAGCTGATGACCCACGATCAAGGGATCCCATGCTCACCAGTCCTAACAAAATTGTACAAAAACTACTAGAAAAAAAGCAGCATCAGAAAAACTCACCATCCATGAACCTCACTGCATTTACGCTAGCGCTATATAGCGCTACGTAAATGGTGAAATATAATACGTGTGAACGTAGCCAAATAGTTGTGTTTCATTCAAAATACAAGAGAATAGTGCTTGCAGTGTTTTTTTTTTCATATGGACAGCCCTATTCAATAATATTGGTCCAAGTGCAGTGCTCCTCCTGTGCCTATTTCCCCTACATATGATGTATTGTTGTTTCCATTTGTTGTTTAACCAACAAAAAATATATCCCTTTTTGGTGAGCACTGCAGCAGTAGGTATGTGGTTCGGCAATGTGAAGAAGCAATGTATATTTTTAAAAAGTAGTCCAAAATGTTTACTTCTTTGAAAACAGTTACAGATTTCTAGTATTTTCTTGTGCAGTGTGGGGCTCCCAACATCAGTAACGTATAGCTATTGAAGATAATGCACAGGTAAAAATGTGTGGATATCTTATGGCAGTGGTAACAGAAGAAATTCAAATTTGACAAGAACATGGCTGATTTGGTTCAGTGATCAAAAACCCAATCCTAAAAGTCGGTGAATCCAGCTAAGTTCGGGAAAAGGTTTGAAATTGAAAATGGCCTTTAAAATTTACCCGTTTATTTGGGGCCAAAATGCAACACCTAAGCATAGTTAGGAGTGTTCCCAGCCATTGGGTCGATTGGTTTATCTTAACCTGTAGACTTTTTGGGGATTTTTTTGAATTTTTTTAAGCTTCCTGGATTTTTGCAGGTGTTTTGCCATCTGCAGGGTCTGAATTTTGGAAACATTGCCAGAATTGGCAGCAGCTGGGAAGACCAGGAAGCTTACAATGACCTTAAAGCATCAATTTAAGAGAGCTTTATATTTCTAAGGGCATTTTTTGTAAATAAGAGAGCAAACCTTTATTTTTTCAGAGGGTCACTAGCATGCAGGCCATCTGTTCTACACTTATGTGAAAGCAATATATATAATAAAATAGCATATGGCCATTATATATGCTTCACATCCTTGATCTTATAGGTCTGTTCATGTTGATGGATCCCCATGGTATAGCTATTGCTTCTTAAAAATGTGCAATCACTAACTATTTAATGTCAGAATCATAAAATTTCTACTAATAATATGTATTCATTTATATAGCGCTATTAATTCCATAGCGCTTTACATATACTTGCAACACCATCCCCATTGGGGCGCGTATTTCATGTATAATGCATATTACAGTTGTTCTCCTGGCATTTCTGCAGTGCCCAGTGCTCAGTAGCCTTATTCAGCATTCCAGATGAATTGTTGAATGGTGACTTGAATAAACTTATTGATTTTTATCATTATTTTTCCTACAGAGATGTAATGCTTCAATAATGACTGCAACTAAGTATCCACAACCAGTTTATATACACTGTGGCCTTACATACAGGTATTAATTAACAGCTAGGAATTAGGGAACAATAGTGTGCAAACATTAAACTCCAGTACTGATTGCTGTAGTCTGAATTGTGGCACTCAATGAAAGAGGTGGGCCCCTTAGGCAAAGCAAACACACCCAAACACACGGAACAGTGTCAGCGTCTCCCACCATTTTACCTCTGTCTGCATCCCCAATGACATTCAGGGGCACTGTCTGGATTCTACACTCCAGTTGTTTCTTCATGGATCCCCTGCAAGGCAGATCTGACCTGGTCTCAGAGGATACAATCTATATAACAACCCCTGGGTCAGAAGGTGGGTCGGCAGCACCAGATCCCCAGAGTAGCATCTTGAAGAGGAGATGGAGAGTGAGACGTATGTCAGCTGGAGCTCCACCGCACTTCCTAATTACTTGGCATTTTGACCAAAGCAGGACTTTTAAACCTTGTTTTATTGCCAGTTTTTTTGCTGTCCTTGACCAAGGCATGTGTTTTTGTTAAAGGTCTTCAAATATTTTGCGCCGTATGCACTTCCCCCTACTACACATTCATGAAGCCTTTGGGGTCCAACTGAAAGAACTTAATGGTCTCTGCTCTTCATTGCCTCTCCACAGCTTTAACAATCTGTGAGCTGCTGCTGATCCGTGTCGGACTTATGTTATAAGTGTATACTATGTATGTTGTTAAGTTTTTTAGTTTGAGACTTATAGTCTGTGTGTGTTTATAGTAAGGTTTTTTGCGTTCACTCCTTGTGTGCTGGACTGTTTCTGCAAGCAAGTGCTTTGGTACTGCCCGACAGAGATTAGTAAATACGCTGCAGGTCTCTGTCCTGAAGGTGTGAGGTATGGAACTGCAAGACACTACACCCACTTCAGTAGAACAGGATTGGCCCAGTGCAATTCTCAAGGGCTCACAAACTGTGCATGTTTGTAGGAATTCACTAGCATTGCACAAGGTGCCGGAATCATCCATCACCTCTGCAGATGATTAAATTTGCACCTGTACAATGCTAACGAAATCCAGAAAACTTGCACTGTATTCAGACCTTTAGGACTGTAGTTGGCCACACCTGCTCTTGAGGTCTCAGAGGGCAAGAGGACCTCTTTGAGCCCTTAGACCACAACTGCGGTTCTTTCTGGACCCACAGGCCATGTGCCCATGGTGCAACATTTGATTTTTTTGTTAATGCAGATTGAGAATCTGCATCAAAATCTGCATGTCCATCCTGAGGCCAACAAAGTGTAGGACAGATCAGAAGTGCTGTGCCCACGTTGCTTTTTTGCTTCCTTGCACGTGTGGTTCAGATTTCCTTTTCTGCCCCAATTTCTGTAGCAAATCTGGAATAAAGAGAAGAAGAAAAAAAATACGTTAGTACAACACTTCACAACTCTCATAGACTTTGCTGGCTTCAGGATAGACATGCACATTTTCAAAACATGTTTCCAAAAAAGTATCAAACAACATGGGGGGCCACAGTGGGATTCTACTGTTTGATACCAGCTGTGTAGCTTGACATAAAATAAATAAATAATGGGAAAAAAAGTGTTGGGCTCCGCCCTATTTTTCATTGCAAGTCAAAGTTAAAGTAGGCAGCTGAGGACTGATATCCTCACACTATAGAATAGCATCCTGCAGCTGCTCCAGAAATTGGCGCATTCATAAGAAGTTGCAATTCCTGGTGCTTTACCCGCCTCTTCCAGTTGCCATTTTGCAATAAGGGGACAGCTTTGTATTGCTAGCTGGTATTAAATCCATAATTCTTAATGTGGGGCCAATGTTAGACCCAACCATTAAGAATTTCAAGTAAATAGTAAAGAATATTTATATAGAAGGAGGGAATGCACAGCAAAAAGTCAAAAGACGTTGCCACATAATGCAAGGTGAAGAGCATCAATCAAGGGAAGAGAAAAATTCTGCATATACAAATGTGCACACCGAAATAATATTACAATATATACTAACAACACAAAAACACCAATTAAAAGCTGTTAAAATAATGTGGGTCCATACAATAATTGGTAAGAGGTGACTCCTGAGGTCTCCTTTAGATAACCATGTTGGTTACTATCCATAGCGGGTATCATGGTTACCTGAGCTGTCCTCGGGTGACCTCAGGAGTCACTGCTTACTGGACCAGAGCTGGCAGCTCATTCATACAATGTTTGGAGGCTGCGGTGACAGCATGTTGTGTTCTGCACTGCAGTATGCAATCAAGAGGATGTCGCAGAGGATCGAAGATTGTATGAGGGAGTAATAAAGATAGAGTCCAGGTATGTTTTTGTGTTTTCATTTCTGATAAAATGTTTTCTCTCTGTGTTGTGTCTTCTTTACTACTTACTTGAACTTCTTAATGGCCGGGTGTAACATTGACCCAACATTAAGAATTTCGGGCTTAATGCCAGCTGGAAATACAAATCTGGCATTAACTCTTTATTATCCAGTTTGCCACCGCTACACAGCAACTTGAAGAGCCATGTAAAGCTCTAGGAATTGGCACTTCTTATGAATGTGACAATTTCTGAGGCGGCTGCAGGCTGCTATTCTATAGCATGGAAGGGCCCAACTGAGCATACCAGCCCTCAGTAGCCTAGTTTTATCTTGACTGGCAACTAAAATTGGGGCAAAGCCCTACACTTTCATTTTCAATAATTTTTACACTCTATGACACCAGTTTGGTTGCCAAAGCACAGACACTATCTAGGTTGTGATTGTAACAGTCAATCACAGACGCTCCCACAAAGCATGAGTGTCTGTGATTGGCTTTTGCTGGTCAGTGAAGTGAATAAGCATGAAGTTTCATGGGCAGGACAAGACGTAAGTATTTCACAGCTTTTAGATACCTTTAAAGGTGTTTTCTACCATGTTTCCCCGAAAATAAGGCACCCCCAAAAATAAGACGTACTAGGGCGGTTTAGTGTGCTTCTAAATATAAGGCACCCATCGAAAATAAGGCATACCTAGTTTTTTGAAGGCCAGCATACCAGCGATCAGAAGATCGTGGCATGCAGCTGTAACTGATCCCCTGCCCGCACACCGCTGTTGTCCAGTACCCATGGCAGTATTCAGGGCGCCGCTCTGCCTCAGCTGCCGTACTTTAGATGTATGATAAACCTTGGGCCAATCAGAGCCCACCATCCCCGCGCCAATCAGGGCTTAGCAGGTGACATCAATGCATAGCCTCTGATTGCCATGCGGTTGCTGTGCTCTGAATGGTACGTGGATGCTGGGCACTGATTGGTGCAAGGATGCTGGGCTCTGATTTGCCCAAGGTTTACCGGTCATCTATGGTACGGCAGTTGTTTGTTTTTGCTGGTACAATACTGTACTGTATTGGGGCCTGCAATGGGATGATGGGGGCTATAATAGGATAATGGGGGCCACAATGGGATGATGGAGATGCTTTATTCGTGGCTGCAATGGAATGATGGGGGCTGTAATAGGATAATGGGGGTGCTCTATTGGGGTCTGCATTAGGATGATGGGGTTGCTATATTGGGAGCTGCAAGGGGATGATGGGGATACCGTATTGGGGCTACAAGAGGATGATGAGATATTGTATTGAGGGCTGCAAGGGGATGATGGGGATACCGTATTGAGGGCTGAAAAGGGATGATAGGGATACCATATTGGGCGCTTCAAGGGGATGATAAATATTCATATTTTTGTTCAACAATAAATGTAAATTCTTCTTCATCAATAAATAAGGCATCCCTTGAAAATAAGACATGGTACATCTTGGGAGCAAAAATTAAAAAAACGACGGTGTCTTATTTTCGGGGAAACAGGGTATGTGTTTCATGTTGCCTGCCATTGATTTTAATGGGATTTGTAAGGTTTGGCGAAATGTTTGTTGAACAATTCGTCGAACACCCGGCACTTGGCGAGCCAAAATGAATTTGAACACTCAGATGTTTGCTCATCTCTACTCATGACTTACTTAAAACGCATCCATGGGCTCATAGAGCTAGTTGGTTTATTCCTTAAAGTTTATGGTGGTCAACTTTAAGCGATTGTACCACTCTGAATAAAAGGATCCTGGTGAAGAAAATGGTCATTGAAAAGTTACCATAGTATAAACCAGTCAATATAGATGCATTCTGACATTTTTATAATTTTAGAAAATGCTACATCTGCGCTTGCTTGTGATATCTGCATATGTACATTTGAGAAAATTGCCCAGCCCAACATGTTGGTCAGTTTATGCCCTTATCAAACTCTAAAGGTTCATGGACACAGCACGTCATGGATTTGTAGCTCTATTCTCAAAAATTAAAGCAGTGATTTGGATAGCACAGTAGTAGACCAGTTTAGCAGTTTTGTCTCTTACTTCTGTTTGTACTGCCAAATTCCTAGACCTTATCCATATTGTTTTTAGACCTGTAAGATTTTCTTACATTCTGGAAAATATAGTCATGATCATGCAATCAATCTTATTTCCAAGATTTGCAGGACTTTTTGTACCACAGTTAATACAGAGATATATTTCTCTTTAACCTACCATCCAAAAACAAATGACAAACAGACAGTTTAATCAGATTCTTGAGCATTACCTAAACTGTTAGATTATTCTGATTGTGATTCATCTCCCTGTTGTGAAACTTGCAAAATAACAAATACCAATGATCTATCAAAGCCTCTCAGCTTTTTCAGCAATTTCAATTTTCTTCACAGTTTTGGCTCTTTTTCGGTAACAGATATTGACTCTACTGATACAAGCAAGACTGTGGGCCAGTTGAAACGCTTTCGCTCTGCAGCAGAAGATGAAAAAAAAATTAGAAAGAATAGATTAAGGATGTGGCGCCCTGCCAACGCAGGTAACCACTGATCTCTCTAATGCACAGCTGGGTTTCCACAGCAGGTACTTACTACGAACAACACCTTCCACCCCGGCACAGTAGGGGAAGCTCCACTTGCTGCTCTTAGGCAAAATCCCCTATATATACTGCTGCTGCGGAGGAGCTAGTCAGAGTGTGTGCAGATGCTAGAAGAGCTGTAGGGAAGTCCTGGTGTTCAGTGCTGCGAGTAGGCCCGAGACAGTGACCCAGAGTGGCCCTTCAGCGTCCCACCAGCCTAAGTGGCAAGGAGCTCAGAGCAGGAATAGAAGCAAGGGACAAGTAGCTCAAGTTAAGAGTTTGTTCCAGAGAAGCCGGATATTGGGGATCCGCATCAGTGGGAGAACTACAGGCCCACAGAAAACCCCTTTGCACCGTGGAAGCTTCAGCTACCCAGTCTCTTGGGAGAGTCAAAGAGAGGGAGCCAGGAACTGCAGTGCCCAGAGAAGGTCGTCCCAGAGACTTCACAGGAGAAGGAGATACAGATAAAGGAAGAGATTGGAGGCAAGTCAGGATATAACATACTGTGTAAATTTGCAAGAAAAGGAGGCCTTATACCCACTTGCTGTGGGAGCCCACTGTGCAGCCCGGTCACCCGTCAGTGCCCTGAATGATTTACCTGACTAACATCAGTATAAAGGTAAAGAGACTTCTTCTCTGTGCGTGCATCCTTTCCTCTCACTCACAGTGCCCCTCTACAGACTATTCTTACACTCCCTCCACAATCTCTGCTCTGCTACAACCTGTTTACCCTCACTACGCTGCCTCGGAGGTCCCAGTCCTGCCTGCAGAGGACTATACCATCACTGCCACAATCCCAACGACCTCCGGAGGACTGTAGCGGCGCTGGTGATCTCTCACTAGATACTGCAGGTGGTGTCACGACTAATTTGTACATAATCCCTGTAAATACCTTTTTCAAGAGCACCGCTCCCCAGGATAGGGGATTAGGCGCGGCCGCCATTCCCCGTGACAAAGTTAACCCCCCACTGCCGCCTGATACCCGAGTACCCCATGCCCTGGGGTGCAACAAGGACATCTGTGGATAATAAACACACTTTAAGGCAAGTTATATCAAGATGCTATTGTGCTAAGCAGCCTGGGAAAAGTGGGACCTCTCCTGGTGCAACAAAGCAATCTACCAGTAGAAGTCCCACTTTGCAAGTGTTGCCTCATCATAGGAATTTATCCCATCACTCTATTATCTGAGCCATGTGATTGCATTGTCCAAAACAAGATTTAATAATTAATGGATTGCTATAAATAAATTCCAATATTTTTGTATGCTTTGTTTGTAATTGCTGGTTACTTTGTAATACTTTTATAATTTGTAATACATAATAACTTGATCATGAGTAAGGCTACTCAGTAGCAAAAATACATTGCAAAAAGACCATGATGCACTGACCTTTTGAAATTTTATGGACCAAAAATTGTTCTTAAGCAACTTCTAATAAATCGAGATTTTATGAAGAACTCGGAGTGCCAATTTCCTACGCTCACTGGATAATCATTTTGATGTGTTTGGAGGCAACCTGAAGCCCGCTGGGATCAGTACTGAGAGGGAGGAACACAGGAGAAGGAAGACAGGTGAGCAGACGTAATCTTTGTACTTGATGAATAACCATGGAGCTCCCCAGGCTGAGAATACCAGCACCCAGATGTGTGTTTTATCTTGGCTGGGTATCAAAATTGATGGGTGGACCGCACACCTTTTTTTTAATATCATATATTTAAATAATTGCATTGGGTCCCCTGTATTTTGATGCCCAACCAATGTAAAGTGTACAGTTAAGGGCTACAGCCTCCAACTATGTGCTTTATCTGCACTGGGTATCACAAATACAGGATACCTCATGGTATTTTTTTATTATTTACTTTTACACTAATACAATGCCATGGGAGTGCAGTCTGACTACAACCAATTGCAGATGCTGTCATAGAGGTTGGTGAGTGGTCCCGGAAGTAGTGTTATAGGTAAGTCTCGGTAAGTATGATTTAACTGCTTTTAATTTCCATTTTGCTTCTTTTTGGAGCACCCCTGCCCCAACCCGAACAGTAACATGGACTTCCCTGAAAAGGGTCCATGCATGGAGTCTAGGTGTTCGGTACAGACTCTGAACTTTGCAGTTCGGGCTCTCCCATCCCTATTCAAGACTTGAAATTTGGCTCTCCATAAGGCAAAATGTTATACTTTAGATCCCCAGTCTTAGCCTGTAATCTAGCCAAATCATATCTCCCACTTTGCACAAATAAGGGGAAAACACACCGAAACACTATGTCTGCAAAAAGAGAATATGATTTGGCTAATATACTTGGTCATATGATAAGGCTAATTAAATGGCCAATATGGACTTTTAGGATTGTTACTTCCAAAAGGTGGCACTAGAGTTCAAGTCCTCTTTGAAGAGGCAATTTGCATATTAAATTCCCCTGAGGAGCATGCAAGGTGTTTAAGTCTCCTTATATACTGGCATGCCAGACCTCGCATGTTGCGCACCATAAAGAGAAATGTTATACCTTAGGTCCCCAGTCTTAGCCTTTCACCTAGCCAAATCATATCCCATACTTTGCACTGATGAGGGATAAACACCCTGAAACATTGAGTCTGCAAATTGAGAATATGATTTGGCTTATATCCTTGGTAAAGTTGTAACAGAGTGGGTAGCCCTGATTGTATTATTATTGAAATGGACACTGAAGTGGACATTACACGGTCCGATATTGCCCCCTTGTGGACAAGTGCTGAAATTGCTGCAGAGATAATGAGACCGACTGCTGATCCCCTCCCACAACAGCCGTGTGCTCAGGAGGAAAAAGTGCGGGAAAGACAGAAGGAGACGGAGCTCGACCTGGACAGACCTGCCAGTGGGTGTTCCTCGAGAGAGGGCTTCCTTGCGACACCTTTCTGGAAAGATCACGCCGCGGAAGCCGTTGCGACAACCCCCAGGCTGCAGAACATTGTTACCATGAGCCTAACCTGACTGCAGAACATCACACTCCTAGAGCATGTTCAGAGACTGTGATGGACACAAGGGAGCCACCTTCGAAATCTATATTTTTTTTTCTTCTTTCTTTTTTCCTCTGACTGAGAGACTATAAACCGGTACCTGTGGAGAGGACTGAGGAAACCCCCTTCATCGCTTCCCCTGGAATCGCCATCGTTAGACCCCAGGCCTGCGACGTGGGAGCTACGCCTTCTGTTGTTATAGACTGGTAACGTACATTGAGGGAAAGCTAGGGAAAGAGATTGCTAGTACTGTTTTGTTTCTTGCCGTGCATCCGGAACTGAATATCAGGGTATTCAACCTTCCCTATGTGTGCAGCCAAACCGGTTGAATGTGTTATCACCATGTTTAATAGTAAAGAAATGTTTCCTCCCGTTAAATCTGAGTATGGGGATTTTGTTGAAGCAGATCATAGACACACACCCGCGGCCTTACTGCCGGTCACTTCAAAGTGATAGGGCTCGTTAAAGGGTTAATATAGAGTTTTAGGATTGCTACTTCCAGTAGGTGGCACTAGAGTTCAAGTCCTCTTTGAAGAGGCAATTTGCATTCAGATATTTAAAAAATTGTGTCTATTTACAATTTCCTTAAAAAGATTAAAGGAGTTGTCCAGTATTTAGACAACCTCTTCTTGTTCCCCATGTGTGCCCACATAAAAATAAAAATGCCTATACTCATCTCCGCTGCAGGTGTGGTTCCAGTGATGTCAGAACTCTCGTACGCGGGGACCACAGACATTGTTATGACATGTGAGAACCCTCAACCAATCAGCGCCAGCTTCCCTTTTCCTGCCTTTGGAACAGAAGCTCTGAACAAGAAGTAAGTGGCAGCCTCAGGAGATGTTGAGGAGATGTGTGAGTGGGCATAGAGCATGAGAGCATGTACTGAAGCAAGCACATACCGTGGGAATAAAGGTGTTGCGCATGCGCTGTGACTGGAGTAACTGCAGACTGTGGGAAAGGACAAATAGCGCATGTGCTTTGCCTAAAGAGACCCCCGGTCTGGGAAACAATGTCATTGATACGGGTATATGTAGTATTGGGAAAAATTGTAGTAAGATAAGGAAAGGAAAAAGGGGAAAGAAGATGCAAAAACCATAAGGTACAGTTGTATATATGTACAGTTACGGCCAGAAATATTTGGACAGTGACACAAGTTTTGTTATTTTAGCTGTTTACAAAAACATGTTCAGAAATACAATTATATATATAATATGGGCTGAAAGTGCACACTCCCAGCTGCAATATGAGAGTTTCCACATTCAAATCAGAGAAAGGGTTTAGGAATCATAGCTCTGTAATGCATAGCCTCCTCTTTTTCAAGGGACCAAAAGTAATTGGACAATGGACTCTAAGGGCTGCAATTAACTCTGAAGGCGTCTCCCTCGTTAACCTGTAATCAATGAAGTAGTTAAAAGGTCAGGGGTGGATTCCAGGTGTGTGGTTTTGCATTTGGAAGCTGTTGCTGTGACCAGACAACATACGGTCAAAGGAACTCTCAATTGAGGTGAAGCAGAACATCCTGAGGCTGAAAAAAAAGAAAAAATCCATCAGAGAGATAGCAGACATGCTTGGAGTAGCAAAATCAACAGTTGGGTACATTCTGAGAAAAAAGGAATTGACTGGTGAGCTTGGGAACTGTAAAAGGCCTGGGCGTCCACGGATGACAACAGTGGTGGATGATCGCCGCATACTTTATTTGGTGAAGAAGAACCCGTTCACAACATCAACTGAAGTCCAGAACACTCTCAGTGAAGTAGGTGTATCTGTCTCTAAGTCAGCAGTAAAGAGAAGACTCCATGACAGTAAATACAAAGGGTTCACATCTAGATGCAAACCATTCATCAATTCCAAAAATAGACAGGCCAGAGTTAAATTTGCTGAAAAACACCTCAAGAAGCCAGCTCAGTTCTGGAAAAGTATTCTATGGACAGATGAGACAAAGATCAACCTGTACCAGAATGATGGGAAGAAAAAAGTTTGGAGAAGAAAGGGAACGGCACATGATCCAAGGCACACCACATCCTCTGTAAAACATGGTGGAGGCAACGTGATGGCATGGGCATGCATGGCTTTCAATGGCACTGGGTCACTTGTGTTTATTGATGACATAACAGCAGACAAGAGTAGCCGGATGAATTCTGAAGTGTACTGGGATATACTTTCAGCCCAGATTCAGCCAAATGCTGCAAAGTTGATTGGACGGCGCTTCATAGTACAGATGGACAATGACCCCAAGCATACAGCCAAAGCTACCCAGGAGTTCATGAGTGCAAAAAAGTGGAACATTCTGCAATGGCCAAGTCAATCACCAGATCTTAACCCAATTGAGCATGCATTTCACTTGCTGAAATCCAGACTTAAGACGGAAAGACCCACAAACAAGCAAGACCTGAAGGCTGCGGCTGTAAAGGCCTGGCAAAGCATTAAGAAGGAGGAAACCCAGCGTTTGGTGATGTCCATGGGTTCCAGACTTAAGGCAGTTATTGCCTCCAAAGGATTTGCAACAAAATATTGAAAATAAAAATATTTTGTTTGGGTTATGTTTATTTGTCCAAGTACTTTTGACCTCCTAAAATGTGGAGTGTTTGTAAAGAAATGTGTACAATTCCTACATTTTCTATCAGATATTTTTGTTCAACCCTTCAAATTAAACGTTACAATCTGCACTTGAATTCTGTTGTAGAGGTTTCATTTCAAATCCAATGTGGTGGCATGCAGAGCCCAACTCGCGAAAATTGTGTCACTGTCCAAATATTTCTGGCCCTAACTGTATATATACTAGATGGTGGCCCGATTCTAACGCATCGGGTATTCTAGAATATGTATGTAGTTTATTTATGAAGATTTAAGAATAATGCAAAGCGAAGCTGGGTTTAAATCCTGCACAAATATTGCTGATTGCTGGCAACTAATCAGCGAAGTATGGTTGAAATCTTGCGCAATTTGCGGGCGAACTGTCCCTGTTGCTGATTGGCCATGGGCGGCTGGCCTGACCAATCACCAATGCAGGATTTGCGTTACAGATAAACAGGCAGAAATAGACAATTATATAGTAGATACCTACAGCAGTACCGGTGTGCAGCAGTGTCAGTGTGCAGCGGTGCCGAAATCCAGGAAGGGGCCGGGGGACAGCGGCCAGGTGCGGGCAGGAGGGGGCCGGGGAACAGCGGGCAGGAGGGGGCCGAGGAAGAGCCGCCGGGTGCGGGCAGGAGGGGGCTGATGAAGAGCGGCCAGGTGCGGGCAGCAGAAGGCCAGGGAACAGCGGCCGGGCGTGGGCAGGAGGGGGGCCCCTCCTGCCCGCCCCCAACCACTGTTCCCCGGCCCCCTCCTACCTGCAGCAGAGTGCTTAGCAGAGTATATGGGGCTCATTGGTTAACAGAGTATATGGGGGCTCAGTGCTTAGCAGACTTTACGGCGGCTCATTGGTTAGCAGAGTATACGGCGGATCAGTGGTTAGCAGAGTACAGGGGCTCAGTAGTTAGCAGAGTATACGGGGGCTCAGTGGTTAGCACAGTATACGGGGGCTCAGTGGTTAGCACTGTATACGGAGCCTCAGTGGTTAGCACTCTATAGTGGCTCAGTGGTTGGCACTGTATATTGTGGCTCAATAATTAGAACAGTAATGTGGCTCAATAGTTAGCACTGTATATGGTGACTCAGTGGTTAGTACTGTATGTGGTGGCTCAGTGGTTAGCACTGTATATCATGGCTCAGTGGTTAGCACAGTATGGTGGCTCAGTGGTTAGCACTGTATATCATGGCTCAGTGGTTAGTACTGTATATGGTGGCTCAGTGGTTAGCACTGTATACGGTGGCTCAGTGGTTAGCACTGTATATGGTGGCTCAATGGTTAGCACTGTATATGGTGACTCAGTGATTAACACTCTATGGTGGCTCAGTGGTTGGCACTGTATATGGTGGCTCAGTGGTTAGCACAGTATGGTGGCTCATTGGTTAGCACTGTATATCATGGCTCAGTGGTTAGTACTGTATATGGTGGCTCAGTGGTTAGCACTGTATACGGTGGCTCAGTGGTTAGCACTGTATATGGTGGCTCAATGGTTAGCACTGTATATGATGGCTCAGTAGTTAGTACTGTATATGATGGCTCAGTGGTTAGCACTGTATACGGTGGCTCATTGGTTAGCACTGTATATGGTGGCTCAGTGGTTAGCATTGTATATGGTGGCTCAATGGTTAGTACTGTATATGGTGGCTTAGTGGTTAGCACTGTATATGGTGGCTCAATGGTTAGCACTGTATATGGTGACTCAGTGATTAGAACTCTATGGTGGCTCAGTGGTTAGCACTGTATATGGTGGCTCAGTGGTTAGCACAGTATGGTGGCTCAGTGGTTAGCACTGTATATGGTGGCTCAGTGGTTAGCACTGTATGGTGGCTCAGTGGTTAGCACTGTATATGGTGGCTCAGTGGTTAGCACTGTATATGGTGGCTCAGTGATTAGCACTATATATGGTGGCTCAGTGGTTAGCACTGTATATGGTGACTCAGTGATTAGAACTCTATGGTGGCTCAGTGGTTAGCACTGTATATGGTGGCTCAGTGGTTAGCACAGTATGGTGGCTCAGTGGTTAGCACTGTATATGGTGGCTCAGTGGTTAGCACTGTATGGTGGCTCAGTGGTTAGCACTGTATATGGTGGCTCAGTGGTTAGCACTGTATATGGTGGCTCAGTGATTAGCACTGTATATGGTGGCTCAGTGGTTAGCACTGTATATGGTGGCTCAGTGGTTAGCACTGTATATGGTGGCTCAGCAGTTAGCACAGTACGGTGGCTCAGTGGTTAGTACTGTATGGTGGCTCAGTGGTTAGAACTGTATGGTGGCTCAGTGGTTAGCACTGTATGGTGGCTCAGTGGTTAGCACTGTATGGTGGCTCAATGGTTAGCCCTGCATGGTGGTTAAGTGGTTAGCACTGTATGGTGGCTCAGTGGTTAGCACTGTGCGGTGGCTCAGTGTTTAGCAAAGTGTGGTGGCTCAGTGGTTAGCACAGTATATGGTCGCTCAGTGGTTAGCACTGTATGGTGGCTCAGTATTTAGCACAGTATGGTGGCTCAGTGGTTAGCACTGTATATGGAGGCAGAGTGGTTAACTCTTTATGGTGGCTCAGTGGTTAGCACTATATGGAGGCAGAGTGTTTAACTCTGTATGGAGACTCCGTGGTTAGCACTGTATTAGGTGGCTCAGTGGTTAGCACTGTACACGGTGACTCAGTGATTAGCACACTATGGTGGCAGAGTGGTTAGCACTGTTTATGGTGGATGAGTGGTTAGCACTGTATACGGTGGCTCAGTGGTTAGTACAGTATACGCTGGCTCAGTGGTTAACACTGTATACGGTGACTCAGTGGTTAGCACTTTATGGTGGCTCAGTGGTTGGCAATGTATATGGTGAAAAAATTACCTATTTATGGCTAATAAAAAATACCTAGGGCTTAAACTCGATCTGAGAAAAAACTTATATATGAAAAGAGTCTTTCAGCCAATAATTAGAATATACATTTTTTTACTTTATTGGAATACTCAGATACAATACATTTTTATACATATAACAAAGTACCGTATTTTTCGCTTTATAAGACGCACCTGATTATAAGACGCACCCCCAAATTTGGTGAAGGAAAAGAGAAAAAAATATATTTTTAATGTTAAATGGGGTTCATCTTATAATGCCAGTGTCCGTCTTACAATCAGTTTATATGTATCCTATTCTGGTATATTTGTCTCCATTCTGGTATATGTGCCCCCTCCTAATATATGGTCCCCCACCTGGTATCCATGCCCCATCCAGGTATGTGGTACACCTCCTGATATATGGCCCCCTCCTAATATATGGTCCCCTCCTGGTATCCATGCCCCAAAATGGGGGACATGCATCCTGCTGCATAGCCCCACAACTCTTACCGAGGGAGGTTTGTGGTGGTGCTCCGGGGCCACGGAGGTTGGGTCCTAAGCAGGAGCTGCAGGGGTGCCACAGATTTTGGGGGCTAAGGCAGGACCTGCGGGTGTGCCACGGAGGTTGGGAGCCAAGGCAGGAGCTGTGGGGTGTTGCGCCGATCTCCGGTGTGCGCCGTCATTATTATTTCCCAGCATGCATTGCCGGTCTGGCAATGCATGCTCTTGTGTCCAGGATTGTCCGCGAATCGCGGTCTGTGCATGCGCCGCGGCCATTTTATTGAAGACTGGAGCATAGTACTGGAGTACATAGAAATGGCCGTGGCGCATGCGCAGACCCCCATCCGCGGCCATTTACAGACACAAGAACATGCATTGCCAGACCGGCAATGCATGCTGGTAAATAATAATGGCGGCGCCCACCGGAGACCGGCGCAACACCCCCACAGCTTGTGCCTTGGCCCCCCACCTCCTTAGCCCCGTGACAACCGCATCAGGCACCTCCGAACCCCCCCCACCCCACATCCCCCCTAGGTAATGTTTTTTTTTTTTTACATCTTTTTTAACAGTTTTTTTTTACATTCTCTATTTAAGACGCACCCTCGTTTTCCCCCCAGTTTTGGGGGAACAAAAGTGCGTCTTAAAAAGCGAAAAATACGGTATATTCACAATGATTGTGCTCAATAGTTGTAAGAGACCTGTAATCCCACCATTTATTTACAAGAAAGAGGAATATTATATTTTCATACAACAGTATAGTTTTATTTCCATTGTTCATACATAAAATATCATATAGGTGTATATTTTTTTAAAAAAAAGGGACAAAAGGTATGTATTCCTAAACTGTACGTATTGTTCCCCAGGAGACCATCCAATATTTTGCTTATCGTGACATGCACACTGTTAACATCAATTTCAATAAAATCTCTGTATATGTGTAAGTGTTTTATTTATAATCAATATGATCACTAAAATATGCATAAATATATAAAGTGCCAATATGCAAAAATAAAAATAAAATTCTTTGTGCTGAAATGTGAAAAAATGAAACAAGTAATATGTGTGCGCTCTTGCTGAACTAGCACAGCAAAGATGGTCTAGTGGTAATTCTCTACAACAAAAGATTACCCACAAGGCTGTGACAGGTTCAAGCCACCCATCAGCCCCATGAAAAGAGCATGAGCATCAACAAAATTCCTATATATGTGTAATGTGTATGTGTCTTATTTATAATGTATATGCAAATAGAGACTGTGGAGCCTCGTTTAGGAGTCTCAACACAGGACTAGCCAGATCTTCCTCTAGTGAAGGACCTAGCCATGATAACCACCATATTAAGTGGCCCTTTGAGTCAATATCCAGCTCTTTACAAGCTTAAAGATATGACATATGTCATATCTTTAAGCTTGTAAAGAGCTGGATATTGACTCAAAGGGCCACTTAATATGGTGGTTATCATGGCTAGGTCCTTCACTAGAGGAAGATCTGGCTAGTCCTGTGTTGAGACTCCTAAACGAGGCTCCACAGTCTCTATTTGCATATTCAAAATTCCCAGG
Source organism: Allobates femoralis (assembly GCA_033576535.1). Taxonomy (NCBI): domain Eukaryota; kingdom Metazoa; phylum Chordata; class Amphibia; order Anura; family Aromobatidae; genus Allobates; species Allobates femoralis. The sequence goes on from JARQOC010000006.1 coordinate 324,791,109, forward strand.
GGGCAATGGGCCTAGGAATTCACTGTGTTGAGCGCTTTAGCCGGCTGCCCGCAGTGTTTTCCTGAACTGGTCTCCCTGAGATCAGTGAATTCTTTGTTATTTATAATGTAATTGATTGATATGATCACTATAAAGTGCATAAATATATAAAGTGCCAGTGTACAAAAAATAAAATAAAAATTGAATTGTTTGTGCTAAAATGTGAAACTATAGTGAAAAAAAACGCTAATATTAATGGTCTCCAAGTAGGACAAAATTTTTTTTTTCTTTTTACAACGATATACTCTGGCACATAGGTTGATTTCCAATGATCCCCCTCACCTGTAATCAGGTTGTATATAAACTTTCTAGGGAGACACTCTTTGGTTAAAATTATAACATTAGGCTACTACTAGAGTCCAGTGCCAAAGTGTATCGTGCCTAAGAAACACCTATTGAACAAAGGCAACACAGTATAATATATAAGAAAATTATTCCAAGCTTCCACACTTAAAATAAACAAGGGGGATATTCACTTATCACGATCCTTATTATTAGCTCACCCTTAACGCGTTTCGTATCCTTACTTCTTCAGAAGGGTACTGGGGTCTCCAAGAAGTGCCTTTTGATAGCCCCTTTAATCCAGTAAATTAACGGTGCACGCCATTACACACGTGCAGCTTAGAACAGGTGGGGTTCAGTGTCACACATCACTTCCTGCCACGCCCTCCAGTGACGTCATAGTAGGCGGCGGCCGGGAGAGATGTTAACAGACACGTTGCCCCGACAATCCGCTGCTACTTCTGATATGTGTGTGCTCTCACTTGGCTAACATAGCAGAGATGGTCTAGTGGTAATTCTCTGCAACAAAAGATCACCTATGGGGATGTTACAGGTTCAAGCCACCTATCAGCCAGAACGAAAGAGCATGAGCTATTCCTGATCCTAAATTAATATTTGTTATTCAGGAATTGATTCCATAAAGAAAATTCAATATACTGTATATACTTGTGTATAAGCCGACCCCCCTACTTTTGCCCCCAAAACCTGGGAAAACCTATTGACTCGTGTATAAGCCGAGGGTGGACCCCAGCACAGGTATACAGCCCTCAGCAGTGTGGTATACAGCAGCCTCCCCAGTGGTAGTATACAGCAGCATCCCCAGTGGTAGTATACAGCAGCCCCAGAGGTATATACAGCAGCCCCAGTGGCAGTATACAGCAGCCCCAGAGGTATATACAGCAGCCCCAGTGGTAGTATACAGCAGCAGCCCCAGTGGTATATACAGCAGCCCCAGTGGTAGTATACAGCAGCAGCCCCAGAGGTAGTATACAGCAGCAGCCCCAGTGGTTTATACAGCAGCAGCCCCAGAGGTATATACAGCAGCCCCAGTAGTAGTATACAGCAGCAGCCCCAGTGGTAGTCTACAGCAGCCCCAGTGGTAGTCTACAGCAGCCCTTAGGTAGTCTACAGCAGCCCCAGAGGTAGTATACAGCAGCCTCAGAGGTATATACAGCAGCCCCCCCATATCAGAATACAGGGCCCCCCCCCTTGTGTAGCAATCCTGTAAAGGAAGAGATTAGTATACTTATCCCTGCCGCTGTCCCGCCGCAACTATCGCGCTCCTCCGGCTTCATCCAGCGTCTTCCGGCTTCCTCCTCTGGCGCGCAGACAATGACGTCATTGCCTGTGCCCACCGGAAGAAGCCGGAAGACGCTGGATGAAGCCGGAGGAGCGTGATAGCGGCGGCGGGACAGCGGCAGGGATAAGTATACTAATCTCTTCCTTTACAGGATTGCTACACAAGGGGGGGGGGCCCTGTATACTGATGCGGGGGGACTGTATACTGTATACAGTGACTCGCGTATAAGCCGAGGGGGGGACTTTTCGGCTTATACGCGAGTATATACGGTATATTGCATTGTCAGAGGGATTAAAATATATTCAAATGATCTAAAATCCTAAATGACATATAGTCGCATAAGGAGTGGGGCTATATTGATGAATTGCACTACTGATTCAAGTGACATTATGCATTATTTAAGCAAAGTAGGTAAGTCTAAGTGAATTATAAAAGTAAGAAATGTAATAATAATAAATGATGAAAATAATATAAAATAAAAAAGTGATGAATTTTGATTATAAAGAATACCGTATATACTTGTGTATAAGCCGAGTTTTTCAGCCCAAAAATTGAGCTGAAAAGTCACCCCCTCGGCTTATACACGGGTCAATACGGTAATCCTATGGTGGGGAGGCTGGAGGAGGTGGGGGGAGGCTGATGACTGAGCGGCCCATCACGTGGTGCCGCTCATTAGATATGCACGGCTCCCCCCGCCCATCACAGCGGCAAGGGGAGCCGTGCATACAGCACCTCAGTGTATACAGGCAGACCCCCAGTGGCACTAGCCCCCCCATCATGTGAAGAGCCCCCCACACTGTGCAGAGCCCCTCCCGCTGCATTATCTTACCATCCAGGGTCTTCTTCACCGCGGGTCCTGTAGTCATCATCGCGCGCTGTGTTCAGGTCTCACGTGACCCGGCGCGATGACGTCATTCCACTGCGACCACCGGGTCACATGAGACCGGGAACACAGCGCGTGAGGATGGACTGGAGGACCGGCGGTGAAGAAGACCCTGGATGGTAAGATAATGCAGCTTGGGGGCTCTGCAAAGTGTGGGGGGCTCTTTACATGATGGGGGGGCAAGTGCCACTGGGGCCTGCTGTATACCCCTCGGGGCCTGCCTATACCCCTGGGGGCCTGCTTATACCCCTGGGGGCCTGCTGTATACCCCTGGGGGCCTGCTGTATACCCCTGGGGGCCTGCTGTATACCCCTGGGGGCCTGCTTATAACCCTGGGGGCCTGCTTATACCCCTGGGGGCCTGCTGTATACGGGGGCCTGCTTATAACCCTGGGGGCCTGCTTATACCCCTGGGGGCCTGCTGTATACGGGGGCCTGCTGTATACCCCTGGGGGCCTGCTTATGCCCCTGGGGGCCTGCTGTATACCACTGGGGTCCTGCTGTATACCATACTGCTGGGGCCTGTATACCACTGGGGGGGCCTGTATACCTCACTGCTGGGGGCCTGTATACAATACTGCTGGAGGCTGTATACCACTGGGGGGACCTGTATACCTTACTGCTGGGGGCTGTATACCTGTCCTGGTGGCTGTATACCATACTACTGGGGCCTGTATACCACTGGGAGGGCCTGTATACCACACTGCTGGGGGCTGTATACCTCACTGCTGGGGGTTGTATACCTGTGCTGGGGTCCACCCTCGGCTTATACGCGAGTCAATAAGTTTTCCCAATTTTTGGGGGGCAAAAGTAGGGGGGTCGGCTTATACACGGGTTGGCTTATACACGAGTATATACGGGTAAGTTAAAAATAATATAATTGTGCAATTCTAGTTTTAAAAAGTGTGTGATTCCTAATATGCCCTAATCCATGATTTATTTTATTAAAAACTAATCCTGATAAAAAATTAAACAAAGATAAAAAATACAAATACCGTTTTGAAAAATTACTAATACAGAAAATCAATAACTATATAGTAGATCGAAATTTTTCGGAGTATTTTTCCAATCCATTCCTTGAACCTGCAAGAAATACACAAAAATGATTAAAATCAAGAAAAATAAAAAAAGCATACCTTGGTCTTCATAAAACATTCTCATAAAAATGGTGCGAAGCTAAGCACCTCATTTAGTCCGATGGGTTTTTAGCTTCCAAGCTTAAATATCCAGCGGGCTTCTAATTGTGCAAGTTTATTCCTAAAATCTCCTCCTCGTTTGTCACATATGACACTGTCTATGCCGAAGGCTCTTAATAGACTGCTATCGCAGTCATGTTCTAATTTAAAATGTTTGGCTACTGGTTTAAGGGTTGATACATCCTCCTCTTTCTCTGCCTTAATAATATCCAATACATCTTCCCTTATCCGAGTTTTAAGGGTCCTTGAGGTGAGGCCCACATATACTTTATTACATGGGCAGATCACACAGTACACAACATGCGTGGTATTGCATGTAATGTGTTTCGTGATTTTGTACTGTGTTTTCAGATCGGCTGATGTGAATTCCTCCCTCTTAGGCTGCCTTCAGACTTGCAGATGCATCTGCAGCGTTTTGCAGATGCATCTGCAAGCATATGCATGCAGACCGCGGCCCCTATGTTTATAATGGTGCGCACGGCGGTCTGCAGATGCTTGCGGACCGCCGTGCGCACCCATTCACTCCTATATGTGATCTGTGCGCACGCGGATGCCTGCGCACAAATCACACACTCCCGCCTGCACCATGGACGCGAGATTTCGCGTCCCTGGTGCGGACGAGAGTGTGTGATCTGTACGCAGGCATCCGCGTGCGCACAGATCACATATAGGAGTGAATGGGTGCGCACGGCGGTCCGCAAGCATCTGCAGACCGCCGTGCGCACCATTATAAACATAGGGGCCGCGGTCTGCATGCAGATGCTTGCAGATGCATCTGCAAAACGCTGCAGATGCATCTGCAAGTCTGAAGGCAGCCTTAATCATGTTGGGGCAGGCTATGCAATCTTTGCATGGAAAAAAGCCCCACTTGGGACCTTTCGTGCCAAACATTTCAGACGATTTAGGGGCATCATAATTACTATGTGTGAGTATATCTCTCAAATTGCTGGATCTCTATATGTTATGGAAGGTCTTTCTTTCAAATATTTTTTTAGGATTTTATCAGCTTGTAATATCGGCCAGAATTTTTCCATAGCATTCCTCACTTCTCTAGACCTGCAATTATATGTGGACATAAACCTCACCTCTTCATTTTGTTGTTGTTTCTTAGGCTTTCGATGTAATAATTCTTCTCTCTCTTTTTGGGTAGCTGATTTCAATCCTTTTTTTATGCTCCTTCTAGAGTATCCCCTTTCTTCAAAACGTGAAGACAATTCCTGTGCCTGTTTGAAAAAAATATTTTCAGATGAGCAGATCCGTCTTGTTCTAAGGAACTGTCCCATGGGTATCCCATTGATCAAAGGATGTGGGTGTGCAGATGATGCGTGCAATAATGAATTCACCGCTGTATGTTTTCTGTATACCTCTGTTTGGAGGAACCCAGATTCATCTTTGGTTACGTTGACATCCAGGAATTCTATAGACTTGTCACTACTATTATGTGCGATCTTGATATTAATATTATCCCGTAGACTGTGAGCCCTCGTGGACAGGATCCTCTCCCGTCGTGTATCAGCAAGCATTGACTGCTCATATGTACTGTACCTGTCCTTGTTACCCCCACTCCTTATGTAAAGCGCCATGGAACCAATGGCGCTATATAAATAAATAATAATAATTATTATTATTATTTCTGTTTAAATTACCTATGAACTCCTGGAGGTCCTTGTAGGTACCCTGCCAGATCATGTACACATCATCAATGTACCTTGTCCACATTAGGACCTTTTCACTTTGGGGAATGGGTTGACTTTGGAAGATATCTTTTTCCCATAGACACATAAATAAATTAGCATATGAGGGCGCAAACGCCGCCCCCATAGCCGTCCCCTGTAGTTGGAGGTGGGGTACCCCTTTAAATGAAAATAATTATGGGACAGAGCAAACTCTAGAAGTTGCAATAGAAAGGTTATGAATTTCTGATCCAGTCTAGTTGTATTTAAAAAGAACTACACCGCCTTCATCCCATCTGAATGTCTGATTGATGTATATAAAGACTCCACATCACATACTACCATTATCATGTCTTCCTCCATATGTATGTTGGCTATTTTCCCAAGAAAGTCGTTGGTGTCCTTAGTGTATGATGGCAGACTTTCTACCAACCAATGTATATGGTGGTTCAGTGGTTAGCACAGTATGGTGGCTCAGCGGTTAGCAGTGTATATGGTGGCTCAGTGGGTAGCACAGTATGGTGGCTCAGTGGGTAGCAGTGTATATGGTGGCTCAGTGGGTAGCACAGTATGAGGGCTCAGGGGTTGGCAATGTATACGCTGGCTCAGTGGTTAGCACTGTATACCGTGGCTCAGTGGTTAGCACAGTATACGCTGGCTCAGTGGTTATCACAGTATGATGGCTCAGTGGTTTTCAGTGTATATGTGGTGGCTCAGTGGTTAGCAGTGTATTTGGTGGCTCAGTGGTTTGCACAGTGCGGTGGCTCAGTGGTTTGCACAGTGCGGTGGCTCAGTGGTTAGCACTGCGTGGTGGCTCAGTGGTCAGCACAGCATGGAGGCAGAGTGGTAAGCGCAGGATGGAGGCTCAGTGGTCAGCGCCGGATGGGGGCAGAGTGGTCAGCGCCGGATGGGGGCAGAGTGGTCAGCGCAGGATGGGGGCAGAGTGGTCAGCGCAGGATGGAGGCAGAGTGGTCAGCACAGGATTGGGGCAGAGTGGTCAGCGCAGGATGGGGCAGAGTGGTCAGCGCAGAATGGGGGAGAGTGGTCAGTGCAGGATGGGGGCTCAGTGGTCAGCGCCAGATGGGGGCAGAGTGGTCAGCGCCGGATGGGGGCAGAGTGGTCAGTGCAAGATGGGGCAGAGTGGTCAGCGCAGGATGGAGGCTCAGTGGTCAGTGCAGGATGGATGCTCAGTGGTCAGCGCAGGATGGAGGCTCAGTGGTCAGCGCAGGATGGAGGCTCAGTGGTCAGTGCAGGATGGAGGCTCAGTGGTCAGTGCAGGATGGAGGCTCAGTAGTCAGCGCAGTATGGAGGCTCAGTGGTCAGCACAGGATGGAGTGGTCTGCACAGGATGGAGGCTGAGTGGTCAGCGCAGGATGGAAGCAGAGTGGTCAGCGCAGGATGGAGGCAGAGTGGTCAGGGCAGGATGAAGGCAGAGTGGTCAGCACAGGATGGAGGCAGAGTGGTCAGCGCAGGATGGAGACTCAGTGGTCAGCAGAGGATGGAGGCTCAGTGGTCAGCACAGGATGGAGGTTCATTGGTCAGCACAGGATGGAGTGGTCAGCGCAGGATGGAGGCAGAGTGGTCAGCGCAGGATGGAGGCAGAGTGGTCAGTGCAGGATGGAGGCAGAGTGGTCAGTGCAGGATGGAGGCAGAGTGGTCTGCGCAGGATGGAGGCTCAGTGGTCAGCGCAGGGTGGAGGCTCAAGTGGTCAGCGCAGGATGGAGGCTCAGTGGTCAGCGCAGGATGGAGGCTCAGTGGTCAGTGCAGGATGGATGCTCAGTGGTCAGCGCAGGATGGAGGCTCAGTGGTCAGCGCAGGATGGAAGCAGAGTGGTCAGCGCAGGATGGAGGTAGAGTGGTCAGGGCAGGATGAAGGCAGAGTGGTCAGCACAGGATGGAGGCAGAGTGGTCAGCGCAGGATGGAGACTCAGTGGTCAGCACAGGATGGAGGCTCAGTGGTCAGCACAGGATGGAGGTTCAGTGGTCAGCACAGGATGGAGTGGTCAGCGCAGGATGGAGGCAGAGTGGTCAGCGCAGGATGGAGGCAGAGTGGTCAGTGCAGGATGGAGGCAGAGTGGTCAGTGCAGGATGGAGGCAGAGTGGTCTGCGCAGGATGGAGGCTCAGTGGTCAGCGCAGGGTGGAGGCTCAAGTGGTCAGCGCAGGATGGAGGCTCAGTGGTCAGCGCAGGATGGAGGCTCAGTGGTCAGTGCAGGATGGATGCTCAGTGGTCAGCGCAGGATGGAGGCTCAGTGGTCAGCGCAGGATGGGGGCTCAGTGGTCAGTGCAGGATGGAGGCTCAGTGGTCAGTGCAGGATGGAGGCTCAGTAGTCAGCGCAGTATGGAGGCTCAGTGGTCAGCACAGGATGGAGTGGTCTGCACAGGATGGAGGCTGAGTGGTCAGCGCAGGATGGAAGCAGAGTGGTCATCGCAGGATGGAGGCAGAGTGGTCAGGGCAGGATGAAGGCAGAGTGGTCAGCGCAGGATGAAGGCAGAGTGGTCAGCGCAGGATGGAGGCAGAGTGGTCAGCACAGGATGGAGGCTCAGTGGTCAGCGCAGGATGGAGACTCAGTGGTCAGCACAGGATGGAGGCTCAGTGGTCAGCACAGGATGGAGGTTCAGTGGTCAGCACAGGATGGAGTGGTCAGCACAGGATGGAGGCAGAGTGGTCAGCGCAGGATGGAGGCAGAGTGGTCAGTGCAGGATGGAGGCAGAGTGGTCAGTGCAGGATGGAGGCAGAGTGGTCTGCGCAGGATGGAGGCTCAGTGCTCAGCGCAGGGTGGAGGCTCAGTGGTCAGCGCAGGATGGAGGCTCAGTGGTCAGCGCAGGATGGAGGCTCAGTGGTCAGCGCAGGATGGAGGGCCAGTGGTCAACACAGGATGGAGGCTCAGTGGTCAGGGCAGGATGGAGAGCCAGTGGGTGGTCAGCGCAAGATGGAGGACCAGTGGGTGATTCCCCCCTCCCATCTGGTCTCACCCGCACCCTGTGATTAAACCGCAGCAAGTAATGAGTGGTCATGTGATAGGTGGGCTGAAGAGCCTGACACATGACCGCTCATTACCGGAGCTGCGGATGAGACGGGGACGGGGAGGGCTAATGGAGCGGTGGGGGGGGGGTAATGGTGCAGTGGGGGGGTAATGAAGCGGTGGGGGGGGCGTAATGGAGTGGTGGGGGGATGGGCGTAATGGATCGGTGAGGTGGGGGTGTAATGGAGCGGGGGGAGGGCAATGGAGCGGGTAGAGGGCGATGGAGCAGGGAGGGGATGGAGCAGCGGCGGGCAAGAGGGGGCCAGAGGTGGGCGCACCCACTCCAGCGGGATATCTGTGAGGGGAGCGGGGGCAGGAAGAGCGGGTGTGCCGCGGGGAGCGGGGGCAGAAAGAACGGGTGTGCCACGGGGAGCGGGAGCAGGAAGAGCGGGGGTGCAGCGGGGGGGCTGTGAGAAGAGCCGCCGCTGCGGCCACCGTGTATCCCGGCGAGAGGGGCGCCAATGCGCCGCTCTCGCTGGGCTGCAAATAGGCGCGAAATTCGAACTTTGAATTCTCGCGCCTATTTGCATAGTCTGAGCGGCCTCTATGTGGCGCGCGATTTTGGTTACAGACAGACTCAAAAAAGCCTTAGACAATCATATAGTAGATATATATGTATAATCCAATAACAAATATGTAAGATACATTTCAGATGAACATTATTCAAACTGACAATAAATATAGACTGTTAAAAACAATTAGTAAGAACAGGTTATAAAAAGATTTGAAACTAAATATATAAAATATTACTCATTATAAAAATAAGTCTGATATTTTATTAATGAAATGATGTTTCAATGTTTTTTAATGATACATCCAATAGATTTCCTTTTTACTTAATAGTTCAGTGCTATTTTCAGGGATCCACTCAATAGGAACAATACAAAATTATCTTTAGTCTTTGTTATAATGGTCCAGTGACTGGATAATCCATGTTTGAAGAAACATTTTAGTATATTATGCCTATGAGAATTGAATCTTTTATTGAAGGCCTCCCAGCATACTGTTTTTCACATGTGCATTCAATGATATAAATGATAAAACTGCTCTGACATGTTAGATGTTCTTTCATTTGAAATCTGTCCTCCGTCGAGGAAGATAGAATGCTGGTGTGTTCATGTAAAATGGATTTACAACACAGGCATTTATTAGCCTTACATTTAGAAATAACCCCTTGTACCCCTAGATATAAATGTTATTCATTTCTGTGCGGTTTCTGATCTACTAGGAGCTAGAATATTTCTCAGTGTTGGCAATCTCAGAAACATGAGTCCAGGATTTGTTGGTAGATCCTTACCAAGTAGTGGGTCATCAAGAAGAATATGTCAGTGTTTTTGAAAAGTTTTCAGTATTGTTTTGTGTGAATCATCTAAAGAGGTCATAAAATTACAACCATATTCGTTTTCAGTTTTAGCTTTTTCAGTTGTTTTAAAAATGGACATTATTTTAATTAAGATTTTGGTGAGTCTCCTTGGATATTTCTTATCATTAAGGTTAATCTGTCAGCAAGTTTTCGCTATGCAAGCTGTAAGGGTTGAAAACAAAAATCAACTGTGCCTCTCTTTTCAGGCTCTGTGCTATTGTTTACTTAAACTAAAAGCTTTATCACTGGGGGATTACCATTACAGGATTACTTTGTCACGCACAGGGCAGTCTGACATGAGCCCTGCTGTGATTGATATCTCACTGTCAATTTAAAATCTCTATTGAGTGTGTGTTGGTGCAGCTCTCTCAGCCCTGCCTTATTTCTAAAACTAAATACTTTCATTGTTTCAGATAAACTGCATCCAGTAATCTATGTGATACATCATTGGATTCAGGATGTCTTTGCCTACATTATGCTGCTGTCGGGTGAGGTAGCAAAAACCTGCTGACAGATTCCCTTTAAATCTTTCCATTGGAATATCAGCTTGAAGGATAAAGTCCCCATAATGCATGTAGCTCTTTCTTATCTTTTGGTGTTGGTTATATGGTAAGTGTGGCGCCCTGCTCACGCAGGTAGCCACAGCCTTCCCTACTGCACAGCTGGGTTTCAACAGCAGGTACCTACTACATGCAACACCTTCTACCCCGTCACAGTAGAGGGACTTTAGGTGAGATCCCCTATAATCCCCTCACTGACTTTAGGTGAGATCCCCTATAAATACTGCTGCTGGGAGAGGAGTTAGTTAGAGTGTGCAGATGCTAGGAGTGCTGCAAAGACATCCTAGTGATCGGTGCCATGGTTAGGCCCAAACCAGTGACCCAGAGTGGCCCTTCTATGTTGAGCCAAGCCTAGGAGTGGGGGCAGAAGGCAAGGAGCAGAGCCAAGGGAGCGAGGAACCAGTGGAGGTTCACCCAAGACGTACCGGACTTCGGGGATCTGCACCTGGAGGAACACTTTAGGACTGCAGAAACCCCCGGCACAGCATGGAGACTTCACTCACCTGGTCCCCCTGCATACCCAGAAAGAGGGAGCCAGACACCGTAGTGTGGAGTAGCACCACAGTAATCAGAGAGGGTAGCCCATGGACGGCGCAGGAGGAGAGAGTAAAGACCAGAGAAAGTGAGGAGGCCAGTCGTGTTGCATACAAACATACCCACTTGCTGTGGAGGCTCATTGTGCACCTGGTCACCCGACAGTGCTCTGGACATCTTTACCTGTCTATACCATCAGTAAAAGGTAAAAGAGACTTGCTTCAGTGTGTGCATTATTCCTCCCCAACCCCAGCCTCCCTATAGACTACCTTACTGCTTCTTACCCTGGCCACAAGTCCCACTCCAAGCTGCCCCTTTACTCTACGCTGCCCCGGAGGTCCAGCTCCACCTGTAGGGAGCTTTACTACCTTTGCTGCAATACCATCGCCCTCCGGAGGACTGTGGCGGCGCTGGTGACCCATCACCAGGTACTACAGGTGGCATCACGTGACAACAACAAACTCTTATTCCCTGTACATAACCTCTTCTTGAAGTGTCACCCAGGCCACAGGCTCAGGCACCGCCACCCGTGACATCCCCGTGAACCCCTCAGAGCCTGATACCTGAGTACCCCAGGGGCTGGGGCTCAACATAAGCTTTCTATCTATTTATTGTAGTCCTAGTAGAAGTCCTTGCAGAATGAGCTATATACAGTACCATCTCTCTGGATTAGGGATGAGAGAGTATACTCGCTATTATTCGGTATTCGCCGAGTAGTAGCGGTACTCGGGCTACTCGCTATTCTCCGAGTATCTTATGTCTACTTGGGAGAAGCGAGTAGTCCTAATACTATAGATACACTGTGAAAGTAGCCTAAAAGTAATTAAAAGTTGTTAAAAAATAATAAACTTACATACTCACCTTCCGACGCCTGCCCCGGGACCGGCAGAGAAAACATCCGATTGCTGGACAAGGACATTTCACTACCCACCAATCAGATGGCCACTAGCGATGACGTAGTTGTGACGTGGCGCCATCTGATTGGCCACATTGCTACCAGCCATCTGATTGGCTGGTAGTGAATGGTCTTTGTCTAGCGATCGGATGTCTTCTCTGCCGGTCCCGGTGCAGGCATCGGACAGGTGAGTATGTAAGTTTATTATTTTTTAACAACTTTTACTTACTTTTAGGCTACTTTCGCAGTGTATCTATAGATACACTGTGAAAGTATTCGTACTTACTATACTCGCAACGAGTAGCGAGTACTGCTACCTACTTGTTGCGAGTATAGCGAGCACGAATATTAAGGTACTCGCTCATCCCTACTCTGGATATAATTTCTTCTTCAACCTCCACCAAATCCAAAAGCTCTACACATGCAACTTTATTTCTATCCTCCACTTCCTCAAGATGCCCGGACCATCACTGTAATAAGCCCCTGTACCTTGTGTAACCCCAAACCTTTTTCAGACTGTTAGCTGTTTTGAGCAGGGTCACCTTTATTTTTGCCTTAATGATTGTATTGTATCTATCTACCTCATCTATGTAAATATTCCCATCCTGTCATTCTCCAAATCTGGCCTCTCCCGCTGGGCGCCCAGGATCAGCACGAGTGACAGCGGGAGACACACAATGAACAAGCTCCCAGTGCTGCACAGCAAGCGCTGGGAACTGGTAAACATGGTAAACAGCAGGTATCTAGACAGCGTTGTCCCTAGTTACCCGTTGTGTACCTTGGATACCAGACTGTAAGCGGAGAAGGCTGTTAACCAGGGTATACATCAGGTATCTAGGCGCTGCCTAGATACCCACTGTTTACTATGGTTTCCAGTCTGCTCCCGCTTACGGCAGCCTAGCAGTGGGAGCTAGACATTGTGGTAAGAATATTTTATTCTTTTCCATGATGTCTCTGGTCCACTGGTCGCTGTTGAGTCTGCCTGTGTGACAGCTCACCAGCGATCAATTCACGATGTGGTAGCGATCCACATCATTGGTCGGATTGCTGCCACATTGCAGTGTGTAATGGGGCCTTAAGACTTTCAGTATTGGTTGATCAGTGTGTTTGTTGATTTTAACATTAGTGCATCATCTGTAATATTCCAATATGCAAAACAAATTCAGATCTCATATGCATAGCATCAATTTATTGTTTGTGATTTTCATAGACCCATAGACTTGCATGGGTGATTTTGATCTATAATTTGGATCAAACACTGACATATGTCCTTGATGTTTTTACAAGAAATCCCTTCTTGCAAAAAAGAAAAAAATGAATGGTATTGTAGACTACTACAAATTCCAAAATTGCAGCATAAAAAACATGATGTGATAGCATTGTGTAAGCTGAACATTGCCGTAGGCTGGGCTCAGATGTTATGGCTACTGCCCTTTTTTGCCACAATTATTGGAAAATTGCTATTAAACAAACCTCCATGTATATCAAGTCAAATGCCAAAATCTGATTTAAATTTTTTTTTAACATCTGTACCATACTTCGCTAATTTTGCTGAATGTGCACCAAATCAAGTCAGTCTATCTGATTAATTTCCTTGATACATTACATGTTTCAGAGGAGACCAAAATGTGCTTGGATGAAAAAAAGTATAACAAAGTTGCTTCATTCAAGTGGAGCCATTTGTAAATATCAAAAGAAACCATTTGTGCCTTAACTGAGAATAGGTGTTAGAAATGTCATATTGTATTACCTGCAAAACTTTGATCAAGGAGTCCATATTTTCACATGGATTTACTTTTAGAAGTGCTTAGTATTACACATGGTTTATATAATACTTTCTGTATTTCTTTTAAGTTGATAAGTGGAGTGTTGAAAAGACATCTAAAGGCATTGAAAGTGCACTCATGAACACTTCTAAACATAAAGAGTATAAATGCTTCAAAACACTTAAGAACCTCAAGAATTTGATTTCTGTAACACTGCAACATTCTCTATTAAGCAGTTAAGAATAGAGATGAGCGAACTTTCCACAAAAATGCTCGCCAATTTAAAATTCGGCACAAACATTGCAGAATTTGTTTGTGATTAGGAATGAGCAAGTACCTTAATAATCGTGGTAGCCATACTCGCAAAGAGTAGGTAGCGGTACTCGCTACTCGTTGCGAGTATAGCGAGTACGAATACTTTTGCAGTGTATCTATAGATACACTGCGAAAGTAGCCTCAAAGTGAATAAAAGATGTTAAAAAACAATAAATGTACATACTCATTTGTCCGACGCCTGCACCAGGACCGGAAAACCTCACCTCCGCTCGCTGGACAAGGACCTTTCACTACCAGCCAATCAGATGGCCGGTGGCGATCTGGCCAATCAGATGGCGCCACGTCACAACTACGTCATAGCTAGCGGCCACTTGATTGGCCAGTTTGCAAGGTCCTGATAGTACATCTAGGACCTTGCAAATTGGCCAATCAGGTGGCTGCTAGCGATCACGTGGTGTGACGTGGCACCATCTGATTGGCCAGATCGCTACCGGCCATCTGATTGGCTGGTAGTGAAAGGTCCTTATCCAGCTAGCGGAGGTGAGGTTTTCCGGTCCCGATGCAGGCGTCGGACAGGTGAGTATGTAAGTTTATTGCTTTTTAACATTTTTTATTCACTTTTAGGCTACTTTCGCAGTGTATCTATAGATACATTGTGAAAATATTAGGACTACTCGCTACTCCCGAGTACACATAAGTACTCGGAGAGTAGCGAGTAACCCGAATACCGCTACTATTCGGCGAATACCGAATAGTAGCGAATATACTCGCTCATCAATATTTGTGATCGAAAAAGCGAGCAATTTCAGAAAAAAAACAGCGAAAGTAGCTTTGTTTATAAAGTAATTGTAAAAAAGAATTACTACATTGAAGTGATGTTTTTCTGCTACCTTCTGAGAGTGTAGGATAGTGCGTGGGATGTGTTTGATGAGGGTAGGTGTGTGGAGAGGTCAGAGTAGCGTCAGACTCCATTTTTCTTTTCCCGCACTTTCTGAGTGGATGTTGTGGGCCAGCAACCAATGAGATCATATAAAACATCCACAAGTTGAAGACGCAAGGGCTTGTTTGTCATTGGCTGGCTTGCTTCAATGGCTGCCAAAGTCACATGTTCCTCGGGATATATAAGTGTTACTGGTTAGGGACAGTGCTGCTGCTGCTCCATCCGTGTTACACAAATAGATAACCAGCTATTTGATTGCTTTTTAGATAGAATAGGAGGGCAAAAGTGTCCATCCAGACCTAGACATTTGTTAAGAAAAAGTGTGACTCCTAAATCTGTGTGCGTTGCCAAAGCCGTATTTTTTGCATACAGCAAGTGATTGCCAAATCTTATGTTGGGTTTACACACTCAGATATCTGAAATGATATCGTTTAGACGTCACGCTTTTGACATCGTTCGAACGATATCGTTTTAGCATTGTTGCATGTAAACGCAGGATATCTGAAGGAAAAATCGTTGGATCGGACATCTCAAAAGTATGCTCAGGACCTCACTTTTATCGTTCGTCATCCAATTAACGCTCCAGCAAAGTGCAGCATCGTTCAGTGTGACACCAAAATGAATGATATCGTTCTGAATTCTCCTATTCCTGCCACTTTATCCAATCATTCACAAAGTTGTAATGAACGACGCTGGCGCGTTGCCAATTTGCACATCGTTAACGATATCCTTGCGTTTGACATCACACTAACGATGTCGAAATGATCGCAGCCACGTGACATTCCAAACGATATTGTTTCAGATATCTGACTGTGTAAACCCACCATTAGTGTTTCCCATAAAAAGGCTGTGTTTTGCCTCTGACCAGTGATTGTCAAATCCTTCAGTTTGTACTAAAAATGCATTTTTTTGCCTCTAAGCAGTGATTGCAAAATCTTTCAGTTTCCCCTAAAAAGGCTGTGTTTGGCTCCATCAAAGTGATTATCAAATCCTTCAGTTTGTACTAAAAGGCATTTTTATGCCTCAAACCAGTGATTGCCAAATCAGTCAGTTTCCCTTAAAAATGCTGCTTGGCCTCAAACTAGTTATTGCTAAATCAGTCAGTTTGTATTAAAAGGCATATTTTTTTTTGCCTCAAATCAGTTATTGCCAAATCAGTCAGTTCTCCCTAAAAATGCTGGGTTTAATCTCTAACCAGCGATTCATAAATCATTCAGTTTGTACTCAAAAGGCATTTTTCTGTACTGAAACCAGTTATATTCAAATCAGTCAGTTTTACCTAAAAAATAACACTAATTATTCAGCTGTGCCAATATTGTGTGCTTTGAGATCTTTATGGTTGATTCTACTATGGTATTTACTTTTGTACTGCACATCTAAGATTAATAAAAGCTTTTGCACTTTTGATATCACGGGATTTTTTGATCACTTTTTTCTTTTCTGCTTGCTTTCAAAAATTACTACGATTTGTTCCTTGATATTTTTTTCCCTATACTCTGCATTTGATAATGGATTAGTTTCCTAATTATTGATTATGGATATGTGGCGGAATTTGTTACTGTGGTTTTTGCTAATCTTGGTGTTCGAGGTGTTTTGATGGGTAGGTGCTACTGCTAATGTTACTGAAAGCAGTGCTGACCAAACATTGGCTCGTCATATCCTAACCAAAGTGTCAACTTCTCTTACTGGATAGCCTACTCCAGTCTCTTTTTTTTGCCAGCAACAGAGTGATACGAGTGGTGGATGAGGCACAAAAAGAGCTTTTGCTACAATTCATGGTAAGCGCTGCATCAAGTGGCATGTTCTCATGTTCCTCACCTCAACATTATAAACATCACAGTCTTCCAAGATGGCGCCGTAATTACCCATGTGTCACTCAGTGTCACAACTATCCAATTGCACAACTGATTGTAGGGAAACACAGATGGGCGATTCTGCTGAAATGTTCACACAATCAATTCAATGGGCATCAGAGGTCTGCTCCAAAGATTCACATACTCCAAAGGAGGAAAGCACCGTTGCCCAAGTCTTTTGGAGTTGAATCTGGGAATGGTCCAGAAGAATTCAGACCCTTGTCCCCAGATGTTAACCCCCTGGTGTGGAGGTGATGACGATGATGAGACTTAGATACCTCAGGAGTACCTGCACTGTACTGTGCATTCAGGGCAGGAAGAGGAGTAGGGTGACTCTCATGGCAAGGTGTGGGACAATAGACAGGGTGATGATGTTTGAGATTCCACTTGGAATCAACCCAAAATAGTTATGCAGCTGAGTAGATCAGCAGAGAAGGAGGAAGACGAAGATGTTAGGTTGCATGTTTCCACGCATAGACAAAGGTCTGCAAGCATGACAATCACTGAGAACTTTAGTAACCTCAGCAGCATGGCAGAAGGCAGCAGAGAGCATCCAGAGATCCGAGACTCCCGGATGGATGTAATGCGGATGCTACCCCTACAAATGACCCGGGCCCACTTTGAGCAGAGGACCCGGATTCAAATAGACATTTATCAGAACCTACAGTCTTGGTCTGCGCAACCTGGCTGGGTTGGCGCCTCCAATAGTTGTCCCCGGAGTACCATAAGAATGTCCGACCCCCTAGGAGCCCTGGCAGAGAGAGATTTACAGCTGCCAGAGCCCTGATTCCCGTGCCTACAACATCAGAGGTGAGAGGGGAACAACTCCAATGCTGGTGGGAGAAGAGTGAGGCTGAGGACAATCTAATGGGCTTCCCTGGGGACCCTGATAGTGACGTGGACCCCGTAGAAATAGTAACATGGGAGGAATATCTACGTAGATGTGTATGGCAATGGGGGCGAGAAGACGCAGCAAGACAGGCTCAGAGGCAGGAGATGATAAACTGTGTCCAGTATCAAAAAACTGTCGCCAGGCGAGATCCAAGTGTCACCTGCTCCCAGCGACACGAAGGAAAGGTGGCGAAAATTAAACCAGACTTGGGATACGCATTTGCTCGTGAACCAGGAGCAGAACGGGACATATTTATCAACCGTAGGGATGTAGAAGAAAACCTTCCACCAAAGCACCCGGACAAGGAAGTACAGGTTGGAGAGTGGGTGTCCTATATAATCGTCCAAGGAGAAAGGGGCCCCTATGGTATTAGAGTGCGAAGATTGTCTTTGAGAACCCAAGAAGACATTGAACCAGTAGAGTCTCAAGAGATAGATAACCCGGATTCTACCCCAAAAAGCAATGCAAATGTAAAAACCACTAAAGACGCAGCTACCCAGACGCCCAGCAGCTACTTGTTGGAACAAGCTCTACAAGAGTTGGAACTGTTCCCTAGGGGAGCTCCACAGATCCTGCCATGGAAAGTAGAGAAGAAGGATCAACAGTGAAGACCCGGATCCTGCTGCAAGAAACTGTAAGTGTGAATGTGATGTGACTCTTATTGGCCCCATCCCAATCCTGAATGAATGTTAGCCTTTTCCCCTGTCTGTCTTACATGTTTAATAGACATTAATGTCATGAACAATGACTTGGCTTAAACTTTCGGTTGTATATAGTTGAGCACTCAGTGTGCTCCCCATTGGTTTTAAGATCAATTTGAACTTTTGAGACTGCATATGAAGCACTCGTGCTGTATTTTTGCACATTTTAAGAACTTTATTACTTTTTTCTAGAAAGTAACGTGCTGTTTTAGGAAGTTTGGCACTTTTTAGGAAGACTTTTTTAAACTTTTCAGAAAAGTAATGTATGTTATGTGTTATCTATATGAATATTTAAATGCAACGTTTTAAATTCCGCACCTCCGTAACAGGATGACAAATATGTTTAATGTTAATGTTTTGCAAGATAAAAATGTTTTTTGGGGGGATCCATGCCGGACGGCGTGAGGACAGCAAGTTTAACTCCATGGGAATGTGGCGCCCCTGCGACCAGGGTGGCCACAGGTAGGAACTGCAGCAAGGAGATAGTGAAAGTTAGTTTGTATATCAAACACCTCCAAAACACACATCCACTGATATAAGACCCAACCTGGAGCCTGGGACTTTAGGCAGGCAAAGGGTAGTAGGGCCAGTTATAAGTGGGTGAGACGTAGTCATGGTAACGAACCAGTATAAAAGGGGAAAACAGGAAGTAGTGAGCCAGTAGGCCGGAGTAGGCTGAGAGGAAAAGACCAAGAGGAGTAGGCGAGTGCGGAGCAGCCAAGACCAGTAAAGACAGAGTGATCAATAAAGACAGGAACAACAAGGACCGGACCGGTGACACCGGGTCTGAGGAAGACATTAGCGCTGACAAATTACTGGCAGGACAGACTCTCCTGACGTACCCGGGAAGTTACACGGGTAGGACAGAGCCCGGTGATCCCTTGCAAGACAGGGACACCCAAGGCTAGGCTGGGACCAGAGTGTCGGCTCTGAGGGGGACTGAGTTTCACACCGCCTCCCCAGACAAACTAACGGGGAACACAGATTCCAGATCCGTGTTCCCACTACAGGGTTGGGGGCATAGCAGCTACTGGGAGGACCCAGCTTACCACCCATATGCTTAGGGGGAAGCTACATTGAAGGACCGAGCTACCGCTCCGCAATCCACCCAGAAGAAGAGAGAGAATTAGCCTGAAAGGACACATAGAAAGAGTGAGGGGTCTCAGAGTGATAACCTGGCTGCAGAGGGTTCAAGTGTTACCGGAGTCCATTGTGTAAAGCTGTTAAGATCTGAACTGTACCGTGCACTGTGTGACTTGGAAGAATTGGAAAGTAAACCCGGTGAACCCTGCTTCAGTTTCCGTGTCTGATTCCAGGTATCAGCATTTTACCCTGTCAGGAGCTGTCCCGACCCGCGGTGGGCTCATCCACCTGGCTGCGACATCAATCCTCCTGACAGAAGTACACTGCAGCAGTGGTCCCCTCATTGACCACAACCCGTGGGTGGCGTCACGACAAACTCCCCTGTAAATATCCCCCCATTTATTGCGGAACCTGGGACACAGTCCGGACCCAGACCGCCGTGAAATCCCCAGCAGTACCCCGGTCCGGCACCGAGTACCCCGTCCCAGTGGGCTCCACACAAGAATCTTGGGTTTCATTTTTTATCCTGTTAAAGGCATCAACCACTAAGGGTTTTGGATACCCTTTTTCCAAAAATCTCTTCCTTAAAACTAGTGATTCCTTCCGGAAATCAGCTGGCTGGGTACAATTTTTTCTGACGTGCCAATATTGCCCATAGGGCACATTTGAAATCCAACTGGGCAAGTGACCGCTATCAAAGGCTAAATAGCTGTTAACGTCCACAACTTTAAAGGAAGTGGAGGTGAGTATTTGTGCATTATCCCCTTTAAATATATATATAGGTCCAAAAATTGAATCCCTTCCATGGAAACTGTATAAGTGAAACTTAGGCCCCACGTGTTATTATTCAGTTGAGTAATAAAAGTTGTTAATTCTTCACTTGTTCCCGACCAAATTATGAAAAGATTATCTATAAACCATTGGCGTGCCCATAGCGCAACCTTTTAGTTGCTTATTGGTCACTCCCTCAAAGGAAATGATGTTATTCTTTAGGATGAAATCCAAGCTTCGTCAGAGGAATTGTTGTTGTTTAACCGGTAGAGTTTCATCCTTAGTTAAATATG
Organism: Allobates femoralis; assembly: GCA_033576535.1. Classification (NCBI taxonomy): domain Eukaryota; kingdom Metazoa; phylum Chordata; class Amphibia; order Anura; family Aromobatidae; genus Allobates; species Allobates femoralis. Next base: position 324,811,431 of record JARQOC010000006.1, read on the forward strand.
TATGAACTGCTTCATGTCCCAAGGAATGAGAAATATTCAAATAAAGGGAACCAACATCAAGGGAACAAAAAATATAATTGTTCTTGCAAGCTACCTTCTTTAATATTTTGATCAAGTGAGTAGAGTCTCTTAGATGGGATTTAAGTTCCAGTACATATTTTTGTAAAAATAAATCTAAATAATGGGACAAATTCGCTGTAATAGAATGAATTCCGGAAATTATTGGGCGACCAGGAGGGTTATTTTTGTTTTTGTGAATCTTCGGCAAAAAATAAAAAAAGGGTATTTGATAAAATTATATACTCAAAAAATCTCTTTCATTTTTATTTAACATTCAATTCACTCTTGCTGTTTTCATCAATTCATTATAATTGTGCAGAATCTGCAAGGAGGGATCATGATTTAGTTCCTCATAATATTCTCTATCATTTAAAACCCTAAGGCCTTCTTGCTTATACCAATCATGGTCCATGATCACAATTCCCCCCCCCTTTATCAGCTCCCTTAATAATAATCTCCTTATTTTTACTCAGGGTATCAATCACTCTCTTTTCTGCTTGATTAAGATTATCGCACTTATTATCCTGCGGGAATGATCTGAGATCTTTCAAAATCAATTGTTGGAAGGTTTCAATATTGTTACCTTTATGATGTAGAGGATTGAAATTTGACTTCCTCCTCACATCAACATGAGAAAAGGCTATCACCTGACTGAATTGATGTAGAAATTTGTTTCTACCACTCCCCCTACATCCCCTATATTTCTTTTTCTTTTTGGGTGTCTGCCTGGGGCCACCCGAAAAATAAAAAAAAGTGATAGTAGTCCCACGTAGCTCTCTCTTTTTTCGTATCATTTTCTCCTTATTAGGTTCCTTATGGCCCGCACTAATTTTTTGTTGCTGTGTTTCCTCCCTAATTAAAACTGAAAGATCTTCTGCTGTATTTAAATTATTGGTGGAGGGGGTGGGTATGTTTTACCACTTGTTTCTACTGCTACCCTATCTGTTACCGGTGGAGGGGTGTTGTCAGTGTCATGTTCATTGCCTGAAGCATTTAATAGCATCCCCCCAGATTGGGGTTCTAAGCTGGGAAGAAGTTTTAAAATTGGACAATTTAGGGTGGATGGAAGGTTCCCCCCATATCTGTCAACATCTACAGGAGGTAGATTAATTGTTCCAATTGTTTGTGTCCCTAAGTTATTTCTTTCGTATACAGAGATAATATCACCATCTTGTTCATCATTACCTGGAATTTGTGTCTGCATTAAATCACTCTGGGGTATTACGCTGGGATGAAGAGTTAAAAATGAAAAATTAAGAATGGAATTTTCAACATCTGATGTTGATACATTTAATTCTTTGGTTTTGATATCTAATTGTGATGATATTGCCGGTTCACAACCTCCCTTCTAATTCATCCCAGATGAACTGGGAGGGGGGAAAGGTTCAAAGAGGTCAAAATTACTTCCAGAGAGGTTCTGTTCTTGTGGTGTATTCTCCATTGTCCCATTTTCCTCTATTATATTATTTTCATCATTCGCTGTTTCTACTATCATATCCTCTACCAATGTTTCCAAGATGGTACCATGACTCTCCTTTGTTAAGGAAGACCAATGGTCCCCTGGTTTATTATTACCCGGAAAGAGAGCTACGTGAGACTACCATCACTCCATTTTTTCAGGCGGCCCCAAGCAGACACCCAAAAAGAAAAAAAAATATAGGGGATGTAGGGGGAGTGGTAGAAACACATTTAGATCATTCAATTCTTCCAGACCCCTGTTTGAAAAAGAACAAATCTTATTAAACCATCCCACTGAGGGAATAACAATCGGAAAAGAGAAAAAATTGGACAGTATTTCTGCAAGGAACCCTGAATCAATGGGGATTTTTAATATCTCAAAATATACCCTGACAGAAGCTGAATTATCTTTGCTTGGACATGGGCTTTCTTTTTGCCCATCTAGACCAGCAAATACATTTGTTCTGTTTTTGGATCTGAATGAGTTTTTTTTAGAAATTGAAGCTAAAGAGGCATTTTTTAATTGAAGAAAAGCGAAATCTAACTAAGCCCACATCAATTCAGTCAGGTGATAGCCCAGTGGATACCTTTTCTCATGTTGATGTGAGGAGGAAGTCAAATTTCAATCATCTACATCATAAAGGTAACAATATTGAAACCTTCCAACAATTGATTTTGAAAGATCTCAGATCATTCCCGCAGGATAATAAGTGTGATACTCTTAATCAAGCAGAAAAGAGAGCGATTGATACCCTGAGTCAAAATAAGGAGATTATTATTAAGGGAGCTGATAAAGGGGGGGGGGGAATTGTGATCATGGACAGTGATTGGGATAAGCAAGAAGGCCTTAGGATTTTAAATGATAGGGAATATTATGAGAAACTAAATCATGATCCCTCCTCGCAGATTCTGCACAATTATAATGAATTGATGGAAACAGTAAAGCCCCCGTCACACGGGGCGACATCGCCGCCCATTACAGAGGTGACGTAGAGCGTGGCCTATCACCGGCGTCATCGCCCCTACATCGCCTCATGTAAAGGGGCGATGTCAGCGGTGCCGGCTGGTCGCCTGGTTTCAAAGCAGTGCTCTGAAAACAGGCGACCATTGTGGGGCGATGTGCACATGTCGCCCCATGTAACCGGGCGCATCGCTGCTGGGGTTTTCAGACACCCCGGCGGCAATGCCGCCTGACAGCTCACCGGCGCAGGGCTGGAGATGTCTGCCTGTGTCAACGGGGGATGGCGAAGCAGGCAGGGGGCCAAAAACGTGCGCGCACCCGCCAGTTGCCGCCGACATCCCCAGCCCCGTCGCCTGGTGTGACGAGGTCTTAAGAGTGGATGAAATGTTAAATAAAAATTAAAGAGATTTTTTGAGTATACAATTTTACCAAAGACCCTTTTTTCATTTTTTGCCAAAGATTCACAAAAACAAAAATAACCCTCCTGGTCGCCCAATAATTTCCAGAATTCATTCTATTACAGCGAATTTGTCCCATTATTTAGATTTATCTTTACAAAAATATGTACTGGAACTTAATATTGAAATGAGGTAGCTTGCAAGAACAATTATATTTTTTGTTCCCTTGATGTTGGTTCCCTTTATTCGAATATTTCTCATTCCTTGGGACATGAAGCAGTTCATACATATTTAACTAAGGATGAAACTCTACCGGTTAAACAACAACAATTCCTCTTACAAAGCTTGGATTTCATCCTAAAGAATAACATATTTTCCTTTGAGGGAGTGACCTATAAGCAACTAAAAGGTTGGGCTATGGGCACGCGAATGGCACCTAGCTACGCCAATCTTTTTATGGGCCATTTTGAGTGCCTACATATTGAAAACGACCCCTTCGCCATGGAACGGATCATTGTCTATAAACGGTTTATAGATAATCTTTTCATAATTTGGTCAGGAACAAGTGAAGAATTAACAACTTTTATTACTCAATTGAATAATAACATGTGGGGCCTAAGTTTCACTTATACAGTTTCCATAGAAGGGATCCAATTTTTGGACCTATATATATTTAAAGGGGATAATGCACAAATACTCACCTCCACTTCCTTAAAGCTGTGGACGTTAACAGCTATTTAGCCTTTGATAGCGGTCACTTGCCCAGTTGGATTTCGAATGTGCCCTATGGGCAATATTGGCGTGTCAGAAAAAATTGTACCCATCCAACTAATTTCCGGAAGGAATCACTAGTTTTAAAGAAGAGATTTTTGGAAAAAGGTTATCCAAAACCCTTAGTGGTTGATACCTTTAACAGGATAAAAAATGAAACCAAAGATTCATGTATACTAAAAATGGATAAGAAGAATGATACGAACAACAAAGGAGATAATGTAAATAAAAAAGGAGAGTTTAGTTTAATTACTACTTACAATAAATCTACACGAAATCTGAATAACCTCTTGAGGAAATATTGGTTTATTCAGAAAAATGATTCTGTGCTGTCCAAACATTTACCGGAAAAGCCGAATATAATATACCGACTCAACAGATCTTTAAAAAATCTGGTTGCGCCAAGTTCCACTACTAGAGATAATCCACAACAGCTTCAGAATCTGAATCAAATTGTAGGCTGTTTTAAATGTAGAGCACTAAAATGCCTTTGTTGTGTATCATTAGTACACGGTGCCACCACTTTTGTTTCCAAGACGACTGGGGAACCCTTTTTGATCAAGCATCATCTAACTTGTCAATCATCATATGTAGTTTATGTGATTGAATGTACATGTGGTTTGCAATATGTAGGACGGACAATTCAGGCCATGCATCAACATCTGAACAAACACAGGCAGAATATTAAGAACGGCTTTATACAACATAGTGTGTCCAAGCATTTTTTGCTGGAACATCAGAGTGACTACAAACTATTTAAAATATGGATTATAGATCATATCAGAGAAGCGAGCAGGGACAGGTATAGAAATTTAATAAAAAGGGAAAACTACTGGATGTTCAAACTGGGGTGTTTGTATCCAGAAGGTTTGAATCTAATGCTCGAAAATGTGACCCTTTAATAGAAATAGAATTCCATAGAATTACAATTCTATAATTCTGTAGCTTCCTGATAATATTCAAATTATTTTGTTCCTTTTTTTGATCATTTGTATGTTGAAGACTGATTATGAATTGATTCCTTTTTGTGCAGGAAATGGGAGAATGTCCCTTTTTGAACACATTTGCTAATAATCTTCTGGATAATATCATTATAATATTATCATAAATAGTTGTTTTTATGAGAATTCTAATACAATCAATGGTATATATTAGGGATGGGCGAATCTACTCGCTAGGACTCGTTACTCGGCGAGTAGTAAGGGACTCGCAGGACTCGGTACTCTGCGAGTTTCCCAGTGATTACTCGCACGAGTCCAATGCAAATCAATATCAATCCTAGTTTTGTCAGAAACGCTGACAAAACTAGGATTGCCATTGTTTGCATTAGACTCGGCTACTGTGCCAGTGATAGCAGGGAAACTCCAAAGTAACTGCTGTTTCTTTGCGAGCCGAGTCCAGCTGTCTTCTCTGTGCAGCTCCAGGGTCCTAGAGCCCGCCTGCTCACAGACATGATGTAGCAGTGCTGAGATTGTTCTCAGTCTGCTCATTCCCTGTGCATAGACATCTATATCTATGCACAGGGGATGTAGCAGAGAGGACATCGCATTTTGGACTACGTCGGACGGAAGAGGATTTTTTTAATTAAAGATGGAGTCCCTAATGGCTTTTTTTTTTATTTCAAATAAAAAATTTTCTCTGTGTTTTTTTAACCCTTTATTGGAGATTCTTAGTGGCTGGGTCAAACGTGGCCTGACATTAAGAATCTCGGGCTTAATACCAGCTTGTATAACAAAGCTGGTATTAACCCCTTTATTACCCAGCGTGCCACCGCCACCAGGGCCGCTGGAAGAGCGGGGTTCAGCGCCAAAGGATGGCGCTTCAATGAACGCGCCATCTTCTGGGGCGGCTGCGGGCTGCAATTTGCAGCGGGGGGTGCCCAGAAAGCTTGGGCATCCCTGCGCTGCGGATTACAGCCCCCAGCTGCTTAGCTGTGCCTGGCAAGACATAGAAATTGCGCGGAGCCCCACGCATTTTTTTTTAATTATTTCATGAATTTCAGAGTCTCAGAGTCAGAGTCTCAGAGTCAGAGTCTCAGAGTCTCAGAGTCTCAGAGTCTCAGAGTCAGAGTCTCAGAGTCTCAGAGTCAGAGTCCCAGAGTCAGAGTCTCAGAGTCAGAGTCAGAGTCTCAGAGAGTCAGAGTCAGAATCTCAGAGAGTCAGAGTCAGAATCTCAGAGAGTCAGAGTCAGAATCTCAGAGTCAGAGTCAGAATCTCAGAGAGTCAGAGTCAGAGTCAGAATCTCAGAGAGTCAGAGTCAGAATCTCAGAGAGTCAGAGTCAGAATCTCAGAGAGTCAGAGTCAGAATCTCAGAGAGTCAGAGTCAGAATCTCAGAGAGTCAGAGTCAGAATCTCAGAGTCTCAGAGTCTCAGAGAGTCAGAATCAGAGTCAGAATCTCAGAGAGTCAGAATCAGAGTCAGAATCTCAGAGAGTCAGAGTCAGAGTCAGAATCTCAGAATCTCAGAGTCTCAGAGTCTCAGAGAGTTAGAGTCAGAGTCAGAATCTCAGAGAGTCAGAGTCAGAATCTCAGAGAGTCAGAGTCAGAGTCAGAATCTCAGAGGCTCAGAGTCAGAGTCAGAATCTCAGAGAGTCAGTCAGAATCTCAGAGAGTCAGAGTCAGAATCTCAGAGAGTCAGAGTCAGAATCTCAGAATCTCAGAGTCTCAGAATCTCAGAGTCTCAGAGAGTCAGAGTCAGAATCTCAGAGTCTCAGAGAGTCAGAGTCAGAGTCAGAATCTCAGAGGCTCAGAGAGTCAGAGTCAGAGTCAGAATCTCAGAGAGTCAGAGTCAGAGTCAGAATCTCAGAGAGTCAGAGTCAGAGTCAGAATCTCAGAGAGTCAGAGTCAGAATCTCAGAGTCTCAGAGTCAGAGTCAGAATCTCAGAGTCTCAGAGTCTCAGAGTCAGAGTCAGAATCTCAGAGTCTCAGAGTCAGAGTCTCATAGTCAGAGTCAGAGTCAGAATCTCAGAATTTCATGAAATAATTTAAAAAAAATGCGTGGGGCTCCGCCCAATTTCTATTTCTAGCCAGGTACAACTAAGCAGCTGGGGGCTGGAATCCGCAGCGCAGGGATGCCCAAGCTTTCTGGGCCCCCCCCGCTGCAAATTGCAGCCCGCAGCCGCCCCAGAAGATGGCGCGTTCATTGAAGCGCCATCCTCTGGCGCTGAACCCCGCTCTTCCAGCGGCCCTGGTGGCGGTGGCACGCTGGGTAATAAAGAGGTTAGGGCCAGCTTTGTATTATCAGCTGGCCCTAAGCCCGAAATTTATGGCGGTCACGCCAATATTAGACATGACCGCCATGAATTTCTATTAAATTGTTTTAAAAAAAACACAACACAGAGAAAATTTTTTATTAGAAATAAAAAAAAAAGCCATTAGAGACTCCATCTTTAATTAAAAAAATCCTCTTCCGTCCGACGCAGTCCAAAACGCGATGTCCTCTCTGCTCATCCCTGTGCATAGATATAGATGTCTATGCACAGGGAATGAGCAGACTGAGAACAATCTCAGCACTGCTACATCATCTCTGTGCACAGACATTCATGTCTGTACACAGGGAATGAGCAGACTGAGAACAATCTCAGCACTGCTACATCAGGCAGCAGGCGGGATCTAGGACCCTGGAGCTGCGGCAGCCAGCACACAGAGCAGACAGGACTCTTATCTGTGCGAGTTTCCCCAGCGATTACAGTTGCAAAGTAAACGAGTCCAATGCAAATAAATGACAAAACTAGGATTGCTTCAGGCTGAAGCTTCCGAGACACATCTGCGAGTTGTAAATCTCACACTACTCGCTATTACTCGCTTCCCCATTCATTAACATTGGACTCGCTAGACTCGCAACGAGTAGCGAGTCCTGTGCTCGGACTCGCTAGAGTCAAGCGATTCCGAGTAATTTAGGATTCGCCCATCACTAGTATATATATATATTTTTTATACACAATTTTATACAATTTTTAGATAATTTTTATAATATTTTATACATTTTTAATACATATAATTTTATTTTTGTATACCGTATATTAATAAACATTGAATTTTATAATAGATAATCTACGTATATATCATATTACAGTGCCCCTCATATAATCTCCCTAAATTGAGTGCTCAAGAATGGATATTTCCCATCTCCTTTGTTATAAAGTGTAGTGGGACACTAATGAGTTAAGGGGGAGGAGAACTGCTATTAAGGATCTCCATATATATGCACAATATGAGGGAACCCCCCCATCACGTGATGAAGGCGGAGTATCCCTTGAAACGTGTTGTGATATTGATTGTGATCTTGAATAAACAAAGTAAGCATCTAAGAGTCTGGCTCTGATCCCCTGCAGCGCCCTCAAAACCACTATCCTCCTTTTCCTATGTTTGATTATTCCCTTGACCTTGTCATAGCCCCCTCATACAGTCAAATTAAAGCCTAAACTTTTCACTGATGAGGGTCAATCACTTCGAAACGCAATGTCTGCCGTGATTGAGGTTCTGATCTGGCACAAATCCTAAGTCATATTGAAAGGCTTGTTAAAGAGTCAATTATGACTTTTAGGATTGCTACTTTCAATAGGTAACCCTAGAGTTCCTTCCTCCCTGAAGTGACAATTTGTACAGCTGGCAGCATGTATTGCAGTCCAGAGACCCAACAGGTCTCTGACTGCAATGCATTTCAGCTGTATGTGCGTCTAAGGATGTCACCTACGATTCCCGGTAATGATACCGGCACTGCGGGACAGTCCTCTGGGGTGATGGTGGTGCAGCAACATGGTTACGCTCCCCATAGGTGGAGCGGGATCCCGGGGCAGTTGAGGAAGAATAGGGATTTACACAGGGAGGCAGCTCATCAGGTGGAGATGCTGGCAGACAGTCTGTGAGGATGGAGCAGATGTACGGCTCTTCAGGCACATGCAAATGAAACACAACACAGAGTCTTTGACTCTGAACCGGGTTTTACTTGCATACTTCAGGCAGCATTTGTTATTACAGTTCAAGGGTAATGCTGGCCTGGGTTGTCACCATGGGACCGGAACATCTCACTTGGGACCCTCGCTGGTGTGCCTGCCATTCCATTCTTCTGTCCCTAACTGCGCTATCCCTGTCTTCCTCTCTTTAGTGCTCCCGCGTGCAGAGTTCTCAGCTGGCTCCCATGGATCCTTTCTGAAAGGTTCCTCTCCTGGACCTCCAGACCCTTTAGGGTGTACGCCGGGTGTCGGCCACGACTTCCCTGAGAAGCTCATGTCTTTCCGGCAGGGCCGGTGTCAGCACCCGGCATACCCGGGCAAGTGCTGGGGCCCTGAGCAGCTGGCCATCAGGGACAAGTAGCCCTGACAACCAAGGACCCATCAGGGAAGGCAGCCCTGATAAGGAGGGGCCCTGCAGGGACACTCAGCCTGCAGCTGAGTGCTCCCCCAGTGCTGCCAGTGCACATGGCTAATTTAAATGTAATTCAAATTAGCCATGTGCCAGCTCCCCTCTGTGCTTCCTCCTCTGTTGACTGCAGCAGAGGGATGAGTCATCACCCTGCAACCTCATCACACTGCTGCAGCTGTGCTGGCAGTGAGGAGGAGCGTGGACTGGAGCCTGCTGCAGTGACGCACAGGGAGAGCAACTGAGAAGGACAGGGTTTCCGGAGGAGCGGAGGGAAGGTGAGCATATTTTTTTTTTTTTTTTTTTTTTTTGCTATGTGCAGCATGATGGGGGATTAAAGAGGCTGTCACTTGGCTTCATGGAGGTTGTGCTGGGCTGTGGAGGCTGCTGCTGCTGGGTTATGGAGGCTGCTGCTGGGTTATGGAGGCTGTGCTATGGCGGCTGTTGCTGGGGAATAGGAAGGCTGTGCTATAGAGGCTACTGCTGGGATATAGAGGCTGCTGCTGGGTTACGGAGGCTGAACTATGGAGGCTGCTGCTGGGGTATATGGAGGCTGTGCTATGGAGGCTGCTGCTGTGACATAGAGGCTGCGGCTAGGTTATAGAGGCTGTGTTATGGAGGCTGCTTCTGGGATCTATAGAGGCTGTGCTATGGACGCTGCTGCTGGGACATAGAGGTTGCTGCTGGGTTATAGAGGATGTGCTATGGAGGCTGCTGCTGGGCTATGGAGGCTGCGCTATGGAGGCTGCTGCTCAGGTATATGGAGGCTGTCTATGGAGGCTGCTGCTAGGACATAGAGGCTGCTGCCAGGTTATGGAAGTTGTGCTATGGAGGCTGCTGCTGGGTTATGGAGGCTGTTCTATGGAGGCTAATGCTGGGTTATGGAGGCTGTGCTATGGAGGCTGCTGCTGGGTTATGGAGGCTGTGCTATGGAGGCTGTTGCTTGGGTCATGGAGGCTGTGCTATGGAGGCTACTGCTGGGACTTAGAGGCCATCTGCCAGGTTATGGAGGCTGTGCTATGGAGGCTGCTGCTTGGTCATGGAGGCAGTGCTATGGAGGCTGCTGCTGAAATATATGGAGGCTATGCTATGAAGGCTGCTGCTGGGGTATATGGAAGCAATACTATGAAGGCTACTGCTGGGACATAGAGGCTGCTGATGGATTATAGAGGCTTTGCTATGGAGGCTGCTGCTAAGTTATGGAGGCAGTGCTATGGAGGCTGCTGCTGGGGTATATGGAGGCTGTGCTATGGAGGCTACTCCTGGGACATAGAGGCTGCTGCTGGGTTATGCAGGCTACACTATGAAGGCTGCTGCTGAGGTATATGGAGGCTGTGCTATTGATTCTACTGCTGCTGGGGTATATGGAGGCTGTGCTTTGGAGGCTACTGCTGGGACATAGAGGCTGCTGCTAAGTTATGGAGGCAGTGCTATGGAGGCTGCTGCTGCTGGGCTATATGGAGGCTGTGCTATGGAGGCTACTCCTGGGACATAGAGGCTGCTTCTGGGTTATGGAGGCTAGACTATGGAGGCTGCTGCTGAGGTATATCGAGGCTGTGCTATGGAGGCTGCTGCTGGGCTATGGAGGCTGTGGCTAAGGAGTCTGATGCTGGGTTATGGAGGCTGTGCTATGGAGGCTGTTGCTGGCGTATATGAAGGTTGTGCTATGGAGGCTTACTGCTGGGACATAGAGGCTATCTGCTGGGTTATAGAGGCTGTGCTATGGAGGCTGCTGCTGGGTCATGTAGGCTGTGCTATGGAGGCTGCTGCTGGGGTATATGGAGACTATGCTATGAAGGCTACTGCTGGGACATAGAGGCTGCTGATGGGTTATAGAGGTTATTATACAGCTCCGCAGTCTCTATATTATATATATATACTGCCCAGAAGCCTCTATCATATAAACAGCCCTGCACAGCTACAATATTATATAGAGAGCCCACTCAGGAGTCTCTATATTATATATACACAGCCCGCAGCTTGTATATTATATTTATGAATCGTGATATGTGTTAAAGGGGCTCACTGAAATTGTTTTGCCTGGGGCCCACAAAAACCTGGAGCCAGCCCTGCCCTCCAGTTTGGCAGCTCGGGGATACACGCCCGTACCACTCTCGAAGCTGGTTCTCCATTCCTGGACTGGGTCCCTCCAGCTGGTAGTTGTACCAGCCCGGATTCGGTGGCATTTCAACATCTTAGGATCCCCCTTCTTTCTCAACGGCTTCTCTGTCGTCCGACTCCTCGCTCCCCACAGGAGCTCACCTCAGCTTCTACTCACTGACTCTTACTGACTAACTTTCTTCCCACTCTTCCACTACCCACCTATGCTCCTCCAACCGGGACCTGTTCTTTAGCAATTGGTTAACCCATAGGTCCCTTAGTCTAAGGTGTGTGGATGGGTGTAATGAGGGTCCCTTATGTGACATCCCATGTTCCCTGGGAACAGGGATACCACACACTCTCTTGTGGGTGCAGTACCCCTTGTGGTGTCCTGACCAGTGAGGCACCAGATTCCCCCTTGGTTAAACTCACTCGTCCGTAAGTGATCTGACCCGTACCCGGCACAAAGTTAAATTTTCATATGCATTTCAAACAAATAAATAATATTTTTATTCAACATTCACCTTCCTGTCCGGGAGGCACTTTGCTTTCAACGGGACCAACTATAAAACAATTCAAGACATTTACATCCAGACTTAAAGGGGTTGGGTTGCAGCACAGCTCTAGTGGTAATTGTCTCCTCCACTCTCAGTTGTGTCCATTCTCACCTTCGGGCTGTCTTAAAGGCACAGTATCACAATTTTACAGAGTCCATTGGCTTAACCGGGTACAGTCCAAAGGCTCAACACATAAAAGTTCACTCAATGTCCAGCACGTCTCATAGCACACATCAAAAACTATTTACAAACATATACGTTAATCTACTCTTAGAGCATTCCACCCTCTAGGACTGAGGTGTCGCTCGTAAGTGACTTAGTCCATTCAGTACAGGTTTCTATCCGGGTGCCCCTTTGGGAGGTGAGACTCAACATCTCTCCGGCTCACGTAGACCTCCTCATAAAGGCCTGGTTCCGAATAAAACCTTACCCGTTGTCCAGATTAAAGTCAACCACAGTACCTGACTTTCTATCCTCCGAGAGAATCGGCAGCTGACCGCTGGCTCGGGCTCTTCCTCATCGCTGCTAGCCTCGTCCTCCTCAGGCTCCTCCTCCACAGAATCCAGCTGGCTGGATAACTTCTCAATCACGGCCTCAACCAACACGTCGGATCCGTCCACGGGCAGCTCTGAGACATCTGGCTTGGCTGGCTCCTCCAGCTTTTCCGGTTCTGCTGCGGTCACCTCATCACTATCACCAGGTATCTCGGGGACCTCTGGTTCCATGCGGGGCCCTGACTTTATCATTGACATCAGGTTCTAGTCTCTCCTCCGGGAGGACTGGTTGCGGGTCTGGTCGCTGGACCTCGTTGGTGATCTCAGACTCACCCGGGGTTGGGGCTCTTGCCTGTGACTCTGGCTCTGGTCTGCTAGACTCCCGCTGCTCCGCAAGCGGAAACAGTTTGGACCAGGTATTGGCGCATGTCTGCTGCATTCAGGCAAGTGGTCCTCCATGTCTGATGGCGGCTGGTACCCCGAGATAATAGTTTAGTAAAACTTACAATCTGGAGCCAAATGGGCGGTCCCTGGTGCGGCATCCTGTGTCTCTGTGCCGCCTGCTGCCAATTACATCCTCCTCGCTCTGTCTGTGCTGGTGACGCAGTAGGTAATCAAATCATTTCCCCTCCCAGCTGCATGTTATGCTATGGAGCTGGCCGGGGAAATGTTCTGACGTCACAGCAGGAGGTGGGACAGCCGGCCGGGAGCAGAGATAAGCATTACCTCGCTCTGCCTGTGTCACCAGCACAAGGAGCACAGACATAGCGAGGACGACGTGATTGGCAGCAGGGAGGCGGCACAGAGACACAGGCTGCCGCACCAGGGTCCGCCCATTTGGCTCCAGATTGTAAGTTTTACTATACTATTATCTCGGGGTATCGGTGCCATCAGACATGGGGGACCCCTTGCCTTAATGCAGCAGACATGCTGCATTCAGTGCTGTCCTTAGATTCACATCCATTGGGGGAGTGACAGGTAAGCAGGGTTCACCGGGTTTTATTTGCATGTTCTTCAGTACAAACAGTTCACGGTACAGTTAACACAGTTAACTCCAAACTCTCTCTGAACCCTCTGCAGCCAGGTTTCCTCTCTGTGACTCTTCACTTCCTCTGTAACTTTTCAGGCTTTCCTCTCCTCATTTCTTCACTGTGGGCTGTATGGGGGCAGCTCAGTTCCTTTGTCTGACTTCCCCTTGTGTGTGGTGACCAGACCTGGAATCTGTGCCTCCCCGTCGGTGTGTTAGTGTACCGGCGTGTAGCTACGGTCACCCAGAGACGGCTCTCTGGTCCCAGCCTAGCCTTGGGTGTCCCTATCTTGCAAGGGATCACCGGGCTCTCTCCGACCCGTGTAACTACCTGGGTACGTCAGGGGAGTCTGTCCCGCTTGTAGTCTGTCAGCGCTGCCGTCTTTCTCGGACCCAGCTGCACTGGTCCGGTCTCAGTCTTTCCCTTCCTTTTGGGCTGCGGCTATGGAGCAGGCTTTCTCTCCGGGGAACAATGTCTCGCAGGATTCTGCGCCTCCAGGGAGGCCAGACCCTCAGGAAAGTTTCTCTCTGTCTTTCCTGTCTGCTCTTGTCTTTGCTACTCGGCTCACTCTGGCCTACTAACTAACTCCTCCTCGTTCCCCCCTTTTGTACCTGGTTCGTCACCTGACCTATGTTCCCACCCACTTCCCTCTAAACCCTGTCACCCCTTGTCCGCCTAGAGTCCCGAGCTCCGGGTCGGGTGTTGTATCTGGTGGGTGTATGTTTGAAGGTGTTCCTAAAGAACTGTCTACTTTCTGCCTGGCTGCAGTTCCTACCTGTGGCTACCCTGGTCGCAGGGGCGCCACATATGGAGCCAATTATACTTCATGGAAGCAATTGTAATATTTGGAGAGCTCTGTGGGAGGCATGATAATACTTGGAGGGCTACGAGGAAGCCTTTATACTTTCTGAAGGGCTAATTGAGGGCTGTGTTGGGGCCGTTATACTGTACATAGGTCCATTTTACTACATGGAGGGCTGGGCGGGGGTTATAGTTGGGGATCATACTGTGCATGTGGAGGAATGCACTGTGGGGGATCATACAGTGTCTGTGGGGCACTTTTGTTGGCATCACACTTTATAGGTGCAATGAAAGGGGAATCTAGGGCAGTGATGGCGAACCTATGACACGCGTGTCAGCACTGACACGCGAAGCCATTTTCAGTGACACGCGGCCGCCGGAGAAACTAGACTCGCTATTTGGATAAAAACCACAGACACGGACACAGCAGCAAAAAACTGTTGCGAGTCGGGTTTCCGACACGGCAATGCGAGCGCTTTCCGAGACATCTGCGATTTGTAAATCACACATTACTCGCTATTACTCGCTTCCCCATTCATTAACATTGGACTCGCTAGATTCGCAACGAGTAGCGAGTCCCGGGCTCGGACTCGCTAGACTAGAGTCAAGCGATTCCGAGTAATTTAGGACTCGCCCATCACTAACTACAGCTGAGGAAAAAAAAATGTGCTGGAGGTCTGTAGCCAGAACAGCAGAGCTCCGGCACAGAGCGTCTAGTCCTGGGACTTCCGGTAAGCGGAACTTCTGGCTGGCACAGCAGGGAGCAGCGGAACGCTGTGGGGGACGCATATCTGAGGCCCTGTGATCGCTGTCTGGAGGTCCAGTGATTACTACAGCAACCATACTGCAGTGAAAGGTTCTGGGCAGAATCTGGGGTGTCTTGAATGTGTGATTGGCCATTACTGAGATAAGTGAGGGGGAGGCTGGAAGAGGCCTGTACTATGGGTGCCGTTTCCCGCCATTAATTTACATAAGGAACGCCATCTTGCAGCATAGTACAGACTCCATTTCACCACTATTATTGTTGCGCACCCTATTAATCCCTATTTCTGCTTATTAACTCTGCCCTTTCCTAAAAGACAGTTAACCCCCAATTGCCTGCAGGGCTATATATAAATCTTCTGTCACTGCCCCTCTTATGGAGAAGCCAAAAAAAACAAGGTTAAGTAAAGGAAGTGGTAGTAGCAGTAGCCGACCCTTTCAAGAGACATGGACTGAGATGTATGGCATTATAGAAAAAAATGGCAGATCATTTTGCGTTCTATGTAGTGAAACGGTAGTAAGCAGAACGTGGAATATAAATAGACATTTTGACAGATAACCTTAGTAGCGCTTGCTTGGCCTTGAAGTGTACAAAATACCAACCTTCAATTGAAGATTTATTTTAGCCAATGAAATTCAGCAACAAAAAAGTCACTAAATCAGTGATGGCGAACCTGTGGCAGTCCAGCTGTTGCTGGACTGCCACAGGTTCGCCATCACTGGAAGAATTCCCCCTCACTTATCTGACTTAGTTCATGGCACCCCACACAGGTTAAATAACAGCAAGACCAACAAAAGAAACCAACTGACAGATTAACAAAGAAGTCACTAAGCAGGTAAGTTAAATAATTATACATATTTGTTATTTAAACTATAAATATCGTAAAATTAGGGTTTTTTTTCTCAAGGTGACACACCTCCCGATTTATGCGCGGTTTTTTGGCGAATTTTGACACACCAAGCTCAAAAGGTTGCCCATCACTGATCTAGGGGCTTCAGTAGGAGAAAAATTACTTTGTAAAGGCTGAAATGTTGTGAGAGATGTACCTATGTGACCCAGCCAAATATTCTTTTTTTTGGGGGGTGCCCAATTAGAACTTCTGCTCTGGGGCTCCATGGTTTCTATGATGCAGTATGCATTGTCCCTCTTGCTGCAGGACTGATTGGCCATAACTTGCACACCAGGTCCAGCGTCGCCCCTTGGTACATTCAGGCATCCAGCCATGTTTCTCCTGAGCAGTGGTTGGTCGGTGGTGCTCTTCCCCCTTCCCGCTCCCATATCCTTTGCTCAAAGCAATAGGAAGGACCTTGTTATTAATTCCAGACAGCCCCGTGTGCGGCACTTGTGACTGGCTAAGCAATTCGGGAGCAAGCGTGGTCTGTTCGAGGAGAAGTGCCATTTTACAAGCTTACTGTCACGCTGGGAGTGGGGAAGACACCCAGCGTAGGATAACGACGGGGGGGGGGATCAGGAGTCCCTAAAGCTAAGGGCACAAGAAGGAGACGGTGACCCCTAGACTTCCTAGAGCTGACCCTGTCTGCCCTAACGTCCCTATACAGTCTCCTCAACTGTCGCCGACCACGAACCTCGTCCCTCTCTGATCCTAGATCTATCTTATCTAAGGATCAGATGGAGAGGTTCACTAGACCCCTCCACTATCAACTAAAGACAAACACCAGGGAAGACAGACATTTGGGAAAAGGAAACACTTATCTGACAGCAGAACACAGCAACCTCCACAATCTCAGCTTCTGCTGGAGCAAGGATAAAGTGTGCACAAGGAACTATCACCTGCACCGAGGAAGGGTAATGAACCTCCTTATAAAGGTGGAAGGAGTCTGCTGGGTCCTAGTGACCTACAACATTGGTGGATAAAACCAGACCGAGCGCAAGACCTCCACAGCCGTCTCCCCATAATAGAGAGATCTCATCACACCTTCTTTCCATCAACACAGAAGGTAAATGCTCCTGAAAGAGACGGACCATCCTCCACCATTATGGCTGGTGGGCCAAACGCTGGGATCGTCTGCGCGTGGCCTCCACCCTGTCATCCGTGCCACCCGTGACACTTACTGCAGTGGCGGTTTGATGATGCTAAGACTGCAGGTTGTTACCTGTGGTGTCTGGACGGTGCGGCATGTTGACTTGTCTGACTAGTTAGTGTGGCGCCCCGCCAAGCAGGCGTCACAGAGGGATACTGCACCCTTAAAGAGGTGCAGATCCTCCAGCTGCAGGTGGATCATAGCATGGTGGGTGGTACCCATTAACCAGCATCCCACACTAGATTACATGGTGGGAGGTCACCCAGGAGGGAATAAACCCACCTCTAGGGGGAACAAGAAGGTCTTTGACCAGGAGAGCTGAGGAGTGAAAGGAAGCAGAAGGGTCTCTTGGCTGAGGGACTAGGAGAAAGGACAGATCCCAGGAGCAGACAGCCAGAAGGGAGTAGGAAGAACTTGAGGAGGTTCAGCCCTGAAAGCTTACCGGGCACCGGAGCCCGCACCTGTGGGATACTTTAGGACCACAGAAAATCTGGAGACCCGTGGAGTCTACACTTATCCCGGGCACCTGAGCGACTGAAAGAGGGTACCAGGCACCACTTGATGGTTCAGCGGTCAGCAAGCAGAGGGTTATCCGACAGGAGCAAAGGAGAGAGACAAAAGAAGGTCATGACTCACCGTAGCCGGGGGTACACGTAGCGGGCGTTGTTTCTCCTCCTGTCACGGAACCGCGCCTGCGGTGGTGTAGGCCCGGTGGTCCAGATCAATAGGGGAATGGCGGAACAGTGGGGGTGATTTGTCTTCGTGACGCCACCTGCGGGTGTTCTGGTAACTTTACCAGCGCTGTTCGGGTCTCCGGGGGATGGTACACAGCGAGATGGAATGCTCCCCACAGGAGCACAAAAATCACTGAAAAGGAGTGAAAAATGTGGAAAAAGTGAAAAGCAGTCCGTACGGCACTAGTCCATCTGCCGCAGGCTGGAAAAAGGTAAAGTTAGTGGTCACACAAGTCCTGTGACAATTGTTCAAAGTTTATGAAAAGGGAAAAAAGGTAAAGTCCAGGGATACATGGTAACTTTATACATTCCCTACGGGTGTCTCTGCTTGGGAGGCCGGTACCAACCATCTATACCTTACCAGGCGCTTTCTGTCCCCAACTTAGTATACTTGGGACATAGCCCAGTTCCTCCACCCTTCTGTACACTACTTTTTACAGGTTTTTGAAAACTGGTTAATTATTTACAACACTTACAGGTTACATTTTCCACTACATTTTAAACCCATTCTCCAAGCTTGTGTGGGGTTGACCTAATGTACTACGTGTGGATCTGCGTAGTGTGGGTGTTTCCAAAGCTGTTTGTGTAGTGTACGAAGTGGTTGGTACTTCTCTATGTCTGCTTTGTGTAAGACCATAGAAAGTGCGGAGTCTATCAACTGGACTGACCTCTGTAGGTAGTTGATTAGGAATGGCTTCTCTTACTGTGGGACTAGCAGGCTGACCGATTACAGGAATCTCAGGTTCCATGATAACAGGTTGCAATTCTTGCACTTGAACTTCTTCTTGTTGGACTTGTGGAATTGGATTTGGCTTTGGCTGACCTTCTGTAGGCTGGTAGAAGTTCATAACTGGTATGAGGAATGCATCACCTATTTGTGGCCAATCAGCTGGTAAGTATCCAATTTCTGTAAGGACTAGATTTTCTTTTGTTTCTTCATCTTGAGTTACAGTAGGGTAACTGGTTGCTTGTGGGATTAACTGTGGCGGACATTTCTTCAAATGATCCCTTGAAACAGTCGCAATAGTATTCCCATTGTCTTTGCTAATAACACAAGTTTTTGAGTTATCATAGTGTGACGGCATAACGGTGTAGGGTATAGATTCCCAACTGTTATCCAATTTGTTGGTTTTTCGCTTTCTTTTCAGCACTACATCACCTATAGCTAGTGGTTCAGCTGAGGCGTGTTTGTTAAAGTCTTTTTCTTGTTTGGTCCTACTGATTTCAAGGTTCCTTTCAACACTCTCTTGTACTTTCTTGTACTTTTCTTGGCGTTGGCTGACCCAGTCTTCATCAGAAGAGTCTTCTGTGGGTTCAATGGTTCCCATCTGCAAATCAATAGGCAGTTTACCTGGTCTTGCTCTCATCAAGTAGGCAGGTGTATAATTTGTCGAACTGACGGGTATGTGGTTGTAGATGTCCACGAGATCTGGAAGTTTCTCTGGCCATTGATTTCTCTCTTCAACTGGTAAGGTCTTGAGCATGTCAATGACTATGTGGTTCATCTTCTCACATAAACCGTTCGTCTGAGGATGATAAGGTGTTGTGCGGATTTTCTTACACCCATACAGCCCTAAGAATTCTTGGAAAAGAGCTGATTCGAAGGCTGGCCCTTGGTCAGTTAAGACCTGGTCTGGATACCCATGGGGGCGACAGAAGTAACTCTGGAACGCTTTTGCTGCTACCTCAGCAGTTAAATCCTTAACTGGAACGACTACCAGGAATCTTGAGTAGTGGTCGACGATGGTGAGAGCGTAGGTGTACCCGGTTCGACTTGGGGTAAGCTTCACATGGTCGAGAGCAACTATTTCAAGAGGTTTGGTGGTAACAATTGGTTGCAACGGTGCTTTCTGAGTTAGGTGGTCTTTTCTTCGAAGGTGACATGGTCCACAGTTTTTACACCATTTGTCAATGGAACCTCTCATACCGACCCAGTAGAACCGATCCTTCAGGAGTCTCTCCAGCTTCTTCCATCCAAAGTGTCCGGCATCATCATGGTATGCTTCAAGGATCATTTGGACTTCGGTCTTGGGAACTACGATCTGCCAGATGAGTTCATGGGTTCTTGGATTGAGGTATCTTCTGCATAGTTTACCTTGGTAGACGAACAACCTCCCTTTCTCCTTCCACAGGCGTTTAGCAGTTGGTGAGGCATCAGAGTCCATGTTGGCGTGTTCTTGAGTGATCAGATCCCTTACCAGGCTGACATCTGGGTCGTTGGCTTGAGCCTCCTTCCAGTCATGGTGTGGTAACGGGTTCACGGTCCTCTCTACACGTGTCTGGTTTCTCTGATGACATGTTGCTGCACCCGAACGGTGGAAAGCAGGTAGTTCAATCTCTTCCAGGTCGTCTATGTCTTCTCCCTCTTCAGGAAGGTGGGGCATTCGGGACAGGGCATCAGCATTGCCGTTCTTGTGACCTGCCCGGTACTTTACAGTGAAGTCATAGTTAGCGAGTCTTGCTACCCAACGCTGTTCTAGGGCTCCCAGCTTTGCAGTCTCTAAGTGTGTTAGAGGATTGTTGTCTGTGAAAGCTGTGAACGGGGCGGATGCCAGGTAATGCTTGAAACGCTCTGTGATCGCCCAGACCAGGGCCAGGAACTCCAGCTTGAAGGAGCTGTAATTCTCCGGGTTCCTTTCGGTGGGACGGAGCTTTCTGCTGGCGTAGGCTATCACCTTCTCCTTGCCCTGCTGACGTTGAGATAGGACTGCTCCTAAACCTTCATTGCTTGCGTCAGTGTACAACAGAAACGGTAGATTGTAGTCAGGGTAAGCCAGGATTTCTTCTCCAGTTAAAGCGTCTTTCAGCGTTTGGAAGGATTTGTCCTGTTCTGGGCCCCAGTGGAACGGGGGTCCCCTGATCTTGCCGTTTTTGGATTGACCTACTAAGAGATCTTGCATGGGGGCAGCTATCTTGGTATAGCCTTTGATGAATCGTCGGTAGTACCCGACCAGTCCTAGAAATTGACGTACCTCTTTGTGGTTGATGGGTGCTGGCCAGTCCTTGATGACGGTGACCTTATCCGGATCCGGTGCTACGCCTTCGGCGCTGACCACATGTCCTAGGTATTGGACCTTGGGTTTCAGCAGGTGGCACTTGGACGGTTTCAGTTTCATCCCGTACTTGGACAGTGACTCGAACACTTCACTCAGGTGTTGGAGGTGATCTTCATAGGTCTGAGAGTAGACAATGACATCATCAAGGTATAACAAGACAGTCTCAAAGTTCTTGTGGCCCAAACAACACTCCATAAGTCTCTGAAATGTTCCTGGGGCATTGCACAAACCGAATGGCATACTGTTGAACTCGCATAAGCCCATGGGAGTAGTGAAAGCTGTCTTCTCACGATCCTCCTCTGCAACGGCAACCTGCCAGTACCCACTAGTAAGATCTAATGTGGAGAAGTAATTGGCAGATTTGAGTGCAGCTAGTGACTCTTCTATGCGTGGTAACGGGTATGCATCCTTGTGTGTGACTTTGTTGATTTGCCTATAATCTACACACATCCTCATACTACCATCTTTCTTTTTAACCAGGACTAGTGGTGCGGCCCAGGGACTACAGCTATCCCTAATGACTCCTGCATTCTTCATGTCCTGAAGCATCTCTTTTGCTTTCTGGTAGTGAGTGGGTGGTATAGGCCTGTACCTTTCTTTGATGGGTGCATGGTTGTTTGTGGGGATATGATGTTGTACCCCTTTAATCCTGCCGAAGTCAAGTGGGTGTTTGCTGAACACTTGCTCATACTCCCGAACTACCCGGTATACTCCATTTTTCTGGTGAGAGGGTGTATTGTCAGTTCCTACACTGAGCTCTTGACACCATTTCTCTAACTGATCTTTGGAGTGAGGGGGTTCATCAGTGACTATTTGGTTTGAGGATTTTACATCAATCACAGCATCATCTTTTACTTGGTACAATTTTGCAACAGTTGCATATCTTGGCAGTCTGACTTCGTCATCACCATAATTCAATATGCGTACGGGGACTCTCCCCTTTCTTACATCGACTAACCCTCTGGCTGTCAAGAGCGTAGGACTACTGTCAGACATTACAGGTTCTACTACAGCTTGGTAGTCCTGCCCTCTGAGGCCTATGGCTGCTCGACACCAGATCATCATTTCACTTCTGGGTGGTACCACAATTGGAATGGGATCTGTGACTCTTACTCTGCCAATCTCACCATTTGACAATGTTACCTGTTGTTGATACACCAGAGCTCTGATCTGCTTTTGGATAGCCCTCTTTTCTCTGGGTTTACCGGCTTCAGCACTCTGTTGGAGTAAAAACAACACTTCATCGAGGCATTTGATCATGACATTGGTACCCAATATGACATATGGATCCTTGTGGTTAGGTTTATCCTGGACCACTAAGATACCCTGGTTTTTCAACTGCACCCTCCCCACCTTTACTGTAGCTTCCCACTGTCCCTCTATGGTAACCGGAATACCATTAGTGGCTTCAAGGTTCATCTCAGGGTTAGGGGGTTCTAGCTTAACATCTGGCCAGAACTGCTTGTAAAGGGTACTGGGGATGGATGTCACCTGGGATCCAGTGTCTTTCAAGGCGGAGATAGCGATGCCATCAATGACGATTGGTAAGTATGGACAGTCTCCCACATACTTGTGTTCCCAGCTGGACGTAGGGCCTGGACGGTCTACTCCTGGGGTTGGCCCTTCTCGCCCAGGGGTCGCTCGTTTAAAGGACGGGATTGTAGATTGCGTCCTCCTAGGTCGTTCTGCTGACTGTTGCGGCGTCTGTCGGGACTGCGGCGGTCTGCAGGTTTTCCTCGCGACGGCTGTGTCTTTCTCCTCATCCAGGGAACGTCATCCGGGCTGTCGGCGAATTGAATCTTGTCCGATGGCCTTGCATCTGTCTTGGGTCTTCTCCCAGCTTGTAGCTTGGCCACGTCCTTCATCAGCTGCTCGACATTAGCACACAGTTGATCAAACCGGTCAGGTGTTACAGTCTGTGCACTCGACTGAATCGCAGGGATTGGAGATGCTGCTGCCGGCACGGAAGGGGTGTCAGTGTACTGCTGCTGCGGTGAAGCGGGATCAGGTACTTCAGCGAGTCGTTGTCCCCAAACTGTTAAGTCTCTCAAGGTATCAAACTCTGCGCCTGGATTCTGTATGGACCACCAGCTTGCTTGCTTTCTATCCTCAGATAGTTTAAGGCCCACAATAAATTGTCCAATTAATGCTTTGTTCTCATCTCGAGCACTATCAGGATCGACTTGTTTTAACAGTCTGTATGCCTCTTGCAAGCGCAGTGAATAATCTAGGACAGTTTCTTGTGCCCCTTGATTACAATGATAGAATGACAGTCTTAATCCAGCTTCGGTATGGCACTCAAAGACCCGGGTTAATCTAGCGAATATCTGCTCCACAGATTCCTGAACTTCTACAGGCCAGCTGCGGCTCTGCAGTTCGGCTGCATCGGTTAACTGTCCCATAATAACTGAAGCTCTTTGCTTACCGGTCATCGGGTACATGTCCAGGGCTTGGCATATCTTCCTCTGGAAGTTCTCCAAGGTGCTGGGTACACCGCTGTATTTGGGTTACCAGGTCGCACTAGGAACGTAGGGTAGAGACATCGGCATAATCGGAGCGGGTTGTGGTAGCATACCGCTGACTTGTTGCTGTCCATCAAGATGTATATTTTGAGGTGCCGCTTGGTCTAGCGGGGGCGCCGCGTGATCGGGAGCCGGGTTACTCATGGTCACTCCCCCTTAGTTAAGCGTAGCCTTTCCCTCGGTTGCAAACGGAAGTGTCGGCCTCGCGGTGAGGAGTGAGGCACCACGGGAGTTTCCGGTTCCTGCTGCGTACGGAGGAAGTCGTCAGAGCGTGGGGGGCGGGGCCAATCTTCGCGCCCTCTGCACAGTCACGCCCCTTCTTTTCCCGCCTTTTCGCGCAGCAATGGCGGACCAAATGTACAGTTCGATATTTACAGTCAATAAATAGCACACAATACCCGTGATAACGGGCCTGCTCGTATCCTGTTCGTGACGCCAAATTCTGACTCACCGTAGCCGGGGGGTACACGTAGCGGGCGTTGTTTCTCCTCCTGTCACGGAACCGCGCCTGCGGTGGTGTAGGCCCGGTGGTCCAGATCAATAGGGGAATGGCGGAACAGTGGGGGTGATTTGTCTTCGTGACGCCACCTGCGGGTGTTCTGGTAACTTTACCAGCGCTGTTCGGGTCTCCGGGGGATGGTACACAGCGAGATGGAACGCTCCCCACAGGATGAGCGGGAGTCCCCGGAGCCGGGAGCTGCGCAAGATGTTGTGAGGCAGCTGCGGGATGCTGCGCTGAATCCAGGAATAATGCACAACCACGCACAGTCTCTTTTAGGTACCTTTACTGGATGATAGTCAGGTACACTCGGACCGGGATAGTGAAGTTGGCACTTATGGAGTTTCACAGCAAGCAGTGTTAGGCTTCCTTTCTCTACTTCTGGTGCTAAGGTCGGGTGGATGTGGAATCCAGCCGGACCGGGCAGTTTGTTCAATGGAACTTGCTTCACCTGGTTATCAGCACTGAGGGCACTGTAAAAGGGTCTGAGCAGGATCAGTACTCTTCCCTGGGCTCTCGTGGATGGGTGCATCAGGTGGAACAGGTGGCTAAACCTCCTGTTATTGGTGCTGGTTCTCTGTGATGGCTGGGTGGCTCTCACAGCTTCGGTTCCAGTAACCGGATGATTTGGAAAGAGTCAGGTTAACTCTGTATTCCTGAGAGGTGATCTCCTTCTTCCTATTATCCCAATTGCAGGGATTTCCACTGGCTAACAGGCTGGTTGGGCCTAGTGTGGTCCTCATAGGGTGGAGGTTTCACACAGGCAGGCAGCTCTTGTAGCGTCTACCACACTCTGAAGTTTCTCCCTCCAAGACTCTATTTATAGGGGGAACTGGCTCAAGTGACCAGTGGTAGCTCCCCCTAGAGGCTCGGGGTGAAACCAGGTGTTCTAAGTGTTGTTTGTGTTTGTGGGTTTTGCTGTGCTGTTACTTACTCCATTTGTACCTAAGGATTTCTGTGGTGCCCAACAGGTGCCAGGGTGCCACAGTCACGTTGGCTTCAAGGAACCAGACTTCACCACCACTGGGAAGTAGGAAAGAAATAGACGAGGGTAGAGCACAACGGCACACACCAAGGGTCCACCATACCACCTAAGATCTGCCTGCAGCCACCCATTCAGCTACCTGTCCTCACACCATCAGGAATACTGCACTGTAACTTTTGTATGCAACTAATACAATTGCAAGTAAAGTACCCGGAGGAACAGTGACTGTGGACTCAACCTGCTTTCTTTGCATGAAGTGTTTCCTTACAGGAACGCTGCCCGGGAGGTCCAGTCCTACCTGTGGAGGACTACACCATCTTAGCCGCGATACCATCTACCTCCGGCAGACTGTGGCGGTGCTGGTGCAAATCACCAGAAACTACAGGTAGCGTTATGACAGCAAACTTTGTAAATAATCCCCTGTAAATATCAACCTCTTTTCAAAGATAGGCCCAGGACACGGGATCAGGTGCGGCCGTCATTCCCCGTGACACTGTTAACCCCTTCGATGCCTGATACCCGAGTACCCCAAAGCCTGGGCTCGACATTAGTGCCAGGCAGCGGTCCAGAGTTTTGTAGATGTGTGCCAGAGGTTGGCAAGCAGTGCTGCCTTCTGTGCTATAAGGATGCAGGACTGTGTCTGCCTACAGGACACAGCTCTGCCAGTCATCATTATGTGTCTATGTGCTTGTGCCAAGTCGCCATTGCCATTAATGATCCTTGTTCTGGATTCTTCTGTGTGGTTCTTGTATGTGAATGTGATGGCGCTGACATCCTTGTATGGACATCTTTCTTTCTGTAAACTAAAATGTCCACCATTTTTCTCATTTTGACAGGATAAATATAAATCTGTATGAACCAGTTTTATTTTTACAATTTGATAATATTTACTAGCGGGGAAGGGGGGCAAGTTCACCTCAGGCAGCAGAGAGGCTAGGTTCACCCCTGCATATGGGTATCATCGTTCTCTGGAGAAATTGCACAAGA
Source organism: Allobates femoralis (assembly GCA_033576535.1). Lineage (NCBI taxonomy): Eukaryota > Metazoa > Chordata > Amphibia > Anura > Aromobatidae > Allobates > Allobates femoralis. The sequence goes on from JARQOC010000006.1 coordinate 324,837,006, forward strand.
ATTTTTTAGGTCCAGTTTCTCCTGCTATCCATGTGAAAATGAAAATATTAGAATTTATTAATATTGGAATTTTTTATTTTTTATTTTCATGTTTCTACTTTGTAAAATCTGTGATGCACCTGTGGGTTCAAGGTATTCACTATACATCTAGATAATTTCATTGGGGGGTATAGTTTTCAGAATGGGGTCACTTGTGGGGGAATCATATTTCTTAGGTACATCAAGAGTAGAAATGAGCTGTACAGAATGTTCGAATTCAGTTTGGTTCAACGATTGCAAGATATTCGCTGAACCGAATTCGAACCCCATTGAAATCACTGGCAGGCAACATGAAACACATAGAAAACACCTTCAAAGATGTCCAAAAGCTGAAAAAAAAAACACAGACACACTGATCATATTACCAGTCTTCTGCTGCTTGCTTGCTTGCATGCTTCCGGGTCCGCTCTCCATCTCACTTATTTCTGGTCCTGCAGATGACATTTCTTGAATATTCATTACACTGTGCTTGGTTGTCATAGACCTTAGTGTATTGCAACCAACCTAGCGTCATAGTGTGTAAAAAAAAAAAAAAAAAAAATCGAGAAAGAAAAACGCATAAGGCTTCGCTCTATTTTTATTTGCCAGCCAAGGTAAGCAGTTAAGGTACCTTTACACGCGGCAACTTTTCTAGGAATTTCACTGGCAACTTACTGGTTGCAGTGAAATCATGGAGACATTGTTCCATTTTGACACAACAACAAGATAGAACAATGTGTCCATGATTTCACTGCAACCAGTAAGTTGCCAGTGAAATTCCTAGAAAAGTTGCTGCGTGTAAGAGTACCCTAAAGGTACCTTTACATGCCGCTACAACATGGTGGAAACAACCGGGTGCCTCACGTGCACGAGCACGCAGCAACGGTTACAAACGGTACCCGCATCGCCTTTACACGCCGCTATAAGAAAGCACTACAGAAGGTTGAATCTATCTGTGGATGCACCGCCGGGTGCCTGAAGTTACCTTCTGCAGAGCACCTTACCCCATTTACATGCCACTACAACAAGGTAATATGGGCGGACCTGGTGCAGCAGGGACAACACATAGGCGTGACAGAATTGTGGATTACGAGACGCTCATACGGTGATTGGACAATGCAATAGCATCATGATTGTCCAGCCAGCACAGGAGGCTGACTAATACATGACGCTCGAGCAATTGCGTAGTGTGACTGGTCAGCTCATGAAATATGCCGCCCTATGCAGCGACAACCAATCGCAACACAGGAGCTTCTACCAATGATCGCTGAAGGGGGGTGGTTTCCCGGAGGCTGTGTCACGCCCCAGAGAGTTAACTAGGTGTTGAAACAACCCTCGTGTTCCTTTTTTACACGCTGCTACACGCCGTAACCATCGGGTTGAAATCAACCTGTTTTAGAGCACTGCTGTGAAACAGGTGCCTCAAGTGACGGGTGGCAACAACCGCCTTTACACGCTGCTACCTCGGGTTGATTTGGCGGTGCAAGATACATTTGTCTCATCTACCCGGTTGTTTCCACCATGATGTAGCGGCGTGTAAAGGTACCTATACAGTTTGCCTGTTGGGTATATGATATAATGTTCACTGTTATAATTTTCTATCAGTTATTATCTATTATATAATCGCGAATCGCTTTTTTGCCCCTTTCGGCGCTACTTCCGGCGTGGTCATGTGGATACGCGCGAAGCATTGGCCGCGAAGCGGCCATTGCGAGCCGTTCTAACTAGACTCGCAATGCCCGCGCAGCGGCCATTGCTCCCCGCTACCCACAACTCGCCCGGGGACCATGGAGCGGAGGCGGCGCAGCCGCCTCCGCTCCCCGCTACCCACAGCCCTCCTCCGACTTTGGAGCTGCCCCCTGTGCCTCCCCCCCAGCCCCGATCCACATCCCACCACAGCTCCCCAGCCCCGCACCCGCCCCCAGCACCGCACACCCCCAACGCCGCACAGACCCCCCCTCACTGCCCGCACACCTCCACCACCAGCCACCATCCACAGTCTAGCACCGCCCCCCAGACACGCTCCCCAGCACCCCTCCCCAGCCCCGAAATGTCCGCACCCCCCCTCCATATGTCCGCACAGCCCCCCCACAATGTCCGCACAGCTCCCCCCCACAATGTCCGCACAGCCCCCCCCACAATGTCCGCACAGCCCCCCCCCACAATGTCCGCACAGGCCCCCCCCCAATGTCCGCACAGCCCCCCCACAATGTCCGCACAGGCCCCCCCACAATGTCCGCACAGCCCCCCCACAATGTCCGCACAGCCCCCCACAATGTCCGCACAGCCCCCCCACAATGTCCGCACACGCCCCCCCCAATGTCCGCACAGCCCCCCCACAATGTCCGCACAGGCCCCCCCCCCAATGTCCGCACAGCTCCCCCACAATGTCCGCACAGGCCCCCCCCCCATTGTCCGCACAGCCCCCCCACAATGTCCGCACAGGCCCCCCCCTCAATGTCCTCATGTCCGCACAGGCCCCCCCCCAATGTCCGCACAGGCCCCCCCACAATGTCTGCACAGCCCCCCCCCAATGTCCGCACAGCCCCCCCCCAATGTCCGCACAGCCCCCCCACAATGTCCGCACAGCCCCCCCACCCCCCCGACGCCGTAGATCACTTACCTGTCTTCATGACATCTGCTTCCTCAGGTCCAGGTCCAGGTCCAGTCCTTCCTTCGGCCCAGGCATCCTCTTCCTTCTGCCCAGTCCACGAGTCTTCCATCCGGCGGTCTTCTGTCTTCCTCCACCGAGCTCCGGGTCGTCCTTCAGCTCCGCGACCAATCTGCGTCCGCCATTATCCGATATGTAACTCTATGAGCCCTTTGAGCGGACCTGAAGGAGAACTGAGTCATTTCTAAATACACAGTTCTCTTTCAGGTCCGCTCAAAGGGCTCATAGAGTTACATAGCGGATGATGCTGGACGCTGATTGGTCGCTTCTTCCCATAGAGAAACATGGCCATGTTTCTCTATGGGAACAAGCGACCAATCAGCGCACAGTATCATCCGCCATGTATCTCTATAACAAATAATAAATAAATTTAATAATAATAAAAATAATTTAAAAAAAGTAATAAATCTATTATATAATCACGAATGGGTTTTTTGCCCCTTTTGAGTCCGCTCACGCTGCGAGTCAGCGTGGTCATGTGGATACGCCCGAAGCATTGGCCGCGAAGCGGCCATTGCGAGTCAGAGACTCGCTCTGCTAGAATCCCGATGCATGTGCATCGGGCACCCAGCTAGTAATAAATAATAAAATACAAAATAATAATAAAAACAAAAAATAATGCTAATAATAATGCTATTACTGCTAATAATAATGCTATTAATGCTAATAATTATGCTATTAATGCTAATAATAATTATATTAATGATAATAATTATGCTATTAATGCTAATAATAATGCTATTACTGCTAATAATTATGCTATTAATGCTAATAATTATGCTATTAATGCTAATATTAATGATAATAATGCTCATAATAATCATATTAACGCTATTAATAATGCTATTAAGGCTAATAATCATGCTATTTATGCTATTCAAAATTCTATTAATGCTAATAATATTGCTATTAATGCTCTTTATGCTAATAGTAATGCTATTAATGCGCTTATTTATGCTATTAATTCTATTATTTATGCTATTAATGCTATTAATAATGCTATTAATAATGCTATTAATGCTATTAATGCTATTAATAATGCTATTAATGCTATTAATGCTAATATTAATGCTATTAATTGTATTATTAATCCTATTAATGCTATTAATAATGCTATTAATGCTAATAATAATCCTATTACTCCTAATAATAATGCTATTAATGCTAATAATTATGCTATTAATGCTATTAATAATGCTATTAATAATGCTATTAATGCTATTAATGCTATTAATAATGCTATTAATGCTATTATTAATACTATTAATGCTATTAATGCTAATATTAATGCTATTAATTGTATTATTAATGCTATTAATGCTATTAATAATGCTATTAATGCTAATAATGCTAATAATAATCCTATTACTCCTAATAATAATGCTATTAATGCTAATAATTATGCTATTGATGCTAATATTTATGCTAATAATGCTAATAATAATCATATTAACGCTATTAATAATGCTATTAAGGCTAATAATCATGCTATTTATGCTATTCAAAATTCTATTAATGCTAATAATATTGCTAATAATGCTCTTTATGCTAATAGTAATGCTATTAATGCGCTTATTTATGCTATTAATTCTATTATTTATGCTATTAATGCTATTAATAATGCTATTAATAATGCTATTAATAATACTATTAATGCTATTAATGCTAATATTAATGCTATTAATTGTATTATTAATGCTATTAATGCTATTAATAATGCTATTAATGCTAATAATAATCCTATTACTCCTAATAATAATGCTAATAATGCTAATAATAATCATATTAACGCTATTAATAATGCTATTAAGGCTAATAATAATGCTATTTATGCTATTCAAAATGCTATTAATGCTAATAATATTGCTATTAATGCTCTTTATGCTAATAGTAATGCTATTAATGCGATTATTTATGCTATTAATTCTATTATTTATGCTATATTAATGCTATATAATAATGCTATTAATGCTATTAATAATGCTATTCATGCTATTAATAATACTATTTAATGCTATTAATGCTAGTATTCATGCTATTAATTCTATTATTAATGCTATTAATGCTATTAATAATGCTATTAATACTAATAATAATGCTATACTGCTAATAATAATGCTATCAATGCTAATATATTATGCTATTAATATTATATTAATATAATAATGCTATAATAATCATATTACGCTATATAAAGCTATTAATGCTATTAATTGCTATTAATGCTATTAAATTCTATTAATGCTTTATGCTATAGTATGCTAATAATGCATTTATTTATGCTATTAATTCTATTATTATGCTATTAATGCTATTAATAATGCTATTAATAATGCTATTAATGCTGTTAATAATGCTATTCATGCTATTAATAATACTATTAATGCTATTAATGCTAATATTAATGCTATTAATTGTATTATCAATGCTATTAATGCTATTAATAATGCTATTAATGCTATTAATAATACTATTAATGCTATTAATGCTAATATTAATGCTATTAATTGTATTATTAATGCTATTAATAATGCTATAAATGCTAATAATAATGCTATTACTGCTAATAATAATGTTATTAATGCTAATAATTATGCTATTAATGCTAATATTAATGCTAATAATGCTAATAATAATCATATTAACGCTATTAATAATGCTATTAAGGCTAATAATCATGCTATTTATGCTATTCAAAATTCTATTAATGCTAATAATATTGCTATTCATGCTCTTTATGCTAATACTCATGCTATTAATGCGATTATTTATGCTATTAATTCTATTATTTAGGCTATTAATGCTATTAATAATGATATTAATGTTATTAATAATGCTATTAATGCTATTCATGCTAATACTAATGCTATTAATGCTATTAAGGCTAATAATCATGCTATTAATCCTATTAATAATGCTATTAATGCTATTTTTAATTCTATTAATGCTATTAATAATTTTATTAATGCTAATAATGCTATTACTCCTCATAATAATGCTATTAACGCTATTATTAATGCTATTTATGGTAATAATGCTATTAATACTAATAACAATACTATTATTAGTACTATTATTGCTATTAATAATGCTATTATAGCTAATAATAATGCTGTGAATGCTAATAATTATGCTATTAATGGTAATAATAATGCTATTAATGCAAATAATATTGCCACGTTCTAGAATCCCGATGCATTTGCATCGGGCTCACAGCTAGTGTATTATATACTCATATAAAGTGTTACTGATTGCATGCAAATCATTTCCGTAAGAGAAACTGTGGTTCTTATTGTGATACCCTTCATGACAGATATTTCTACCAAACCTTTATGTAGAGCTCTATGTGCCCATTTTGATACTCTTATGCTAGCACACTGCTATAAAAAGTAAAAACTGAAAAGTCTGCTGTATATCTCTTTTCATGTATATCTAGAACAGGGGTCTCAAACTCGGCTGGGTTGATGGCCACATAGAAAAAAATTAATATCAGGGGCCGCATTGCTTGTAGGACTAGGTGACATTTTAGCAATACCAGAATTTTTTGCTCAATCTAGTAAAGTACAAATCCTGATCTTCTTCTTGTAGGAATGCCCCCACCCTAATCTCCTTCATGTGGTAATGTCCCTATCCTGGTGACTTTCTTGTAGTAATGTCCCCATCCTGATCCCTTTCTTCTAGTAATGTCCCCATACTGGTCCCCATTGTACATTAATGTCCCCCAAACTGGTCCCCGTCTTTTAGTAATGTCCCCATCCTGATCCCCTTATTGAAGTAATGTTCCTCCCTGGTCCCTACGTGTAGTAATGCCCCATCCTGGTTCCCATCCTATATTAATGACCCCCATCCTGGTCCTTATCATGTAGTAATGTCCCATCCTGATCCTCTTCTTGTAGTAATGTTGCCATTCTAATCCCCTTCTTGTGGTAATGTCCCCATCCTGGTCACCTTCTTGTAGTAATGTCCCCATCCTGATCCCCTTCTTCTAGTAATGTCCCCATACTGGTCCCCATTGTATATTAATGTCCCCCATACTGGTCCCCGTCTGGTACTAATTTCCCCATCCTGGTCCCCTTCGTGAAGTAATGTTCCTCCCTGATCCGTACGTGTAGAAATGCCCCATCCTGGTTCCCATCCTATAATAATGACTCCCATCCTGGTCCTCATCATGTTGTAATGTCCCCATCCTGATCCCCTTCTTGTAGTAATATCACCATCTTGTAGTAATGTCCCCATCCTGGTCCTCATCTTGTAGGAATGCAACCTCCCTGGTCTCCATCTTGTAGTAATGTTCCTCCCTGGTCCATACGTGTAGTAATGCCCCATCCTGGTTCTCATCCTATATTAATTTCCCCCATCCTGGTCCTCATCATGTAGTAATGTTCCTTCCCTTGTCATCTTGTAGTAATGTCCCCCATCCCAACGCCATTTTGTAGAGATGTCCCCACAACCTGGTCTCTGTTTTTTGTCTCTCTCGCTCACACGGCACACACACACACATATACATATGCACACACTCACATACATACTCACACATATACACATACATACACACACACACACACACACTCACACATATGCACATGCACACACACATGCACACACATACACACACACATACATATACACACATTCACACACACATACACACACTCACACATATAAACACACTCACACATACATCCTCAGACATATTCACACAAACACATACACACTCACACATTGACACACATTCACACACAAGGCCATATTTGGAGTTCCTGCCGCCCTAGACACTTTCAGCGGTCGCGCCCCCCCTCCACCCCCCCTGATTATTCTGTTTCCCCCAGGCTGCTATCTTTGACTGTAATAGCGCCTTACCTGACTCCACGCTTCTGATCCCGCAGCTTCTTCCTCTGAGGCTCCCGGTCTCCCACTTGCCGGCACCAGCCAGAACATGGCACCAGGCACCTGGCACCAGCCAGCACCCAACACCAGCCTGTACCCGGCAGCCGGCACCAGGCGGCACCCGCCAGCACCCAGCAGCCGCCAGCCCTGGCGCCAGCCGCCAGCACCCGGCAGCTGCCAGCATCCGGCGTTAGGCGGCAGCCGCCAGCACCCAAGAGGCAGCACCAGGTGGCACCCGGCAGCAGACGCCAGCACCCGGCATTAGTTGTCACCTGGCAGCCGCCAGCACCTGGAAGGCGGCACCAGGTGGCACCCGGCAGCTGCCAGCACCAGGCGGCAGCTGCCAGCACCTGACATTAGGCAGCACCCGGCAGCCGCCAGCACCCAGCGGCTGCTAGCACCCGACAGCCATTAGCACCAGGTGGCAGCCAGCAGCTGCCAGCACCCGGCGGCACCTGGCATTAGGCAGCACCTGGCAGCACCTGGCATTAGGCGGCACCAGGCGGCCGCCAGCACCCAGCACCTGGCAGGACCTGGCATTAGGCGGCACCAGGCGGCCACCACCACCAGGCAGCCCTGGCAGTCACCGGCACCTGCCGCCGGCGATGTGCCACCCAGGCGGCGCGGGAATACACTCCCACATATACACACACTCACACATACACCCTCAGACACATTCACACACACACGCATACTCACACACATATACACACGCACTCACATATATATATACACACACATATACACACTCACTCACATACATATACACACACTCACACATACACACACTCACACATACACTCACACATATACACACTCACTCAGAAATACAGAAATATTCACACACACATACACTCACATATATACACATACACACTCACTCACATTTACACACACATAATACACAGAAATACACTCACACATATACACACACTCAGACATTCACACACTCAGACGTACACAGACTCACACACACATATATACACACACTCACACACTCTCTCTCTAACTCTCACTCATATACACCTTAATGATGCCCGGGCCATTGTACAGGGAGCAACCGTGGTACCCGCTTTATTGTGACTTCCGGGTACCGCTCACACAAGCTCCTTCGCTCTTGTACACTCATGCAAGCAAGCGGCCGGCGGACCAATCAGACGCCTGCAGCTGACGTCGGCTTATGACGTCATAGGAGGTTTCTGATTGGTCCACTGGCCGCCTGCTTGCATGAATGTACAGGAGCGAAGAAGCTTGTGTGAGCGGTACCTGGAAGTCACAATAAAGCGACTACCGCTGTGGCTCCCTGTACAATGGCTCGGGGCATGCTAATCTTTTCATGGTGCCTCGGGCCGCAGTGGGACGCTTTGCGGGCCGCATGCGGCCCAGGGGCCGCGTGTTTGAGACTCTTGATGTAGAGTTACCTGGGCTATCTACTGTATTACCTGCTAATATATCTTTATTGGAGGTTACATATGGCTATTTGTGGCCAATTTTAAATGTTTTTAACTGTTTGTGGACTTTATCTGTTTGTTGATGCTTTGTAACAAAATTGATATTTGTTTTTGAAAAACAATTTGGAGGTTGTATCTGTGGCGCCCTGCCAGGACAGGTAACCACAAACCTATCTAAAACATGGATGGATTTCCACAGTGGATACCTCATACACATGCAACACCTTCCACCCCAGACCTGTAGGGGGAACCGCACTTGCTGCCTTTAAGCAAAATCCCCTATAAATACCGGTGCTGGGGGCGGAGTTAGTCAGAGTGTGCAGTCGCTAGGGGAACAGTGAAGACGTTCTGGTGTGTTGGAGCCACACTAGGCCCGAGCCAGTTGACAACCGAGCAGTTATCAGCCTAGCCAGTGCAGGGGCCTAAGAGTGAGATCAAAGGCAAAGTGAAACATCAGACTATCAGACTGGGCAGAGGAGCCATACCGGTTCACCCCAGAAAGCCACCCATACATCCGGAGTCCGAGTCTGCAGGAAAGCATTTAGCCCAGCAGAAATACCGGTACACAGAGGAGACTCCAGTCTCCTGGGCATCTGTGTAGCAACAAAGAAGGGAGCCAGGTGCCACAGGAGAGGATATAGCGGTAGTCCACACGAAGGTTTCCCACTACAACACACAGGTGACAGAAGAGCAGAGGAGGCCAGGCTTCACACAAGGAACAGAGACGAGGAGGCCATAAACTCACTCACTGTGGAGATCCAGAAGTGTTTCCCGACCACCGGAGAGTAACCTGGACATTACCTGCAATTCCACCAGTAAAGGTACAGAAACAACTATGGTGTGTGTGTCGATTCCTCAGTCCCTGACCCTGTCCGCTACACAGACTGCCACGGCTGCACGGCAGCATAGCCAACTCCCTGCATCCATCTCTGTTACCTTGTCCCAGCCCTGGGAAGCCTGCTCCGCCTGTGGGGAGCTATACCACAGAGCTGCTCGTCCATCATCCCCGGACGCCCACAGCAGCGCTGGTGCATTAATCAAAAACCACAGGTGGCATCACAAGACTTTTATTTTTATTATTCCCTTTTACTTTTCCCCAAAATTTTTGAGCTGACCACCAGGGCTACTGGGACGGGCAGGCCACCAGTGACATCCCTCCAACGCCATGCCCGGGTTCCGAGTTCCAATAGACCCCTGGGTGAATCATATCGATATTTTTAACATCTTCTTTCCTTTTCTGTAGAGGACAGCAGAGATGTAGAGCATTGCACCCCAGGAAAGCAGAGCTGCAGAGCTATCAATGTGTTGGAATGGGTCACATCAGCTGCAAACCCTCCTGCCGGTGACGTAAGCTGCAGATCCCGCCCTGCTCCAGATTATACTGTATTCATACCGCAGGGCGGGATCTGCCGCTTATGTCACCAGCAGGAGGGTTCACAGCTGACATGACCCGCTCCAACACATTGATAGCTATGCAGTCCTGGGTGTGCAATGCTCTGCAGCTCTGGGGTGCAATGCTCTGCAGTCCTGGGGTGCAATGCTCTGCAGTCCTGAGGTGCAATACTCTGCAGCTCTGCAGTCCTGGGGTGCAATGCTCTGTAGCTCTGCAGTCATTGGGTGCAATGCTCTGCAGCTCTACAGTCCTGGGTGCAATCCTCTGCAGCTCTTCAGTCCTGAGGTGCAATGCTCTGCAGCTCTTCAGTCCTGAGGTGCAATGCTCTGCAGCTCTTCAGTCCTGGGGAGCAATGCTCTGTAGCTTTACAGTCCTGGGTGCAATGCCCTGTAGCACTGCAGTCCTGGGTGCAATTCTCTGCAGCTCTGCGGTCCTGGGGTACAATGCTCTGCAGTTCTGCACTCTTGGATGCAATCCTCTATAGATCTGCAGTCCTGGGGTGCAATGGTCTGCAGCTCTTCAGTCCTGGGCTGCAATGCTCTGCAGATCTACAGGTCCTGGGTGCAATGCCCTGTACCTCTGCAGTCTTGGGGTGCAATGCTCTGCAGCTTTACAGTCCTGGGGTGCAGTGCTCTGCAGCTCTTCAGTCCTGGGTGCAATGCTCTGCATGAGCAGGGAGGAAGTGAGACACAAAAAAGCAGGATAAACAAAGGAGGGCTGGAGGCGTTACTGAGGGGACTGGAGGTGGCACACAGAAGGCTGGAGGCGGGGAGAACCTCCGTGTCAGCGATGACTCATCACTCAGGAAGGCCCCCCAGACTCACTATATGCAAGATTTCTAAAGTCTATATCTCGGGGTACAGGGGGCTGGAGCTATGGTGGACCCCTTCCCTGAATGCAGCAGACATGCTGCATTCAGTGGTGCATTTAAATTGCCATGCACCAGGAGGGTGACAGGTCCTCTTTAATTAACACCCTAGTGACCACCAATATGACTTAAAGCTGACCTAAGGTATAAGAGAATAACATCCCCTGATGGGTGAATACACAGCGGCTGTCAGTTGTACATTATATTTAGAATTTTCTCCCCCTCTTTGCAATTATCTATGTAGTAAAATAAATGGTGTCATTCAAAAGTACAACTCATCCAGCAAGAAAAAAAGTCATCATATGTCGATGTGGATAGAACAATGAAACGTTATATATGGAAAAAAGGGAGGAAAAAGCAAAAACGAGAATTGGCTGTATCATGAAGGAGATAAACATATCAACCTAAATTTACCATAATCATAAAATATATCATCATAAATATATCATATATTAAATATATGATCATAAATATATCATATATAAAATATATGATCAGAAATATATCTCTTATAAAATATATGATCATAAATATGTCATATATAAAATATATGATCATAAATATGTCATATATAAAATATATGATCATAAATATATTTAATGTGCCATGAAAACAGCCTTAAAATCACTGGGATCTGTTAAAACATTGCAGTTATTGTCATGTAAAATGACTCCTAGATTTGAAAAATTGGAGGGGTTAATATAAATACAGAAGAAAATAGAAGACGTCTAGCTGAAACACAAGAAATTAATCATTGATTGGATTGTAGTGCAGATAGAATCGCACAGTATTATTAATTGTATGAACATATATTTTAACATCATATAACAGAAATGAACAATAAGTTATTGAAAAGAATAGAGGGACAGAAATCAGAGATTGATGTCCAGGTTTTCTATGTATGCAACGGCAGCTTCACATGATGGGCGTTATCAGCGCATTTCAAGTTAGAAAAACCCTTAATTATGCTTTATAACCTGAAACGCGTTGGTAACACACATTGTGTGAAGCCTGTGTAATTGTATCAGTACTACAATCCAATCAATGAAGAATTTCATGTATTTGAATTGAATGTCTTCTATATTCTTGTGTATGACCATGCTCCACATTGAATGAACATTGGCTGCTGTTGAGTTGGATTCTTTACAATTGCTAATATAAATGACTAAAGTAACATAAATTAAGTTTACTACCTTTTCCCTACAAGCCACAGTTTACTGTATTCCTATAAATACCTTCTGTTTGTTGGGGTTTACATGTGCACAGTCATTAAAATAACTTTCAGTAAAGAAGATAATAATGAGCGGCACTCACCAATGTAGATTCTTCAGTTTCTAATCCACCAAATTACAGGCATTACATGGCATGGTGAGGGGAGGGAGGGGGAGTGGAGTGGTGACGACGGGCACCGTTTCGCGGCAATATGCCGCTTCTTCCGGTCAGATACCGCCACGAAACGGTGCCCGTCGTCACCACTCCACTCTCCCTCCCTCCCCTCACCATGCCATGTAATGCCTGTAATTTGGTGGATTAAAAACTGAAGAATCTACATTGGTGAGTGCCGCTCATTATTATCTTCTTTACTGAAAGTTGTCTATTGAACTTATGTGAAGTGTGCACCACCATCTGGAGTATCCGCACCTTGGACATATGCGAATGACCGTACAGCAATACAGGGTAATTATTGCAGTGCTCAGCGCTACTACTCATTGAACAGTCATTAAAATGGTAAAGCCAATGACAAATCTATTATGTTTAAGGATAGAGTGTAGGCCTAGCGCTAAATCTAATTGGCATTAAAAAGGGGACAGTACACATTCAAAACGGACACTTAAGCAGGATGTTTATTTATAGATAAAAAATTCCTTAAATCATTGAGTAAAAGAACGGAATTACACTGAACCACAATCACAATTGTTCTAAGTGTTCAGGTAGAGGGGCTCCCTCCAGGTATAGTTGGCTCTTTTCACGAGTGTGGTACTCCTCAGTAGTATTGTACCTGTGGATATGTTCAGAATTAGAATAACAGCACCCGATTCTATAGATTAAAACTAGGGATGGGCGAATCCTAAAATACTCAGAATCGCTAGACTCTAACGAGTCCGAGTGGGAAACTCGCTACTCGTTGCGAGTCTAGCGAGTCCAATGTTAATGAATGGGGAAGTGAGTATTGCAGCGATTCCTGTGCTGCTGGACCCTATAAGGGGTCTGGCAGCAGAGGAAAAACTTGCAATTCCCCATTTTATTCTTTAAAAGCCAGCGCAAAAAGCCGCCGGCTTTTAAAGAATATTAAAAAAAAATAAAAATTTTTATAAAAACGGACTGCTGTCCTCGCTCGGTAATCTCCGGAGCCTGCAGCAGAGATTCGGGCTTTGACAGCAAGGTTCACCTGAGGTGAACCCAAAGACATTTCTCAGCCTGCTGTCCCTCTGGATAGACATGTGTGTCTATGTAGAGGGATGTAGCAGAGCTGACACCGCGTTTGGGACTACGTCGGACTGAAGAGGACTTTTTTATTAAAGATGGAGTCCCTAATGGCTTTTTGTTTTATTACTAACAAAAAATTTTTTTATGTGTGTTGTGTTTTTTTTAAAACAATTTAATAGAAATTCTTGGCAGTCATGTGTAATATTGGCGTGACCGCCATAAATTTCGGGCTTAGGGCCAGCTGATAACACAAAGCTGGCCCTAACCCCTTTATTACCCAGTGAGCCACCGCACCAGGGCCCTGGAAGAGCGGGGTTCAGCGCCAGAGGATGGTGCTTCAATGAATGTGCCATTTTCTGGGTCGGCTGCGGGCAGCAATTTGCAGCGGGGGGGGGGAGCCCAGAAAGCTTGGGCCTCCCTGCGCTGCGGATTCCAGCCCTCAGCTGCTTAGCTGTACCTGGCTAGACATAAAAATAGCGTGGAGCCCCAAGCATTTTTTTTTAAATTATTTTATAAAATTCATGAAATAATAAAAAAAAAAGGGGGCTCCCCTATATTCTTGTGTCCAGCCAGGTACAAATAGGAACCTGGGGGTTGGGGGCAGCCCATCGCTGCCTGCTGGATCCAGCTGGTTACAAAAATACGGCGAAGCCCACGTCATTTTTTTTTTTTGTAAAATCCATATCACTTAGCAGAGAAGCAACGCACTCTCCCTTGAAAAATTAGTTAGTGTGCACAAGCAGTCGCACAAGCAGGTGGCATGCGTGCTATTAGCTGGTAGGAGAGCAGCAACGCACTGGTCTGCCACAGAAAAAATAACGCTGAAGGGGTAAATATGAACCAAAAAATATCTTGTCGAAAAAAAAAATTAAATATTAGCTCAGCTAAGCCTCTGATTTCAGCTCTGAGGAAAGCTGAGTGACTAAGCTAAGCTCTGAGGTCGGTGCTGTATGCACTGTAAGGCTGCTCCTCCTGTGCCTGTCTCCCTGCCTACAGTCCTGTACACAGCACTCCTCCGTCCTGGTAGCTCTCAGAAGAGCTGTTTGAGTTAAATGTGAGGAATCTTGAGGTGGGTTTCCTACACTCACTGACATTCCCTAGCTAGTATCTGCTCCAAGTCTCCCTACTCGCCCTGCACTAGCTCAGATCGTCACAGGAATGTGCCCAAAATGGTAGGGGCAAGCCTTATATACAGCCTTGCCTGTCATACATGACATAGGCATCACGATGGACAGCAGCCAATCATAGTAATGCCACAACCAACAGGGCTGTGGCATTACAGAATATGATTGGCTAGCATGCTTGTCCATCTTCACAGTTTTCTGACCTAACATGCTAGGCTGTCTTGGAACATTAACATATTCTGTATTCAGCGAGTCCCGAATACAGTATACAGGAGTCGTAGACTCGCTCATCCCTAAGACTCACTGCTGACAGCGGGTATCCGTGAACTGGTGATATTGTTTAAACGATTTGGGGACAATCTAGCTACATAAACAGCGATGTGATAGCGAGTTTAGCGACTGAGAAAAATACTGAATGCAAACTCTGACAAAACTAGGATTGCCATTGATTTGCATTGGACTCGTTACTGTGCGAGTAATCGCTTGGAAACTCGCAGAGTACCGACTCCTGCGAGTTCCTTACTACTTGCAGAATAACGAGTCCTAACGAGTAGATTCGCCCATCCCTAATTAAAACCCTATGTAGCTAATTGTTTCTTGCCAATTTAAGTTCTGTCAATGTTACGCTATGGTATGTCCAGGGATTTGTTCTTCTTATAATATGCCAGCAATATTCAAGGATCTCCTTCTATTAGAGGCCCTATTACAGTGATGGCGAACCTATGACACGCGTGTCAGCACTGACACGCGAAGCCATTTTCAGTGACACGCGGCCGCCGGAGAAACTAGACTCGCTATTTGGATAAAAACCACAGACACGGACACAGCAGCAAAAAACTGTTGCGAGTCGGGTTTCCAACACGGCAATGCGAGCGCTTTCCGAGACATCTGCGATTTGTAAATCACACATTACTCGCTATTACTCGCTTCCCCATTCATTAACATTGGACTCGCTAGATTCGCAACGAGTAGCGAGTCCCGGGCTCGGACTCGCTAGACTAGAGTCAAGCGATTCCGAGTAATTTAGGACTCGCCCATCACTAACTACAGCTGAGGAAAAAAAAATGTGCTGGAGGTCTGTAGCCAGAACAGCAGAGCTCCGGCACAGAGCGTCTAGTCCTGGGACTTCCGGTAAGCGGAACTTCTGGCTGGCACAGCAGGGAGCAGCGGAACGCTGTGGGGGACGCATATCTGAGGCCCTGTGATCGCTGTCTGGAGGTCCAGTGATTACTACAGCAACCATACTGCAGTGAAAGGTTCTGGGCAGAATCTGGGGTGTCATGAATGTGTGATTGGCCATTACTGAGATAAGTGAGGGGGAGGCTGGAAGAGGCCTGTGCTATGGGTGCCGTTTCCCGCCATTAATTTACATAAGGAACGCCATCTTGCAGCATAGTACAGACTCCATTTCACCACTATTATTGTTGCGCACCCTATTAATCCCTATTTCTGCTTATTAACTCTGCCCTTTCCTAAAAGACAGTTAACCCCCAATTGCCTGCAGGGCTATCTATAAATCTTCTGTCACTGCCCCTCTTATGGAGAAGCCAAAAAAACCAAGGTTAAGTAAAGGAAGTGGTAGTAGCAGTAGCCGACCCTTTCAAGAGACATGGACTGAGATGTATGGCATTATAGAAAAAAATGGCAGATCATTTTGCGTTCTATGTAGTGAAACGGTAGTAAGCAGAACGTGGAATATAAATAGACATTTTGACAGATAACCTTAGTAGCGCTTGCTTGGCCTTGAAGTGTACAAAATACCAACCTTCAATTGAAGATTTATTTTAGCCAATGAAATTCAGCAACAAAAAAGTCACTAAATCAGTGATGGCGAACCTGTGGCAGTCCAGCTGTTGCTGGACTGCCACAGGTTCGCCATCACTGGAAGAATTCCCCCTCCCCCTCACTTATCTGACTTAGTTCATGGCACCCCACACAGGTTAAATAACAGCAAGACCAACAAAAGAAACCAACTGACAGACTAACAAAGAAGTCACTAAGCAGGTAAGTTAAATAATTATACATATTTGTTATTTAAACTATAAATATCGTAAAATTAGGGTTTTTTTCTCAAGGTGACACACCTCCCGATTTATGCGCGGTTTTTTGGCGAATTTTGACACACCAAGCTCAAAAGGTTGCCCATCACTGCCCTACACTAATGTGTAAGGCAACCAAGCAGAATCACTGTCCAGTTTGAGGAAATCCAGACTGACTACAACAGCCAATCACAGAAGCTCTCAAACAGTGTGAGCTTCTCTGTTTGGCTGTTTGTCTGAGGGTGGCTTCACAGCACAGTAATCTCCCCAAATTGCCGTATCCTCCCGGATCCGGTGCAATCCGGCACTCCCGAACATGGGAGCCTATGGGGCCGGAATGTCCCGGTCCGGGAGGATCCGGGAACTGGACACCTGCAGCAGCACGCCGCTGTTGTTTCAGGACCGCGGCTAGCTCCCTGTGAGCTGCGGTCCTGATTCATCAGCAGCTTCAGCTGCATGCGGCTGTACACCGGACCAGAGGGCACATTAGGCCCTCTGGTTCTGTGTGCTGATTCGGTCCAGGGCTGTCAGATTCATCTCTGACAGCCCCGGATCGGATATCACTGTGGTGTGAAGCCAGCCTGACAGTGCAGTGAATATGTAATTAGTTTCATAGGTGGCTCCAGAAGTAGCAGCGGGAGACAGGTAAACCCTATATATATATTCTATCCTATCTATCCTGTCTATTGTATTCAATTACTCTATTCTGTCAACTCTTTTCTCACTTTATACAGCATGAGAAATGCCATGTTAAAATCTCATTACACGCGGACAACACACGGATGTGATCCAAAAAATGTGGGACACTCGCATAGCAGTTGGATGCAAAACGGAGCAAAAATCGGATGACACTCGTCCGACTCTCCTGGACGACAATCGGACCGTTTTTCTACACATCACTGTGTTTCCTGCCGTTAGAACAATTGTGATTGTGCTTCAGTGTAATTCCATTCTTTTACTCAATGATTTAAGGAATTTTTTATCTATAAATAAACATCCTGGGTCAAAACATTTCGAATGTGTACTGTCCCTTTTTTGATGCCAATTAGATTTAGCGCTAAGGGTGGCTTCACACCACGGTAAGGTCCGGGGCTGTCCGGTGTAAACCAGACAGCCCCAGACCGGATTTTGGTCCCATAGTATCCTATGGGACCAGATGGAGCCGGATGGCAGCTCTCTGCTATTCGGTTTCCATTAGGGATGGGCGAATCTACTCGCTAGGACTCGTTACTCGGCGAGTAGTAAGGGACTCGCAGGACTCGGTACTCTGCGAGTTTCCCAGCGATTACTCACACAGCAACGAGTCCAATGCAAATCAATGGCAATCCTAGTTTTGTCAGAGACTCTGACAAAACTAGGATTGCCATTGACTTGCATTCGTCTCATTACTGTGCAAGTAATCGCAGGGAAACTCGCAAAGTAACTGCTGTTACTTTGCGAGCTGAGTCCGGCTGTCTGCTCTGTGCAGGCTGCCGCAGCTCCAGGGTCCTAGAGCCCGCCTGCTCACAGAGATGATGTAGCAGAGCTGCGATTGTTCTCAGTCTGCTCATTCCCTGTGCATAGACATCTATATCTATGCACAGGGGATGTAGCAGAGAGGACATCGCGTTTTGGACTACGTCGGACAGAAGAGGATTTTTTTAATTAAAGATGGAGTCCCTAATGGCTTTTTTTTTTTATTTTTAATAAAAAAATTTCTCTGTGTTGTGTTTTTTTAACCCTTTATTGGAGATTCTTAGTGGCTGGGTCAAACGTGGCCTGTCATTAAGATTCTCGGGCTTAATACCAGCTTGTATAACAAAGCTGGTATTAACCCCTTTATTACCCAGCGTGCCACCGCCACCAGGGCCGCTGGAAGAGCGGGGTTCAGCGCCAGAGGATGGCGCTTCAATGAACGCGCCATCTTCTGGGGCGGCTGCGGGCTGCAATTTGCAGCGATGGGTGGCCAGAAAGCTTGGGCATCCCTGCGCTGCGGATTCCAGCCCCCAGCTGCTTACCTGTACCTGGCTAGACATAGAAATTGCGCGGAGCCCCACGTATTTTTTTTTTTGTATTATTTCATGAAATTCATGAAATAATTAAAAAAAAAGGGCTCCCCTATATTCTTGTGTCCGGCCAGGTACAAATAGGCACCTGGGGGTTGGGGGCAGCCCATCGCTGCCTGCTGGATCCGGCTGGTTCCAGAAATACGGCGAAGCCCACGTGAAATTTTTTTCTGACAAATCCATAAAACAATGTAAATAAAAGGGACTGCATCTTTATTAACACCTGGACCATGAGCGAGGGGTTAATAAAGATGCAGTCCCTTTTTTAGGATTGTTTTATTGATTTTTCAGAAAAAAAATTACATGGGCTTTGCCGTATTTCTGGAACCAGCCGGATCCAGCAGGCAGCGACGGGCTGCCTCCAACCCCCAGGTGCCTATTTGTACCTTGCCAGACACAAGAATATAGGGGAGCCCTTTTTTTTTATTATTTCATGAATTTCATGAAATAATTAAAAAAAAATGCGTGGGGCTCCGCGCAATTTCTATGTCTAGCCAGGTACAGCTAAGCAGCTGGGGGCTGGAATCCGCAGCGCAGCAGGGATGCCCAAGCTTTCTGGGCACCCCCCGCTGCAAATTGCAGCCCGCAGCCGCCCCGGAAGATGGCACGTTCATTGAAGCGCCATCCTCTGGCGCTGAACCCCGCTCTTCCAGCGGCCCTGGTGGCGGTGGCACGCTGGGTAATAAAGAGGTTAGGGCCAGCTTTGTATTATCAGCTGACCCTAAGCCCGAAATTTGTGGCGGTCACGCCAATATTAGACATGACCGCCATAAATTTCTATTAAATTGTTTTAAAAAAACACAACACAGAGAAAAATTTTTATTAGAAATTAAAAAAAAAGCCATTAGGGACTCCATCTTTTATTAAAAAAATCCTCTTCTGTCCGACGCAGTCCAAAACGCGATGTCCTCTCTGCTACATCCCTTTGCATAGATATAGATGTCTATGCACAGGGATGAGCAGACTGAGAACAATCTCAGCTCTGCTACATCAGGCAGCAGGCGGCTCTAGGACCCTGGAGCTGCGGCAGCCAGCACAGAGCAGACAGCCTGACTCCTTACTGTGCGAGTTTCCCAGCGATTACTTGCACAGTAAACGAGTCCAATGCAAGTCAATGGCAATCCTAGTTTTGTCAGAGTCTCTGACAAAACTAGGATTGCTTCAGGCTGAAGCTTCCAAGACACATCTGTGATTTGTAAATCGCACACTACTCGCTATTACTCTCTTCCCCATTCATTAACATTGGACTCGCTAGACTCGCAACGAGTAGCGAGTCCCGGGCTCAGACTCGCTAGAGTCAAGTGATTCCGAGTAATTTAGGACTCGCCCATCACTAGTTTCCATATCTCCAGAACAATCCGTGAGAATTCAGATTTTTCACATCGGAGACAAAAACGTTGCTTGCAACGTTTTTGTGTCCGGGGAGAAAAAATCTCCCCAAATTGCCGTATCCCGGATGCTCCCGGATCAAGTGCAATCCGGCACTCCCTAACATGGGAGCCTATGGGACCGGATTGTCCTGGTCCGGGAGGATCTGGGAACTGGACACCTGCGGATGCACGCCGCTGTTGTTTCAGGACTGCGGCTAGCTCCCTGCAAGCTGCTGTCCTGATTCATTAGCAGCTGCATCTGGCTGCACACCGGACCGGAGGGCATATTTGCCCTCTGGTTCTGTGTGCTGATCCTTACCGTGGTGTTCATCCCTGACAGCCCCGGATTGGACCTTATCATGGTGTGAAGCCACCCTAATGGCCGCTTTACACGGCATGATATCATTGTCCAACAACGATAAAAAGTCACATGGTTCGTGCGTTGCCGCCGATATCGTTCGTGCGTTGTGTGGTGTAAATGAGCAATGCGATGCATGAACGATGCCAAAACGATATCGTTGGGGAATTGTGCAGGCTCTCTAACTGGTCAATATTGGCTTGACGATCTGGCAGGATCATGCTGTGTGACAGCGCAACTACGATTTGGACCACAACTTCCCTTATTCACTCCCATGTTAAATGGTCATTGCCTGGGGCGCTCATACACAGCACAAAGGAGGGGGCGTAGACATCGCAGTTGAGTAGCCTGCCGATATCTCCCTGTGTAACATCTCCTATGCGATCTTGGACTAGTGCCAAAAACATGCGCGCTCCCGAGCCGTTGTATTCAATATCGGAACGATATTGGGTCGTGTAAAGCGGCCATTAAGGCTTTATAGCAGCTTATCAGGAAGAGGACTAGTTTATCCCACTCCTACACTAGTTTGCTCCAGTGTCCAGAGTACTTAATTCAATGACAAATCTACTGCAAAATCAGTAGATGTAGTTTATTTTCTATAGATTTGTTTAGTTTTTTTTTCTTAGTTTACGCCACACAACAGTGTTTTTTTTCTCACTTTTGATTACAAGGCATTTTTTTTTATTTCCATGCATTACATTTTTTTTATTGTATAATAAAAAATAAGACAACATTTTGCTTTTACAAATCTTTATTAAATGCATAAATGGATTAGACAGTCAAGTTTTTAACCTTTGGTTAAACAAAAAAATGTGAACAGCCAGAATAATTGACTCCGTTATGGTTCTAATAGGAGTCATATGTGCAGTGCAATTTGTTTTAGCTGGAATTTACCCATTCTCGGTCACGTCAGGTTGTGAACTATAATCTGAGCTGCAACAGTGTGTAAATGGTTAGAAAATAATTCTTAAACACTTACAATGACTTCTAAACATGGGTTTGTAATGGCCGGATAGAGAAAATTGAACACTTTTGTTACTTTCTCTTGTAATCCTACAAAAATTATTCCAAGCCTGTAATTCTCAGATCACAAAGAGCTTCAGGGTATGGAGGGATGGACTAATGATCTGCAGACCTGCTTCATGTTGTCTGGTAACTGTGATTATAACACAAGCAATGCGTATGGGAATGGTCACATTAAAGGCTATGAACGAGAAAGACAACGTTCTTAACCTTGTGATCTGTCTTTGATTTTCTAGACTTCACCTGTAGGAATAATCGCTCATGTAGATGCCAAATTAGATGTGCTTGAACTGACACTTAGGGTACCGTTACATGCAATTTCACTTGCAACTTACTGGTTGCAGTGAAATCATGGACACATTGTTCCATTTGTACACGGCAACAAAATAGAACAATGTGTCCATGATTTCACTGCAACCAGTAAGTTGCTAGTGAAATTGCATGCAATGTTGGGATGTGTAAAGGTACCCTTAAAAGAATTCAGGAGAACATAAGCTGTTAGCGAGTACGTAATTCTAACACACTATGCTTAGATGATTAAAAATATATTGATGAAGACCTCATAAATTTAAAAATAAATATATACATACATATATACACAATTAAAAGAAAAAAGTAATAACGGGAAAAGTAAAAGAAAAAAGTGCAAATCAATTGTTTTTAACAATTAAAAAACTTATTCGGCTTTCAACTTACCAATTATAAAATACAATCAAACATTAAGAAAACAATCTTTTAGTTAAAGGATGTATTATTTTTCCTGCAAATCATTTTTAACATTTTATTCAAATTCATTCAAATAAACTAAAATTGTTACACATCCTAAATATGAATTTTTCTTTTCACACTTTTAATCTACAGACTTTATTTTTTAATCAGAATGATATTATTTGTAATACCGTATATACTCGCGTATAAGCCGACTTTTTCAGCCCAAAATTTGGGCTGAAAAGTCCCCCCTCGGCTTATACGCGAGTATATGTATATATATATATATATATATATATACAGCCGCAGCCCCGGAGGTATACAGGCCCCCCCCCATCAAGCTCCAGGGCCCCCCCCTGTAAAGGAATATCATACTTACCAGTCTCCTGTCGCGCCGTCCGCAGCTGCCGACACGCGATCCCGGGCTTCATTCAGTGAGGTGTACTGAGAAGACCTGTGGTGACGTCAGAGGGGGGGCGTTCCCGGGGCGTTCCCAGCGCTGATTGGCTGTTCGCGGTCATGTGATATGTATCACATGACCGCGAGTGCCCGGGAACGCCCCTCTGACATCACCACAGGTCCTGTCAGAAGAGACCTCACTTGGAACTGGGGATCGCACAGCGGCAGAAGGCGTCGGACAGGTGAAGTATTCATTCTTTTTTATTTTTCAGACCTCAAGGGGGGGCCCTGGAGCTTGATGGGGGGGGCCTGTATACCTCCGGGGCTGCGGCTGTATACAGCCCTGGGGCTGCGTCTGTATACAGCCCTGGGGCTGCGGCTGTATACAGCCCTGGGGCTGCGGCTGTATACAGCCCTGGGGCTGCTGCTGTATACAGCCCTGGGGCTTCTGCTGTATACAGCCCTGGGGCTTCTGCTGTATACAGCCCTGGGGCTTCTGCTGTATACAGCCCTGGGGCTTCTGCTGTATACAGCCCTGGGGCTGCTGCTGTATACAGCACTGGGGCTGCTGTATACTACCTAAGGGCTGCTGTATACTACCACTGGGGCTGCTGTATACACCACTAGGGCTGCTGTATATACCTCTGGGGCTGCATATACCTCTGGGGCTGCATATACCTCTGGGGCTGCATATGGGGCTGCATATACCTCTGGGGCTGCATATACCCCTGGGGCTGCATATGGGGCTGCATATACATATGGGGCTGCATATACATATGGGGCTACATATGGGGCTGCATATACCTCTGGGGCTGCATATGGGGCTGCATATACCTCTGGGGCTGCATATGGGGCTGCATATACCTCTGGGGCTGCATATGGGGCTGCATATACCTCTGGGGCTGCATATGGGGCTGCATATACCTCTGGGGCTGCATATACCCCTGGGGCTGCATATGGGGCTGCATATACATATGGGGCTGCATATACATATGGGGCTACATATGGGGCTGCATATACCTCTGGGGCTGCATATACCTATGGGGCTGCATATACCTCTGGGGCTGCATATGGGGCTGCATATACCTCTGGGGCTGCATATGGGGCTGCATATACCTCTGGGGTTGCATATACCTCTGGGGCTGTATATACCTCTGGGGCTGCTGTATACTACCACTGGGGCTGCTGCTGTATACTACCACTGGGGAGGCTGCTGTATACCTCACTGCTGGGGGTTGTATACCTGTGCTGGAGTCCACCCTCGGCTTATACGCGAGTCAATAAGTTTTCCCAGTTTTTGGGGGCAAAAGTAGGGGGGTCGGCTTATACACGGGTCGGCTTATACACGAGTATATACGGTAAATGATTTTCTATTCTTTTGTTAACACTGATCAATCTTGTATGTTTTCTGTAAAAAAAACTACCTAGATTTGAAGTTTAAAAATGGTAATTTTGCTAAAAGCAATGAACTGGATGAAAAAAAGTGCAATAGGGTCTAATAGTACCTTTACACGCGGCAACATTGCATGCAATTTCACTTACAACTCTCTGGTTGCAGTGAAATCATGAACACATTGTTCCATTTGTACACAGCAACAAGATAGAACAATGTGTCCATGATTTCACTGCAACCAGTAAGTTGCAAGTGAAGTTGCATGCAATGTTGCGACGTGTAAAGGTACCATTAGGGTATGTAGGGTTTTTTTGAGTTGCGTTTTTCAGCAACACAAAACGCAGCTGTTTCAAAAAATGCTTCAATGCATTTCTGGTGCATTTTTGCTGCGGTTTTTTTTTTGTACTGCGTTTTCCAGCTCATTAGAATGGCTGTCAATTGCCCAAAAACACGCTAGATAATTGCAGGACATAAATAAAATGCAGGTGATTTAATGCAGCACCCAAAAACGCACAAGATAATTGCAGGACATAAATATAATGCAGGCGATTTAGGCTGTGGTCACAGTTTTTTTGGTGCCTTTTAAAAACGCATGCTTTTTTACATGCGTTTTTCATGTCAGCATGAGTTTTTTAAGGTCTCTGATGGCTCCCTGCGTTTTTGGCTGCGTTTCTGAATCTGCACCTAAAAATAGTGCTTGTAGTATTTTTTTGAGCGTTTTGAAAAACGCATGCGTTTTTGTAGAAAACGCATGCGTTTTTATAACATGGGTTCCTATGGGAAACGCATGCAAAAACGCATGTACAATTAGTACCTTTTAGTGCCATTCAAAAACGCATGCGTTTCCCATAGGAGCCCATGTTAAAAAAAACGCATGCGTTTCCGGAAAAACGCATGCGTTTTTTTTAACATGGGCTCCTATGGGAAACGCATGCGTTTTTGAATGGCACTAAAAGGTACTAACTGTACATGCGTTTTTGCATGCGTTTTCCATAGGAACCCATGTTATAAAAACGCATGCGTTTTCTACAAAAACGCATGCGTTTTCTACAGAAACGCATGCGTTTTTGGATATGCTCCAAAAACGCATGGGACAGTCACACATGCTTTTTGGCTATTAGGGCATGCGTTTTTTAACATGGGGGCCTATGGGTGCGTTTTTTACATGCGTTTTTGAAAACGCAGGTCTCCAAAAATGCATGTGAAAAATGGTACTGTGACCCCAGCCTTAATGCAGTATCCAAACACGCACATGTGGGCACAGCTTTTGGAAAATCACATTGAATTTCATTACAAAAGTGTGGGTGCTGTGTTTTTGGTGCAGAAACGCAGCAAAAACATGCAGCAGAAAATCACAGCGGGCACATAGTCTAAACTGGCAAACAGGGTACACAACCAGAATGAAAGCATATATGCAACTGCCAGGCAGACATGTTGAAAACTAAGGTAGCCTGAGAATGCAAGGAAGGGACATGGGGTTTAAAATCTGCACTGCTGGCAAATAAGTTATATCCAGAGGAGATGAATGAAATGGTGATTTATTTGCTGCATTTCAAAGCGTTTCCCCGCTTTTTCATCAAGAAATACACCAATTCTTTCTTTGGCTAGGGTCACACTAGCGCCAAGCATGCGCCAAAAGGATGCATTTTTTTCATCTGAAAATGTTTGCAAACGGATGCATTAACACACCCGTTGGACTCCAATGCAAAAAATGCATGGCCAAATTGGTATGCGCTTGGCACTATGCGTTTTTTGTAGCGCACATCATAACGCGGTCTGTAGCATTTTTTGGATTGTTTTGGGAAAAGGATGCTTTAATTTAACATTGCAGTCTATGACAAACGCATCCGTTAATGCATGGTACATACATAGTCGTTAACTCATGCGTTAATACATGTGTCAAAAATGTACACACATGTCATGTGAATGCCAGGGACAAAGACCCATCTTTTTAACACATCCTTTTAGCAGATGGCACTACTCAAGTGTGACCATAGCCTTTCCTCAACTCAGTTAAAAGCAACACTTTGGCTTTGTGCCGACGCTACTTTTTGGGTGCAGAAGTTTTCTACATCAAACTAAACTGCACCCTGTGCCAGAAAAACAAACCACAAAAAGCATGCATTTTTGATGTGCTCTTGGCACATTTTTGGTGCATTATTGTTGCGTTTTTTTGATCATGCATTTTCTCTATTATCAATGCCTGGGAGGCCTGAAAAAACACACTAAACACTTCATATACTCATTCTTTTGTCCTGACCACAATCTGCACCTAAACTGCAAGTAAAAAAAAAGTATCATTGGCAAAGCACTTCAGAATTCTCATGAACTTTGCTGGTTGAAGGATAGACATGCAGTTTTTTGACAAAAAAAAAAAAAACGCAACAAAAACGTATCAAAAACACAAAAAAAAACACATAAAAAAAAAAAACCTCACCTTCGGCATATAGCCTTACTCCTAGCATTTGGTTCTGGTGCACACTGTGCATTTTAATCAAGTATTTTGATGCATTTGTCTGTGCAGTTTTGTCACAAAACTGCAAGAACATCCTCATGTCAGCAAAGCCAATGACAATTCTAAAGTATTGTGCACTTGTTCATTTTTTATCCTTTTCAGATTTGGTGCAGAAGTAAATCTGCAGCATGTTAATTTTTTCAACGTTTTTCCACCCTAGAATGCATTAAAAATGCATTGAAAAAATGCATGCAAAAGAACATCAAACGGACCGAAAGCGTCTTTCCTGCCAGGAAATGCAGAATTGGTGCAGTAGAATTATAAAAATAATAGTTAATTATTAGAATAATTGCATTAGTAAGTGACATAATATGTGCAGTACATGTACTTTGCAGACTGGTACTTTCTACCTACTATACATAGTATATCTATACTGTAGTTAACCATATTGAATGGCTTATTACAAATAGAGACTTTTCAATGGCAGCTTAACCCCCTCAATGACAGTGCTTATATGGTCTAAATCAGGGGTCCCCAACCACCGGTCCGCAGACCGGGCCGTCGGGGTCCTTGCGCCGGTCCGCGGCAAGCTGCTGGCTTCCCCGCCCCCTGTGTGTCCCCGCCCACCACACCTTCATCTCCTGTATGCCCCTCTGAGCGCTCTGAGCTCTGAGGGGCACATCACTCAGGGGCCCCCCTGTCAGGGGCACATCACTCAGGGGCACCCCTGTCAGGGGCACATCACTCGGGGGCCCCCCTGTCAGGGGTACATCATTCGGGGGCCCCCCATGTCAGGGGCACATCACTCAGGGGCCCCCCTGTCAGGCGAACATCACTCGGGGGCCCCCCTGTCAGGGGCACATCACTCAGGGGCTCCCCTGTCAGGGGCACCTCACTCAGGGGCCCCCCTGTCAGGGGCACATCACTCAGGGGCCCCCCTGTCAGGGGCACATCACTCGGGGGCCCCCCTGTCAGGGGCACATCATTCGGGGGCCCCCCCTGTCAGGGGCACATCACTCGGGGGCCCCCCTGTCAGGGGAACATCACTCGGGGGCCCCCCTGTCAGGGGCACATCACTCAGGGCCTCCCCTGTCAGGGGCACCTCACTCAGGGGCCCCCCTGTCAGGGGCACATCACTTAGGGGCCCCCCTGTCAGGGGCACATCACTCAGGGGCCCCCCTCTCACGGGATAAGTGCACAGAGCGCATTGGGGAGACACAGTGCACAGGGGGGAAATGGGTGCAGGGGAGAGACATAGCGCACAGGGGGGAAATGGGTGCAGGGGAGAGACACAGCGCACAGGGGGTAAATGGGTGCAAGTGGGAGAGTGAACGGAGGGAGACAGACTGCGCACAGGTGGAGACATACACAGGAGGGGAGAGAGTGCATGGGGTGACAGGCACAGGGTGGGAGAGACTGCACAGGGGGAAAAGGTATGCATGGAGTGGGAGAGACGGTACACACGGGGGCGGGGGTGAGACAGCACACAGGGGGAGATGCAGCAAATGGGGGGGAGAGACTGAATAAGAGGGATTATATCTGTGGGGGAAGATGTGTGTGTATAATATATATATATATTTATTAGTCTGCAGTGCAATATTTATAATATGATATATTTACACATAGAGCAGTATATGTTAAAGGGGGGCCCACTAAGACTCTTCCGCCCGGGGCCCACAAAAACCTGGAGCCGGCCCTGCCTGTGTGTGTGGGGTGGATTGTACTGGGGGCAGCATGTCTGTGTGTGGGGCATTCAGGGGTCAGTGTGTTTGAGGGGTATATACAAGGGGCAATGTGTGTGTGAGGGGTATATACAAGGGTCAATGTGTGTGTGAGGCGTTATACGGGGGCAATGTGTGTGTGTGTGTGTGTGTGCGGGGGTTATACAGGGGCAATGTGTGTGTGTGTGTGTGCGGGGGTTATAAGGGGGCAATGTGTGTGTGTATGCGGGGGTTATACGGGGGCAATGTGTGTGTGTGTGCGGGGGTTATACGGGGGCAATATGTGTGTGTGTGCAGGGGTTATACAAGGGGCAATGTGTGTGTGTGTGGGGGGTTTATACAAGGGGCAATTGTGTGTGTGGGGTTTTTTGCGGGGGGTTATACAAGGGGCAATGTCTGTGTGCGGGGGTTATACAGGGGCAATGTGTGTGTGTGCAGGGTTACATGGGGACAATGTGTGTGTGGGGGGAGAATTTATGTTATATGGAGGGATGCGATGCTGCATTATATTATATGGAAGGATATGAGGTTGCATTATACTTTATGGAGGGATGTGATGCTGCATTGTACTATATGGAGAGCTGTGAGGCTGCATTATATAATGTGGAGGGCTGTGACGCTGCATTATACTACCGTATATGAAAATAAGATGTAGCGCATCTTTTGAGGAAATAGGGCAGTAAACTCCACCCCTTCTCCATAGCCCCACCCCATAAGTTCAAAGCCCCGCCCCACCGGGCCCCAGAAGGATGGTCTTGCATGAAGCCGGTCCCGGTGCAAAAAAGTTGGGGACCCCTAGTCTAAATGACCAAACATCCTTTTAGGGTATGTGCTTGCGATTTGGAGGTGCTGTGTGTTGGACACAGGGAGATTATAATCCGCCCTGTACTCACCATCTGCGTTGGGTGCAGGGCAGTGTCTCCCTGTATGTAGCCAATGGGGATCTATTTCGACTCTGCAGCATAAAATGAACATGCTGCTAAGATGCAGAAGTCCGGAAACCCTCACCGCAGCTGAAAACACACTGCGGTCAGGAGAAGCATAGTGAGGATGGGATTTCTAGAAATCCCATCCACTATGCTCTTACTGTACAGCTCAGCATTTTGGACACTAATTTTACTGATCGTTGGCACACACCCTGAGTGATCGAAACATTATTTCATTTTTTTAAGCTATGAGAGACTTGTTTTTCTTTACATGAAATAGAGAACAAACACAAATAAAAGCAATTCTGCTGTTGTGTTTTGATGTTTTACATTTTTACACTTTATGTGCTGCATAAATAAATTAATATTGTTATTCTCTGGGTAAACATAATTAAAGTGATACCTATTTATATAGTTTTATATATATTTTACTACTTTGGTACAAATAAATACACTACTTGAAAAAAAAAAAAATGTTTGTTTCTGTGTTGTCATATTCCGGGACCCATATGTTTTGCATTTATTTTAGTCATTGGAGCTCTGTGGGGGTCTTAATTTTTGTGAGACCTGATTTAGTATTCATATCATCTCATATCATTTTGAAGGAATTATGACTTTTTGATCACAATTTATGTAATTTTGAAAAAACAATTTTTCTTCTTTCTTACAATGTTCAGCATTTATAGTGTACGTACATAAAATCATGATGACGCACTTTACAGCATTATGTTATATTTTTTTACTTTTGCACAAAAAAACTACTTTTTAAGAAACTAAAAATTTATATATATATATATATATATATATATACTAGTGCATCTCAATAAATTAGAATATCATTAAAAACCAATGTCATATCACCATGTTTCAGGGCGTCTCTGGGAGCCCTGAAATACGTAGACTAATAAATCAATATTATATTCACGCTTTGATATCTCGTGGAATATGTCAATGCGTTTTTTAACCCTTAATCACCCCTAGTTTAATTTTCTGAGATAATGACCTATAACTATTGGGGTTTTATTGGCTGTAAGCCATAATCATCAACATTTACAGAAATAAACACTTGAAATAGATCACTGTGTAATGACTCTATATAATATGTGTTTCAATTTATGTATTGAATTACTGAAATAAATTAACTTTTTGATGATATTCTAATTCATTGAGATGCACTAGTATATATATGTATGTATCTAAATATGTATATTTAAATTTATTGCAACATTGATCGTGTGGGATAAGTAATTATACGGTTTTGTAACGTGGATCTTTATGAATGCAGCAATAGCAAATATGGATCCATATTGAACACTTCTTATAAATGGAAAAACTGGTATTTTTTTTACACTTTTGAGTTAGAAACATATCTTGTCACCATGTAATCCTCCTTGTGGACTTAATCATGCATCTTTTGTACCTATATGAAAGCTATGACATTCATCAAGAAATGTTAATACCAATGCTCATGATTGATGTAAAATTCTTCATACAGTGAGTTAGTGAACACGGATGCAATTCCAGTGTATCTATCGCCCATTCTTTTGATCACATGCATGAAATAATGCTATATAAATAGTATTTACATACTAAAAAATCTTCACTTTATTTGCTGCATATACTTTCCACATACATAACATATAAATCTACAAGTCTGATATGAAAGGAAGTCATGTACAATATAAACAATAACTTCCTATATTTATCTAACTACAAAAATCTATATAAAACCAATTCCACTTTTTCTGCAACATCTATAATGCCACATCTAATATATAATATTTCCTATATTTATTATTACATACACCAAATACAAATCTGTAAAACTAAAGGAAGCAAATTGATCTTAAACAATAAAATAGGTATCTTAATTTTAAAATATAGAAAATGTTTACAAAAATACATTCAGGTAAAGATTTCTCTTGCCAAAATCCTAAGCTGTAAAGTTATAACTTTCAATTGTTCCATTATGCCCAGTATTAAAGGAACATTTTTTGTTTTTCACTGGGCTAAGAATATGGACCGTATGTTGTGTTAAAATCACTATTAAATGTTATGTGTGTATCTATGTCCTGACTCTTGAATACGTTGTATCTCATCTCCTGAAAATATAATATATTTATATTACTTGTGATAATAACCCCTTAAAATATTATATATATAAACATATGTATATATATATATATATATATATATATATATATATATATATATATATATAATTGTAAATTTACTTTTCATACTTCATTCTCTCATCACACTCAAGGATCAATTAGCATTATTATGTCTTTTTTTTAACAATAATTATAAAGATTAGATAAATGAATGAGTTTGATGTGGAATGAATACGCTCTACTTAGAAGCATTTCATATTTTTATCTAATACATATTCATTTGAATCTTTAGAAGATATAATGATTATTGCTTTGTAGTTATCTGCAATATGACGTGATTTATATATATTTTATATAGCACTACACATAGATGGTATGTTCATATATATATATATATATATATATTTATAATTACTTTACCTCCCCACTAAAGAGATGACTCGTAGCTGAAGACAGTCTACTAGTTAGGGATGTTTGCACATGATATAATTTTATTGTATTCTGTCAATTGAAATGTATTGCAGATCTGTATCATACTTGCATGTTAGAAGTCTGCAATGTTGGCTTCCTTTATTGTAAGTATATAGTGTGATGATTCAAACTAAGTGAAATAAAATGCAAAGTTAGGCTATGTGCACACACTGCGTTTTTGATGCTTTTGTGGTGCAGTTTCATCACAAAACTGTATGCCAATCCTCATTCCAGCAAAGTCAATGAGAACCCTGAAGTTTTGTGTACGTTTTGTGTTTTTCCTTTGCAGATTTTGTGCAGAAATAAATTCATTTTGTTTCTACATTTTTACTCCGTATTTGCATCCCAACATGCATGGGAGAACACATTTTTGGTTCATTATTCTGCCAGAAGATGCAGATTTGGTGGAGAAATTTCTGCAACCAAACACTCAACGTGTGCACAGTGCCTTACGTGTAATTACTAAGCATTTGATATTTTACGACTATGCAGTGGAGAAGGATATATTTTGTGTTGTCTACACCTCTATTTTATGTACCGGTATGTTTCTTTTTTAATGAAGATTTTTTATGTAATAAACTATATTTTTAGCCATAAAAATTCTGTACTGTCTCCTATTGCAGTGGATATGTTGGGTGAAATGTCCCAATTATTTTCTCTGAAATAATGGTACACTTATATCTGATGGAAGGTTTTGTGGTAAGGATACAGACCAAGTAGAGCACATTGACGATCAGAAAATAAAAGAAAAACGTCTTACCTGATAATACAGAAGCATATTCAGGCTTATGCAGATTTCCATGGTCCTTCTCGTTTCTGGAGTAAGCTCATTCTGAGTTATTGTTACATTCACAATAAGATAGATGTCGGCCACTTAAGTAGTAAACTTTCCAAGTAAAATGAAAGTGGTTCAAGTCTCTGTCTCTTCAAACGAGATGTCAAATGCATAAACAGCATGCTTGTCAGCCTGGTATGGATTGTCTTGACTTTCTTATACATTAATGGACAGAGACGTCTTCAACTGCACCTTTTTGTCTTAAAACACTGCAGCTGTAAGGATATCTCACATGGGGGAAGAGATATGTGAACGTTTACATTCTGTCCATCATTGCAAAGTTTACATCCCTTCCAGTCTTCATGGTTTCATTTATGAATAAAAAAAAGTTTCTTGTATTAACCCTCCAATTACTGTGAAAATGTTAAGATCCAAAATAACTGTGTTTCTAAATATTTAAAAAAAAATTCTTTATGACAATATCAATATATATATTTTTTTCTATTAATATTTTTCCATTTTATTGATATTTTATTACTCTGGCATCTAATACTGACTAGATAAAGGTGAGAACTAATATACTCAGGATTTTGCGGTTTAATTTCACACTTTTGTCCAATTTTATACTAGATTGTTTTCTTGCTGCACAATTCTGTGTGTCACATATACAATATGTTCCTTTGATCTTTAAGTTTCTTTTATCATGAGCCCTTTCTGCCTTATACACTCTTACTCTACTTCTTTGGCATGTTTTCTCTCTTTTTCCAATTATAGTGCACATTTGCCTGCTCCCCATCTAACCACTTTTTATGTGCCTGCTATATAGAGTTTGTTTTGGCACTTCTCATATTAATGTGAAACATATAAAATTCTGGTCCCATTTTTATCAGGGTTATTGAATGTTGTAGGGCAGTGATTATACTCTCCATGCCTGAACAGTAGGTTGCTAATATAAGTAGTCATAGGGTACCTTTACACGCAGAGATAAATGGCTTGCAACTCACTGGTTGCAGTGAAATCATGGACACAGTGTGCTATTTTGTTGCCATGTACAAATGGAACAATGTGTCCATGATTTCACTGCAACAAGTGAGTTGCAAGCAATTTATCTCTGCGTGTAAAGGTGCTGTCACTCAGCACGATCTGGCCAGCGATGTCGTAAGCGATGCGCGGGTGCCCGCTCGCTTCCGACATCGCAGGCCAGCTGTCACACAGCATCGCTGCGACCGGCGATGCCGCAGCGATGCGGGCGGCGACATCGCTCGCTGGGCTGGGCTCAGCCCAGCGAGCGATCCGCAGCAACGCTGCGGTATAGGCTGGATCACTGCCGACATCGCTCTGGCGATGTCACACGGCTGCGATCCAGCCTTATCGCAGGTCGCCGGTTGACAGGTTTACGGTTCCTCCCGTAAACCTGTCAACCTGCGACCAGCAATAAAACGCGGTCGCGCCGCTCATTTACACAGCGCGACGTCGCTAGCGACATCGCTGATACGTCACTTTTTCGGCGATGTCGCTAGCGACGTCGCCAGGTGTGACACCACCTTAAAGGTACCCTAAAGGAAATATAGAGAAGAGTCTGAATTGACAAAGCTGCCATTCCATGCACAGCACTTACTAAAATTACAGTAATGTGCAGTACCAGACAATGTAGAGAAGAGGCCCCACCCTGGAAAGTGTGGCTAGGGAGGAGGATATTCTCCAAGCAGTACAGGCCTGTGCCATCTTCTAGAGAGCGAAAGATGGAATCTCTGAAGCAAAGCAAGGAAATTTGAACCAAGACGCAGGCCCATGCTGGGCACATTCAGCACCAGTCCTGGGAGTGGATGGTGGAGGGACAGCTAGTAGAAATATAGCCAGTAGGTCTGGACGCCTCCTTTCCAGGGACCCCAGAGACGATACCAGAGCAGACAGCCACGGTGGAGCTCACGCGTAGGCCCTACAACTGTAGGGAGAGACTCTGATAGCTGAGAGCACAGTTGGCCAATCAGAAAGACACCATATCCAGAGATGGCTATTATGCCCCACCTGCTGCTTAAGATAAATGGTCCATCGACCCTAAAACCCTTGCCCCCAGTTTATGTCGAGGAGGAGCTACTGAACACTCACCCAGAAAAGACCAAGTGGGTGCCTGGGTCATTAAACAAAAGAAGAAGATAGAAAAGTGGGTCCAGACCCAGTTAGCATTATCTGGAGAAGGAGCTGAGACCGGCCAGGTGACACATGGTACCAACTGACGTGGAACTAAAGCATGGTTACAGGTTCATCAAAGAAGCGTCCACTGGTGATAAGGTCTATATGAACACTGACTCTGTCAGAGGCCTGTACTGACCTTGGTCGGTCGTGTCCATTTCAACAAAGAGGATGTGCTCTATTGCTGACATGTGGTCACGGCTACTCTACCCCAGCATGAGAGGCCACCACAGTCCTGTGCCTAACCTTGAGGGCAGGGAGAGATAGCGGGGACACAACCAGCACCATGTCAGCCTCTGACGACCCACTGAGTGGAAATCAGGAAGAATTGCCTGGCATCCTGGCTATAGTCCATGTAGCCCAAAGAGCTCACTCTGCTGTTTATGTAAAAGTGGCCGATTGGAAAGACTCATGTATGGTAAGTGGCCATGAAGATCAATGTGCTTCAAAAATGACTGAATTGTGTCCTGTTTGCTGTGCTTGTTGTATCGGATATGTATTTAAGGAACTGTTCTGCATTTCTGAGGGTGGTGAGTCAAGAGACCCTGCATTAGGGGCAACCCCAATTGACCAAAGAAGTGGCTGAAGTTTTTTTTATTGTATCTCCCTCCCCTCCCAGTTTTGCACACTCTCCTGCTTGATTGCAGTGATTGTGGACACCGAGAGGGTTGACACCCTTTTTTACCAAATACTTATGCCCCATGGACTGTGCCCCAAGGCCCCTAGAATTTGTCCCAAATCATGCCCAGGCCTTTACCCCTCATAGGAAGGGAAACTTGGCGCATTATACTCTTGTTGGGGGAGAGACATGGAGGCCTTGGACTAAGCAGCAGGCAGGCAGATGGACTGCTGAGAGGAGGAGGAAACGATCAGAAGACCTGAGGTGCTGGCTAGGTTATTGGTTTGCAATGTTTAATGACTGTGCCTTGGAAAAAGACTCACTCCTAAATCGATTTCCCCCATTTGTCTTATTGTCCTAAACAGGCAATGGACTCTCGCATATGTGAGCCCCTGTGGATTTTGTGCCCCTGTTGACTTATCGGCCCTCCTGCTTTAATAATGAATTTACTCTGCTACATCTACATAACAACACTTTATCGCTACCTTAACTACCTTATCGCTATTCATTAACACTTCACATTATATGTTACACTAGTAAAAAGGCCCGATGCAATTGCATCGGGAGCACGGTGAGATGAATTGTGTGTATAGAGGCGGGTCAGTGGGTAGCAGAGTATAGAGGGGGCTGTGTGGGTAGCGGAGTATACAGGCGGGTGTGTGGGTAGCAGAGTATACAGGCGGCTCTGTGGGTAGCAGATTATACAGGCGGCTCTGTGGGTAGCAGAGTATACAGGCGGCTCTGTGGGTAGCAGAGTATACAGGCGTGTCTGTGGGTAGCAGAGTATACAGGTGGGTCTGTGGGTAGCAGAGTATACAGGCGGGTCTGTGGGTAGCAGAGTATACAGGTGGGTCTGTGGGTAGCAGAGTATAGAGGCGGGTCTGTGGGTAGCAGAGTATACAGGCGGCTTTGTGGGTAGCAGAGTATACAGAAGGCTGTGTGGGTACCAGATTATACAGGGGGCTCTGTGGGTAGCATAGTATAGATGCGGCTCTGTGGGTAGCAGAGTATACAGGCGGCTCTGTGGGTAGCAGAGTATCCAGGCGGCTCTGTGGGTAGCAGAGTATCCAGGCGG
Organism: Allobates femoralis; assembly: GCA_033576535.1. NCBI lineage: Eukaryota > Metazoa > Chordata > Amphibia > Anura > Aromobatidae > Allobates > Allobates femoralis. The sequence continues at coordinate 324,873,529 of JARQOC010000006.1, forward strand.
CTCTGTGGGTAGCAGAGTATCCAGGCGGCTCTGTGGGTAGCAGAGTATCCAGGCGGCTCTGTGGGTAGCAGAGTATTCAGGTGGCTCTGTGGGTAGCAGAGTATAGAGGCGGCTGTGTGGGTAGGAGAGTATAGAGGCGGCTGTGTGGGTAGGAGAGTATAGAGGCGGCTCTGTGGGTAGAAGAGTATAGAGGCGGCTGTGTGAGTAGCAGAGTATACAGGCGGCTCTGATGGTAGCAGATTATACAGGCGGCTCTGTGGGTAGCAAAGTATACAGGCGGCTCTGTGGGTAGCAGAGTATACAGGCGGGTCTGTGGGTAGCAGAGTATACAGGCGGCTTTGTGGGTAGCAAATGATACAGGGGGCTTTGTGGGTAGCAGATTATACAGGCGGCTCTGTGGGTTGCAGAGTGTATAGGCGGCTCTGTGGGTAGCAGAGTATCCAGGCGGGTCTGTGGGTAGCAGAGTATACAGGCGGCTCTGTGGGTAGCAGAGTATACAGGCGGCTCTGTGGGTAGCAGAGTATAGAGGCAGCTGTGTGGGTAGCAGAGTATAGAAACGGGTCTGTGGGTAGCAGAGTATACAGGTGGCTCTGTGGGTAGCAGAGTATACAGGCGGCTCTGTGGGTAGCAGAGTATACAGGCGGCTCTGTGGGTAGCAGAGTATAGAGGTGGGTGTGTGGATAGCAGTGTGTGATGTGGCGGGAGGCTGGAGGGGTGAGGAGAGCATTGGTAGGGCGTCACTGCCACTCTGCGCTCTTTGTGGCCTCCCTGTGCTCCCTTTGATCACCCGATGTTGTCTTTGGCCCTGTGTTCTGCCTTTTGTCTCTGCCCCCCCTTCCCTCTGTTTTGTCCCACATGTCTTTGCCCTGTATTCCATCTGTCTTCTTCCCTGTGTCTGTGCCCCCCCTTTCCTTTCTGTGCTACCTTCTTTAGTCTCTCTGGCCCCTTCTGTTTCTCAGCTCCTCCTTTTGAGTCTGTGCCCCCCATTCCTTACTGTGCTCTGCCCTTTTGTCTCTCTATCCCCCTTTCCTTGGTGTGCAAATCTTCTGTTTCAGTGGCCCCCCTTCCCACTTTCTGCGTGACCCTTTCATATTTCTGGTCTCCCCTTACTTGTCTCTGCCCCCCCTTCAGTGTCTCTGGCCTCCTTCAGTAATTCTGGTCACCCCATGTGTCTTGGCCCCCCCCCTTCAGTCTCTCTGGTCCCCTTAAGTGTTTGTGGTCCCCCCTTGTTTATCTGTCCCCCTTCAGTCTTTCTTGTCTCCCCTGGTGTCTCTGGGCCTTTCAATCTTTGTGGTCCCCCCTTATGTCTCTCTGCCCCTTTTCATCTCAGCTCCCCCTGCCCTTCGTCTCTGTGCAACCCTTCAGTGTTTCTGGTCCCCATTCTGTGTCTCTGCTCCCCCTTCCCTCTGTGTGCCCCCCTTTCAGTCTTTGTGGTCCCCCTTCAGTGTCTCTGGTGCCCGTTTTTTCTCTATCTGCTCCCCCTGCCTTCTCTCTGCCCCCCTTTTAGTCTCTGTGGTCCCCCTTCAGTGTTTCTGTTTTCCCTTCAGTGTTTCTGTTACCTCGTTATTTCTGTGTCCCCCCTTTCAGGGTTTATGGTCCCCTTTATGTTTCTCTGCTCCTCTTGAGTATTTCTGCTCCCTTGGTATGTCTTTCAGGCCCCTTCCCTGTGAGCTTCCCCCCTTTTGTCTTTATGGTCCCCCTTTATATCTCTGTGGCCCCCTTGAGTGTTTATTGTCCCCCTTATGTGTGTTAGCTTACCTTAATTATTTCTGGGCTCTCTTGCATCTTTGCTGCGGGCCTTTTGTCTGTATGTTGGGCCGTTTCATTTCTCTGCCCTCCCTTCAGTCTTTCTGATAATTGGCCTTGTTTCTTAGCCTCCTCCTTTAGGGTTGTGGTCCACCTTATGTCTCTCAGCTGGCGTAGAGTATTTCAGGTCCCCCCTTATGCGTCTCTGGTCCCCTTAAATATTTATTTCCCCCCCCCCTTAATCTCTATGCCCCCTCTTCCATCTGTATGTCCCCCCCTCATCTCTCTGGCTGTCTTCAGTCTTTGTGGTCATGCTTATGTCTCTGTGCCGCACCTTTATCTGTCTGCCCCCCTTCAGTGTTTGTGGTGGCCCCTTATGTCTCTTTGCCCCCCCCTTTTGTGTGTATGTTACCCCCTTAATCTGTCTGGCCCCCTTCAGTATTTATGGTCCCCCCTTATGTGTCTGTGCCCCCCATTTCGTGTGTATGTTACCCCCTTCATGTATCTGGCCCCCTTCAGGCTTTCTGGTCCCCCTTATGCCTCTCTGCTCCCCTTCAGTCATTCTGGTCACCTCTTATGTCTCTCTGGCCCCCTTCAGTGTTTCTGGTCCCCCCTTACTTCTCTATGCCCCCCTTCAGTTATTCTGGTCCCCCCTTATGCCTCTCTGGCCACCTTGAGTCATTGTGGTCACCCCTTATGTGTCTCTGCCCCCCTTTAGTCATTGTGTTCCCCCCTTATGCCTCTCTGCCCCCCTTTAGTCATTGAGGTCCCCCTTATGTCTGTGTGGCTCCCCTTCAGTCTTTCTGGATCTCTTTATGTGTCTCTGGCTCACATCCTTCTCTGCTCCCCCTCTTTCATCTTTCTGCAGTCCCCTTCCCTCTGTCTGTCCTCTGTTCCGGTTTTCTGGTGTTCCCTTATGTGTCTGTGGTCCCCCTATTTCTGCAGCAGTCTTGTGTCTCTTCATTTTTTCAGCTCCCGTTATGTCTCAGTTTCCTCTCTAGTGTTTGAGCGACCCCCTTCGGCTTCTCTGTCTCCCCTTCCCTCCTTCCCAGCTGTGACAGCTCCTTGTCATATCTGGGAAGCAGTGTAGAATGCAGGAGGCGGAGCTATGGTGATGTGCGGTCATGTGACTGATCACATGACTGTGACATCACCAAAGGTCCTATCCAAATAGGTAAGTATAAGTAATTTATCGGGGGTCTGGGGGCGCCGAAGGGGGGTGCGGGGGTGTCCTGCAGGGGTGTGGGGGGGCAGGAGGGAGGGGTGGTAGCTCTATTGCGAGGGGGCTGCGGGCAGCAAAAGGGGGGGTGGTGGTGCGAGGGTGTACTGACGGGGTGTGTGGACGCCAGAGTAGTATGGGGGTGTGTGGACACCGGAGGAGGGGGTGTACTGCAGGGGGGGTGTGGGCGGTGTGCGGGGTCAGCGGCAGGCGGTGTGGGCTTGTGTTGTGTGTGCCAGCACCATCACCTGGGTGTGCTAATATGGCGCAGCTTCCGGGGCAGCACATGGTGCAAAGGATTGTGGGATTGGGCTACAACGCCCGAAATCCCAAACTCCCGATTATATAAGTAGATGACAACATCACATTAAGGCAGAATGTTCGGCATCTTCAATTGTAGAAGTGTCAGGGTACCGACAACCCCCTTACAGAACAGACTAATGGAATTGATGTGGAAAATCGATCCTTTAAAAAATTATCCAACACAAGCTGGGGGTCCCTCTGCTTCCATTTGCATCAGTTAAGCAAAGGGTCTGTTTTGGAAATTTATTTGGTTAAATTAATGAGATAAACAGAATGTACAGAAGGGAGTGAGAACAAGGCCTAAAAAAAATATCACCACACTGTTGATATTGAAGAGTTAATATTTTTCTGTATCCTTTCTCTATATATTCTTTTTATTTTTTCTTACTGAATAATTTGCTTGTAATTAATAGCATCTTTGAACATTTTGTTTATAAAGCTATCAAAAGTTATAATGGTAATATGGAGCATTTAGAATTTATGTTGTTCTTAATAAAAATACTACATGCATAGAGAGTTCATGATCAGATTTATCAGTCTTTCAAACATTGTCCTGAGCCTAGAGATGATCAAACTATTCCCAAACATGTTTGCCAATTTCAAATTCTGCACGAACATTAAAGATTTCGTTCGGGATCGGAAACCGAAGCAATTTAGCAAAAGATCGCTGAACACGGCTTTGTTCGGGAAAAACGGTTTGATATTAAAATGGCCCTAAAACTTTCCCTGATTGTTTGGGGCCAAAACGCTCACCAGAAGACCTGTTGGAAGGGAACAACACCTAATCTTATCCTTACAGTTAGGAGTGTTCTTGCCATCCGGTCTACCAGCTTGTATCAAGCCGTAGAATTTTTTTGAGCTTTGAATTAATTTTTTTAGCCTCATGGAGTTTGCAGGTGTTTTGATACCTGCAGGGTGTGAATATTGGAAACTTTGCCAGATGTGGCAGCAGCTGGGAAGTCCAGGAAGCAAACAATGTCTTTAGAACACCCATTTAAAGCGAACCTGTCACCCCCCCGGGCATCAAAAGCTCTAATAGCCACCTTCTGCAGCACTAAGGCTGCATTCAGGGAAGGTGACTATAGCCTTTTGATGCCCTTTGTAGTCTGAAATATGAAGTTAGGTAAATGCTTACTCTTAGAAAGACCAGAGACCGGGAGGCGGGGTTTCACGCTGCTCCGGCCCGCCCCCTCTTGTCAGTCATGGTGCTCGGCTGCTGCTGCCTCCCATGACTGTGTAAAATGAACGCGCGTCTCCGTTCTCATGCACGGAGCCGCGCATGCGCTGTGCACCCGGTGTCCAGGAAGTCATCGACACCGGGCACACAGCGCATGCGCGGCTCCGTGCATGAGAACGGAGACGCGCGTTCATTTTACACAGTCATGGGAGGCAGCAGCAGCCGAGCACCATGACTGACAAGAGGGGGCGGGCCGGAGCAGCGTGAAACCCCGCCTCCCGGTCTCTGGTCTTTCTAAGAGTAAGCATTTACCTAACTTCATATTTCAGACTACAAAGGGCATCAAAAGGCTATAGTCACCTTCCCTGAATGCAGCCTTAGTGCTGCAGAAGGTGGCTATTAGAGCTTTTGATGCCCGGGGGGGGTGACAGGTTCGCTTTAAGGAGCTTAATAATAAAGAAAAAATATATATAAAAAATATATTATTATTGTTTTAACCCCTTTTTGTCAGTTCTGACCAGTGTCCCTTTATGAGATTATATCTGTGGAACGCTTCAACGGATCCTAGCGATTCTGAGATTGTTTTTTTCGTGACACATTGGGCTTCATGTTGGTATTAAATTTAGGTTGATAATTTTTACGATTATTTGTGAAAAAATCAAAAATTTGGCAAAAATTTCGAAAATTTAGCAATTTTCAAATTATGAATTTTTATTCTGCTAAACCAGAGAGTTATGTGACACAAAATAGTTAATAAATAACATTTCCCACATGTCTACTTTACATCAGAACAATTTTTGAAAAAAAATTTTTTTTTTCGGAAGTTATAAGGGTTCAAAGTTCTTCAGCAATTTTTCATCTTTCCAGCTAAATTTACAAAACCATTTTTTTTGTGACCGCATCACATGTGAAACATAACAGAAAACACCCAAAAGTCACACCATTCCAAAAACTGCACCCCTAACAATTTGAGCTGATTTTTCAGTCAAATTGTTAGCGGACACCATGTCGCGTTTGGAGAGCCCCTGTGTGCCTAAACATTGGAGCTCCCCACACAAGTGAACCATTTTGTAAACTAGACCCACCAAAGGAACGCATTTAGATGCACAGTGAGCACTTTGAACCCCCAGGTGCTTCACAAATTGATCCGCAAAAATGAAAAAAGAAAATTTTTGTGGAAAAAAAGTACTTTCTCATTTTTATGGATCAATTTGTGAAGCATCTGGGGGTTCAAAATGCTCACCACCCATCTAGATAAGTTCCCTGGGGGCTCTAGTTTCCAAAATGAGGTCAGTTGTGGGGGAGCTCCAATGTTTAGGTACACAGGGGCTCTCCAAACGCGACATGTTGTCCGTCAGGGGCGGACTGGTGCTTGCAATGCCGGGAGGCAGCTTTGTCCTGCCAGCCCTAGGTGAGGAGTGGAGGTCGGGGTGGGCAGGGTGCTGACGGATATTTTTGAGATCGGGGGTGCTGACGGAGATTTTTGAGAGGTGGGGGGGTGCGTGCTGATGGAGATTTTTGCGGGGGGGGTGCTGACGGAGATTTCTTAGGAGCGGGGGGTGCTGTCGGAGAGTTTTTGAGGAGCGGGGGGGGTAGTTTGCTTGCCGCCGGCCCATTTCTGGAGGGGGGCGGCCCTAGAAGAGGGCTATACCACCAGCACTTTCCCCCCTGCCACCTGGGCCAGTCCGCCCCTGGTGTCCAATTTGAGCTGATTTTCCATTCAAATTGTTAGCGGACACCATGTCATGTTTGGAGAGCCCCTGTGTGCCTAAACATTGGAGTTCCCCCACAAGTGACCCCATTTTGGAAACTAGATCCCCCAAGGAACTTATCTAGATGCACAGTGAGCACTTTGAACCCCCAGATGCTTCACAAATTGACCTACAAAAATGAAAAAAGAAATTTTGTGTGAAAAAAAAGTACTTCTTCCTTATTACGGATCAATTTGTGAAGCACCTGGGGGTTCAAAGTGCTCACTATGCATATAAATACGTTCCTTTGGGGTCTAGTTTCCAAAATCGGGTCACTTTTGGGGGAGCTACAATGTTTAGGCATACAGTGGCTGTCCATACTCGACATGGTGTCCACTAACAATTGGAATTGTTAGCGGACACCATGTTGCATATGGAGAGCCCCTGTGTGACTAAACATTAGAGCTCCCCCACAAGTGACCCCATTTTGGAAACTAGACCCCCCAAGGAATGTATCTAGATGCATAGTGAGCACTTTGAACCCCTAGGTGCTTCACAAATTGATTCGTAAAAATGAAAAAAAAAAATTTGTGGGAAAAAAAAGTACTTTTTATTTTTATGGGTCAAATTGTGAAGCACCTGGGGTTCAAAGTGCTCACTATGCATCTAGATACGTTCCTTGGGGGTCTAGTTTCCAAAATAGGGTCACTTGTGAGGGAGCTTCAATGTTTAGGCACGCAGGGGCTCTCCATATGCAACATGGTGTCCGCTAACAATTGGAGCTAATTTTCCATTCAACTTGTAAGCGGACAACATGTCGCGTATGGAGTGCTCCTGTGTGCCACCAGCATTGCCACCAGCACAAGGGCAACTGGAAGAGTTGGGGTACAGCACCAGAAAATGGCCCAAGTGTTCTGAGCCCCCCATGCTGCGAATTGCAGCCCGCAGCTGCCCCAGAAAATGGCACATTCATTGAAGCGCCATTTTCTAGTGCTGTACCCAGACTCTTCCAGTTTCCCTGGTGCCTTGGCAAACTGGGTAATAAAGGGTTAATGCCAGCTTTTTTATTGGCAGCTGGCACTAAGCCCAAGATTCATAATGTCGGGCCAATGTTAGACCTGGCTATTAGAAATCTCTAGTAAATAGTAAAAAAAATACACCAGAGAAAAATCTTTTTATTTGAAAAAAAACACAAACAAAATTCGGACTCCATCTTTATTATAAAGATCCGACGTAGTCCACAACGAAGGTCCCACGACGCTCGACCGCCTCCGATGTAGTCCACAACGAAGGTCCCACGATGCTTGATCACCTCTGCTCAATCCAGAGACTGCAGCAAGGGATCAAGTGTCCTCTTCCTACAGTCTCTGGGGTCAGAGTTATGGTGCACTGTATGGCAATGATCTGTCATGCAGTGCACCATGACTATGATCCCAGAGACTACAACAAGAGGACGCTTGATCCCTTGTTGCACCAATCCATCCACCCATGCACCCATCATCCACGCACGCACACATCCACGCACGCTGACATCCACGCACGAACACATCCACGCACGAACACATCCACGCATGCACGCACATCCACGCACGCACACATCCACGCACTGGTGACATCCACGCATATTCATGCACGCATCCACGTATGCTGACATCCCCACGCACAGTGACATCAACGCTGGCTGACATCCACGCACGCCCACATCCACGCACGCTGACATCCACGCACGCACGCATCCATTCACGCACAAATCCACGCACATACACATCCACGCACGCTGTCATCCACGCATGCACATCCACGCATGCACGCACACACACACGCACATCCACGCACGTACACATCCACACACACTGACATCCACGCACGCACATCCACATATGCATCCACACACGCTGACATCCACGCACGCACACTTCCACGTACGCACATCCACACATGCACATACACCCACGCATCCACGCATGCTGACATTAACGCACGGTGACATCCACGCACGCTGACATCCACGCACACAATCACGCACAAATCCACGCACATACATCCACGCACGCTGACATCCACGCACACTGACATCCACGCACGCACACATCCACACACAAATCCACGCACGCACGCATCCACGTATGCACATCCATGCACGCCACACATCCACGCACGCACATCCACGCACGCACGCTGACATCCACGCACTCTGACATCCACCCACGCACATATCCACGCACGCACATCCACGTATGCTGACATCCACGCACACATCCACGCACATCCATGCACGCACATCCACGCACGCACATCCACACATGCTGACATCCACGCACCCATCCATGCATGCACAAATCCACGCACGCACATCCACGCATGCTGACATCCACGCACGGTGACATCAATGGACGCACACATCAATCCATGCACAGATCCATCCACCCATGCATGCACCATCCACCCATCCATCCACCCATCCATCCATTCATACTTTCCCACCGATGAGGAGGAGAGGCCACACCAGAGGGGTTAATTATTATTATTATTATTATTATTATTATTTTTTAGAGCAAACCTTTTTTATTGTAGAGAGTAAGCAGCATGCGAGGCCATCTCTTCTACACGTATGTGATAGCAATTCATATAAAATAGCATATGGCCATGATATGATTCACAAACAAGGTCTTATAGGTCTGTTCACACTCTTGAAACATAATATTATGGATATTGCTTCTTGAAAATGTGCAATCACTTATTTCATTCCATATATTTACAATACAGATTTATGTCATGTGTACAAGGGTGTTATGTGTATAATAATTAATATTAAACTTGTCCTTGCATTGCTACCCACTAGCCTTATTCAGTATTCCAGATGATTTGGAGACCAGAATAAACTTGTTTTCATCATTATTTCTCTTCCAAATATGTCAGGCTTCAATAATCCACCCAACCGCAAGTCCAAGTGTTACCAAGTTGTGGCATGGGGAATTGGATTTGTAAGTGTTATTACTTTTGCAGCCCACCCCATGGAGGAGATAATGAGGAGGTAGGCAATAGGGATGAGCGAGTATGCTTATCACTACTCGGTACTCGCATGAATATCTCGGTATTTGGGGTACTCGGTGAGTACCGAGTAATGTCGCGATACTCTTGCTATGCTCAGGGTCCACCTCCCTGCATGTTGGAGCTCTTTACAGAGCCAGCCCACATGCAGGGATTGGCTGACAGACACTGTAATGCCACAGCCATGTTGGTTGTGGCATTACAGTGATTTGCTGGCCGCACAACGTCATCAGGTCTTTATAAGACCTGAACGCGCTGTGCTCATCACTCTTCTCCACAGACAGTCAGTGTAGGGAGAGGTGCTGCTGATTGAGGGACAGATTTGTGGCCTTTCAGCTAGTGTAGGCGCAAGGCTGACAATCTAATTACCACAACAGTCCTTCTGAGGACTAATAGAGCTGTATACAGGGAGGCAGGGTATATAGCAAACTTCGTTGTGCCAGTATACTAGCCTGCATCACATCTGGGGCTGGTGTACAGACTGGAAATCACATCCCTCCCAAAACAGTGCTTTTAGGGATTAATTTAGCTCTCTATAGGCAGGAGTGGGTTGTAGCGTAAATTAGGATACTCCAAAACACTCTGTATTCTCGTCAGCGTTTGTGTCTCACCAGTCCACCTGCTGGGCTTTAATCTCTAATCTCAGTGTCCAGCTAAAAACCAACTCTTGTCTGCATTCATTTACAATTTGTGTGCACCAGGAGTGGGTTGTAGTGGAAATTAGGATACCCCAAAACACTCGTTATTCTCATCAGCGTTTGTGTCTGAACGGTACACCTGTTGGGATTTAATCTCTAATCTCTGTGTCCAGCTTAAAACCAACTCTTGTCTGTTTTCATTTTGCATCTTAGTGCAGCAGGAGTGGCTTGTAACTCCAAGTAGTATACGCCAAAACACGGTATACGCGTCAGCGGTTGTGTCTGACCGTTCCAGCTGCTGGGATTAAACCACTGTAATCTATAATCTCAGTGTGCAGCTAAAAACCATCTTTTGGACGTCTTTATTTAGCTGTATACAGGCAGCACAACATTGAAAATGAGCAAGGCCGGTGACAAGGGACAAGGAACTTGACGTGATGGTGGTGCAGGCAGAGGCCGAGGGCGTGTGCAAGCTCGAATTGCGCCACGAAAAACGCCCACATCATCTCGCTCGACCTTCCTGTCCCAATTTTTAGGGACCGCAGCAGTACACCACTATTAAACCAAGACCAGTGTCAACAGGTTGTTAGTTGGATAGTGGATAATGCTTCCAGTCAGTTTGGCACCACCACAAATACCCTGTCTTCCACATGGTGAAGTGTCAGTAGCCGTGAGACTGGACTGCACATTCTACACCCTGACCCTCCTTCCTCCCACCATGCCGAGTGCCCGGACCCGGACATAACTGATCCCACACTTGGACACTCTGAAGAGCTGTTCACTTATCCATTCGTAGATTCTGGCCTCTCGCCAGCTCCAGTTGAAGTGGGTCATGAGGAGATCGTATGTACCAATGCCCAAATATTTGAGCAGCCACGGTCTCACGATGGCAATCGGTGGGAACGTGTCTCAACAAAAGATGGACGATGATGAGACACAATTGCCAGAAAGTCAGGAGGAGGACTAGGGTGCGGAAGTGGAAGATGACGTGGTGGATGATCCAGAAACTGACCCAATCTGGTAGGAGGACATGCAAAGCGAGGACAGCAGTGCACAGGGGCAGTTAGGCGTAACATCACAACAGGCCGGAAGAAGCAGGGTGGTGGCCGCAGGCAAAAGGCAGCCAACCGTTCCCCGGAACAACAACACGACAGAAGTTGCCAGTACAACTGTTAGGTCTTCCTGCATGTGAAGATGCCTCCTGTCCTTCACCTGTAGTTGCACAAGCAGAAATAGCACCATCATCAACCACATCCTTGTCCCAGCGCAGCGTTCAGTTATCCATACACCAATCTTTGGAACGCAGGTGCAAATACGCTGCCAATGCCCCACATGCCACAGTTCTAAATGCACACATTTCACGACTGCTTGTGCTGGAAATGTTGCCTTTTAGGCTAGTGGAGAACCTGATGGCGGGGGCTGTCCCACGTTACTCGGTCCCCAGCCACCACTATTTCTCCCGGTGTGCCGTCCCCGCATTACATAAGCACGTGTCACAAAACATCATACGTGCCCTTAACAAAGCAGTTTCAGGCAAAGCCCACCTAATCACGGACACGTGGACAAGTGCTTGTGGGCATGGCCGATACATCTCGCTGACGGCACACTGGGTTAATATTCTGGAAGCCGGGACACAGTCTGAGCTTGGGACGGAACACGGAACACCAAGGATTGCAAGCCCTAACTCAGTCAGGGTTTCACCCACAGTGTACAGCTCCGGAACATCATGCTCCTCTGCCTCGGCTAAGCGGCAACAGGCTGTGCTGAAGCTAATATGCGTAGGTGACAAATCCCACAATGCTGAAGAGTTGTGGAAAGCTCTGAAACAGCAGGCAGATCACTGGCTCACACCGCTGAACCTACAGTCAGTCATGGTCGTGTGTGACAATGGCCGGAATCTGGTGGCGGCTTTGAGGCGAGGCAAGCTGACACATGTTCCATGCGTGGCCCATGTGCTCAACCTTGTGGTTCAGCGGTTTATTAAATCCTACCCAAGCTGTCGGATCTGCTCGTCAAAGTACGCCACCTGTGTGCCCATTTTAGAAAGTCACCTACTGCTTCTGCGGGCTTTCAGCGGCGTTTGCAGCTTCTGGCTCACAGACTGGTGTATGATGTCCCCTCCCGTTGGAATTCCACACTGCACATGTTGGTCAGGATTTGTGAGCAGAAGAGGGTAGTTGTTGAGTACAAGCATCAACTAGGCCGTCGGTATACGGTTCAAACACCACACATAAGACCTCAGGAGTGGACATGGATGTCTGACATATGTACCGTCCTCCAAAACTTTGAGGACTCCACCAAGATGGTGAGCAGTGATGACACCATCATTAGCGTCACCATTCCACTTCTCTGTCTTCTTAAACGCTCTCTGCTCAAAATCAAAGACGATGCATTGCAGGCGGAGCACGATGAGTTGGCGTAAGAAACCGTACTGGGTGATTACACACAGCCCAGCCACATCACATCCCAACGTGCATTGGAGGACTATGATGAGTAGCAGGAGGATGAAGAAATAGAGCTACTTTCATGCGGAATTGACGGTAATACATGCACAACCATCAGACCGTCAGTTCAGCGTGGATGGCCACAGGACAGGGGAGAGGAGGAGGAGGATGATGAGGCCAGCATGGACAGTCATGGTGTTGGTGAGGACCCTGAAGTCTTGCCTGTTAACAGTCTGGCGCACATGGCTGACTTTATGTTTCGCTGCCTGTCTTGTGACCCTCAGGTTATCAACATCTTAGCGAACACTCATTACTGGTTGGTGACAATTTTAGGCCCACGCTACAAGGAGAACTTTATTTCTCTTATTCTATCCAGGGGCATTGAAGTGCCTCTCATCTTTGGCTTCCTTGCCTAGGGCAATACTACAAAAGACCTACTTCCTTATAATGGGCACATTATTAAAAGAGGCCCTCATGCACACCTCTATCCAGGGGCAGAAGAGTGCCACACTATTTTTGGATTCCCTGCCCAGGGCAATCCTACAAAAGACCCACTTTCTTATAATGGGCACAATATTAAAAGAGGCGCTCATGCACGCCTCTATCCAGGGGCATTGAAGTGCCTCCCAACTTTTGGCTTCCCTGCCTAGGGCAATACTACAAAAGACCCACTTCCTTATAATGGACCCAAAATTAAAAGAGGCCCTCAAGCACACCTCTATCCAGGGGCATTGGGGTGCCTCCGAACTTTTGGCTTCCCTGCCTAGAGCAATACTACAAAAGACACACTTCCTTAAAATGGGCACATTATTTAAAGAGGCCTTCATGTACTTCTCTTCCCAGGGGCATGGGAGTGACACACAATTAAAAAAAAAAAATCTTTCATGTAATCCAAAAAACGAACATACACCAACTCTGTCTCACAAGTGGGTATGAGCCCTTAATATTTTCTCCAGGAAAATCCATTTTGGTTTCATTTTGTAACGTTTTCTTGACAGTCCGTAAAAGTGGAGTAATACTCTGACGTTATTCACAGCAGTGACCTTGGAGTATGAAATGGTTACAGGGGTCTTCCCCATGCTGTTCCCATGTCATTTTAGCACTGTTCTGATACTTATGTGACATTTTTAGGGTTTATCCATGCTGAGTGGTGATGTCAGCGAGTGCAGTGCAGGTCAAACTTGCATGATAGCCCCTATGTGACCCCTTGAGTCTGAATTGCAGTAATGTTTGTGATGGCACTGCTTGTCACACTCTCACCAATGCCTGGATGCCTGCTCTCACAGTATAATGGGGGATGTTTTCTGTGAACATGACCCACCATATTGTTGTAAGGCCCTGTGCTCATGGTACATTGTTTTATGCTTCTTTTGAAGCAGATTTTGAGAATCTGCATCAAAATATGCATGTATATCTTGAAGCCAGCAAAGTCTATGAGAGTTCAGAAACTCTGTGCCAATATGTATTTTCCTTGCAGATTTTGGGGCAGAAAAAGAACACTGAACCACATGTGCAAGAGAAAAAAAAGCATTGTGGGCACAGCACTTCTGACCTGTCATAGACTTTACTGGTCACAAGTGGGTATGAGCCTTTAATATCTTCTCCAGGAAAATCCATTTTGGTTTCATTTTGTAACGTTTTCTTGACAGTCCGTAAAAGTGGCGTAATAGTCTGACAACCTTGTTCACAGCAGTGACCTTGGAGTCTGAAATGCTTACAGGGGTCTTCACCATGCTGTTCCCATGTCATTTGAGCACTGTTCTGATACTTTTGTGACATTTTTAGGATTTATCCGTGCTGCCGGGGGTCATGCCAGAAAAATACTCGGGTCTCCCATAGGAAAACATTGGGCTTGGTGCTCGGGCTGAGTACATGAGTATCTTGGGATGCTCGGCCCGAGCTTCGAGCACCCGAGCATTTTAGTACTCGCTCATCTCTAGTAGGCAACAAGATTATGCAAACGGTAATATCCTGTAAATGATTGTTTGTGTCTGACTCCTGACAAGAGAAGAGACGGGACACCAGGCAAAGCAAAGAGGCATCACTACAGAGGTCTGTGCCATCTTTGCAGTACAGTACAATTCAGCTACACCATGCTATATTTTCTTACCACAGCAGATTCAGGTCAGACGACCATTACACTCAGTGCTGTGTGCAGCTTTGCCCAGACTATAAATGAAGTCATCATGAATGCAAGACACCAGCCTCAATCATTAGCAACCTCCTTTCTCACAGAGGGAGTGACCACTGGTTGTCCTGCAAACACAATGGAACTCATATAGGGCGCAGTTCACACAGGCTTGCACAGTGTATGCCCAGCCTCTTACATTAACCCCCATCTCAGTAGGCGGGCTGTTATGGCATTCAACACTGCTACCTGCCGGAACAAACGCACCCATATGGCCCAGCTACGCACAGCAACAAAAAGAGTGCAAGAAAAACCACAATGACAGGTGCTGAAATGGTGGAAAATTAGTTAGTTTTAAACTATAGCAAATTGTGGGGTATTGGTTTGTCTTTTGGTCCAAAACACGTAAGCTTGTGAGCCACTACACGGCTCCCCACACGTCACAAGTCTTATCCACTAAATTCTTGTCTAAAGTGAGCAAAGGACACAAATAGAAAATAAATTTTCTTACCACAGCAGATTGTAATGGTCGTCTGACATGAAGCCCAGCAAAGCACTCATACACAGGTTCAGACACAGCCACTCATTAGGCTCATGAATTAACCCATTATATACCGGATCCCATGTTTAACACCACACACACACACAATAACATAGGCCGATCTGAACAGGATCTTATGCTGTTAACCCGTGTGATGCACCTGGCCATGGGTCCCATAACCACAGCTCCCATTATAAACATGGGGGTTGCAGAGGCTGCACTCAGCTTGCGAATCCCCTCTGCAGAATGCTGCGGAGGGGTCCGCAAGTGTTAACCCAGCCCTAGTTGGTATTTTTCCAGAGAAGGACTTATTTTTTTTTTGGAGTTTTTTTTTCTTTTTTCCTTCAACACGGGCATTTTTTTAGTTTTCTATTTTTCCCCTTCACCACCGTTTAGGCACTACTCTCCCTTAATAGTTGTCCATTCATGACTTTGGCTTTAACTACTCAAATCCCATTATGAACTCTCCTTCATGGACTTTAACCATTTAACTGATCTGCTGATCTGTGGACTTTATTATATTGCTATTATATTCAATTTGTGGTTGGACCTATACAGTCTTGTGTACAGTAAATTTTTGACTACACTTCTTGTGTGCTATAGAGACTGGTGAACAAGCCGCAGGCCTCTGTCCTGACAGTCTGAGGTATAGAATTGTAAGACACTACACACAAATCCTGCAGAGCAGGGCTGGCCAAGTACAGTCTTCAAGGCTCACAAACAGTGCATGGTTACAGGATTTACATAGCATTGCACAAGGTGCTGCAGGTGATTCAGTTAGCACCTGTGCAATATTAAAAAAAATCCTGAATACTTGCACTAT
Source organism: Allobates femoralis (assembly GCA_033576535.1). Classification (NCBI taxonomy): domain Eukaryota; kingdom Metazoa; phylum Chordata; class Amphibia; order Anura; family Aromobatidae; genus Allobates; species Allobates femoralis. Next base: position 324,889,290 of record JARQOC010000006.1, read on the forward strand.
TTTCATACATTGAGGACTGCAGTTGGCCACCCCTGCCAAAGAAGTCTCTGCGGAAGTAGCCAGGGGCCAAGAGGAATCCTGCAGCCTTTTCACAACCACTGCAGCTCTCCCTGGACCCTCTTAGGCACTGTGCCACAGTGAATTGTTTGATTTTTTTTTATGCAGATATTGTGAATCTGCATTAAAATCCACATGTCTATTCTGAGACCAGTAAAGTCTATGACAGGTTAGAAATGCTGTAATACATAGCTTTTTTTTTTTCTCTTGCACATGTGGTTCAGAGTGCTTTTTCTGCCCCAAAATCTGCAAGGAAAAAAAACATATTGGCACAGAGCTTCTGAACTCTCATAGACTTTTCTAGCTTCAAGATATACAGGCATATTTTGATGCAGATTCTCAAAATCTGCTTCAAAAGAAGCATAAAACAATGTACCATGAGCACAGGGCCTTAAAACAATATGGTGGGGTCATGTTCACAGAAAACATCCCCCATTATACTGTGAGAGCAGGCATCCAGGCATTGGTGAGAGTGTGACAAGCAGTGCCATCACAAATATTACTGCAATTCAGACTCAACGGGTCACACAGAGGCTATTGTAGCACCCCTGCATCCAGGAAGCCACAAAGGGAACTGCAGCCAGGCAGGTAGGACAACAGTTGCACATCAACACCCTCACAGCCCACACAACCCACGTACAGTAGAGGGCAGCACCCAACCAGGAGCCTGGCAACTCTAGGCAGGCAAGGGGTGGTAGGGTTTAGAGCAGTGGGTGGGAAAACACGTAGTCAGGTGACAGAAGGTAGAAATAGTGAAGGGGGAGGAGGAAGGAGTCAGTAGGCCGAGGTAGGCTGAGCAGTAAAGACTGAGATCACACGTCCTGGCAAAGTGGGGTGTAGGAGCGCAGAATCTGAACAGAGCCAGTGTGAGCCGCAGAGAGAAAGCACATCCAAAGCCAGCACCCCAGGAGTGTGAGGGAAGAGAGGGACAGTGACACTGGTCCCTAGAACTACAGCCAAGATGACCAGACTGCAGGCGGAGTAGCTCTCCTATGATACTTGAAGACACAGTAGAGAGAGCCTGGTAGAGCCTCACACGGGAGGACTGCTGGAGGCTAGGCTGAAGTAGAGTGTCGACTCTAGAGGGGACTGTAGTTTCACTTGGCATCTCCAGACAACCGACGGGGACCACAGCTACACGTTGGGTCCCTACCCCAAAGGACAGGCAGCTCAGTGGCAACCCGGAGGGCTCACAAGAGTCCGAGCCACCGCCATACTGTCCAGAGTCACACACAACCAAGTGAACAGAAAGAGAGAGAGTCAACAGCCTGGGAAGGACACAGAGACAGAGTGAGGGGTCACAGTAGGAAAGACCTGGCTGCAGGGAGCAAAGGGAACCCAGAGGGGAAAGTGTGCCCATGTAACTGAACTGAACTGTAAGAACTGTACTGAACTGTAAACTGAACTTGAGAACTTGAGAAGTAAACACGGTGAACCCTGAACACGACTCCTTTGCATCTCTCTGCCTGAACACGACTCCTTCCATACAGGTTTGCCGCAGCCCTACGCCTGGAGAGCCACAGCGTGCAGGCTCCAACACTGAAGGAGGATTCCTGCAGCATCTGGACAGTAAGTGTACTGCACTCAGCACCAGACCTGCACACTACACAATAGACTTAACTATCACTGGCCCGGGGAATACAGTTCTGCCCATGGGAACTATTCCATCTCCGCTGCCATCACATCATCCTCGGAGGTTCTGCAGCAGCGGCGGCCCCATCGCTGACCGCACACTGTGGGTGGAGTCACGACTGACATATCCCCTGTAAATATCCCCTATTTCACTGTCAAGCCAGGGACAGGGTCCGGACCAGGACCACCCGTGACTTCCCCAGTAGCAGACCCGGTCCGATAACGAGTACCCCATCCCAGTGGGCTCGACACTATCATGCAAGTTTGACCTGCACTGCACTCCCTGACATCACCGCTCCTTACACGCACTGTCTCATGATAGTGGTGAGATATATCCACTAGAGAAGAGCGAGTACTAAAATGCACGGGTGCTCGAAGCTCGGGCCGAGCATCCCAAGATACTCGTGTACTCGAGCACTGAGCCCATCCAATGGGAGACCCGAGTATTTTTCTGGCATGACCCCCGGCAGCATGGATAAACCCTAAAAATGTTCCAAAAGTATCAGAACAGTGCTCAAATGACATGGGAACAGCATGGGGAAGACCCCTGTAAGCATCTCAGACTCCTGTGAATAATGTTGTCAGAGTATTACGCCACTTTTACGGACTGTCAAGAAAACGTTACAAAATAAACCAAAATGGATTTTCCTGAAGAAAATATTATAAGGGCTCATACCCACTTGTGAGACAGAGTTGATGTATGTTAGTTTTTTGGATTACATGAAAGATTTTTTTTCTTTTAAATTGTGTGTCAGTCCCATGCCCCTGGGAAGAGACGAACATGAGGGCCTGTTTAAATAATGTGCCCATTATAAGGATGTGGTTCTTATGTAGTATTGCCCTAGGCAGGGCTGCTAAACATTGGGAGGCACCCCAATGCCCCTGGATAGAGACGTGCATGAGGACCTCTTTAAATAATGTGCCCATTTTAAGGAAGTTTGTCTTTTGTAGTATTGCCCTAGGCAGGGCTGCTAAACATTGGGAGGCACCCCAATGCCACTGGAAAGAGACATGCATTAGGGCCTCTTTAAATATTGTGCCAATTTTAAGGAAGTTTGTCTATTGTAGTATTGCCCCAGGCAGGGCAGCCAAAAATTGGGAAGCACCCCAATGCCCCTGGATAGAGACGTGCATGACGGCCTCTTTAAATAATGTGCCCATATTAAGGAAGTGGGTCTTTTGTAGTATTGCCCTAGGCAGGGCTGCCAAAAATTGTGAGGCACTTTAATGCCCCTGGATAGAGACGTGCATGAGGGCCTCTTTAAATAATGTGCCCATTATAAGGAAGTGGGTCTTTTGTAGTATTGGCCTAGGCAGGGCTGCCAAAAGTTGGAAGGCACTTCAATGCCCCTGGTAGAGACGTGGATGAAGGGTCTACTTTAATATTGTTCCCATTATTAGGAAGTGGGTCTTCCATAGTTTTCCCTAGGAAGGGCTGCAAAAAATTGGGAGGCATTGCGATGCCCATGGGAAGAAACATGGAGGAGAGCCTCTAAATATTGTTCCCATTACAAAGGAGCGGGTCTCCTGTACTTGTAATGCCTGTTCTCTAAGTATGGACTAAAACATTTACCACTGGTGGGTATACATGAAACTACTGTCTAACTTTTTAATGGTTAGGGTCATCATCATCATAAATATGATGTAAATAAATTATGTTTTCGTGGCATCATGGACCACGGTCGCACTGATCATATGATGGTGGCGGATGAGGAGAAGGAGGAACAGTAGAGCAAGTAGCCAAAGTCATGAAGTGTGTACCCACGTGTGGGTGTGATGAGGGGCATGGCAATTTACCATCACAAAAAATACAATGCCTAGATTACAATGTTTAGATTAGGCTATCATTTGGTGGTGTTGTGGTGAATTCAGGCCCAATCCAACCCTTGTTCATCTTGATCAGAGTAGCCTGTCCGCCTTCATTTACCATTTTTTGAGGCAGGAGGGGGTTGTAGCTCCAATTTGTATATGCTGAAATACTCAGTATACCCATCTCAGCGTTTGTGACTGACCGGTATACCTGCTGTAATTTAATCTGTAATCTGTCATTTCAGTGTCCAGCTAAGAAACATCTTTTGGACGCCTTCATTTAGTTGTGTATAGGCAGCACACCATTGAATATGCGCAAGGCCAGTGGCAAGAGACAAGGAACTGGATGTGATGGTAGTGCATGCAGAGGCTGAGGCCATGTGCAAGTTTGAATTGCGCCACGACAAACACCCACATCATCTCGCTCAAATAAAAGAAGGAGGGGGAACAAGAGGCGCAATAGTGCCCTATCACTATGGCACTGAGTACAAAGTGGTGAAAAAGGGGGTTCACTCACCTGAGGCAGTTGTGTCACCCACAACTGGCTTGAAGGCGTATTCAATGCTTATTACCAGATGGCTGCTGCAGGATTTCCACCGTCCACACAAGTGTGGAAACACATCAAGTTGTAGGGAAAAAAATGGTGTATCACAATCCGCGCTGCCAGAATCATCCGCTCCAAAAGTAATGCACATGAAGATGGAACTTCAACATAACTCCTTTATTTCCTCCTACGCGTTTCGGCGCCCTCCTGGCACCGAAACGCGTAGGAGGAAATAAAGGAGTTATGTTGAAGTTCCATCTTCATGTGCATTACTTTTGGAGCGGATGATTCTGGCAGCGCAGATTGTGATACACCATTTTTTTCCCTACAACTTGACATCTCGCTCGCCCTTCCTGTCCCAATTTGTAGGGGACTGCAGCAGTGCACCACTATTAAACAAAGACCAGTGTAAAAAGGTTGTTAGTTGGATAGCGGATAATGCTTTCTGTCAGTTTGGCCCACCACAAACACCCTGTCTTCCACACGGTCAAGTGTCAGTAGCCGTGAGACTGGACCGCACATTCCACACCCTGATCCTCCTTCCTCCCACTATGCCGACTGCCCGGCCCCGGACATAACTGATCCCACACTTGGACACTCTGAAGAGCTGTTCACTTATCCATTCTTAGATTTTGGCCTCTCGCCAGCTCCACTTGAAGTGGGTCATGAGGAGATTGTATGTACCGATGCACAAATATTTGAGTAGCCACAGTCTCACGAAGGCAACGGTGGGAACGTGTCTCAACAAGAGGTGGACGCTGATGAGACACAATTGCCAGTAAGTCAGGAGGAGGACTAGGGTGCGGAAGTGGAAGATGACGTGGTGGATGATCCACTAACTGACCCAACCTGTCAGGAGGACATGCAGAGCGAGGACAGCAGTGCACAGGGGGAGTTAGGCGTAGCATCACAACAGGCTGGAAGAAGCAGGGTGGTGGCCGCAGGCAGAAGGCAGGCAACCGTTTCCCGGAACAACAACACGACAGAAGTTGCCAGTACAACTGTTAGGTCTTCCCGAGTCTGGCTGTTTTTTAAGGTGTCTGCAGATAATTCCAAAAAGGCCATTTGCAACACCTGCCATGCCATCATCAGTAGGGGTAGCAAAACTAGCAGCCTGACCACCACCAGCATGATCAGGCACATGTCAGCAAAGCACCCGACTTTGTGGGATGTACACCAGAGTCCAGGAGCAGTGTCTGCGTGTGACACCACTGCATCTTCCACTGTGGTGCGTGCAAGCCAATCCTCTGTCCATACTGCATGCGAAGATGCCTCCTGTCCTGCACCTGTAGTTGCACAAGCAGAAATACCACCATCATCAACCACATCCTTGTCCCAGCGCAGCGTTCAGTTATCCATACACCAATTTTTGGAACGCAAGCGCAAATACTCTGCCATCGCATTACATGCCACACTTCTAAATTCGCACATTTTGCGACTGCTTGCGCTGGAAATGTTGCCTTTTAGGCTAGTGGAGACGGAAGCATTCCGTGACCTGATGGCGGCGGCAGTCCCACGTTACTCGGTCCCCAGCCGCCACTATTTCTCCCGGTGTGTTGACCCCGCATTAAATAAGCACGTGTCACAAAACATTACACGTGCCCTTAACAACGTAGTTTCTGGAAAAGTCCACCTAACCACAGACACGTGGACAAGTGCTTGTGGGCAGGTGCGGTACATCTCGCTGTTGACACACTGGGTTAATATTCTAGAAGCCGGGACCCAGTCTGAGCTTGGGACGGAACACGTCCTTCTGACACTAAGGATTGCAGGCCCTAACTCAGTCAGGGTTTCACCCACAGAGTACAGCTCTGGAACGTCATGATCCTCAGCCTCCTCCTCCTCCTCCACTTCACCCTCTACACCATTCCCAAGCTGGAAGCCCTGCAGCACTGCCTTGGCTATGTAGCAACAGGCTGTGCTGAAGCTAATAGGCATAGATGACAAACCCCATAATGCTGAAGAGTTGTGGAAAGCTCTGAAACAGCATGCAGATCACTGGCTCACACCACTGAACCTATAGCTAGGCATAGTCGTGTGTGACAATGGCCGGAACCTGGTGGCGGCTCTGAGGCGAGGCGAGCTGACACATGTTCAATGCGTGGCCCATGTGCTCAACCTCGTGGTTCAGCGGTTTCTTAAATCTTACCCGGAGCTGCTGCCGGATCTGCTCGTAAAAGTATGCCGCCTGTGTGACCATTTTAGAAAGTCACCTACTGCTTCAGCCACCCTTGCCAGCTTTCAGCAGCGTTTGCAGCTTCCGGTTCACAGACTGGTGTGTGATGTCTCCACGCATTGGAATTCCACACTGCACATGTTGGTCAGGATTTGTGAGCAGAAGAGGGCAGTTGTTGACTACCTGCATCAACTAGGCCGTCGATATATGGTTCAAATGCCACACATTAGACCTCAGGAGTGAAAATGGATGTCCGACATATGTACGGTCCTCCAAAACTTTGAGGACTCTACCAAAATGGTGAGGGGCGATGACGCCATCATTAGCGTCACCATCCCGCTTCTCAGTCTTCTAAAACGCTGTCTGCTCAAAATCAAAGACGATGCATTGCAGGCAGAGCACGATGAGTTGGAGCAATAAACCGTAAGGGGTGATTACACACAGCCCAGCCTCATCTCATCCCAACGTGCATTGGAGGACTATGACAAGGAGGAGGATAAAGAAATGGAGCCACTTTCATGCGGAATTGACGGTAATACATGCACAACTGTCATACCGTCGGTTCAGCGTGGATGGCCAGAAGAGAGGGGAGAGGAGGAGGATGATGAAGACTGCATGGTCAGTCATCCTGTTGGTGAGGACCTGAAGTTTTGCCTGTTAACAGTCTGGTGCACATGGCTGAATTTATGTGATGCTGCCTGTCTCGTGACCCTCGCGTTATCAACATCTTGGCGGACACTCATTACAGGTTGGTGACACTTTTAGACCCACGCTACAAGGAGAACTTTATTTCTCTTATTCCCGAAGAGGAGAGGTCTACAAAAATGCTGCAGTACCAGAAGGTCCTAGTTGCGTAGTTAGTCAAAAAAATCCCTTCTGAAAACGCTTGCGGCAGAGGTCACGGTTCGGTGGACAACCAAGGCGTCCGGCCGAGAGAGGCACAAATCCAATCCAGCAGAGGTAGGGGAACACTCTCAAAGATCTGGGAGTTTTCTCAGCTCCTCCCATAGCACAGGCCCTCAGGTGCGGGGTACTGTCACAAGGACTGCAAAGGTTGTAAAGATGCTGAAGGAGTACCTTGCCGATCGTACGAAAGTGCTCCTAGATTCCTCTGTGCCTTTATAGTTATTGGGTATCCAAGCTGGACATTTCCCTCTACGCTTTGAAAGTCCTGGCCTGTCCTGCCGCTAGCATTTTGTCAGAACGTGTTTTTATTGCCGCAGGTGGAATAATTACTGATAAACGCAGTCAATTTAGAGATTAAATTACAGCAGCTATACTGGTCAGGCACAAACGCAGACATGAGTATACTGAGTGTTTTGGCGTATACAAATTGGAGCTACAACCCCCTCCTGCCACACAAAAATGGTAAATAGCTGGACACTGAGATTACAAATTTAAGGTTAAATCCTAGCAGCTGGAACGGTCAGACACAAACGCTGACGAGAATACAGAGTGTTTTGGCATATCCTAATTTCCACTACAACCCACTAATGCCGCACAAAATTAGCAAATGAATGCAGACAGGAGTTGGTTTTTAACTGGACACTGAGATTACAGATTTGAGTTTAAATCCCAGCAGCTGGAATGGTTAGACACAAACGCTGAAGAGAATACAGAGTGTTTTGGCGTATCCTAATTTCCGCTACAAGGTACTCCTGCCGCACAAAAATGGTAAATGAGTGCAGAAAAGAGTTGGTTTTTAGCTGGACACTGAGATTAGAGGTTAAATCCGAGCAGGTGTACCGGTCATACACAAAAACGCTGACGAGAATACCGAGTGTTTTGGCGTGTCCTAATTTCCGCTACAAGCCACTCCTGCCACACAAAAATGGTAAATGAATGCAGACAAGAGTTGGTTTTTAGCTGGACATTGAGATTACAGATTTGAGGTCAAATCCCAGCAGGTGGACCGGTCAGACACAAACGCTGATGAGAATACCGAGTGTTTTGGCGTATCCTAATTTCTGCTACAAGCCACTCCTGTCGCACAAAAATGGTAAATGAATGCAGACAAGAGTTGATTTTTAGCTGGACACAGATTAGAGATTAGAGATTAAATCCCAGCAGGTGTACCGGTCAGACACAAACGCTGACGAGAAAACTGAGTGTTTTGACACATACTCATTTCTGCTACAAGCCATTCCTGTCGCACAAAAATGGTAAATGAATGCAGACAAGAGTTGGTTTTTAGCTGGACACTGAGATTAGAGATTAGAGGTTAAATCCCAGCAGGTGTACCTGTCAGACACAAACACTGACGAGAATAGAATACAGAGTGTTTTGGCGTATCCTAATTTTCGCTACAACCCACTCATGCCGCACAAACATGGTAAATGAATGCAGACAAGAGTTGGTTTTTAGCTGGACATTGAGATTACAGATTTGACGTTAAATCCCAGCAGGTGTACCGGTCATACACAAAAATGCTGACGAGAATACCGAGTGTTTTGGCGTATTCTAATTTCCATTACAAGCCACTCCTGCCGCACAAAAATGGTAAATGAATGCAGACAAGAGTTGGTTTTTAGCTGGATACTGAGATTACAGGTTAAATCCCAGCAGGTGTAACGGTCAGACACAAACGCTGACGAGAATACCGAGTGTTTTGGCGTATCCTAATTTCCACTACAAGCCACTCCTGCTGCACAAAAATGGTAAATGAATGCAGACAAGAGTTGGTTTTTAGCTGGACATTGAGATTACAGATTTGAGGTTAAATCCCAGCAGGTGTACCGGTCGGTGACCAGAAAAATGCCCACAGGAAAAATGCCCACAGGAAAATTGCCCACATGAAAAATGCCCACAGGAAAATTGCCCACAGGAAAAATGCCCACATGGAAAAATGCCCACATGGAAAATTGCCCACATGGAAAATTGCCCACACGGAAAATTGCCCACATGGAAAATTGCCCACACGGAAAATTGCCCACATGGAAAATTGCCCACACGGAAAATTGCCCACATGGAAATTTGCCCACACAGAAATTTGCCCACATGGAAAATTGCCCACACGGAAAATTGCCCACACAGAAAATTGCAAATTGCAGTATCACAAAGTTTCAGATCTCTGATATTTGAGGTGCAAAGTGAGGATGTTCACCTGATATGTGAAAAATGCCCACAGACATGAATGCCAACAGGAAAACAGGGTTATATGCTCTGCAAGGCAAGGAATGGTATAAAGGTGTAAGTGAGATGCTTTGCAGGACTGCAGATGGTATAGAGGTGCAGGTGAGATGCTCTGCAAGATGGGGATAGTATAGATGTGTAGGTGAGATGCTCTGCAAGACGAGGAATGGTATAGAGGTGTAAGTGAGATGCTTTGCAGGACTGCGGATGGTATAGAGGTGTAGGTGAGATGCTCTGCAAGATGGGGATGGTATAGATGTGTAGGTGAGATGCTCTGCAATATGGGGATGGTATAGAGGTGTAGGTGAGATGCTCTGCAGAACTGTGGGATAGTATAGAGGTGTAGGTGAGATGCTCTGCAGAACTGTGGGATAGTATAGAGGTGTAGATGAGATGCTCTGCAAGATGGGGCAGAACTGGGGGATAGTATAGAGAAGTAGGTGAGATGCTCTGCAGAAAAGGGAACAGTATAGGTGTAGGTGACAGGGCAGGGGGATAGTATAGAGGTGTAAGTGAGATGCTCTGCAAGATGGGGAATGGTATAGAGGTGTAGGTGAGATGCTCTGCAGAACTGGAGGATAGTATAGAGAAGTAGGTGAGATGCTCTGCAGAAAAGGGAACAGTATAGGTGTAGGTGCAGGGCAGGGGGATAGTATAGAGGTGTAGGAGAGATGCTCTGCAGAACAGGGAACAGTATAGGTGTAGGTGAGATGCTCTGCAGGGCAGTGGGATAGCATAGAGGTATAGGTGAGATGTCATGCAATACAAGGGAATAGTATAGAGGTATAGGTGAGATGCTCTGCAGGGCAGGGGGATAATATAGAGGTGTAGGTGAGATGCTCTGCAGGGCAGGGGGATAGTATAGAGGTATAGGTCACATGGATGTCACACTGATGGTAGCTGATAAAAAAAATGCATAATTGCATCACACTCGTACCACAGTCGCATGACCATACAGAAAGCACTCACGCGACTGTCAATCATCAAAATCCCTCTGATAATGCAAACCTTAAGGCCGCGTTACACACAGCGATATTGCTAACATATCTCTGCAATGCCACAGGTTTTGTGACGTTGCAGCGACCTCACTAGCGAAGTCGCTGCGAGTGACATGCCGCAGCAATCAACGATGAGCTCGCTGATTGCTAGTCGCTGCGGAATGGCCGGGACCATTTTCCCATCGTTGGTCTCTCGCTGTCCAGCATCCATCGGCATGTGTGACTGGGGAACGACCAGCGATCCCCATTCTGCGCCCGAGACGTTGAGCGATCCCAGTGAGCGTCAGGGGACGCAGAATCGCTATGTGGATCACCCAGTGTGACTGCAGACCAGCGATCACATAGCGATGTTCCAGCGATTCCGGTCAGGTGGGATTGCTGGTGGGATCGTTGAAACATCATTATGTGTAACGGGGCCTTTAGTGTGCCTGTACCCTATAGGTGAGATGTTCTGCAGGCAGAAGAATGGTATAGAGTTATAGGTGAGATGCTGTGCAGCAAAGAAGAATGTCGGGGGAAATTGCCCACATAGAATTGCCCACTAAGATGATAATGTATTAGACCTGCAGTCCCATGTAACTCCACACATAATCCAGTGATACTCCTGTGAGTACAGATAGCAGTGATGGCTCCTCTCTCTGAATCTGCTGCTGGTTCTGCTGTTTTGGGCTGGTGGGAGGGAGGAGTAAGGCAGAATCACTGAGAGATGAGAGCAGACTGGATCTATCTATTACAGATAATGAAAGACTGCTACAAACCACAGATCTTCAGCATTTCTGCACTAGGTCAACTGTAATTCACAAGATCATCACAGATCATGGGAATCCTCATCTTGCACCTCAGAGATCTGAAACTTTGTGATGCTGCAAATGGCAGTTTTCTGTGTGGGCAATTTTCCATGTGGGCAATTTTCCTGTGGGCAATTTTCCATGTGGGCAATTTTCCGTGTGGGCAATTTTCCGTGTGGGCAATTTTCCGTGTGGGCAATTTTCCATGTGGGCAATTTTCCGTGTGGGCAATTTTCCATGTGGGCAATTTTCCGTGTGGGCATTTTTCCGTGTGGGCAATTTTCTGTGTGGGCAATTTTCTTGTGGGCATTTTTCCTGTGGGCAATTTTCCTGTGGGCAATTTTCCTGTGGGCATTTTTCCTGTGGGCATTTTTCAGGGAACCATAGGTGAGATGTTCTGCAGGCAGAAGAATGGTATAGAGTTATAGGTGAGATGCTGTGCAGCAAAGAAGAATGTCGGGGGAAATTGCCCACATAGAATTGCCCACTAAGATGATAATGTATTAGACCTGCAGTCCCATGTAACTCCACACATAATCCAGTGATACTCCTGTGAGTACAGATAGCAGTGATGGCTCCTCTCTCTGAATCTGCTGCTGGTTCTGCTGTTTTGGGTGGTGGGAGGGAGGAGTAAGGCAGAATCACTGAGAGATGAGAGCAGACTGGATCTATCTATTACAGATAATGAAAGACTGCTACAAACCACAGATCTTCAGCATTTCTGCACTAGGTCAACTGTAATTCACAAGATCATCACAGATCATGGGAATCCTCATCTTGCACCTCAGAGATCTGAAACTTTGTGATGCTGCAAATGGCAGTTTTCTGTGTGGGCAATTTTTCCATGTGGGCAATTTTCCTGTGGGCAATTTTCCATGTGGGCAATTTTCCGTGTGGGCAATTTTCCATGTGGGCAATTTTCCGTGTGGGCAATTTTCCATGTGGGCAATTTTTTCCGTGTGGGCAATTTTCCATGTGGGCAATTTTCCGTGTGGGCATTTTTCCGTGTGGGCAATTTTCCGTGTGGGCAATTTTCTTGTGGGCATTTTTCCTGTGGGCAATTTTCCTGTGGGCAATTTCCTGTGGGCATTTTTCCTGTGGGCATTTTTCAGGGAACCGTACCGGTCATACACAAAAACGCTGACGAGAATACCGAGTGTTTTGGCGTATCCTAATTTCGCTACAAGCCACTCTGACGCACAAAAATGGTAATGAATGCAGACAAGAGTTGGTTTTTAGCTGGACATTGAGATTACAGATTTGAGGTTAAATCCAGCAGGTGTACGGTCATACACAAAAACACTGACGAGAATACCGAGTGTTTTGGCGTATCCTAATTTCCGCTACAAGCCACTCCTGCCACACAAAAATGGTAAATGAATGCAGACAAGAGTTGGTTTTTAGCTGGACACTGAGATTACAGATTTGACGTTAAATCCCAGCAGGTTGTACCGGTCAGACACAAACGCTGACGAGAATACGGAGTATTTTGGCGTATCCTAATTTCCGCTACAAGCCACTCCTGCCGCACAAAAGTGGTAAATGAATGCAGACAAGAGTTGGTTTTTAGCTGGACACTGAGATTAGAGGTTAAATCCCAGCAGGTGTACCGGTCAGACACAAAAGCTGACGAGAATACGGAGTATTTTGGCGTATCCTAATTTCCGCTACAAGCCACTCCTGCCGAACAAAAATGGTAAATGAATGCAGACAAGAGTTGATTTTTAGCTGGACACAGATTAGAGATTAGAGATTAAATCCCAGCAGGTGTACCGGTCAGACACAAACGCTGACGAGAATACAGAGTGTTTTGACGCATGTTCTGTTCTAACTAAATGGGCCGGGGGCTCATAAATTAAAAAAAAACAGCTAAACCTTTATACTGAGTCCAATGAGTTGACTGGTGAAGTCTTTGCTTTTATTGAATGTTGCAGTATATTTGTATATGGTAAAACTGGAAACAATGAGAATACAGAACAATCAGTGCATGGTACAGCAGAATACACATTATACATGGATATACAATATGCACGACCTAGTAACTAATCTAGATTTTAACTGGATGAGCCAGGCTAAAACTAGAGCAGAAAACAACTAAAGAAGGCATGAATACATATCGGCAATGCAATCGCATGGGAACAGTAATGCTGAGTGTCTTCTTCCTTCCAGATATGAAAGTAAAATGGAGGCTGAGCTACCAAAATGCATTTCAAGAGGGAGGAGAATTAGACATAGAGATGAAATAGGCTGCAAACATAGCATTGGCCGCTAGAGAGAGCCAGAACACTGCATATGAGATAAAGCTCATTAAGAATCTACAGCTAAACTATTTAATAACATTATGCAAAAACAAACATTGGAGATGAATTGTGTGTCGGAGACAGAACACTCCCCATCTGGCATCACCGGATGTCACTATCCCTGTCTTCTGAGGGTAACAGCAGGACCAGTTCAGATACCGGTCTGAGAAATGTCTTAGGTTCATTTCCCTTAGTCATTCTTAGTCCAACTTTGTGGACATTACCGTCATTGCTCAGGAATGTTGCAGTAACTAGACCAAGTGGCCACTGGTTCTGGTGAACTTTGGAGGCTTTCACTAGAACGAGATCACCTATATTCTGATTGGGTCTAGTAGATTGCTACTTTGTCTGTGGCTGCAGACAAATATTGTTTGTGCCTCCTGTCCCAGAAAGCATTCGCAAGACTTTGTACCTTTTTCCATTGGCACCTGTAGAAGTTCTTGGCATCTAATCCTCCTGGAGGGGTACTGGACGGTCCTGTTTTCTGGGTAAGGAGGGTAGCTAGAGTCAATAACAAGGGCTCCTCAGAGTCGTTAGGAACTGGAACTAAGGGTCTTGCATTGATTTTAGCTGTGGCTTCTGCCATGAAGGTGATTAGGAATTTGTGGGTAAGCCTCGCTGCTCCTGCTTGAAGAGTGGCATCGAGAATTCTTAACACGCTACTTGCTAGTATTTGAGCTTTGTTAATAAGACATTGGATTTCTGTAAAGTAGGTTTCTCTTTGAATAGTGAGGATTATGTGGTTTCTAGAGAAATCCAAGTCTGAGGTAACGTAGGTATTTTTACAGATATGCCAGCCTTTACATTCTCCTGTATCACAAGTTCTGGGAGTTCTGAAGGAGTGAGCTATGTAGCTCAAGCAGGTAATGGCTCGAACGAGTGACTTCCACCTTGAGAATTAGACGAACCTGTGAGATCCAAGCTGGTTAGCAGAAGTCTTTGTATGAAGTGTAGACACCTGAGGGTTGATTTCAGCATCTGCGTTCTCTCATACTACTTCAAAGGTGTCCGTAAGGTGTTCTTCAACATATAATAGTTTTGGTTCTGAAAGCTACGTTTTACTTTGTAGCTGACTTGCGTTAACTGTCCTGGTTGCGTGTGCAAGCTTGGTCTTCTCCATAACAAACCCAATGTGGCTCTGACATTTGGAGTCTTTAAGATAGGTTTTAAGGTAGGCAACAGCAGCAATTGCTTTGACAGAAGCATCCGCGAATATGTACAGTTTTTGGCTTTGTATTTCTGTTGACGGTACAGGAGTGTATGGTTTTGGCACTTTCAGGTTGGAAAGGGTAGCTAACGAGTTCTTCTATCCTTCCCACTGGATTCTCTTTTTGGGTGGCAGAGGTGCATCCCAGTTAGATGTTTCCCCAGTTAAGTCTCTTAGCAAGGCCTTGCCTTGTATTGTGACAGGGGCTGCGAAACCCAGGGGATCGTAAGGACTGTTGATGATAGACAGAACACCTTTACGAGTAAAAGGCTTTTCTCCTTGGCTGACTTGAAAGGTGAAAGCATCTGATCGTAAATTCCAGAGAAGTCCGAGGCTACGTTGAATTGGTGCGGAGTTTGACCTCAAGTCCAGGTCTCTGAGGCTGAGGCTGTTACAAGGTTAAAACAGAGATGGGCATCCTTCTTCCAGCGTACTTGTCAGCATGCTTGACACAAAAGAGGGGGCGTGCATGCGTTCCAGGCATACGCCTCCTATTATGACCCATCCTAGGTCTAGCCTTTGGGCATAGAGAGCATTGTGGTGTCCATTGATATGACGTCTCACTTTATGCACTTGCAGGATATCTCTTCCCAACAGCAGGATTATCTGGGCCTGATGGTCTAGTCCCGGTGAGCTATGCGTTTTAAGTGAGCGTGGTGGGTTGCTACATCTGGCGTAGGAAGTTCAGATCTGTTGTATGGGATCTGGTTGCATTCAATGATCGTGGGTAGTGGTAGGCAGAATTGTCCATCTAAGGACTCGATTTGATAGTCAGTAGCTTTCCTGCCTGCTGTTGTCACAGTACCTGCACAAGTCTTTAATGAGTAGGGAGTGCTTGGCCCTTTGATGTTGAATAGGTCAAAGAATGTTGATCTAGCCAGGGATCGATTACTTTGATCATCCAAGATAGCATACAGTTTTATAGCTTTGTCTCTGTGGCCCTTTGGATACACTCTGATGAGGCATATCTTAGAGCAGGACCTACTGTCTATTGTTCCTTTGCAGACTTCTGTACATTGTGAAGTGATCTCTGGAGTAGGTGTAGCAGTGTTCCTTTCCTCCCCGCCATGCTCACTGTCAGCTGATGTGTTTTGTGTATTCCATGGAGCTGGGTCAGGGTGTAGAGCTGTGTTATGGTCTGTGGTACCACACTCTGTGCATTTTACACTGACTTTGCAATCCTTGGCGAGATGAGCTGTGGACGAGCAGCACTTATAGCAGATACCATGTTCTTTCAGGAAGCTTCTGCGATCTGGCATAGATTTTCCTTTGAAGGTCCTGCATTCGAGAAGAGGATGAGGCTTCTGATGGAGCGGGCACTGCTTGTCAGGGTCCTGCATCTTTATCTTTGATTGGGAGTAGTCAGCAGACCTGTGATTGGAATCTGGAGAAGAAACATTAGTCTTGTGTACAGCCATAGACGTTCTGCGTGGATTTGCTGCTGGTGGCGGTGTGGCATACGACATTGTAAAGTCGAAGCTGGGATCATTTCTAATTCTTGCTTGTTGGTATATAAAGTCTACAAAAACAGAGAAGGGAGGGAATGGAACACTGTGCTTGTATTTGTATGTGGAACCATGTGTGAGCCACTTCTCCTGCAAATTGTACGGTAACTTTTGGACTATAGGGTTCACACCTCTGGCTGTGTCGAGGAATGCAAGTCCCTGTAGATCATCTTCATATTTGGCAACCTGGACTTCCATTAGCAGGTCGCTAAGTTCTGTAAGTTTCTGTAGCTCTTTGTTAGAAATTTTGGGGAAGTCATCGATTCTTTTGAACAAAGCTTTCTCTATTATCTCTGCTGAGCCGTAACGCTCATCCAGCCTCTTCCAGATATCTCTGAGGCCAATCTCAGGGTGGTTTATATTAACGTCTCTGATCCTTATTGCGTGTTTGTCTGACTCTTCTCCCAGGTACTGAACTAAGAGGTCTATCTCTTCCCTGTGTAGCAACCCCAAGTCTCCAGTGACATTTTGGAAAGAGGCTTTCCAAGCTCTGTAGCTTTCAGCTTGGTCGGTGAATTTCATGAGTCCTTTGGAAACCAGCTCACGTTGCGTCAAGAATTTAGCAAATTCTGTTGTGAAAAGGTTGTCAGCAGGGTATACTAGTGATGGGTGCACTGGTAAGGGTAAGTGGTGTGAAGTGTGTTCGTACCTGTTAGTATCCTCTGGGTGGCGGTGTCATGTTGCTTTGGTCTGCATGTGTCAGCAAGGTGGATTACGTTGGTTACCTGTTGAGAGGCAAGGTAGTCATTACCAGAGTTGTTTTGTGCAACATTTTCGAGTTTGCGATTGTTCTGGAGCTGAGGCTCATGATGGCTCCTGCTTTCTTCACTGGAGGTGTCGTGTTCGCGTTTTGGGTCCAGATCAGGATTGTAGTTTTATAAAGGGGTGGGGGACAAGAGGCGCAATAGTGCCCTATCACTAGTGACACTGTAAAAGTCAGGGTGGTGTTATGAAACCACTCACCTGGTACAGTTGTGATCCCCACAACTGGTTTGAAGGCGTATAATACTCAAGAGCTGCTGTAGGACCTCCACCAACCACTGACCAGTGGTGATATCCAGAATGATGATGGGAATGAAGGTGTGTCACGGTCTGCGCTGCTACAAGCTCAAAAAACTCACCAATGAGTCAGAATTTCATCAAACAGATTTCCAAGCTTTTATTCTCCTTCCTCCAGGAGGAAGGAGAATAAAAGCTTGGAAACCTGTTTGATGAAATTCTGATTCATTGGTGAGTTTTTTGAGCTTGGAGCAGCGCGGACCGTGACACACCTTCATTCCCATCATCATTCTGGATTGTAGCTTGGATCAGCGAGTTCATTAACGTACTGAGATGTGCGTTGTGGAGGATCTTGCAGTGGAAACTCCAGACTCAGCACACTGTTTCGCCTATGCAGCTCTTAGATTTGAGCGGCTTCCAGTGACTATGCTTCTGCGATGGCGGCTGCAGCCTCCCTTTTCGCTACTAGATTTTCTAAGGCGGCATCCAGGCTTGCCTTCTCTAACTGTGACCTTCTGTCTTGGTCATCCAGGCGTGCCTTCTCTAACTTAAGTTGCATCTCCTGTTCAGCAAAGCTTGCTCACATTTTGGCGGCTTTGGTATTTGCACGGGCAATGGCAACCGCACTGCTGATGGATGTTGTCTTTGAAGAGGTAGAAGTAACGGATCTTGTCCTGTGTGATCTGTGGGACATGGTGTTCTGGGGAAATTCTTGGCTGTGCAGAGATTGCTGTAGCTGTACAAAGTCTCTGTGTAGCCGGTGACTTGTATCCTACTATCTGGATGGCTGCTGCTTCACTGTTTCCCAGTAGGATGCCTGCCGTTTTACTGTTCAGTCCTCACTAAATGGGCCGGGGGCTCATGAATTTAAACAGACAGCTAAACCTTTATACTGAGTCCAATGAGAAGACTGTGGTGAAGTCTGTGCTTTTATTGAATGTTGCAGTATATTTGTATATGGTAAAACTGGAAACAATCAGAATACAGAACAATCAGTGCATGGTACAGCAGAATACACATTATACATGGATATACAATGTGCACGAACTAGTAACTAATCTAGATTATAACTGGATGAGCCAGGCTAAAACTAGAGCAGAAAACAACTAAAGAAGGCATGAATACATACCGGCAATGCAATCGCATTGGAACAGTAATGCTGAGTGTCTTCTTCCTTCCAGATATGAAAGTAAAATGGAGGCTGAGCTACCAAAATGCATTGCAAGAGGGAGGAGAATTAGGCTGGGGTCACACTTAGCATCAGTTTTTTTAGTGACTTAAAAAAACTCATGCGTTTTACCATGCATTTTTTCATGTAATTATGAGTTTTTAAGGTGTGTGATGGCTCCCTGCGTTTTTGACTGCGTTTTTAAATCTGCACCAAAAAATAGTGCATGCACTATTTTTTGGTGCGTTTTGAAAAACGCATGCGTTTTTATAACATGGGCCCCTATGGAAAACGCATGCAAAAACGCATGTACAATTAGTACCATTTAGTGCCATTCAAAAACGCATGTGCTTTCCATAGGAGCCCATGATAAAAAAATGCATGCGTTTTCTAAAACGCATGCGTTTTTTAAACATGGGTTCCTATGGAAAACGCATGCGTTTTTGAATGGCACTATTGTACATGCGTTTTTGCATGCGTTTCCCATAGGGCCCCATATTAAAAAACGCATGTGTTTTTGGAACTGCACCAAAAACGCATGGTACTGTCACACATGCGTTTTTGCTATTAGGGCGTGCGTTTTTTAACATGGGGGCCTATGGGTGCGTTTTTTACATGGATTTTTGAAAACGCAGGTCTCCAAAAACGCTTGTAAAAAACGCAAGTGTGACCCTAGCCTTAGGCATAGAGATTAAACAGACTGCAAACATAGCATTGGCCGCTAGAGGGAGCCAGAACACTGCATATGAGATAAAGCTCATTAAGAATCTACAGCTAAACAATTTAATAACATTATGCAAAAACAAACATTGGAGATGAATTGGGTGTTGGAGACAGAACAACGCATCCTAATTTCCACTACAACCCACTCCTGCCGCACAAAAATGGTAAATGAACGTAGACAAGAGTTGGTTTTTAGCTGGACATTAAGATTAGAGATTGAGATTAAATCCCAGCAGGAGTACCGGTCAGACACAAACGCTGACGACAATACCGAGTGTTTTGGCGTATCCTAATTTCCGCTACAAGCCACTCCTGCTGCACAAAAATAGTAAATGAATGCAGACAAAAGTAGATTTTTAGCTGGACACTGAGATTAGAGATTAGAGGTTAAATCCCAGCAGGTGTACTGGTCAGACACAAACGTTGATGAGAATACAGAGTGTTTTGGCGTATCCTAATTTCCACTACAAGCCACTCCTGCCGCACAAAAATGCCACTCAATGAGATTAGAGATTAGAGGTTAAATCCCAGCAGGTGTACCGGTCAGACACAAACGCTGACGAGAATACCGAGTGTTTTGGCGTATCCTAATTTCCGCTACAAGCCACTCCTGCTGCACAAAAATGGTAAATGAATGCAGACAAGAGTTGGTTTTTAGCTGGACACTGAGATTAGAGGTTAAATCCCAGCAGGTGTACCGGTCAAACACAAACGCTGACGAGAATACAGAATGTTTTGGCGTATCCTAATTTCCGCTACAACCCACTCCTGCCTATACAGAGCTAAATTAATCCCTAAAAGCCCTGTTTGGGGATGGATGAGATTTCCAGCCTGTACACCAGCCCCAGATGTGATGCAGGCTGGTATACTGGCACAACGAAGTTTGCTATATACCCTGCCTCCCTGCCTGCCTGTATACAGCTCTATTAGTCCTCAGAAGGACTGTTGTGGTAATTAGATTAGCAGCCCTGCGTCTACACTAGCTGAAAGGCCACAAATCTGTCCCTCAATCAGCAGCACCTCTCCCTACACTGACTGTCTGTGGAGCAGAGTGACGAGCACAGCGCGGTCAGGTCTTATAAAGACTTCATGACGCTGTGCGGCCAGCCAATCACTGTAAAGCTACAACCAACAGGGCTGTGGCTTTACAGTGGTTGTTAGCCAATCCCTGAATGTGGGCTGGCTCTGTAAAGAGTGCCAATATGTAGGGAGGTCGACCCCGAGCATAGCAAGAGTATCACAAGATTACTCGGCACTCGAGATGAGCGGTGTTCGATTCGATTTGTTCGCCAATCTCAAATTCGAGCTGTTTTGAGCGGTGTTCGAGGCATTTGTCGAATTAGAACAATTAACTTGAAATTCGGCAGTTCGCGGTTATGTTCGATAACGCTTCGATCACCAAAAGCTTAAACCTAACCCTAACCGTGTTAATGACTGTGAATATCCAGTTTATGGGTATAATGTGCGGGGAAGGGGGGAAGGTTGTACAAGTGCTGCAGAAATTATAGCGATCTCCATTTTTTTTCCTCCAAACTGCAGATACAGTGGGGCGGTGCAGACTGTCATCCAATCATACATACACACAGCAAAGTGCATTTTTTGCACACAAGCAAGGTCAGGCATCATTGGCTGTGTAAGTCACATGTCCTAGCACTATAAGACCCAGCCATTTTCTCCATCGCTACCATTTGCTCATTGCTGTAGCTCTGTGTCAGACGGCACTGCTGCTGCTGTGGGCAATATAGAGCGAAATCAAGTAATTGTATTCTGATTCAGCTAGTGAGGTAGATAGATAGGTTTAGGGAGTAGGGACTGGAGGTAGTGTGCGGATTTTAGGAGTATCAGCCCTTTTGAGGGCTGCTTCATAGGAGTAGCGATTAGGGACTAGGGACTAGTAGTCTAGCAGCCCTTTTCCAGGTGTACTTCATATAAGCAGGGACTAGTTTTAATTTCAGCCCTTTTTAGGGCTAGGTTAGAGCGGGCCCTATTAGTTTTTGCCAAGCAGAATTGTGCCAGTGCTGTGCAAGCGTTTTTCACAGCATCTGGCCACATCTAGCTCTGGGAGTCCTTTAGGGCAGGTAGTGTAGCACTGCTGTGAAGAAAGCTACACCACCTGCCTTAGTAGGCATTTTTTGGCTGCAGCTAGTCCAGGCAATTTGTTTGGGCTAGTACTGTAGCAGTGTCACTTACACAGTGGTGTAGCCCACTTGTGAAAGAAGCTACACCGCCTGTGTAGTTGGTGCTAATTTTTACCTGCACCTTGCTCAGGTCTCACTTTGGGTCAAGTAGCAGTGCCACAAAAAGAAGCAGTGTAGGCCACTGCTAATACAAATAACTACACCGCCTGTGTTGTCACTTACTTCTAATTTTTAACTGCACCTTACCCAGATCTCACTTTGGGTCAAGTAGCAGTGCCACTAAAAAAGAAGCAGTGTAGGCCACTTCTAATACAAACAACTACACCGCCTGTGTAGTCACTTACTTCTAATTTTTAACTGCACCTTGCCCAGGTCTCAGTTTGGGTCAAGTAGCAGTGCCACTTAAAAAGAAGTAGTGTAGGCCACTTCTAATACAAACAACTACACCGCCTGTGTAGTTAGTTACTTCTAATTTTTAACTGCACCTTGCCCAGGTCTCACTTTGGGTCAAGTAGCAGTGCCACAAAAAGAAGCAGTGTACGCCAATTCAAATACAAACAACTACACCGCCTGTGTAGTTAGTTACTTCTAATTTTTAACTGCACCTTGCCCAGGTCTCACTTTGGGTCAAGTAGCAGTGAAACTAAAAAATAAGTAGTGTAGGCCACTTCTAATTCAAACAACTACACCGCCTGTGTAGTCACTTCTAATTTTTAACTGCACCTTGCCCAGGTATCAATTCGGGTCAAGTAGCAGTGTTCCTTCAGTCACCTCTGCTTGATTTACATTCAGCTTTTTGTTGTCCAACAACTGTACAGTTGCAAATTTTGTCCCATACAAAATGAGTGGCAAAAGACCTGCTGCTGGTGGAAATGGAAGTAGGCGTGGTGGAAAGGGAAAAAAGTTTGTGTCCGTGGGGTAGATGCTAAATCTACATTAACTTCTACTGAAGAAAGACAATCTTCCAGGCAAAGTAAGATGTCAACTTCTTTACGTGGCCAATCGGATATGATCCCTTTCTTACAGACACGAGCATCGGCACCACTTATAAATGAGGAACAAAACAGCAGGTGCTTGAATGGATTGCAAGTGCTCCATCAAGTGGTCTCTCCTCCACCTCAACTACTACATCACAAACCCTCCAGTCATCTGAGGTGTCAGCCCAATCGCACTTCATTCCTCCAAGCTCCCAAGTCACCAGCCGCCCTACTGAGTCTGGGGTAACACACATGGTTGAGTCTGCAGAGCTGTTCAGTCACACAATAGCCTGGGAATCAGAAGTCAGCTCCAAAGCTGCAGTGAGTCCAGACAAGTTAATAATCTGACCTGATGCCCAGAAGCTTTGTGAGTCTCATCCAGGCCCAGATGAAGAAGGTTCTGACGTTCATGTAGACCCTCATTCCCTAACAGTAACTTCTCTTGCTGGACACAAGGAGGATGATGCTGATGAGACTCAGATACCGGATTGGATTGACAAACTAAGTTTTCGGTCAAGGCAGGAAGAGGTTGTCTCTGAGGAGGACGAGGGGTGTGAGAACACAGAGGATTATTATTATTATTGTTATTATTATTATTTATTTATATAGCGACATTATATTCCATGGCACTTTACATGCTAAAAAGGGCAGACTAGGACAAGTAACATAATAACAATACAAGTAACAATAAATGTTGACAATTCGGTTGTACAGAAACAAGAGGGGAGAAATCCTGTCCACAAAGGCTCACAGTCTACGAGGGGCAGGTGGGGATACAGTGGGAGGGGGAAATTCCAGTCATGAGGCGGTGTGGTGGACCGGGTCTTATTGCAGGTGGTAGGCTTGACGGAACAGGTGGGTCTTCAGGCTTCTTTTGAAGGTTCCAGGGTAGGAGAATGTCTGATGTGTTGGGGCAGTGAGTTCCAGAGTCTGGGTGAAGCACGGGAGAAATCCTGTATGCGGTTGTGCGAAGAGGAGATGAGGGGGGAGTAGAGGAGAAGCTCTTGGGAGGATCGCAGGTTGCGTGAGGGTAGGTATCGGGAGACCATGTCAGAGATGTATGGAGGGGACAGGTTGTGAATGGCCTTGTATGTCATGGTTAATGTTTTAAACCGGTATCTCTGGGAAGTAGGGAGCCAGTGAAGGGCTTGGCAGAGGGGGGAGACTGGGGAGTAGCGGGGAGACAGATGGATTAGGCAGGCAGCAGAGTTCAAGATAGATTGGAGAGGTGCAAGGGAGGTATTGGGGAGGCCGGTGAGCAGGAGGTTGCAGTAATCGAGGCGGGAGATGATGAGAGCATGAATAAGGGATTTAGCAGTGTCATGGTCAAGGAGAGTGCGAATCCTATAGATGTTTTTGAGCTGGAGTCGGCAGGAGGTGGCGAGGGCCTGGATGTGGGGCTTGAAGGAGAGGGAAGAGTCAAGGATAACCCCGAGGCACTTGGCATGGGGGACTGGAGAGAAAGAGAGCAGTCGTTGACGATGATGGATAGGTCAGGTAGTGAGGGGGAGCGTCTTGGGGGGAAGACTATGAACTCGGTTTTGTCCATGTTCAGCTTAAGGAAGCGAGCAGAGAAGAAGGATGAGATGGCGGACAGGCAGTGTGGAATTTTGGATAGAAGGGAGGTGATGTCAGGACCACACAGATAGATTTGGGTGTCGTCGGCGTAGAGGTGATATTGGAGGCCATGGGACTCAATGAGTTGCCCTAGGCCGAGAGTGTAGATTGAGAACAGTAATGGTCCAAGAACCGAGCTCTGGGGGACCCCGACAGATAGGGGGTAGGGCGAGGAGGATAAGTGGGAGTGGGTGACGCTGAAGGTGCTAAGGGGTTAAGTATGAGGAGATGATGAGGTTGGAGATCCCACTTACTGTCAACCCACAGTAAGCCAGTCGATGAGGTCAGCACAGGAGGTGGAGGAGGATGCTACTGACGATGAGGTTAGGTTGCGCCTTCCTGGACATAGACGGAGTACTGGAACACCAACAACTGCAGTCAACAACTGCATCCGCAGCCACAACTCTGCCTCTGAGCACAAGTCGTGATGCCTCTGCAGCTCGCATGGGCTCTAAGCCTTGCCTAGCCTGGGCCCTCTTTGACATCGCCAAGGATCTCCCAAATCATGTCATCTGCAAGATGTGTCACCAATCTCTGAGTAGAGGCCAAAAGCTCAGTAGCTTGAGTACTTCATGTATGAACCGCCCCATGGACATGAAGCACAAATCGCAGTGGGAAGTTCACCGTGCTAGAATGCGGCCTACCACCATCTGCCCCATCAAGTGCATCCATGTGCTCTTCATCGTCTGTGACTGTGGGGACAGCTGTCACACATGCTTTTGGATGTAGACCTTCCACCTCTTTACCCGCAACATGCAGTGTGATTGGCAGGTCGTCACTTGGTTTTCAAGTGGACAATGCTACTGGTGTTGAGCTCTTTCAGACATCGAGAGGACCACCTTTGGATGAAGGCAACAGTACAGGTTTTTTTCTGGTAATAGTGATTAAACCCAGAAAAATAGGCTACTAATAAACTCATAGTAACATAGTAACATAGTATTTAAGGTTGAAGGAAGACCTTAAGACCATCTAGTTCAACCCATAGCCTAACATGTTTATCCAGAGGAAGGCAAAAAAAACCATGTGGAAACACTAAGCTCCACATTAGGGAAAAAAGTCCCTTCCTGACTCCACATACGACAATCAGACTAGTTTGACCTAGCTGGATCAATGCCCTATCAAAGAATCTAGTATATATAACCAGTAATATTATATTTTCAAGAAAGGCATCCAGGCTATTCTTAAATTTTAGAAGTGACTCACTCATTACAACATCATGTGGCAGAGAGTGCTCTTACAATAAAGAATCCACGTCTGTGATTAATGATTATGATTAAACCTTCTTTCCTCCAAACATAGAGGATGCCCCTTGTCCCCGTCTGAGGTCTAAGAGTAAAAAGATCATTAACCCCTTCACCCCCAAGCCTATTTTGACCGTAATGACCGGGCCATTTTTGTCAATTCTGACCAGTGTACCTTTATGAGGTAATATCTCTGGAACGCTTCATTGGATCCGAGCGATTCTGAGATCGTTTTTTTCGTGACATATTGGGCTTCATGTTAGTATTAAATTTAGGTCGATAATTTTTGCGATTATTTGTGAAAAAATAAAAAATTTGGCAAAAACTTTGAAAAGTTTGCAATTTTCAAATTATGAATTTTTATTCTGCTAAACCAGAGAGGTATGTGACACAAAATAGTTCATAAATAACATTTCTCACATGTCTACTTTACATCAGCACAATTTTGGCAAAAAAAAAATTTTTTTTTTCGGAGGTTATAAGGGTTCAAAGTTCATCAGCAATTTTTCATTTTTCCAGCAAAATTTACAAAGCCATTTATTTTAGTGACCACATCACATTTGAAGTCTTTTTGAGAGGTGTACATGACAGAAAACACCCAAAAGTGACACCATTCCAAAAACTGCACCCCTCAAGCTACTCAAAACTACATTCAAGAAGGTTATTAACCCTTCAGGTGCTTCACGGGAACTAAAGCAAAGTGGAAGGAAAAAATGGTCATTTTAATTCCAACAAAAATGTTCTTTTAGCCTCAATTCTTTCATTTTCACATGGGCAACAGGATAAAATGGATCCTAAAAATTGTTGGCCAATTTTTCCTGAGTACATCGATATCTCATATGTGGTCATAAACCACTATTTGGGCGCATGGCAGGGCCCAGAAGGGAAGGAGCGCAATTTGACTTTTGGAGCTAATTTTCCGTTCAAAAAGTCAAATGGCGCTCCTTCCCTTCTGAGCCCTGCTGTGTGCCCAAACAGTGGTTTATGACCACATATGAGGTATCGATGTACTCAGGAGAAATTGCCCAACAATTTTTAGGATCCATTTTATCCTGCTCCCCATGTGAAAATGAAAAAATTTAGGCTAAAATAAAATTTTGTGGAAAAAAAAGTACTTTCATTTTTACCGATGAATTTGTGAAGCACCTGGGGGTTCAAAATGCTCACCACCCATCTAGATAAGTTCCCTGGGGGGTCTAGTTTCCAAAATGGGGTCACTATTGGAATTGTTAGCGGACACCATGTCGCGTATGGAGAGCCCATGTGTGCCTAAACATTGGAGGTCCCCCACAAGTGACCCCATTTTGGAAACTAGAACCCCCAAGGAATGCATCTAGATGCATAGTGAGCACTTTGAACCCCCAGGTGCTGCACAAATTGATCCGTAATAAGAGAAAAGTACTTTTTTTTCACACAAATTTTCTTTTTTCATTTTTACGGATCAATTTGTGAAGCACCTGGGACTAATTCTAGGAGTAATTCTGGGAAAAAAATGGCGTGGGGCTCCGCCATATTTTTGGTCCAGCCAGGTACAACTTGACAGCTGCGGACTGCCAGCAACCCCCAGCTGCCTCACTGTACCTGGCTGGCAACCAAAAATACAGCGAAGCCCATTTTCATTTTTTTTCTAGGACTAATTCTAGAAAAAAAATGGAGTGGGGCTCCGCCATATTTTTGGTCCAGCCAGGTACAACTTGGCAGCTACGGTTTGCCACCAACCCCCAGCTGCCTCATTGTACCTGGCTGGCAACCAAAAAACAAAAAATACAGCAAAGCCCTTTTTTTTTCTTCTAGAACTAATTCTAGAAAAAAAATGGCTTGGGGCTCCGCCATATTTTTGGTCCAGCCAGGTACAACTAGGCAGCTGGGGGCTGGAATCCGCAGCATGGAGAGGCCCAAGCATTCTGGGACCCCCATGCTGCGAATTGCAGCTGGGAGCCGCCCCAGAAAATGGCGCGTTCATTGAAGCGCCACTTTCTGGCGCTGTACCCAGACTCTTCCAGTTGCCCTGGTGTCGGTGGCAAACTGGGTAATAAAGGGGTTAATGCCAGCTTTTTATTGGCAGCTGGCACTAAGCCCGAGATTCATAATATAGGGCCAATGTTAGACCCGCCATTAGGAATCTCTGGTAAATAGTCAGAAAATACACACAGAGAAAAATCTTTTTATTTGAAAAAAAACACAAACAAAATTCGGACTCCATCTTTATTATAAAGATTCGACGTAGTCCACAACGAAGGTCCCACGACGCTCGATCGCCTCCGACGTAGTCCACAACGAAGGTCCCACGACGCTTGATCGCCTCTGCTCAATCCAGAGACTGCAGCAAGGGATCAAGTGTCCTCTTCCTACAGCCTCTGGGGTCAGAGTTATGGTGCACTGTATGACAATGATCTGTCATACAGTGCACCATGACTATGATCCCAGAGACTACAACAAGAAGACACTTGATCCCTTGTTGCACCCATCCATCCACCTATACACCCATCATCCACGCACGCACACAACCACGCACGCACATCCACATCCACGCACGCACATCCACGCACACACACATCCACACATGCACGCTGACATCCACGCACGCACATCCACATCCATGCACATCCACACACATCCATGCACGCACATCCACGCACACATCCACGCACGCTGACATTCACGCACGCTGACATACACGCATGCACACATCCACGCACGCAAGCTGACATCCACGCACACATCCACACACGCATGCTGACATCCACGTATGCACACATACACGCTGACATCCACGCACGCACATATCCACACACGCTGACATCCACACATGCTGACATCGACACATGCTGACATCCACGCACGCTAACATCCATGCACGCATGCTGACATTCACGCACGTTGACATCCACGCACGCACGCTGACATCCACGCATGCACGCTGACATTCACGCACGCTGACATCCACGCACGCATGCTGACATTCACGCACGCACATATCCACGCACGCTGACATCCATGCACGCACGCTGACATTCACGCATGCACACATCCACGCACGCACGCTGACATTCACGCACGCTGACATCCACGCACGCACATATCCACGCACGCTGATATCCACGCACATCCACACATGCTGACATCCACACATGCTGACATCCACGCACGCTGACATCCATGCATGCACGCTGACATCCACGCATGCACGCTGACATCCAGGCATGCACACATCCACGCACGCATGCTGACATTCACGCACGCTGACATCCACGCACGCTGACATCCATGCATGCACAGATCCACACACGCACGCACATCCACACACACGTCCATGCACACATCCATCTATGCGCACATCCACGCACGCACACGTCTATGCACGCACAGGTCGACGCTCACTCACGTCCACGCACACTCATGTACGCTCACATCCACGCACGCACACGTCCACGCATGCACCCCCCATCCATCTATCCATTCACCCATCCATCCATCAATTCATTCATTAATTCATACATACATACATACATATTTACTTACATACATACATACATACATACTTACCCTCTGGATCCACCGATGAGCAGGAGGCCGGAAGAGGAGGCGGGGAGAGGAGGCGGGGCCACCGACCGGCCGGCAGCGGCGGAGGCACACAGCCGGAGGCAGGGCGTGCACCGAGGTGTGCAGCCCGCCACAGGAGGTGAGGGGGGGCAGCTCACAGGGCTGAGGTGTGGGCTACCTGGGGGGGGCACTCGAGCAGGGGACCGGACAGTGTTGCCGGCGGGCACACCCGCGGGTGCAGCCCGCCGGCATATACATAATAATAGAGGGGGCGGGCGGTTTGGGGAGACGGGGGGCCCCCCTGTGAGTCAAGGAGCTAGAGGGGGGTGAGGAGGGGTGGACACATGCCGATCTGATTGGAGAGCTCCAATCAGATCTGGAGGGGTGAATCCTTATGATTCCCTCCGATCGGCAGTTTCACTTTTAAACTGCCGATCGGAGGGGTCCTGGGCATGGGGGGTTAATCCACCCCCTGTGGGGTCATCTACAGGTTGTCACAGAGCAGCAGCATCTGTGACACCTGAGTGACCCCACTCACAGGAGCTGCAGCAGCTCAAATCTGCCAGGACATTGTACAACGTCCTGTGTCGGCAACGGGCAGAAACACAGGACGTTGTACAACGTCCTATGTCGGGAAGGGGTTAAAAAGATCTCTGTACTGTTCCCTCATATATTTATACATTATTATAAGATCACCCCTAAGCCTTCGTTTTTCCAAACTAAATAACCTCAAGTTTAAACCTGTCTTGGTATTGCATACCCCTCAGTCCTCTAATAACCTTGGTCGCTCTCCTCTGCACCCGCTCTAGTTCAGTTATGTCTTTCTTATACACAGGAGACCAGAATTGTACACAGTATTCTAAGTGTGGTCGCACTAGTGACTTGAATAGAGGTAAAATTATGTTCTCCTCATGAGCATCTATGCCTCTTTAATGCATTCCATTATTTTATTTGCCTTTGTAGCAGCTGCCTGAAACTGGGCACTAAATGTGAGTTTATCATCTACCCATACACCCAGGTCTTTTTCAGTGGTAGTTTTGTTCAGTGTTTTACAATTAAGCACATAATTATACATTTTATTTCTTCTGCCCAAGTGCACATGACTTTACATTTATCCCCATTAAAGCTCATTTGCCATTTATCAGCCCAAGCTTCTAGTTTACATAAATCCTCCTGTAATATAAAATTGTCCTCCTCTGTATTGATTACCCTGCAGAATTTAGTGTCATCTGCAAATATTAAGATTCTACTCTGCATGCCCCCTACAAGGTCATTAATAAATATGTTCAAAAGAAGTGGGCCCAATACTGACCCCTGTGGTACCTCACTGTTAACTGTGACCTATTCTGAGTGTGTTCCATTAATAACCACCCTTTGTTTCCTATCACTGAGCCAGTTCTTAACCCGCTTACAAATATTTTCCCCTATCCCCATTGCTCCCATTTTATATATCAATCTTTTGTGTGGCAACTTATCAAAAGCTTTTGAAAAGTCCATATACACCACGTCCACTGCATTTCTTTGGTCCAGTCCAGAACTTACCTCTTCATAGAAGCTTATCAAATTAGTTTGACAGGAATGGTCCCTCGTAAATCCATGTTGATATTGGGTCATGAAGTCATTTTTATTCAGATACTCCAGTATAGCATCTCTCAGAAAACCTTCTAGGATTTTACCTACAGTAGAGGTTAAGCTTACTGGCCTATAATTTCAAGTTCAGATTTTGTCCCCTTTTTGAATATTGGAACCACATTTGCTATATGCCAGTACTGTGGTACAGACCGTTATTATGGAATCTTTATGGAACCATGACACAACTGTACCTGAGGAAGACCCATTAAAATGGTCGAAATGCGCTGTACTGCCCACTGTGATATACATTTTAAGAATAAAGGAAAATTTATTTGAACTCCAGGTCTCCTGTGGAAGCGCTGTACTAATAGACTGGTATACTTATTACTACATTATGGAATCTTTAAAGATTAAAAATAATGCTTTATCTATGATGGTGCTTACACCCCAGAGTACTGCAGGACTTATCCCATCCACGCCTGGGGATTTGTCAACTTTAGCGATTTTTAGACAGTGCCATACTTCCTGTTGGGTTAAGCAGGTTACATTTAATGGAGAGTTTTTGTTATCACTGATCATGTTGTCTGTCATGGGATATTCTTGTGTAAATACTGTTGCAAAAAAGTAATTTAGTATGTTGACTTTTTCCTGTTCCTCATCCACCATTTCACCCAGACTATTTTTAAGGGGGCCAACACAATCATTTTTTAGTTTTTTACTATTTATGTAGTTAAAGAATATTTTGGGATTTTTTGTTACTTTCTCTGGCAATGAGTCTCTCCGTCTCAATCTTTGCTGCCTTGATTTGTTTTTTACAGATGTTATTTAATTTTTTGTATTTATTTAATGCCTCATCACTACATACTTGCTTTAATTCCCTAAATGCTTTCTTTTTGTCACTTATTGCACCCCTCCTATTTCTAGCTTGTTTATTCCCACAGGGTATGTATTGTGCACAGGTCCTATTCAAAATCTGAATTCTTAGATAATGTGCAATATGGTCTTATCCTTTAGACAGGAACTGCAATAAAATCTGATTGAAAGCTGCTCACCTGGTATGGTTGAGTAACCCACAACCAAGTATGATTGCTCAGAAACAGCTGCTGCACAGCCCGCACCTCCACGGGTAAACCGCGGTGAAGATTATCTGGATAAGGGACGAAGTGCCGCACGACCTGCGCTGCTGTAAAGGACCACCAGAACACGGGATATCTGGGTTAGATGTAGGTTTTATTCCGACGCGTTTCGGAGCTGCTACCGAGCTCCTTCCTCAGAGACAATCATGATTACCTTTGCTGAAACTGCAGGTTTCTGTTCCCCAATGTATTTCAGGGTAGTTGAAGTCCCCCATAATAGTGACTTCTTCCTGAGTCGCTGCTTCTTCTATTTGCTTTATGAGGATATTCTCCTCCACTTCCATTATTGTTGGAGACTTATAACAAACCCCTATCAGTAATTTATTATTTTTGCCCTTCCCCTTATCTCCACCCACAGGGACTCTATATTTTCATTACATTCACATATATTATCACACAGGATGGGTTTTAAGGATGAT
Source organism: Allobates femoralis (assembly GCA_033576535.1). Taxonomy (NCBI): domain Eukaryota; kingdom Metazoa; phylum Chordata; class Amphibia; order Anura; family Aromobatidae; genus Allobates; species Allobates femoralis. Next base: position 324,920,971 of record JARQOC010000006.1, read on the forward strand.
TTTACATATAAACACACACCTCCCCCTCACTTATTTGTGTGGTCATTTCTGAACAGACTATAGCCCTGTAAATTAACAGCCCATTCACGGCTCTTGTCCAGCCATATCTCTGAAATTACAACCATGTCATAATTATTTTCCAACAAAATTAATTCTAATTCCTCCATTTTATTGGTGAGGCTTCTGGCATTAGTATACATGCACTTTATGCATCTCTCTTTACCTCTATTTCTTCCTACTATATTGACTGTTCTAACCCCACCCCCCATGTCACCCCCAATTTCATTACTTGTGCCCAGGTTACTATTTACACTATCTTCCCCTCCTGTACAATGAATACCCTCCCCCCCAATCCCTAGTGTAAACACTCCTCCAACCTTCTAGCCATTTTCTCCCCCAGCACAGCTGCACCCTCCCCATTGAGGTGCAGCCCATCCCTAGCATAGAATCTGTAGCCAACATAGAAGTCGGCCCAGTTCTCCAGGAACCCAAACCCCTCCTTCCTACACCAATTCCTGAGCCACTTATTTATCTCCCTAATCTCCCGTTGCCTCTCTGGTGTGGCACGTGGTACAGGCAGTATTTCAGAGAATACTGCCTTGGAGGTCCTTGCCTTAAGCTTGCAGCCTAATTCTCTGAAATCATCTTTCAGGACCTTCCACCTACCTCTAACTTTGTCATTTGTGCTAATGTGCCCCATGACCGCTGGGACCTCACCAGCCCCTCCCAGTAATCTGTCAACCCGATCAGCGATGTGCCGGACTCGAGTGCCAGGTAGGCAGCACACTGTTCGACGATCCCTGTCTTCGTGACAGATTGCCCTATCTGGTCCCCTAATAATTGAGTACCCCACTCACTACCAGCACCTGTCTGGCCTTCCCTGCTCTCCTGTATTCCCCCTTACTTGAGCAGACACTCCTCTGGCTTTCAGAGGTCATGCCTTGCTGCAGCAGTGCTATCCCAGTATTGACACCCCCCTCATCTGCCAACTTAGCAAATTTATTGGGGTGTGCCAGATCAGGGCTAGCCTCCCTGGCACTCTTCCTTCTACCCCCGCCTTCTAACTGTCACCCAGCTAGCTGCCTCACTGTTCTGCAGATCCATGCTACCATCCTCCCCCACATCTATCCCATTGAGCAGCTGTTCAGTGAACAGCAGACTCCTTTCCATATTGTCTATGGATCTCAGTGTCGCCAACAAATCATCAACAGATATGCGAATAGAGACATGTTTTATTTATACTTAATGTAATTATTACCAATATATACTACGGTTACACACAGAAAATAAGATCACTATGCTGAATTTTATATTAATTCACTAGTCGGACACTTCCCAAGCGCCTAGGACTGAGTGATATATTGGCGAATGATGCGTGCAGAGTCCAGTAAGGTGGTCTTTTGCTTTTTGCAGCAGATTGTTATTTTGTCAACTCCAATTGTTTTCAAGTGCTGGCCAAGGTTTTTAGGCACAGCACCCAGAGTGCCGATCACCACTGGGACCACATTCACTGGCTTGTGCCAGAGTCTTTGCAGTTTGATCTTTAAATACTCATATCATGTCAGTTTTTCAAGTTGCTTCTCCTCAATCCTGCTGTCGCCTGGTATTGCCACATCGACGATCCATACTTCCTCTTTTGTTACAATGGTAAGGTCTGGAGTATTATGTTCCAAGACTATCAGTCTGAATTCAGAAGTCATATAGTAGTTTTGCATGTTCATTTTCAATAACCTTTTCAGGTTTATGATCCCACCAGTTCTTTGTGCAAGGAAGATGGTAATAGTGGTACAAGTTCCAGTGAATCATCTGAGTAACTGTATTATGCCTTTGCTTTTACTGTCTGCGTGATCAGTATATGATCCATTGTTTCATCTGCTTCCTTAAACAGTCGACATTTGGAGTCTGTAGTTGATTTTTCAATTATTATTATTATTATTTTAAAACCTTAGTGGAATAGATTAAATATCGAAAATCTTTGGTATGAGACTTTTTTCCTTTGTAAAATTATATTGTGCATTACTTTTCAAATGACTGGAAAAGGCAACTTATAAAGTGAAAATTAATTTCATGAGTTTGGTGCTGAGATCAATCCCAGACATAAAAAGTGGTTTATAGATCCTGATGCCTCACACATTTACTTCTTTAGACTGAATTGCATTATTGAGTGTGTCTTGAATTAATTAATTTATTGTAAATGTAGCATCCTGGGAAGTTTAAAGCCTTCAAGTCTTTTTTTTTATCAAGGAAATCACTTCTTTTTATTCTTGTGTTTGATCCCTACTACATTCAGCACTTATAATTTATTTAATAAAGGGACCTTCTACAAAATGTTTTTTTCAACATAATATCTTGCTTGTAAAATATTTTTAAATCCTTGAGTATAAACGCTATTCAAAGATAGGTAGACTAGCATGGTTAGTGTTCAAGACCAAATTTACTTTTGTATACATTTTTATTTTAAGGAAACCTTGTATATAGTTAACTCTTATTGAACCTTAGGCTGCCTTCACATTAGCGTTCTGCGGAGGGTTATCGCCATGTGTGCGCAGCGGCCGCCAGCTCCTATCTTTATAATGGGAGCGCACGGTGCTGCGCTTGACTGCGCATGACCGTGCGCACCCATTCACTCCCATATGTGATCTGTGCGCAGGCATTCCGGCATTTTGTCCCATTACAGCATTTTCTGGTGCTGTGATTCGACTCTTCCAGTTGCCTTGGTGCCAGTGGCAAACTGGGTAATAAAGGGATTAATGCCAGCTTTGTATTTGTAGCTGGTACTATGCCCAAGATTCAAAATGTCGGGCCAATGTTAGACCTGGCCATTACGAGTTTCTAGTAAATAATACACACACTCAGAGAAATATAATTTTATCAGAACTAAAAAAAAGCATATCTCAACTCCATCTTTATTACTCCCATATAAGCTTCCACGATACTTTATCCAGAGTCTGCAGGGAGAGAACAAGCGTCCTATCCCTGCAGTGTCTGCAATCACACTGACCACAGGAACTCAGTGAGTGATGTCACCCACGGCATACAGAGACAGCCACAGGGGAGAGGTGATGTCACTCGCTGAATCACCTTGGCTCCCCATGGCAGAGAACTTAAAATGTTGTCACTTGTGAGGGGTTTCCACTGTTTATTCACATCAGGGTCTCTCTAAACAGGACATGACACCCAGAGACCATGCCATCAAAATCTGTGTTCCAAAAGGTCACTACCTCCCTTCAGAGCCCTGCAATGTGCCCAAACAGGTTTTCTGCCAAATACGAGGTATCGGTGTACTCAAGAGAATTTGCTCAACAAACTTTAGGATCCATTTTATCCTGTTGCCCTTATGAAAATGAAAAAATTGAGGCTGAAAGAACATTTTTGTGAAAGAAAAGTATTATTTCATTTTCACGGCTCAACATTATATAATTTTGTGAAGCACCTGGGAGTTCAAAGTGCTCACTGCACATCTAGATAAATTCCTTGGGGAGATCTAGTTTACAAAATGGGGTCACTTGTAGGGGGGTTTCTACTGTTTAGGCGCATACGCGACATGGTATCAGTTAACGATTCCAGCTAATTTTCCGCTTGAAACGTTAAATGTCGCTTCTTCCCTTCTCCACTCTGCTGTGCGCCCAAACAGTGTTTTTTTTTCCCACATATGAGGTATCGGTGTACTCAAGAGAAATTGTTCAACAAATTTTAGGATCCGTTTTATCCTGTTGCTGTTGTGTAAATGAAAAAACTGAAGCTGAAAGAACACTTTGTGGCAGAAATTATTTTTCAGTTTCACGGCTCAACGTTATAAAATTGTGTGAAGCACCTGGGGGGTTCAAAGTGCTCACTGCACATCTAGATAAATTCCTTGGGTGGGGTCTAGTTCCAAAATGGGGTCACTTGTGCAGGGTTTCAACTGTTTAGGCACATCAAGGGCTCTGCAAAGATGACATGGTATCAGCTAATGATTCCAACTACTTTTCCATTCAAAAAGTCAAATGGCGCTCCATCCATTCCGAGCTGTTCAGTGCACCCAAACAGTGATTTGTGACCACATATGGAGTATAGGCGTACTCAGGAGAAATATATCAACAATTTTTGGGGTCCATTTTCTTCTGTTACTCTTGTGAAAATGCAATATTTGAGGCTAAAGTAACATTTTTGTCGGAAAAAGTAAAATGTTCAATTTTTCCTTCTATGTTGCTTTAGTTCCTATCAAGCATTGGAAGGGTTAATAATCTTCTTGAATGTGGTTTTCAGTAGCTTGTGGGGTGCAGCTTTTGTAATGGTGTCACTTTTGGGTGTTTTCTGTCATATAGACCCCTCAAAGTCACTTCAAATGTGATGTTGTCCCTAAAAAAAGCAGCTTTTTAAATTTTGTTGGAAAAATGAGAAATTGCTGATAACCTTTGAATACTTCTAACTTCCTAACAAAAACAAATTTTGTTTCCAAATTTGTGCTGATATAAAGTAGACATGTGGAAAATGTTATTTATTAATTATTTTGTGTCATATAACTCTCTGGTTTAACAGAATAATAATTCAAAATGTGAAAATTGTGAAATTTTCAAAATTTTCGTAAAATATATTGCAATCTGAGAGTCCTCAGTGGTTGATACCTTTTAATGGCTAACTGAAAAGATGGTAAACATAGCAAGCTTTCGAGACACTGCGGCCCCTTCTTCAGGCAGGTAATGACACAAATTCTGAAGACACATACATTTATACATAAGCAATAGAAAAAAAAAAGGAAAGAAGAGAAAAGAAAAAAGAAGGCAAAACAGTGTTATATGCTCTGGTGCATATGACAGGTGACGCAAAGCAGGGTCGGGTTAGGGAGGGGTTACCTTATCAAAATTTTCGTCAAATTTTTTTTTCACAAATATACACAAAAATGATTGACCTAAATTTACCACTAACATGAAGTCCAAAATGTCACGAAAAAACTGTCTCAGAATCACTAGCATCCATTGAAGCATTTCAGCGTTGAGTCTAACCTCATAAAGTGACAGTGATCAGAATTGCAAAAAAAAAGAGGCTGGGTGGTGAAGGGGTTAAAGTCCAGATAGTTCATATATAGTCATATTGTACAGATGTCAGTATAGAGCCCTGCTGTCTCTATTGACCTTTAGTGGTCTTATTGTCTATTAGAGCCATCATTATGGAGAGTGAGTTACACAACATTAAATGGAAACTATCAATATTGCTTTAAAGGAACTCTGTCAGGTCATTTTTCAGTTTGATACTAATATTACCCTTGAATAGGGCCTGGACAGCACTTTTAGAAACATGTAAAATAATTATTGTACCATTTGTAGTTTAATTGCTATAAGCACCTTCACACCCTGCAGGCAGCTAGTGAATTAGTCTTCTCCAATACTTTCAGAGCCGAATAGTCCAGCTATATAAGCATTATTTAAATATCCATGCCTATCCAATCTGGTGTTCTGTCCCTCCCCTCTGTGCTCTGCACTGGGGAAGGGAAGGTGTTTTGTCCTGCACTGTGTGCTGTCTGTAAGAGATTTTTATTACATGAACATTGGGTTTCTGCATACATGTAATGTGTATATCTGCTGAGCAAAAGATCAAATGTTCTTATAATCAAATAGAAATATCTCAGACTGCACACACAACACACATGCCTCAGATACACACAATGGCATGACTGATGAGATCAGAGCTGCAGCTAAGATCACACACCTCCTCCCCCCTCCTTTATGCTCTCTGTGCAGACTCTACAATGAGTCACACAACATAACAGATATCAAGAGGGCAGGACAATGTACTGATGCATAAATAACCATTCCTTGGGGAGTGGGCAGAAGAGAACCCACTGTGATTGATAAATTAAATTAATCTTTAATTTTGAAGTTCACAGAGGATAGGAGGGAAGCATAAATAATAGAAATACATGGATAGAGAGAGCTTAGAGAAAGGAATTGCAAAATATAATCTGTTACAGTGGGCACGGAAAGTAGTCAGATCTGTTTAAATTTTTCACTCTTTGTTTCAGTGTAGCCATTTTGGTAATTCAAAAAAGTTCATTATTTTTCTCATTAATGTACACTCTGTACCCCATCTTGACTGAACCCCTCCACCCAGAAATATAGATATTTGTGCAAATTTATTAAAAAAGATAAACTGAAATGTCACATGGTCATAAATATTCAGACCCTTTGCTCAGTATTGAGTAGAAGCATCCTTTTGAGCTAGTACAGCCAAGAGACTTCTTGGGAATAATGCAACAAGTTTTTCACACCTGGATTTGGGGATCCTCTGCCATTCTTCATTGTAGATCCTCTCCAGCTCCATCAGGTTGGATGGTGAATGTTTGTGGCCAAGCTTTTTCAGGTCTCTCCAGAGATGCTCAATTGCGTTTAGGTCAGGGCTCTGGCTGGGCCAGTCAAGAATGATCACTTCTTTGTTATTTTAGTTGTGTGCTTAGGGTCATTATCTTGTTGGAAGGTGAACCTTCGGCCAAGTCTGATGTCCAGAGCACTCTGTAATGGTACCTTTACACGCCGCCACAGGAAGGTAGAAACCACCAGGCATCGGACACAATTGTGCCTTTTGCCTTGAAAAGACCGCGAAGTGGCGGCGTGTAATTCAGGAAGTTCCTTCCTGTGTGTTTAGATACCTGTGTTTCAGCCGTGCTCAAAAACAAGCAGGCATAATCCCTATGGTGGCGGCGTGTAATCGGGGCACAGGCAAGGTTTTTACGTGGCCTAGGGAAAACCCAGGGGCGTTCCACAGCGTCATGGTTACCACGCCACATCAGCTATCATTGGTGGGGGCTACTGTGTAACCATTGGCTGTCCCTGCACAGGGCGCCGTATTTAAGGAGCTGACCAGTCACACTACACGTTTGCAATAGCGTCATGTATTAGCCAGCCTTCCTGCGCCGGCTGGCCAATCATGAGGTTATTGCATTGTCCAATCACCGTACGAGCGTCACGTAATACACAACTCTGGCACGCCTATGTACTTATGCCACACAATAAGTACGCCCATATTCCCTTGTGGTGGCGGCGTGTAAATCAGGGAAGGTATTCCACAGAAGGTAACCCGCGGCACCCGTCGGCACTTCCGGGGAACGAAAATACCTTCTGTGGAGCACCTTGTGGCGGCGTGTATATGCCTGTTGCTGCCCTCTGTGGCGGTGTGTAAAGGTACCATAAGAGGTTTTCACCCAGGATATCTCTGTAGTTGGCCGCATTCATGTGTCCTTCAATTGCAATCAGTCGTCCTGTCCCTGCAGCTGAAGAACAACCTCATAGCATGATGCTGCCACCAACATATTTCTCTGTTGGGATTGTATTGGGCAGGTGATAAGCAGGGCCTGGTTTTCTCCACACATGCCACTTAGAATTATCATCAAAAAGTTCTATCTTCATCTCATCAGACCAGAGAATCTTATTTCTCATAGTCTGGGAGTCCTTTATGTGTTTTTTTGCAAACTCTATTTGGGCTTTCATATGTCTTGCAATGAGGAGAGGCTTCCATCGGGCCACTCTGCCATAAAGACCCGACTGGTGGAGGGCTGCAGTGATAGTTGACTTTGTGGAACTTCCTCCCATCTCCCGATGGCATCTCTGGAGCTCAGCCACAGTGATCTTGGGGTTCTTCTTTACCTCTCTCACCAAGGTTCTTCTCCCACTATTGCTCAGTTTGGCAGGATGGCCAGGTCTAGGAAGACTTCTGGTGGTCTCAAACATCTGCCATTTAAGGATTATGGAGGCCACTAGGCTCCTGGGAACCTTGAGTACTTCAGAAATTCTTTTGTAATCTTGGCCAGATCTGTGCCTTGTCACAATTCTGTCTCTGAGCTCCTTGGGCAGTTCCTTTGACCTCATGTTTCTCATTTGGTCTGACATGCACTGTGATCTGTGAGGTCTTATATAGACAGGTGTGTGCCTTTCCAAATCAAGTCCAATCTGTTTAATTAAACACAGCTGGACTCCAATGAAGGAGTAGAACCATTTCAAGGTGGATCACAAGGAAATAGACAGCATGTGACTTAAATATGAGTGTCTGAGCAAAGGTTCTAAATACAGTTGTGGCCAAAAGTATTGACACCCCTGCAATTCTGTCAGATAATCCACAGTTTCTTCCTGAAAATGATTGCAATCACAAATTCTTTGGTATTATTATCTTCATTTAATTTGTCTTCAATAAAAAAGCACAAAAGAGAATGAAGCAAAAAGCAAAACATTGATCATTTCACACAAAACTCCAAAAATGGGTCGGATAAAAGTATTGGCACCCTCAGCCTAATGGTTGCACAAGCTTTAGCCAAAATAACTGCGATCAACCACTTCCGGTAACCATCAATGAGTTTCTTACAATGCTCTGCTGGAATTTTAGACCATTCTTCTTCGGCAAACTGCTCCAGGACCCTGATATTTGACAGGTGCCTTCTCCAAACTGCCAGTTTTAGATCTCTCCACAGGTGTTTTATGATATTCAGGTCTGGACTCATTGCTGGCCACCTTAGAAGGCTCCAATGCTTTCTCACAAACCATTTTCTAGTGCTTTTTGAAGTGTGTTTTGGGTCATTGTCCTGCTGGAAGACCCATGACCTCTGAGGGAGACCCAGCTTTCTCACACTGGGCCCTACATTATGCTGCAAAATTTGTTGGTAGTCTTCAGACTTCATAATGCCATGCATACGGTCAAGCAGTCCAGTGCCAGAGGCAGCAAAGCAACCCCAAAACATCAGGGAACCTCCGCCATGTTTGACTGTAGGGACCGTGCTCTTTTCTTTGCATGCCTCTTTTTTTCTCCTGTAAACTCTATGTTGATGCCTTTGCCCAAAAAGCTCTACTTTTGTCTCATCTGACTTAGAACATTCTTCCAAAACGTTGTAGGCTTTCTCAGGTAAGTTTTGGCAAACTCCAGCCTGGCTTTTTTATGTCTCGGGGTAAGAAGTGGGGTCTTCCTGGGTATCCTACCATACAGTCCCTTTTCATTCAGACGCCGACGGATAGTACAGGTTGACACTGTTGTACCCTCGAACTGCAGAGCAGCTTGTACTTGTTTGGATGTTAGTCGAGGTTCTTTATCCACCATCCGCACAATCTTGCGTTGAAATCTCTCGTTAATTTTTATTTTCTGTCCACATCTAGGGAGGTTAGCCACAGTGCCATGGGCTTTAAACGTCTTCATGACACTGCACACGGTAGACACAGGAACATTCAGGTCTTTGGAGATGGACTTGTAGACTTGAGATTGCTCATGCTTCCTCACAATTTGGTTTCACAAGTCCTCAGACAGTTCTTTGGTCTTCTTTCTTTTCTCCATGCTCAATGTGGTACACACAAGGACACAGGACAGAGGTTGAGTCAACTTTAATGGTGGGTTTACACGTTTCAATATCGTTGCGATATCGCAATTCAATGGCGCGGGAGCGTGCATTTAGTGCTCGTTTCTGCCGCATCGCATCGGAGGTTTAGACGTTGCAATTTCTGAATCCAACGTCCGTGCGATGTCTACGCCCCCCAACCCAGGAACGACCATTTAACATGGGAGTGAATGGGTGACGTAGAACTTCACATCGGAATTGGGCTGTCACACAGCACGATCTGGCTCCAATCTCCATTCAATATCGGAGCATTGAATAGCACGCTCATTCAATCCCCGATATCGCATTGACATCGTTCCTGCATCGTATTGGACGTCCAACGATCGAACCACGTGACTTTTCATTGAAATTGGACTCCGATATCGCAACGTGTAAACCTGCCATAATCCTTGTCAACTGGCTGCAAGTGTGATTTAGTTATTGCCAACACCTGTTAGGTGCCACAGATAAGTTACAGGTGCTGTTAATTACACAAATTAGAGAAGCATCACATGATTTCTCTAACAGTGTCAAAACTTTTGTCCACCCCCTTTTTTATGTTTGGTGTGGAATTATATCCAATTTGGCTTTAGGACAATTCGTTTTGTGTTTTTTCATTGAAGACAAATTAAATGAAGATAATAATACCAAAGAATTTGTGATTGCAATTACCGTATATACTCGTGTATAAGCCGACCCGTGTATAAGCCGACCCCCCTACTTTTGCCCCCAAAACCTGGGAAAATCTATTGACTCGTGTATAAGCCGAGGGTGGACCCTAGCACAAGTATACAGCCCCCAGCAGTGTGGTATACACCAGTCCCAGAGGTAGATACAGCAGCCCCAGTGGTAGTATACACGCAGCCCCAGTAGTATATACAGCCCCAGTGGTAGTATATACAGCCCCAGTGGTAGTATACAGGGCCCCAGAGGTATATAGCAGCCCCAGCGGTAGTATACAGGCAGCCCCAGTAATGCAGGGCCCCCCCAGCGTCTCTCCGGTCACCTGTAAAGGAAACTATACTTATCACAGTGCTCTGTCCGCGCCCGCTCGCACCCGCTCGCAGCTGCCGACCGCGATCCTCCATCTTGCGTCTTCTTTCTTCCTGTTTCCTGTGCTCGTCGCAGGGAATGACGTCATTGCCCGTGACGAGCACAGAAACAGGAAGAAGACGCAAGATGGAGGATCGCGGTCGGCAGCTGCGAGCGGGCGCGGACAGCGGGCGCGGACAGAGCACTGTGATAAGTATAGTTTCCTTTACAGGTGACCGGAGAGACGCTGGGGGGCCCTGCATTACTGGGATGCGGGGGCTGCTGTATACCGATGTATACATCGGTATGTACCGATGTATACATCGGTATACAGCACTGACTCGCGTATAAGCCGAGGGGGGTACTTTTCAGCCCAATTTTTGGGCTGAAAAACTCGGCTTATACGCGAGTATATACGGTATTTTCAGGAAGAAACTGAGTATTATCTGACAGAATTTCAGGAGTGTCAATACTTTTGGCCACAACTGTACTTATGACCATGTTATATTTCAGTTATCCTAATTTGCACAAATATCTACATTTCAGTTTTTTTCAGTCAAGATGGGGCGCAGAGTATACATTAATGAGAAAAAAAATTAACTTTTTTGAATTAATCAAATGGCTGCAATGAAACAAAGAGTGAATTAATTTAAGGGGTCTGAATACTTGACTTGACAGATTCCCTTTAAGGTAATGAGTAACTAGAGGTAGTGATGTATAGTTATGTGATTTACAAAACAACTACCGTATATACTCGTGTATAAGCCGACCCGTGTATAAGCCGACCCCCTACTTTTGCCCCCAAAACCTGGGAAAACCTATTGACTCGTGTATAAGCCGAGGGTGGACTCCAGCACAGGTATACAGCCCCCAGCAGTGTGGTATACAGGCCCCCCAATGGTAGTATACAGCAGCCTCCCCAGTGGTAGTATACAGCAGCAGCCCCAGTGGTATATACAGCAGCAGCTCCAGTAGTTAGTATACAGCATCCCCAGAGGTATATACAGCCCCAGTGGTAGTATACAGCATCCCCAGAGGTATATACAGCCCCAGTGGTAGTATACAGCATCCCCAGAGGTAGTATACAGCAGCCCCAAAGGTATATACAGCAGCCCCAGTGGTAGTATACAGCAGCCCCAGTGGTAGTATACAGCAGCCCCAGTGGTAGTATACAGCAGCCCCAGAGGTAGTATACAGCAGCCTCAGAGGTATATACAGCCCCATTGGTAGTATACAGCAGCCCCAGAGGTATATATAGCCCCAGTGGTAGCATCCAGCAGCCCCAGAGGTATATACAGCCCCAGTGGTAGTATCCAGCAGCCCCAGAGGTATATACAGCCCCAGTGGTAGTATACAGCAGCCCCAGAAGTATATACAGCCCCAGTGGTAGTATACAGCAGCCCCAGAGGTATATACAGCCCCAGTGGTAGTATACAGCAGCCCCACAGGTATATACAGCCCCAGTGGTAGCATCCAGCAGCCCCAGAGGTATATACAGCCCCAGTGGTAGTATACAGCAGCCCCACAGGTATATACAGCCCCAGTGGTAGAATACAGCAGCCCCAGAGGTATATACAGCCCCAGTGTAGTATACAGCAGCCCCAGAGGTATATACAGCCCCAGTGTAGTATACAGCAGCCCCACAGGTATATACAGCCCCAGTGGTAGTATACAGCAGCCCCACAGGTATATACAGCCCCAGTGGTAGTATACAGCAGCCCCACAGGTATATACAGCCTCAGTGTAGTATACAGCAGCCCCACAGGTATATTCAGCCCCAGTGGTAGTATATACAGCCCCAGTGGTAGTATATACAGCCCCAGTGGTAGTAGATTGCAGCCCCAGCGGTAGTATACAGGGCCCCAGCAGTATATACAGCCCCAGTGGTATATACAGCCCCAGTGGTAGTATATACAGCCCCAGTGGTAGTATATACAGCCCCAGTGGTAGTATATACAGCCCCAGTGGTAGTAGATTGCAGCCCCAGCGGTAGTATACAGGGCCCCAGTAATCCAGGGCCCCCCCAGCGTCTCTCCGGTCACCTGAAAAGCAAACTATACTTATCAGTGTCCGCTGTCCGCGCCCGCTCGCCTCTGCCGTGACAGTGCCGTCTGCGATCCTCCTTCTTCATGCGGCGTCTTCCGGTTTCCTGTGCTCGTCGCAGGGAATGACGTCATTCCCTGCGACGAGCACAGGAACCCGGAAGACGCCGCATGAAGATGGAGGATCGCAGACGGCACTGTCACGGCAGAGGCGAGCGGGCGCGGACAGCGGACACTGATAAGTATAGTTTGCTTTTCAGGTGACCGGAGAGACGCTGGGGGGGCCCTGGATTACTGGGGATGCGGGGGCTGCTGTATACCGATGTATACATCGGTATGTACCGATGTATACATCGGTATACAGCACTGACTCGCGTATAAGCCGAGGGGGGTACTTTTCAGCCCAATTTTTGGGCTGAAAAACTCGGCTTATACGCGAGTATATACGGTACTCTTATGTTTTACAAAACATAGTATATAAAATATAACCTTTAATATGTCACGTTAAAATACTATCAGAAAATGTGATATCCTAAAATAGAATTCAGCCACAAACACAGATTAAAATATACCAAGTGGATAAACACTAATTCTATTCCCAAATAGTCCTAAATGTCTAGTTCTGCTTTACCTCAGAGGTTATACCCTAAACAATATGATAGTTGTGCCCCACTCATCGATGGCTGACCCTATCTGACCCATTAGCACTGTGTATTATAAGGTAATAAAATAGAATCAGGAACTGGGAATAGAGGGTAAAAACAGTAGACAATTGCAATATGCAGGAATGAAAGGGATAAAAGAAGATTTAATAGCTGACTAAAGTGCTCGTAGCACTAATCTATAAGGGTACCTTTACACGCGGCTACATTTCTAGGGTGTTTACAGGTAACTTACTGGTTGCAGTGAAATCATGGAGACAAGGTTCTATCTTGTTGCTGTGTACAAATGGAATAATCTCTCCATGATTTCACTGCAACCAGTAAGTTACCTGTAGCCACCCTAGAAATGTAGCCGCGTGTAAAGGTACCCTAAGGGTACCTTTACACGCCGCTACTGGATGGTGGCAACAACCAGATACTTCCCGTGCACGAGCACGCACAAACGGTTGCAAACGGTAATCGCACCACCTTTACACGCCGCAACAAGTTGCGCTACAGTAGGTTACATCTATCTCTAGATACACCGCCGGGTGTCTCAAGTTACCTTCTGCCGAGCACCTTATCTCATTTACACATCGCTACAACAAGCTAATGTGGCGCCCCTGCGGGTATTAGCCACAGTATAAGATCATAATAGTTGCACTCACTTAGAAAGCCTAGCCACTGCACTACCACCTTTGGCCAGTAGGGGGAGCTCCAGAGACACCAGAGACTTCCCTAGAGATAAAACACTGGTCTGATGTAAATTTTCAGACAGTTGGAGCCACGAGCTCAGAGTGACAGGAGCTGCATTGAGTTCCTGAGGACTGGCTGACAATTTCCAGGGCCAAGCCATCGGTCTGAGGAGGAGAAAACTGATAAGAGGAACACTTTCAGAATCGGGTAGCATCATTATCTACCCTAGATAAAAAGCGCAGATACGGATACCGGATCCGTGGCTGCATTAGTTATATACAATACAGCAACCGGAAAAACGTGAGGTAACAACAAGCTTCACAGGGCCAGACACAGCAACATACTAAGAGTTCAGCAGTACTCCCGGAGGGGGTAAGCAGAGAGAGACAAAGGACTCAAGTTGCCTGTTGAGTGGGACCCAGAGAGGACAGATTTGGGCCGGCAGCGAGTTCACACACGGCAGCAGGGCCACATAGACAGCGCAAGCAGGAGGTAAAGGATCCGGTGGGGCCTGAGCAACTGAACCCCTATTGCAGACTCCGGAGACGGGACTTGTTGTATTATAGTTTGGTTGAAAGTAAACCAGTTAAACCTCATCTGTGCCTCAGCCTCTGATTTAACAGCTACCATCTATCCAGGATTGGGACCATCACCGCTGAGAGAATTTGCTGTGAATCAAGTAAGTGTCTGTGTCCTTAACATCTCCTCACCATACTTCCATCTTCATCCATCATTAACTTTAACATCACCTGTCCAGGGGACCCTACAGCCCTACCCGGAAAAGGGCTATACCATCTCAGCTGCCTCTCACCATCATCCCCTGGCCAGTACAAGGCAGCGGTGGCCATATATAGCCACATTATTCCGGGTGGCGTCACGACAATAACATCTACAAACTTTATAAATTATATAAACTTCTAAATCCCCTGTAAATACCCCCTTTTAGGAGTGTGCCAGCCTGGGGCCACGGCCTGGGTCCAGCCACCAGTGACTTCCCCCAAGGAAAGGGACCCTGCGCCGGGTATCCCGGTCCCCTAAGCTGGGCGGCACAGCTCTCTTTGGCGTCACGAACAGGATTTACCGTGCCTGGTTAAATCGGGTACTGTGTGCCGTGAGTAATGCCGAAAATTGTGAGAAAATCCGAGAAAAATTGACTTTTTTATCAAAAAGTGATTTTCCCATTGGAAACCATTGAAATAGACTTTTCCCCATTAACTAACATTGAAACAAAATGGCCGCCAGCCTCTGAGGTAAAATTGCATCATCACTAATTACCTCATAACTGCCACAGCACGAGACTGCTATTTGAACTGTGTCATAGCCCTGAGCTCTGATCTGACTGAAAAATTTCAGATTCCGCCATTACTGAGCTCACGGCGAGCAGAAGCAGCAGGGGGCGTGTCTTTGTGGGCGGCACCAAGCTGAGAGCTCTGACGTCTGCAAAAGGGGAAAACCAATCCTGCTGCACAGCGGAACGATTATACGCCATCCCGACGGAAGCAGAGGACCGGAAGGGTCCGGATTAACTAAGGGGGCGCAACATGTCGCAGCACGGAGACGCCGAAACACCCGGCGACACATATGCAGCTGAATCACAGAACAGAGCGCTCGGCAGCACAGCGGCGCAAGGTGCAGCGCCTATTATGCCGATGTTGATGCCATATACCCCAGGTGCTCCATGGCTTCCAGTGTATGAAGGTAAGCCTAATACTTTTGATGATTTTAAAGAAAAACTGCTGGCCTATTTAAACATGTTTCCAATGGCAGAAGCTCAGCGTGTCGGTTTGCTGATGGCACAGTTAAGTGGTAATGCCAAGCGAGAAGTCACAGCATGGTCCGCTGATCTAAAAGACACTGCTGAGCATATTCTAGCTGGATTAAAGGCAGTATTTGAAACTACTGCTGGTAGCAAAGCAAAGACCAAATTCTTCAATTGCAAACAAAAGGCCAATGAGAGTGTGAGAGACTTTGCCCTGAATTTACAGGAGGCCCTTAAAGCGCTTACACTGCTGAACCAATGTTTAACACTGGCGCTGATAAATTGCTAAAAGATCAATTCATTGAGGGACTATTAACCCCTTCTCATCGAGGGCATGCGAGTATGCTGACTTTCAAGGACCCTGAGGTGACATTTGCCCAGTTAAAGGAGAGCGCTATTCGTCTCCAGCAGGCAGAGGCACTTTGGGATCAGGATCCTGAGCAATCCATTACAGAAACCCCTCAACAACAGAGAGTGCCAGTGACATCAGTTAAGCCCCTGGAGGCCAGTGTTAATTATGCTTTCCAGCAAAAGCTTGACTCTCTAACAGACATTGTCACCTCAATGGCTAAAACCATGCAGGAAATGAGAGAATCACAGACTACACCCAAGATGGAGTTGGCGAACCGCAGAGAGGATATTCCCTGGATGAGACCCCAGAGATACCCAGCGTGGAGAGGACGACCCAACGACCGTTACCAGCCGGATGGACAGCCTATTTGCCGCCGTTGCCGGAAGCCAGGCCACATCGCCCGCAATTGTGATTTAAACAAGGATCCCCTGGGAATGCGGGCCGCTTCGCAGGAGTGAACTTTCAAGGCCCAACATCCTGGCACGACAAGTACGTCGGAGGACGTCCCATTATCCCCATCGTGCTGGACGGTATTCCCCTCAATGCCTTGTTGGACACTGGTTCCCAGATTTCATCTATACCACATATCCTTTATAAGAGGTACTGGGCAGATTCAGACATTGATAAAAGACCATCTAATGTTGAGCTAAGTATATATGCTAGTAATGGAAAATTGGTACCGCAAGTAGGATTTAGAGAGATGACCATTAAGATTGGTAGAGCAGAATTAAAAAATCAGGGTATCATAATTGTTGATGTTAACCGACGGGAACCTTTTGTATTGGTAGGTATGAATGTTTTAGAAAATTGTTTTTCCGAGGTTATTACTATTTTACAGCAATTTGCGGAAACTGCCCAATCCTGCCAGCAGAGAATTCTCCGGAGAGAGATAAAAGCATTGGTGCTGAAGCAACAAGTAGAGGTTGCAGGTGGAGAAATCGGCAGTGTGAGGGTAAGTGACCCAACTCCTATAGTGATACCTCCAAAAACTGAAATGCTGGTATGGTGTAGAGCAGCCATTGGTATTAAAGGACGAGATTACCAAGCCTTGGTAGAGCCTGTGTACACTGATAGTAGACCCACAATATTAACGGCTAGAGGAATAGTCGAGGTACACAGGGGAAGAGTGCCCATACGTCTTTTGAATTGTGGAGAGGAAGAGGTCACTTTACCAAGGTACGCTACAATGGCCAAGCTATACACTGTTGACAACAATGCCATCACAGCCATTGGGCCCTTGAATCCGTCATGTCAGGCGGACGACAATGGTTCAAGTGGAGAATTAGAAGATTGGTGTCAGCAGCTGCATATAGGTACAGATTCAACACCTACCCACCAAAAACAAGGGGTGTACCGACTAGTAGAAGAATATGAACGGGTCTTCAGTAAACACCCATTAGACTTCGGACAGATTAAAGGGGTAGAACATACAATTCCTACCGGTAACCACCCACCAATAAAAGAGAGATATAGACCCATACCGCCCGCTCATTATCAATGTGCTAAAGACATGCTGAGGGAGATGAAACAGGCCGGGGTAATAAGAGACAGTTGTAGCCCCTGGGCAGCCCCTCTGGTAATAGTTAAAAAGAAAGACGGAACCATGAGAATGTGCGTAGACTACCGGCAGATTAATCACATTACCCATAAAGACGCCTACCCCTTACCTAGAATTGAAGAGTCATTAGCTGCTTTAAGATCTGCTAACTATTTTTCCACCTTAGACTTAACAAGTGGGTATTGGCAAGTCCCTGTGGCTGAGGAAGATAAAGAGAAGACAGCGTTTACCACCCCGATGGGTCTCTGTGAATTTAATTGTATGCCATTCGGACTCTGCAACGCACCCGGTACCTTTCAGCGATTGATGGAATGCTGTCTCGGACACAAGAACTTTGAAACCGTCCTTCTGTACCTAGATGATGTAATAGTCTACTCAAAGACTTACGAACAACATCTACAAGATCTGGCAGAAGTGTTCGAAGCCTTATCCCGGTATGGTATGAAGATCAAGCCATCAAAATGTCACCTTCTAAAGCCAAAGGTACAATACCTGGGACACGTTGTAAGTTCAGAAGGAGTAGCACCGGATCCCGAGAAAGTAACCGCAATAAGGGATTGGCCAAGACCTACCAGCGTGAAACAGGTGAGGCAATTCCTGGGACTGGTGGGCTACTATCGTAGATTCATCCAAGGGTTCACCAAGCTAGCAGCACCTCTACAAGACATCCTGGTAGGGCAGTCAAAGAAGCCTTCAAACCGCAATCCTCCTTTCCAGTGGAGTGATGAGAGGGAAGATTCCTTTGAAAAGTTGAAGAAGGCATTGACCGGAGAAGAAGTTCTGGCATACCCCGATTACCATCAACCTTTCATCCTTTACACAGATGCCAGTAATGTGGGACTGGGAGCAGTACTATCTCAAAAGCAAGGAGGCAAGGAGAAAGTCATCGCCTTTGCAAGTAGAAAGCTCCGGCCTACTGAAAGAAATCCTGAAAATTACAGCTCCTTCAAGTTAGAACTACTGGCAGTAGTCTGGGCTGTGACTGAGCGTTTCAAACACTACTTGGCAGCTGCAGAATTCACCGTCTATACTGATAACAACCCATTGACCCACCTGGATACAGCCAAGCTAGGTGCGCTGGAACAGCGATGGATAGCCCGGCTGTCTAATTACAACTTCGTGATCAAGTATAGAGCAGGCCGAAAGAATGGAAATGCAGACGCCTTATCCCGGATGCCGCACTTGAGAGACGTGGAAGAAGAACCGGTAGAACTTGAAGAAATTGAACTACCCGCCTTCCATCGTCCCAAGGTAGGACAGCATCAATCCAGTGCCTACCAGAAACATCAACAGGTGAATCTCAACCCATTAGCACACCACAGATGGGCTGACACTCAAGACAGCAATCCAGCTGTGAAGTTGGTGAAAGAACTGCTGACTGAGCAAAGTGCGTATCCCAATGAAAATGCACCGAAAGAGACACATCAACTCTGGAAAGAGAGAGGCAAAATGTTCCTGTACCAAGGAAAGCTGTGCAGAAGATATACCAATCCAAAGACGCATGAGCTAGTATGGCAGATCATTGTGCCTAAACAAGATGTAAAAATGGTCCTAGAAGCTTATCACAATGGTGCTGGTCACTTCGGGTGGAAAAAGCTAGAAGTACTTTTAAGAGAAAGATTCTACTGGGTTGGAATGAGAAGATCAATTGAAGAATGGTGCAGAAACTGTGGTCCGTGCAACCTCAGAAGAAAAGATCTAAAAAACCAAAGAGCACCACTCCAGCCTATAGTTACCAAGCAACCACTTGAGCTCGTAGCAATAGACCACGTGAAATTGACACCAAGCCGGTCCGGCTATGTCTATGCTTTAACCATCGTGGACCATTACTCACGCTTCCTGGTAGTAGTGCCCGTGAAAGATCTCACTGCAAAGACAGCAGCTAAGGCGTTCCAGACATACTTTTGCAGACCTCATGGATATCCGGAACAAGTACTCGCAGACCAAGGTACAGCATTTGAATCAGAGATCTTCAGAGAATTTTGCAATATGTATGGCTGCAAGAAGATCCGTACAACAGCCTATCATCCGCAAACAAATGGCTTATGCGAAAAAATGAACCATATTGTAATCGATCTCTTAAAGACTTTACCAGAGACAGAGAGAAACCTATGGCCAGAGAAATTGCCTGACTTGGTAGACCTCTATAACAATGTCCCGGTAAGCTCCACAAACTGTACCCCAGCTTACCTTATGCGTGCAAGACCTGGCAAGCTACCAATAGATCTAGAAATGGGCATCGTAAAACCTGA
Organism: Allobates femoralis; assembly: GCA_033576535.1. Classification (NCBI taxonomy): domain Eukaryota; kingdom Metazoa; phylum Chordata; class Amphibia; order Anura; family Aromobatidae; genus Allobates; species Allobates femoralis. Next base: position 324,940,631 of record JARQOC010000006.1, read on the forward strand.
CGCAGAAGTGCAGGATTCCAACTGGACTCCCTACGCCAACAACAATATCGCCAAGTGCAAGAATGCGTAGAAAGGAATCTCCAGAAAACTAGAGAAAGACAAGAGCAATACTTCAACCGGAATGCTCTAGCAACCCCATTAAAACCTGGTGATCAAGTGCTCAAGAGAAACCGTCGCACTAATAAACTGGACAATCAGTGGGAATCCGTCCCATATACAGTTTTACCAATGAGAGTGAACAATCCTAAAATGTGTCTTATAAGCAAAGATGGTGGATTAACATCAGTACTAGTGTCAAGAGACAATCTAAAACTATGTCCAGAGACATTGAAAGAAAAAGAAGTCATTCAACATGAACCAGAAGTTATTCAACCAGTACCGGTTCAACCTGTTAAAGAAAAAGAAGAAGATGGAGTATATCACACCTATCTAGGAGACTTTCCTAAAACTTGGCCAACCTACAATGGTGCAGTAGTAGTTCCCATGATGGCCTTCTATCAAACACCAGAGCCTGTAATACCAGAAGCCCCAAGACCAATAGAATTAGAAGCAGACCCTGTACCACAAGAAGTCCCAAGACAGGAAGAACAAATTCCTAGTAATAATAGTCCTGGACACGGTGGAATTGCCAACCCCACAAATGTGGAATTATCCCTAGCAGAACCAGAAGTACTTACTAGGTATACGTCCACTCACACCATCACATTGAGTACACCCAGTACACAAGCGTTACGCAGATCACAGCGTAGTACTCAGGGTCAATTACCAGCAAAATATGCAGACTACCAAATGTAAATAGATATTTAGTTGTTAATTAGTAGTTATTAGATGTAACGTTAAAAAAAAAGCTCAGTACCTACAGAGACTATTCTGTATGAACTACTTGCATATTCTTGAGTTCTTTTCTTCATTTATCAGCCCGGAGGCGGTAAATTAAAGCTCCGGAAAGACAGTTTTTTTGAACATTCTTAAATTATTCATAAACTTTGTTGGAAAAATGGACGCTAATTGCAGTGCCTTTCCTAACAAATAAATAGCCCTCAAGGACAGAGCTGTATTAATGGACGCTATTTGAAGTGACTTTTTACAAGACTCTATTTTTTAAACTTGAGTGGTTTTTGTAACTTTATTTTTTTTAAGACTCTATAAATATTATCTGTTATATCTTATGTTTATTGTCCCACAGTCCCGGAGTACTGTTCTTAACTAAGGGGGAATGTGGCGCCCCTGCGGGTATTAGCCACAGTATAAGATCATAATAGTTGCACTCACTTAGAAAGCCTAGCCACTGCACTACCACCTTTGGCCAGTAGGGGGAGCTCCAGAGACACCAGAGACTTCCCTAGAGATAAAACACTGGTCTGATGTAAATTTTCAGACAGTTGGAGCCACGAGCTCAGAGTGACAGGAGCTGCATTGAGTTCCTGAGGACTGGCTGACAATTTCCAGGGCCAAGCCATCGGTCTGAGGAGGAGAAAACTGATAAGAGGAACACTTTCAGAATCGGGTAGCATCATTATCTACCCTAGATAAAAAGCGCAGATACGGATACCGGATCCGTGGCTGCATTAGTTATATACAATACAGCAACCGGAAAAACGTGAGGTAACAACAAGCTTCACAGGGCCAGACACAGCAACATACTAAGAGTTCAGCAGTACTCCCGGAGGGGGTAAGCAGAGAGAGACAAAGGACTCAAGTTGCCTGTTGAGTGGGACCCAGAGAGGACAGATTTGGGCCAGCAGCGAGTTCACACACGGCAGCAGGGCCACATAGACAGCGCAAGCAGGAGGTAAAGGATCCGGTGGGGCCTGAGCAACTGAACCCCTATTGCAGACTCCGGAGACGGGACTTGTTGTATTATAGTTTGGTTGAAAGTAAACCAGTTAAACCTCATCTGTGCCTCAGCCTCTGATTTAACAGCTACCATCTATCCAGGATTGGGACCATCACCGCTGAGAGAATTTGCTGTGAATCAAGTAAGTGTCTGTGTCCTTAACATCTCCTCACCATACTTCCATCTTCATCCATCATTAACTTTAACATCACCTGTCCAGGGGACCCTACAGCCCTACCCGGAAAAGGGCTATACCATCTCAGCTGCCTCTCACCATCATCCCCTGGCCAGTACAAGGCAGCGGTGGCCATATATAGCCACATTATTCCGGGTGGCGTCACGACAATAACATCTACAAACTTTATAAATTATATAAACTTCTAAATCCCCTGTAAATACCCCCTTTTAGGAGTGTGCCAGCCTGGGGCCACGGCCTGGGTCCAGCCACCAGTGACTTCCCCCAAGGAAAGGGACCCTGCGCCGGGTATCCCGGTCCCCTAAGCTGGGCGGCACACTAATATGGGCGGACCTGGTGCAGCAGGGACAACACATAGGCGTGCCAGAATTGTGGATTACGAGACGTCCGTACGCTGATAGGACAAAGCAAGAACATCATGATTGGCCAGGCATCGCAGGAGGCTGATTAATACATGACGCTCGAGCAATTGTGTAGTGTGACTGGTCAGCTCCTTAAATATGCCGCCCTATGCAGCAACAACCAATCGTAACGCAGGAGCTTCCTCCAATGATCGCTGAAGGGGGGTGGTTTCCCGGAGGCTGTGTCACGCCCCAGGTACATACCAGGTACATAGCATGGTGTAGTAACAATCCTTCTGTTCCTTCTTTACACGCCGACACAGGTCGCTACAATCGCCTGGGTAGCCACCTGTTTCAGTGCTCAGAAACAGGTGCCGCTACTGGTGGGTGGCTACAACCGTCTTCACACGCCGCTACCACGGGTTGAATTGGCGGTGCAAGATACATTTCTCTCATGTACCCGGTTGTTGCCACCATCCAGTAGCGGCGTGTAAAGGTACCCTGAAGCCACGTGCACACGTTGAGTATTTGATGAGTTTTTTACCTCAGGATTTGTAGCCAAAACCAGGAGTGTATAATTAAATACAGAAGTGGTGCAGGTGTTTCTTTTCCTCTGATTGCTCCACTCCTGGTTTTGTCAACAAATCCTGAGGTAAAAAACTCATCAAATACTCAGCGTGTGCACATGGCCTTAGTCAGCAGGTAGTACCGAGAGTATGGACTGACTGCTCTCTTCCTAAATGCGATAAAACACACCACCTTGCAGATAATTATAAAAAGAGGTGAATAAGAAAAATATGGCCCAGGCAGGGATATTTATACAGTTCTAAAAAGTGGTCTGCTCCTCTGTACTCCTAAAGACATGCACTCCTTGACATGTTTCTCCCCTGTCATCTTGTTCCTCAGGTGCATCTAGACAAATGGCATCACTGGTTTATGCTCATAGTTCAGATGGTGCTGCCTAATAATGATGCGCTTTTTTGCAGAAACCTGATCAGCTAAAAGAAGGAGCATGTCAATTAAGTGATCCATTTTTCTGGTGCTCAATGCTTTAAAAACGCAGCACAAAAAAAAAAGCATAAAATGCGATGTGTTTTTGGTGCGTTTTCTTTGGAAACCCTGATGAGGTAAACTTGACCACTTCTTTTGTGTGGGCACATAGCCTAACAATCTTCTCTGGTTATTGCATTTTTCCAGCATTTTGCAGATAAAGAGCAGCATTTATGCTATATGTGAACAAAGCCTCAACATTACATTGCAATCTAATATACAGTTAGGGCCAGAAATATTTGGACAGTGACACAATTTTCGCGAGTTGGGCTCTGCATGCCACCACATTGGATTTGAAATGAAACCTCTACAACAGAATTCAAGTGCAGATTGTAACGTTTAATTTGAAGGGTTGAACAAAAATATCTGATAGAAAATGTAGGAATTGTACACATTTCTTTACAAACACTCCACATTTTAGGAGGTCAAAAGTAATTGGACAAATAAACATAACCCAAACAAAATATTTTTATTTTTAATATTTTGTTGCGAATCCTTTGGAGGCAATCACTGCCTTAAGTCTGGAACCCATGGACATCACCAAACGCTGGGTTTCCTCCTTCTTAATGCTTTGCCAGGCCTTTACAGCCGCAGCCTTCAGGTCTTGCTTGTTTGTGGGTCTTTCTGTCTTAAGTCTGGATTTCAGCAAAGTGAAATGCATGCTCAATTGGGTTAAGATCTGGTGATTGACTTGGCCATTGCAGAATGTTCCACTTTTTTGCACTCATGAACTCCTGGGTAGCTTTGGCTGTATGCTTGGGGTCATTGTCCATCTGTACTATGAAGCGCCGTCCAATCAACTTTGCAGCATTTGGCTGAATCTGGGCTGAAAGTATATCCTGGTACACTTCAGAATTCATCCGGCTACTCTTTGCTGCTGTTATGTCATCAATAAACACAAGTGACCCAGTGCCATTGAAAGCCATGCATGCCCATACCATCACGTTGCCTCCACCATGTTTTACAGAGGATGTGGTGTGCCTAGGATCATGTGCCGTTCCCTTTCTTCTCCAAACTTTTTTCTTCCCATCATTCTGGTACAGGTTGATCTTTGTCTCATCTGTCCATAGAATACTTTTCCAGAACTGAGCTGGCTTCTTGAGGTGTTTTTCAGCAAATTTAACTCTGGCCTGTCTATTTTTGGAATTGATGAATGGTTTGCATCTAGATGTGAACCCTTTGTATTTACTGTCATGGAGTCTTCTCTTTACTGTTGACTTAGAGACAGATACACCTACTTCACTGAGAGTGTTCTGCACTTCAGTTGATGTTGTGAACGGGTTCTTCTTCACCAAATAAAGTATGCGGCGATCATCCACCACTGTTGTCATCCGTGGACGCCCAGGCCTTTTAGAGTTCCCAAGCTCACCAGTCAATTCCTTTTTTCTCAGAATGTACCCAACTGTTGATTTTGCTACTCCAAGCATGTCTGCTATCTCTCTGATGGATTTTTTCTTTTTTTTCAGCCTCAGGATGTTCTGCTTCACCTCAATTGAGAGTTCCTTTGACCGCATGTTGTCTGGTCACAGCAACAGCTTCCAAATGCAAAACCACACACCTGGAATCCACCCCTGACCTTTTAACTACTTCATTGATTACAGGTTAACGAGGGAGACGCCTTCAGAGTTAATTGCAGCCCTTAGAGTCCATTGTCCAATTACTTTTGGTCCCTTTAAAAAGAGGAGGCTATGCATTACAGAGCTATGATTCCTAAACCCTTTCTCCGATTTGGATGTGGAAACTCTCATATTGCAGCTGGGAGTGTGCACTTTCAGCCCATATTATATATATAATTGCATTTCTGAACATGTTTTTGTAAACAGCTAAAATAACAAAACTTGTGTCAATGTCCAAATATTTCTGGCCCTAACTGTACATATGGATAAATGTTCAGATCTTTTTGTAATGAAGAAATAGTTTGGGAAGATATAGGTCATTTTTTAAATGGCTTAGCAGTAACCTGTTTGCTTTGAACCCAGGAAAAAATGTAGACTTTGGGACAGCATTTCTCAAATCTCATAGCCTTTGCTGGCACCTCAAAAATTGATCGTTTTTTGTGCAAAAAAGCAGCTTTGTCAAATAACCTTATTGTGTAGAAAGCCTTCGGTCATTACACAGGTCTCCTCCCATGATCTGCTAATACACCTGTGGAGCGGACCGGGGTATCACTGGGGGTATCACGGCGGTCTTGGTCCGGACCGTGTCCCGAGCCCACAAGAAAAAGGGGTATTTACAGGGATTGTCGTGATGTCACCCACGGGTTGTGGTCAGTGAAGGGACCACAGCTGCAGTGTGCTTCTGCCAGGAGGATGGATGGATGAGGCTGCAGCACGGTGGATGAGCCTGCCGCGGGTCGGGCTGCTCCTGACAGGGTGTAAGGTGGAATAAAAGTTCTGTTGCAGGGAATCATACACAAGAGACTGAAGCAGGGTTCACCGGGTTTACTTGCAAGTTCTTAATGCAATTCTCACAGTTCACGGTACAGTTCACAGAATTAACTCCGTACAGTCTCTGAACCCTCTGCAGCCAGGTTATCTCTCTGAGACCCTTCACTCTCTCTGTAACCTTTCCGACTTTTCTCTCATCTGCTCTTACTTGTGGGTTGTATGGCGGCAGCTCCGTCCCTTTATCTGGCTCCCCGCTTGTATGTGTGGGTGGCTAGCCTGGGTCCTATGGTGCTGCTGTGCTTCCAACTCGTGTGGTAGGAACTCAGACCTGGAATCAGAGTCCCTCGTCGGTTTGTCTGGGATCCGGCGTATAGCTGCGGTCCCCCTCAGAGCCGACACTCTGGTGCCAGCCTAACCTTGGGTGTCCCTGTCTTGCAAGGGATCACCAGGCTCTCTCTGACCCGTGTGACTATCCGGGTACAACAAGGGAACCTATCCCGCCTGTAGTCGGTCAACGCTGCCATACTCCTCGGACCCGGTGGCACCGATCCGGTCTCTGTCCTTCCTTCCCCTTCGGCTGCAGGCTATAAAGCGGGCTTTCTCTCCATGGAACGGTGTCTCTGTGGATTCTGCGCCTCCAGGGAGCCCTATCCCTCAGGAAAGTGTCACTCTGCTGTTCTTGGCCTCTCGGCACCCACTGGCCTACTAACTCACTCCGCCTACTGTTCCCTTTTGTACTGGGTCTGTCATCTGACCTACTTCCCACCCACTTCCCTCTTAACCCTACCACCCCTTTCCCGTCTAAAGTCCCGGGCTCCGGGTTGGGTGCTGTGTGGGAGTGTGTATTGAGGTTATTCCTGTAGAACTTCAAACTTCCCAGATGGCAATGCATCATGGATTTCACTGTGTTTGAGCGCTTTATCCAGCTGCCCGCAGTGTTTTCCTTGACTGGTCTCCCTGAGATCAGTGAATGCTTTGTGATGTTGGTCTACCAGGCATTGCTCCCACCTAGCCAGAATTCTACTTCACACTGATGAGTGGCAATACCCCCGAAACAGCTGTCCGTGGATGAATACCTGGCTCTGTTAATTCCCTTGTCATATCCTTAACTCGTAACTGAGTGGGATATTGACTAAAAGGGCCACTTAATATGGTGGTTAAGGTGGTCTCTGCAAGGATTCCACCCCAGGGCTAGGTCCTTCCCTGAAGGGATATCTGGCTAGTCCCGTGTTTGAGACTCTTAATCGAGGCTCCACGGACCCCATTTGCATATTCAAACTTCCCAGGGGGCAATGCATCATGGATTTCACTGTGTTTGAGCACTTTAGCCGGCTGCCCGCAGTGTTTTCATTGACTGGTCGCTCTGATATCAGTGAGTGCTTTGTGATGTTGGTCTACCAGGCATTGCTCCCACCTAGCCAGAATCCTACTCCACACTGATGAGGGGCAATACCCCGAATCAGCTGTCTGTGGATGGATACCTGGCTCTGTTAATTCCCTTGTCATATCCTTAACTCGTAAATGAGTAAGGGCCACTTAATATGGTGGTTATGGTGGTCTCCGCAAGGATTCCACCCCAGGGCTAGGTCCTTCCCTAAAGGGATATCTGGCTAGTCCCATGTTTGAGACTCTTAATCGAGGCTCCACGGACCCCATTTGCATATTCAAACTTCCCAGGGGCAATGCATCATGGATTTCACTGTGTTTGAGCGCTTTAGCCGGCTGCCCGCAGTGTTTTCATTGACTGGTCGCTCTGATATCAGTGAGTGCTTTGTGATGTTGGTCTACCAGGCATTGCTCCCACCTAGCCAGAATCCTACTCCACACTGATGAGGGGCAATACCCCGAATCAGCTGTCTGTGGATGGATACCTGGCTCTGTTAATTCCCTTGTCATATCCTTAACTCGTAAATGAGTAAGGGCCACTTAATATGGTGGTTATGGTGGTCTCCGCAAGGATTCCACCCCAGGGCTAGGTCCTTCCCTAAAGGGATATCTGGCTAGTCCCATGTTTGAGACTCTTAATCGAGGCTCCATGGACTCCATTTGCATATTCAAACTTCCCAGGGGGCAATGTATCATGGATTTCACTGTGTTTGAGCACTTTAGCTGGCTGCCCGCAGTGTTTTCCTTGACTGGTCGCTCTGATATCAGCCACACCCCCCCATTTACACAGTTCATTAACCCCTTACACTCCCCACCCCTATGTATTGTCATGCCACCTGTCCGCCCTACTCCCCATAGGCGGACAGGTGGCATGACAATACATAGGGGTGGGGGTTGGAAGGGGTTAATGAACTGTGTAAATGGGGGTGTATAAGCAGGTCATGGGAGAAGACCTGTGTAATGACCCAAGGTCCTGTTAAGATCCAGTGAGTCACAGACTTAGACAGAGGCAGAAATTAACAAAAGTAATTTTACTGATATGGGGATCAAAGTACGGTTCAGTATAGAGTGTAATATTCTCAAAATCCCCTTAAAACACTACCTATAACAATTTTATACACTTGACATCAATGCACCGATCTCAGAGTTCCCAGGGTATGTAAATCAGACTCAGACCCAGGAGCAAATTTACCTACAAGTTAAATTGATCAAGGATTTAACTTAACTAACTGGAAAGATGATGTACATCAGCTGAGGGCGGTCTGATGGAACCTCTGAGATGGTGCACTGAGTATAACTTATCATAGCTAATAACAATGCATTAAACTGTATCAATGATGGCTATACACTTAGCACAGGGATACCCGGGTACCTTAAAAGCTATGGTACTATCAACCTCAAATATAGTTTCACACTGGCCTATATTCCACGTTGGCTGCAGCAAGTCCAGAAAAAAACCCTTGGCACGAAAAGAACTTATTGTAAAACAGCAAAATTCGGTGGCTTACCAGCCAATGCCAGATTCACATGTCCAGTACTTTAGTTCTGTAGCCTCGGGATACAGTCTTTGGAGCAAGTCCTTTACCAGGACTTGTCAGGATCCTCTAGATCAGGATGGCACCAGACCCAGTCTCTCCTCAGTCTCTTTTCTGGTAGGGGAACCCTGGTCAGCTCACCATGCGGTCTCTAGTAGAGATGAGCCACCACCCTAGTGTTCGAATTCAATTCGGTTCGCAGAATTGGGCATTTGTTCATCAAATGTTCGTCAAACACCGTCGAATCCCATTGAAAACAATGGCAGCCGAACACAAACTAATAGAAAACACATGGAAAACATCTTCTAAGGGTACAGGCACACTGTCGTGCATCAAGCACAGAGCGTGATTGATGCACGACAGTGATGCGAGTGCAGTGCTAGTTTGGTGCGAGTGTAATGCTAGTGTGGTCCGAGTATGGTGCGAGTGTGGTGCGAGTGTGGTGAGTGTGCCTGGCTGTATGTAAGTGTATGTGGTGTGAGTGTGAGGTGTGAGTGCGTGTGTGTTGTTTTTTTTCTCTGCTGTCCATGGTCTTGATGGACCACGGAACAGCATTAGTGCTGCTCGCCTGTATAATTCCTGCTATCCCCATACAGTTACAATTATGTTTCATTGCTGTGACAGCAGCAGTGAAGCAGTATTGTATGTATAATTTATTATTGTTTGCAAAGTTACACTTATCAGGTTGATTTGTCACGTTTTTACCATGTCGGCTGTTGAGGACTTCATTCTGCACTGTGCTACCGAGGGGGTTTTAACCCGGTGATTAAGGGGTTAATCAGATGCTGGTGTCATGACACCATCTGTCCAGGGGTTGTCCTCCCCCCCTAGATACATGGTGACATGACATCATGTGTCTGAATGGGTTAATTTTTCTGTAAACCAGGTTCAAGTGTATGTTGGGTGTAGAGAAGTGACAGAAAGAGCCGTGATTTGTAAGGAGCTGTCCATGGTGCTGAAGCCCTGGCTTCCATTCACAAATCACAGCTCTTTCTGTCACTTCTCTACACCCGACATACACTTGAACCTGGTTTACAGAAAAATTAACCCATTCAGACACATGATGTCATGTCACCATGTATCCAGGGGGGAGGACAACCCTGGACAGATGGTGTAATGACACCAGCGTCTGATTAACCCCTTATTCATCGGATTAAAACCCCCTCGGTAGCACAGTGCAGAATGAAGTCCTGAACAGCCGACATGATAAAAACATGTCAAATCAAGCTGATAAGTGTAACTTTGCAAAAAATAATAAATTCTACCTACAATACTGCTTCACTGCTGCTGTCACAGCAATGAAACATTATTGTAACTGTATGGGGACTGCGGGGGGCCAGTGATTTTGACAGCACACGGCTGCGACTCTCACACCGTGTGCTGTATGGGTGCGAGCTAGACTCGCACCCATATACTTTTAATGGCCCCTCGCGCGAGGCAATCGCAAAGTGAGTTTAATGCCAGAAACTCGCATTAATGTGACCTGTATCATTGAAAGATACAGGTCCGAGTTTAATGCGAGTTTTTCTCGCATTAAACTCGCGCGAGTTCAACGCCAGTGTGCCTCCACACTAAAGTGTCCAAAAGGTGACAAACTACTCAGAAGATACAACAAACATATGGAAAAGTGAAAACTACATATAAATATGCGAAAAGAAAAGAGATAGACGAGTACAAGGGGGAGGAGACACAGATATAGGCATGTCATGCCCTTCCAAAATCAGTTTTTACTACATTAGTTGTAAGGCATCATGCACACGATGAGTAGTTGTTGAGTTTTACTTCAGTATCTGTAAGGCCACGTCAAGAAGATGAGTATTAGTTGCATTTTACTTCAGTATCTGGAAGGCCATGTGCAGATGATGATTATTTGGTGCCTTTCACTTCAGTATCTGTAAGGCCATGTGCAGATGATGATTATTTGGTGCGTTTCACTTCAGTATCTGTAAGGCCATGTGCAGATGATGATTATTTGGTGCATTTTACTTCAGTATCTGTAAGGCCACGTCCAGAAGATGAGTATTTGTTGAGTTTCACTTCAGTATCTGTAAGGCCATGTGCAGATGATGATTATTTGGTGTTTTACTTCAGTATCTTTAAGGCCATGTCCAGAAGATGAGTATTTGTTGAGTTTCACTTCAGTATCTGTAAGGCCATGTGCAGATGATGATTATTTAGTGCGTTTCACTTCAATATCTGTAAGGCCATGTGCAAATGATGATTATTTGGTGCATTTTACTTCAGTATCTGTAAGGCCACGTCCAGAAGATGAGTATTTGTTGAGTTTCACTTCAGTATCTGTAAGGCCATGTGCAGATGATGATTATTTAGTGCGTTTCACTTCAATATCTATAAAGCCATGTACAGATGATGATTATTTGGTGCGTTTCACTTCAGTATCTGTAAGGCCATGTGCAGATGATGATTATTTGGTGCGTTTCACTTCAGTATCTGTAAGGCCATGTGCAGAGGATGATTATTTGGTGCGTTTCACTTCAGTATCTGTAAGTGACTCACCGTTGCCGGGTTCTCAGGTCTCAGGCGTAGCTTCCCTCGTCACGGTTCCGCGCCTGAGGCTGTGGGGCCCGGTGGTCAGATCAAAAGGGATGAACAGATGGGGGTAATTCTTATTGTCGTGACGCCACCTGCGGGAATCCGGTGATAGCACCGGCGCTGCTTGGGCCTCCGGGGGATGTACGGCAGCTAGATGGGACGCTCCCTACAGGATGAGCAGGAGTCCCCAGGGCCAGGAGCTGTCTTGATTTAATATGGCAGCTCGGGTAGTTCACAATGCGCAGAGTCAATAACCATTCGAAGGAAAGCTCAGACACCAGATTCCTCTGTAACAGGTCTTTAACTGTAAGATGGTACAAGGTATACAGTCAACAGGTAATGGACCGGGTGGTCCCAGCGATGACTGGTGTTGATTCAGAGCTCCGCAGTGTTCCTCCTTTCCTAACTGTCTTTAGCTTGTTGCCGATGTTGCCTTAACATACCAGGTCAGGGTACTTGGGAGACTTCTAAGTGGTACCTAGCAATATTAGGCTGAAGGTCCTGTGTCCCAGTGGTGAGTCCCTGCTGGCAAGACAACTAAGTTGCGGCGGTGGTGAGGTGCCTCCTAGGAAGCAGTTCTCTCACCCTGGTTTGCTGAGCAGCGGTGGACGTCTACTCGTCTCGGAACCAGTAATCCGGTGGTTTTTGGGCACGGGTATAATTGGACCCGTTTGGTGGCTGCCCGGGTTCCGGTCTAGGGCACCGCTTAATGACGCCAGCCGGTAGGTGGTTTTAGGGCTGCACGGAACTGTGCAGAGCCCTGCTTCTCCTACGTTCCTTCCTTTTTGCCTCTCCTTCTTCCTCTCCTAAGTTACCCACACACACTACACCTACACTCCTCCCACCAGGACCTGATTGGCCCTCTATTCTAAGTGGTGCATGTGGTGTTTGAGCTCTGAGGTTAACCATGTCATTACTGGGGCAGAGAATATTGCATCTTCAGTATGGGATGCAATATCCTCCTGTGACGCACTCGTTGCTGGGCGCCACATAAGGCCATGTGCAGATGATGATTATTTGGTGGTTGCAGTGAAATCATGGACACATTGCTCCATTTTGTGACTGTGTACAATGGAACAACGTGTCCATGATTTCACTGCAACCAGCAAGTTGGTCAGAAGTTGGACAGATAAGTTGGTGTGTGTAAAGTGGCCTTAAGGCCATGTGCAGATGATGATTATTTGGTGCATTTCACTTCAGTATCTGTAAGGCCATGTGCAGAGGATGATTATTTGGTGCGTTTCACTTCAGTATCTGTAAGGCCATGTGCAGATGATGATTATTTGGTGCGTTTTACTTCAGTATCTTTAAGGCCACGTCCAGAAGATTAGTATTTGTTGATTTTCACTTCAGTATCTGTAAGGCCATGTGCAGATGATGATTATTTGGTGCGTTTCACTTCAGTATCTGTAAGGCCATGTGCAGATGATGATTATTTGGTGCGTTTCACTTCAGTATCTGTTAGGGCCAATTTACACACACCAACTTATCTGTCCAACTTCTGACCAACTTGCTGGTTGCAGTGAAATCATGGACACATTGCTCCATTTTGTGACTGTGTACAATGGAACAATGTGTCCATGATTTCACTGCAACCAGCAAGTTGGTCAGAAGTTGGACAGATAAGTTGGTGTGTGTAAAGTGGCCTTAAGGCCATGTGCAGATGATGATTATTTGGTGTGTTTTACTTCAGTATCTGTAAGGCCATGTGCAGAGGATGAATATTTGGTGCGTTTCACTTCAGTATTTGTAAGGCCATGTGCAGATGATGATTATATGGTGCGTTTCACTTCAGTATCTGTAAGGCCATGTGCAGAGGATGATTATTTGGTGCGTTTCACTTCAGTATCTTTAAAGCCATGTGCAGGTGATGAGTATTTGGTGCGGTTTTTAACGCAGCATCTGTAAGGCCTCGTGCACACGCTGAGCATTGTGTCACATTTAGGGGACTACAACAAGAGTCTCCATTTTTCCCAAAAATGTGGGCCCAGACACCACTTCATTGGCATCAATTGCCCCACATTTGCAAGCTGAAAATGGTTGGTGAGGTAACTTTCATGCAGCACATTCCAAAATCCACAAGCCTTTAGTCTCCCCATGTTATCTGTAAGATTTGTCACCAAAATGTAAGTAGAGGCCAAAAATCTGGGTAACTATGAAGACAGCAGGAGAAGGGGCTGCTCTCCAAGTCTTGCCATCACCACGAGTTGTGCGTCAATCCTCTGTAGGTAGAAGTTCCTCCACTGCTTCTGCCTCCTCAACCTCATCTCGGTCCTCCACCTGCACCCAAAGCATGTCTGGTAATGCCACTCGCGTTCTAACTGCGCACAAGGAATCCTGCACACATCCTTACTATGATGGCAGCAGGGCTCAACGGCATCAGGCGGTCTTTACCTTGAAATGTATGGGAAATGTGAGTCACACAGCTGAGGAGTTGTTCTCTGCTGTGGAGACCAAGTTTCATCAATTCTTGAGTCCACTGGACCTGCAGCCAGGGAAGGCCGTGTGCGACAATGCTGCAATGCTGGGTGCATCCCTCCACTGGGGCAATGTGACACACGTGCCTTGCATGGCTCACGTCTTAAACCTGGTTGTCCATCAAATTTTTGCACACTATCCGTCCCTAGATGGTCTTCAGCAGAGGGCATGGTCAGTGTGTGCTCACTTCCGCCGTTCGCATCCCGTAGCTCAACGCCTTGAATCTCTACAGAAGTCGTTCAGCCTGCCAGTTCACCGGCTGAAATGTGATGTGCCGAAACGATGTAATTGAACTCTGCACATGTTGCAGCAACTGTGGCAGCACCCAGGGCCACCATTAGGGGGTTACAGGTCTTACTCAGTAAGGGGTCCAGGGCCTGACTACAGGGGGTGTGGTCATTAGATCAGGGGCAGGGGGGCCCGGCCATGAGTCCGTGACTGCAGGGGGCGTGGCTGCTGCCTCAACTCCCCCGCCTCCCTCGGCCGGCACAAGCTGAAGTTGCTTTGCTGGGCCTGTGCAAGACGTGAGGGGCGAGCCCCAGCAAAGCAACTTCAGCGTGCCCACCTTTAGCTTGTCCACCTGCTCCCGGAGCTGCCGGTTCTCACACTGCAGGTCAGTGAAAGTCCTTGAGAGCGGGGCGGCCAGGCACTGCACGTCCTCTAGCTGCCTCTGCACCCCGCGCTGGAACTCCTCCATCTCCACTTGCAGACCCTGCACCATTTCGCGCAGCAGGCACAGCTTGTTCTCGTCCAGCATATTCCTGCAGCTCATCGCCGGCCACACCGACCCCTCCACTCCCTGGTGATCCACAGTAGTGTGGACGGGAGACCGGCAAAGATCCTCTAATTCCGTGGTGCAGAGATCATCACAGGCTCCTGTCCTGAGGAATGAACACTGAGGACTGAGCACTGACACCTGGAGCATGTGACAGCGACCCCCACTTGCGCCTGCAGGGGGTAACTGTGGTGGGTGCACCTGTCCCTGTGAGGGCAGAGCTCAGGTAATGCTGCTTCTGGGAGGAAAACCTTGTGTACCTGATGGGATGTGTGGAGGGAGCGCTCACTACAAGGCTACCAGTGCTGGTCCTGTATACTGAGACTATACTATACCAATGCTCCAGTATACCTTTGACCACTGCCCCTTATCCTGGAGTTATTCTATATCACTGCTCCTGTTTACTGGCACTACACTCTAGAGCTGCTCCTATAGACTGGCACTACACTCTATCTCTGCCCCTATATACTGACACTTCACTATCACTGCCCTTATATACTAGTACTATCCTATGTACTAGCACTACAGTCTATCCCTTCCCCTATATACTGGCACTAAACTCTACCCCTGCCCCTATATACTTGCACCACACTCTATACTTTCCATAATATACTGGCACTACACACTATTACTGCCCTTATATGCTGGCAGTACACATTATCCCTGCCCCCATATACTGACACTACACTATCCTTGCCCCTATTTAGTGGCAGTGCTCTATATCCCTTCCCCTACATACTGGCACAACACTCTTTTTGCCGCCATATACTGGCACTCACACTATTAATGTATATAATGGCATAGTGTAATATATACAGTAATAGAGAAAGAGTGTAAAAAAAGGAAAAACAGCACAAAAATATAGACTAAAGTAGAATTTATTGCCCAAGAGTGTGGTCACGCATTGGGCAATAAAGTCCACTTTTTTATATTTTTTTGTGCTGTTTTTCTTTTTTTTACCCTATTGTAAGGAGCCATCTGGATTGCTGGTTGGGAAAGCTTTGCACAAAAATTGAGGTATTTTTTGGTGCTGTTCCAATTTTTCACCATAAATATATTTGGGTGGAGGCGGAGCATGGGTGGAGGCAGAGCATGGGTGAAGGCAGAGTCGGTTGGATGCTGGGCGAAGTCTCAGGGGGGCCCCAAACTTTTGTCAGTAAGGGCCTACGAGATCCAGAGGTGGGGCAAATCACACTGCTGGAATGGTCTGAAATGAAGGACCTATGCACCGTTCTGTACAGTATTGAAATGTCGATGAAGATGTTTAGTGATGATTATGCCATTATCAGCATGACTATTCCTGTCATTTACATGCTGGAGCTCACTTTAAACAGTATTCAGAGTCAGGTGGTGGCACTAGAGGAGGGGGAGGAAGTACAGGAGGAGGCTTATGCGGAAGGGCTCACAAGATCTCCAAGGTGCAGTTCACAGTTTATGAATGAGGGTCTACATTATGCTTGCTCAGAACCTTCTTTATCTGGGCCTGGATCCGACTCTAAAAGCTTCTGGGCATCAGTGCAGATCATTACCTCGTCTTGACTCACGAAAGCTTTTGAGCAGACCTCTGATTCC
This sequence comes from Allobates femoralis, assembly GCA_033576535.1. Classification (NCBI taxonomy): domain Eukaryota; kingdom Metazoa; phylum Chordata; class Amphibia; order Anura; family Aromobatidae; genus Allobates; species Allobates femoralis. Next base: position 324,956,741 of record JARQOC010000006.1, read on the forward strand.
CAGGCTATAGTATGAGTGAAGTGCGATGCATACTGAACCATCTGTCTTACCCCATACTCAGATGGGTGGCTGGAGACTTGGGAGCTGTGCGGAAGCAAGTGGGATTGTGGTGACACCTCTGAGGACTGGTGTATTTGTGATGTAGAAGTTGAGGTGGAGGAGAGCCCACTTGCTGAAGCACTTGCTATTCATTCAAGCACCTGCTCTTTTTGTGCCTCATCGAGAATTGGTATTGATCATCATCTGAGTTGTGTCCGTACGAAGGGGATCATTTCAGAATCTCCAAGGAAAGAAGTAGACATCTTACTTTGGCTGGAAGATGCTCTTTCTCCTGCAGATGTTACTCTTGCTTTCCCACATACCCCACGGACACAAACTTTTTTTCCCTTTCCACCATTTCCACCATGCCTATTCCCCTTTCCACCAGCAGCAGGCCTTTTGCCACTCATTTTGTATGTGAACAAATTGGCAACTCTGCAGTTGTTGGCAAAAAATATTCTGATGGAAATCGAGCAGAGCTGATTGGTCAGACAGTGGTATTAAGCACAAAAAATTATGTTTGCTTGCTCCAGTAAAAAATTATTAGAATGAACTACACTCAAGGTGTATTTGGTTATATTAAACGTGGCCTACAGTAAAGGTTCAGTGAACACTGGTTTTAAGCAAAAACTGACAGGTTCGCTTGTTGCAATAATAATGTAGTAGAATGAACTACACTCAAGGTGTGTTTGGTTGTATTAAACATGGCCTACAGTAAAGGTTTAGTGAACACTGCTTTAAAGCAAAAAATGACCGGTTTGCTTGTTGCAGTAAAAAATTAGTATAATCAACTACATTGAAGGTGTAGCTTCTCTCACAAGTGGGCTACACCACTGTGGGACACTGCTAGTCTGCTACTAGCCTGAACAAAGTGCCTGGACTAGCTGCAGCAAAAAAATGCCTAATTAAGACAGGTGGTGTAGATTTCTTCACAGCAGTGTTAGGGTATGTGCCCACAGGAAGGTTTAACGTCGGTTTAGCAGCGAAAACCGCCGGCGTTTTAGCATAGGTTTTATTTAAATTTATGTAAATCCTAAGCAGCGTTAGGACTTACAAGTAACCCTATGTAATTTAGAAACCGCTGTGCACACATAGTCGGTTTATGTGAGCGGATCTGCCAGAGGTTGAGCGGTTTCCCAGCGGTTTAGCAGCATACAGCATGTCAATTCTTCTTAGCGGTTTTTGATCGGTTCCATGAACAAAATCCTCCATAGAAAACCGCCGGAAAAACCGCTGGAAAAACCGACTGAAAAACGCTGTGCACACGCTGAAAAAAACCGCCGGAAAACAGCTGGAGACTTCAGAGCTCAGAACTGATAATTTCCAGCGGTTTACTGACGGTTTGAACGCCACTAAACCTTCCTGTGGGCACATACCCTTAAACTACCTGCCCTAATGGACTCAAAGAGCTATATTACTGTGGCCAGATGCTGTGAGAAAGACTTGCACAGCACTGGCACTCACCTGACACACACCTGCCTGGCAAAAACTAATAGAGACTGCTCTAACCTAGCCCTCAAAAGGGCTGCAATTAAAACTAGTCCCTGCTTCTATGAAGTAGCCCTGAAAAGGGCTGATAGACTACTAGTCCCTAGTGCCTATCCCTAATCGCTACTCCTATGGAGCAGCCCTAAAAAGGGCAGATATTACTAAGATTCGCACCCTCCCTCCAGTCCCTACTCCCTAAACCTATCTATCTAACTTTGTATTCGCTCACTAGCTGACTGAGAGAACACAATTTAGTTTGTACTGTTTAGCGGTCGCACACAGCAGCAGCGGTGTCGTCTAAGGCTGCCTTCAGATTTGCAGATGCCTCCGCAGCGTTTTGCGGAGGCATCTGCAAGCATCTGCATGCAGACGGCAGCCCCTATGTTTATAATGGAGCGCACGGTGGTCTGCAGATGCTTGCAGACCGCCGTGCACTCCCATTGCCCGCCATATGTGATCTGTGCGCAGGCGTATGCCTGCGCACAAATCACACACTCCCGCCCGCACCAGGGACGCAACATGTCGCGTCCCTGGTGCGGATAGGAGTGAGTGATTTGTGCGCAGGCATCCGCCTGCGCACAGATCACATGTGGCGGGCAATGGGAGCTCACGGCGGTCTGCAAGCATCTGCAGACCGCCGTGCGCTCCATTATAAACATAGGGGCTGCCGTCTGCATGCAGATGCTTGCAGATGCCTCCGCAAAACGCTGCGGAGGCATCTGCAAATCTGAAGGCAGCCTAACACCTGCAGCAGCTATCAGCAAAATGGTGGCGATCTTTAAGATGGCTGGGTTTTATAGGGCTAGGACTAGTGATGGGCGAATCCTAAATTACTCGGAATCGCTTGACTCTAGCGAGTCCGAGCCCAGGACTCGCTACTCGTTGCGAGTCTAGCGAGTCCAATGTTAATGAATGGGGAAGCGAGTAATAGCGAGTAGTGTGAGATTTACAACTCGCAGATGTGTCTCGGAAGCTTCAGCCTGAAGCAATCCTAGTTTTGTCATTTATTTGCATTGCTCGTTTACTTTGTAAGTAATCGCTGACTCGCACAGATAAGAGTCCTGTCTTCTCTGTGCTGGCTGCCAGCTCCAGGGTCCTAGAGCCTGCCTGCTGCCTGATGTAGCAGAGCAGAGATTGTTCTCAGTCTGCTCATTCCCTATGTACAGACATGAATGTCTGTGCACAGAGATGATGTAGCAGAGCTGAGATTGTTCTCAGTCTGCTCATTCCCTGTGTACAGACATGAATGTCTGTGCACAGAGATGATGTAGCAGAGCTGAGATTGTTCTCAGTCTGCTCATTCCCTGTGCATAGAGATCTATATCTATACACAGGGGATGTAGCAGAGAGGACATCGCGTTTTGGACTGCGTCGGACGGAAGAGGATTTTTTTAATTAAAGATGGAGTCCCTAATGGCTTTTTTTTTTATTTCTAATAAAAAATTTTCTCTGTGTTGTGTTTTTTTTTAAAACAATTTAATAGAAATTCATGGCGGTCATGTCTAATATTGGCGTGACCGCCATAAATTTCGGGCTTAGGGCCAGCTGATAATACAAAGCTGGCCCTAACCTCTTTATTACCCAGCGTGCCACCGCTACCAGGGCCGCTGGAAGAGCGGGGTTCAGCGTCAGAGGATGGCGCTTCAATGAACGCGCCATCTTCTGGGGCGGCTGCGGGCTGCAATTTGCAGCGGGGGGTGCCCAGAAAGCTTGGGCATCCCTGCGCTGCGGATTCCAGCCCCCAGCTGCTTAGCTGTACCTGGCTAGACATAGAAATTGCGCGGAGCCCCACGCATTTTTTTTAAATTATTTCATGAAATTCTGAGATTCTGACTCTGACTCTGAGACTCTGACTCTGAAATTCATTAAATAATTTTTAAAAAATGCGTGGGGCTCCGCGCAATTTCTATGTCTAGCCAGGTACAGCTAAGCAGCTGAGGGCTGGAATCCGCAGCGCAGGGATGCCCAAGCTTTCTGGGCACCCCCCGCTGCAAATTGCAGCCCGCAGCCGCCCCAGAAGATGGCGCGTTCATTGAAGCGCCATCCTCTGGCGCTGAACCACGCTCTTCCAGCGGCCCTGGTGGCGGTAGCACGCTGGGTAATAAAGGGGTTAATACCAGCTTTGTTATACAAGCTGGTATTAAGCCCGAGATTCTTAATGTCAGGCCACGTTTGACCCAGCCACTAAGAATCTCCAATAAAGGGTTAAAAAAACACAGAGAAAATTTTTTATTTGAAATAAAAAAAAAAGCCATTAGGGACTCCATCTTTAATTAAAAAAATCCTCTTCCGTCCGACGTAGTCCAAAACGCGATGTCCTCTCTGCTACATGCACAGGGAATGAGCAGACTGAGAATAATCTCAGCACTGCTACATCATCTCTGTGAGCAGGCAGGTTCTAGGACCCTGGAGCTGCACAGAGAAGACAGCTGGACTCGGCTCGCAAAGAAACAGCAGTTACTTTGCGAGTTTCCCTGCTATCACTGGCACAGTAGCCAGTGATGACTCGCACGAGTCCAATGCAAACAATGGCAATCCTAGTTTTGTCAGCGTTTCTGACAAAACTAGGATTGATATTGATTTGCATTGGACTCGTGCGAGTCATCACTGGGAAACTCGCCGAGTACCGAGTCCTGCGAGTCCCTTACTACTCGCCGAGTAACGAGTCCTAGCGAGTAGATTCGCCCATCCCTAGCTAGGACATGTGACAGACACAGCCAATGATGACATTAGTTGTGTGAAAAAATGCACTTTGCCGTGTGGCACTGTGATTGGCTAGCAGCCTGAACCGCCCCACTGTACATGCTTTAGGAGAAAAAATAAAAATTATTTAGAAAAGAAGACGGCACTCACCATTGCTTTCTTTAACCCATTACTCTGTTAGGAGATGAATTATATTCCTTTAATTTTTATTGTTAGCCTGGAATGCTGATTTGTTCAGATTAATAGAGAATTAATTTTTCAATTTTTTATAGATATATTCCATCAATTTTTCTGCCTTCAATAAAGAATACATTTATAAACAAAGAATAATGATTTCCATATTAAATTTAATACCAGTAAGGTTATTGCATACTTTGAATATAATAAAATAAAATATTTTTTTGAAAATATGAAATATGTTGCTTTATAATTATATTCAGTAAATTTCACATACGGTATTTATAGAAGTTTATTTAATTTTATAAAAAAAAAAAAAAAAAGGATTTCTTCCTCCCCTTTCTTTTTTATATATAATTTTTATATATAATTTTTACACTTAATTTTTAGATATATTCACATATTTCATATAATCTAAGAGTATTAATGCAGTAGCATACCAGATAATTCCATCTGAAAATCTTGGTCAGCTAAAGTAATATAAGACCTTACTCTTACTGCCATCTAATGGTGAACATTTAAGATGGAGCTGTATATTTTTGGAAATCATCCTCTTTGTAGGCTGCAATTATTCTTACTGCCATATAGTGGCGAACATTTAAGATGCAGTTAAATATGGTTGGAAATCTTCTTCTTTGTTAATTGCAATTGTAATATATTTTTAAATAGAGATTTATAAAATTTCATTCTGTTAATATTTTATATTTCATACTAGATGGTGGCCCGATTCTAACGCATCATGTATTCTAGAATATGTGTGCAGTTGACATGCTGTGACTGACAGAACTTGTTCAGTCAGCGTGAGTGAACTACATACATGTATGTATATATATATATATGCCGTAGGCACTTCCGTGTCGGACCCCGAAAAAGACCGTGGCTTTGTCACTCTCTGACGTCACCACGCGCGAGCAATGGCCGCGAAGCGGCCATTGCAAGTCGCTGGCCGAAAATCGAACCAGAGGCCCGGCCACAAAGTTAGCGATTTACCGCTGATGTAGTGCGAGCAATGGCCGCGAGGCCATTGCGAGTCGCTACCTCAGCCGCCGCACCTGCCGCAAGTCCCCCTATACTTTCTATGGGGATCCATTGCGAGTCGCTGTGTAGCGCAAGCAATGGCCGCGAGGCCATTGCGAGTCGCTACCTCAGCCGCCGCACCTGCTGCAAGTCCCCCTATACTTTCTATGGGGATTACCGCAACCGCGCCGCAAGTGTAACGGTTATGCGGCGAACGCGGCAGATGCGGTTACACTTGCGGCGCGGTTGCGGTAATCCCCATAGAAAGTATAGGGGGACTTGCGGCAGGTGCGGCAAGTGCGGTTTTGCACTTGCGGCAAGTGCGGTCGCGAAAAAACCGCACCTACCGCAAGTGCAAAACCGCATTTGCCGCACCTGCCGCAAGTCCCCCTATACTTTCTATGGGGATTACCGCAACCGAGCCGCAAGTGTAACGGTTATGCGGCGAACGCGGCAGATGCGGTTACACTTGCGGCGCGGTTGCGGTAATCTCCATAGAAAGTATAGGGGAACTTGCGGCAGGTGCGGCAAGTGCGGTTTTTAAAAATATTCTACAGCTCACAGCTATAAAATAAAAATGCTAATAATAATGATATTAATGCTATTAATACTGCTATTAATGCTACTAATAATGCTATTCATGATATTAATAATGTTATTAATGCTATTAATAATGCTATTAATGCTAATAATACTGCTAATAATGCTATTAATACTGCTATTAATGCTACCAATAATGCTATTAATAATGTTATTAATGCTATTATTAATGCTATTAATGCTAATAATAATGCTGTTAATGCTAATAATAATGCTAATAATGCTATTAATATTGCTATTAATGCTACTACTAATGCTATTAATCATGTTATTAATGCTATTATTAATGCTATAAAATGCTAATAATGCTATTAATGCTAATAATTATGCTATTAATGCTAATAATGCTAATAATAATGCTATTTGTGCTATTATTAATGCTATTAAGGCTAATAATCATGCTATTTATGCTATTCAAAATGCTATTAATGCTAATAATATTGCTATTAATGCTCTTTTATGCGAATACTAATGCTATTAATGCAATTATTTTGCTATTAATTCTATTATTTATGCTATTAATTCATTAATAATGCTATTAATGCTAATATTAATGCTATTAAGGCAATAATCATGCTATTAATGCTATTCTTAATGCTATTAATCTAATTGCTATAATTTATAATGCTATTATTTATGCTATTAATGCTATTATTTAATGTATTAAGCTATTCATACTATTATGCTATTAAATGTATTCTTGCATTAATAATGCTATTAATGCTATTAATGCTATTAATTATGCTATAATGCTTAATGCATATTAAGCTATTAATGTAATATTAATGCTATTAATGCTATTATGCGAATATATTATAATGCTATAGTTATGCTATTAGTGCGCAATGCTTTTCACTTAAGTGCTCGGAAAAAGATAGCAATAAAACCATTGGCACCTGCCGCAGTCCCCTATACTTTCTATGGGATTACGCAAGACCAAGTTAATTATGCTCAACGGCAATGCGTTACATTGGCTTGCGTAATCTATAAAAGTATAGGAATTGCAGTGCGAAGTGCGTTAAAAATATTCTAAGCTCAAGCTAAAAATAATGCTAATAATATATATTAATGCTATTAATATGCTATTAATGCTAATAATGCTATTATGATATTAATAATGTTATTAATGCTATATAATGCTATAATAATATGCTATAAGCTATTAATATGCATAATGCTAAATAATGCTAAATAATGTATTAATGCTAATTAATGCTAATTAAATAAGCTTAAGCATAATAATGCTAATAATCTATTAAATGCATTAAGCTAATATGCTATTAATCATTATTAATGCTAATTAATGCTATAAATATAATGCTATTAATGCTAATAATTATATGCTAATAATGCTATATAATTATTTGCTATTATAATGCTATTAAGCTAATAATCATGCTATTAATGCTATTCAAAATGCTATTAATGTAATAATATTGCTATTAATGCTTTAATCAATATCTAATGCTATAATGCAATTTATGCTATAAATTCTATTAATGCTATTAATGCTATAATAATGCTATTATGCTAATATAATGCTATTAAGCTAATAATCATATGCTTTAATGCTATTTAATGCAATAAATGCTATTAATTATTGCATATTTATCTATAATGCTAATTATTTTATGTAAATGCTATTAATGCTAATGCTATAATATATATGCTAATAATATTTAATGCTTAATTAATGCATTAATGCTATTAATGCTAATTAATGAATATTTGCTATTAATGCTATAGTATAAAATGCTATAATGCTATATTATGCTATTAATGCTATATTAATGCTAATAATCTAATTAATAATGCTATTAATGCTATTAATCATTAAGCTAATAATATTATATGCTATTAATAATGTATTAAGTATATTAATGCTATAATGCTATTAATAATGCTATATTTAATGCTAATAATTTAATGCTATTAATGCTAATAATTATGCTATTAATGTATATAATGCTATAATGCTATAATAATTGCTAATGCTAATTATAATGCTATTAAGGCTAATAATACATTAGCTATTAATATAATGCTAATTAATTTGCTTAATATGCTAATATAATGCTATATATTCTAATATATTATAATGCTATTATATGCTAATTAATAATGCTATAATCAAATGATAATGCTATAATAGCTATAATGCTAATATTATGCTATTTATATGTAATATTAATGCTAATAATGCTATATAATCCTATTAATGCATAATATCTATAAGGCTAATATATGCTATTTAATGCTATTAAATGCTATTAATGCTAATATTGCATAATGCTCTTTATGCAATAAATGCTATTAATGCAATTAATTATGCTATTAATTCTATTAATTAATGCTATTAATGTATTAATAATGCTATTAATGCTAATATTAATGCTATTAAGGCTAATAATTCATGCTATTATCTATTATGCTATTAATGCTAATAATATTGCTATTAATTTTATTAATGCTATTATTATATGCTATTAATGCTATTAATATGTATTAATGCTATTATAATGCTATTAATGCATTAATAATGCTATCTTTCAATTAATAATGCTATTATGCTATTAAATATTATGCTATTAATGCTAATATTAATGCTATTAATGGTAATATTAATGCTATTAATGATTACTGCTAATATAATTCTATAATTCTACTAATTATGCTAATTAAATGCTATATATATGCTAATAATGCAATAGCTATTATTTGTATTATTAATACTATTAAGCTAATAATATGCTATTAATGCTATTAATAATGCTATAATGCTATATAATGCTAATACTGCATTAATAATCTATTAGTGCTAATAATAATGCTATATGCTAATAATATATTAATGTATTTAATCATATGCTAATAAAGCTAAAATGCTAAAATGCTATTATAATCTATTAGGTAATAATCTTATGCATTAATGCTATATTATTAATCTATATAAATATTATATGCTATTATATGCTATAATTAATTAATGCTATAATAATTAATATAAATCTAATAATAAATGCAATAATGCTAATAAATGCATTAATATTATAATGCTATAAGCTAATAATATGCTATTAATGCTATAAAATTATAATAACTAATTAATTATATAATGTAATTAAATGCTATTAATACTAAATATTAATGCTATATAATGCAATTAATATCTATAATGCTAATAATAATGCTATAATTATTTAATGCTATTAATGTTAATATTATGCTAATAATGCTAATAATAATCCTATTAATGCTAATTAAATGCTATAAGCTAATAATATGCTATTATGCTATTCAAAAAGCTATTGATGCTAATAATATTGCTATTAATGCTTTATGCTAATACTAATGCTATTAAGCAATTATTTATGCTATTAATTCTATTATTTATGCTATTAATGCTATTAATAATGCTATTAATGCTCTTAATACTGTTATTAATGCTCATAATACTGCTAATAATGCTATTAATACTGCTATTACTGCTAATAATAATGCTATTGCTAATATTATTGCTATTGATGATGCGATTATTATTTAAAAATCTTTAAAAAAACAATAAACATATTCTAGACACCCGATGCATTTGCATCGGGCTCACAGCTAGTATATATATATATATATATATATATATATAGATATATATATATATATATATATAGATATATACATATATATACATATATATATATAGCAGTGCTATGGTATATGGCGGTACATTACAGTACATGTATAGCAGCCCTATAGTATATGGCGGTACATTACAGTACATGTATAGCAGCACTATGGTATATGGCGGTACATTACAGTACATGTATAGCAGCACTATGGTATATGGTGATACTCCGCTCCCCACGGCCCCCTGCTCCTCCACAGTAAAAGTAAAAAATCCTCAGTGAGGATACTCACCTGTCCGCCAGCTTGCTTCACCTCCATCTTCTAGGTCCTACAGGCCTTTAGGACCTGTCATTGCTTGGGAAACCGATCAGGATGGAGCATGAAGGTGGCTGGGGGGGCAGGATGGTGGCTGGGGGGGTAGGATGGTGGCGAGCGGGGCAGGATGGAGCAAGCGGGGCAGGATGGAGCGAGCAAGGCAGGATGGTGGCGGCATGGCAGGATGGAACCGGCGGGGCAGGGTGGTGGGAGCGGGGCAGGATGGAGCCGGAGGAACAGAATGGTGGCCAGGGGAGGGCAGGATGGTGGCGAGTGGGGCAGGATGGAGTGATCAGGGCAGGATGGAGCGAACGGGGCAGGATGGTGGCGGGGGGGCAACATGGAGCGAGCGGGGCAGGAAGGTGGCGAGTGGGGCAGGATGGAGCGAGCAGGGCATTATGGAGCGAACGGGGCAGGATGGTGGCGGGGGCAGGATGGTGGCGGGGGGGGGCAGGATGGAGCCTGTAGGGCAGGATGGTGCTGGCGGGGGGGGGGGCAGGATGGTGGTCTCCCGCTGTTCTCACCCGGCATCTTCTCTAGTTGTCATGTGACAGGACGGGCTGTGTGATGTCACATCAGTCTGCCCTATAACATGACCGCAGTGACAGGTGAGAACAGCGGGAGCCGAGGGGGGGCAGTATGGATGCGGGTGGGGTGGGAGGCGGGGGGCAGTATCCCCCTCGCTTCCTGCTGTTCTTACCCGTCTGTACACAGGGGGGGCTGATATGACATTACACAGCCCGCCCTGTGTACAGACGGGTGAGAACAGCGGGAGATGAGGGGGAGGTGAGGTGGGGGAAGAGGCGAGGTGGGGGCGGTGGGTTTCCAGTATAGCCCAGCAAACAGTGGTGCTAATGCGCTGCTGTCCCCGAGCTTCAGCGACAGCGGTGCTAACGCGCCACTGTCAAATTGGCTTTGCACCTTTTGTTATTGGATGAGCAGGTGACAATTAAACAATGAGTTAGAATTTAATCATCTACATCTGTGAATGTACATCCATGTGCCAGCTCTCTCAGCCGGGTGACATAGGTATCTATGGATTCTTCTGGGAGCTGCTTAGCAATTCTGAATTTGTATCTTTCATATCTGATATTTTGTTTGGGGTTAAAGTAGTCAGTGAGAGCTTTGGTGCAATTGCTGTATGTGTCTGTCTCAGCTGCAGGTAATGTGCTGTATACATCATAGACTCCTGAACCTGCACAATGTAAGAGCACAGCCTTCTTTCTTTTCTCCTCTTTTATGTCCTCGGCTTCTGGAAAGTTTTCAAATCTGTTTAGCCATTTTCTCCAGTTATGGGAGAGATTAATAGCATCAGTCATATCAAACTGTGGAAAGCTGTGTAAGTATTCAGCCATGATAGAGTCTCTCAGTGATGCTGGTGTGTGAAGCAGTAAACAGGGATCAGTACTCACAGCAGCCAGTGGTTATATCCCATCCTCGTCGCCAGTTGTAATATCCACACGATATGAGGCATTCACAAGGGTAAACTTTAACTGCACTTTATGCTTGCCTTCCATCTTTCTCCATCATATAACAGAGCAGTCTTTCAGCAGCATGCTTCAAAGTGAAACTAAAACGTAACTTCCCACCTCCTTCTTCTCCTTACCCATGATACACCAGACCTAGTTTTCTTAAAGAGGCAGATCTAATTATTGTACATTACAGCTGCAAAAGTGTCCACAGCCAAAAAGCTTGGTAATTGGTTGAGCTATAGCCTTTCACATCTGCAGTCTGAACTCGATCACAGACTTCTGCGAGAAGTCTATGTTCGTATTTGAGCACCGGACACTAGGTGTTCGGTACTACTGTTTAGATTCTTTCTTTTCAAGTCCTTAACAATGGTAAGGAGAAGCTGGAAATTATTGCTATCAGTCATCATCAGACAGCCGATCTTACAGTACTGAAGAAAATTGGTCAGTATAACAAATAATCATTTATATCCAGGTACCTTATAGATGACAATGTCTCTGATCAGAGTCATTCTCTTTCTTCTTCATCTTGTTCAGATACCATGGATTAATTGTCTCATTCACAGCTCATCTCTGCAGACTTCCATCTTCTCTGGTCTTCTGCAGCACAGCCCAGCACAATACCCTTAAAAATAGCGGACTCATTATAATACTCCGGAATAAAAATATCTGTCCTACTTTGTGTGCCTAAATTGATCCTCACTGTGTTCCCTGCAGAAAATAGGATGCACAAACTGTCCCTCTTATGGTACATGCCCTCCAAACTGCTCTTTCCTTTCCATACTGGCCCCATCTCCACACTGTCCTCTCAAATTGTATCCACCTTATGCTTCCCAGTCTCTATACTGTACCCCCTTATTAAACTTCCCGTTCTCAACACACTGTCTTCTCCTGTCTATGGTCTCAAATTGTCCTCCCATGCTGCCCTTCTTTGATCTCCATAGTGTGTCCATATATATATGCTTCACATACTGTCTTCTCACTACCTGCAAACCCATACCCCCCTCACTCCTTGTACTGTGTCCACATACATTTCCCAACTCACTCCCCACTGTGTCCTCAAATAATTCCCCCTCCTCCCCATACCATGGCCTCAAATTCTCACCCCATTGCTCCCCTTACAGTGTCCTCAAATTACCCCCTAGCATCCCGTGCTAAGTCCTCAAGATTATCCACTCGTTCTCTATACTGTCCTCAAATACCATCATTGCCCATACAGTCTTCAAATTTCCTCCCCATCCTGTCCTCAAATCACCCCTCACTCCCCATACTGTCCTAAAATTTTCCCCCAGCTCCCCATACTATGTCCTTAAATTTCTTTCCCCCTTGTTTGCTCTACATACTGTGTCCACATACATTCCCGCCCCTCACTTGCCACAGTCTCATCACTACTGTCACACCTATACCCCCCTCATTCCTCATACTGCGTTCACATATATTTCCAAATTCACTCCCCATACTGTGTCTTCAGATCTCCCCCCTGCTTACCATAATGTATCCGCAAATTACTCACCTCATTCCCCATACTGCATCCTCAGGTTTACTCCCTCACTCCCCATTGTCTTCAAATTTCCCCTACACTCTACATACGGTCCTCAAATTCATTTCCCTAGCTCCCCATATTTTATCCTCAAATTTCCTCCTTCTTGTTTGCTTCCCATACTGTGTCTATACACATTCCTCCTTGCTCTCCATACTGTTTCCTCACTACCTCCACATTTAACCCCCTACTCCTTATAATGTGTACACATACCCCACTCACTCCCCATACATCGTTCTCAAACTCCCTCCCGATACTGTGTCCTTAAATTGTTCACCCTCGTTCCCCATATTGTGTGCTCACATCCCCCTCACTCCGCATACTGTGTCCTCAAATCTTTCCTCCCCCACTTGTTCCACATACTGTGTCCACATACACTCCCACCCTCCCGCCCCACACTGGGTTCTCAAATATTTTCCCCATTTCTCGATTCCATTAAATCTTTGGTGTCTTCAGCTCCACGGAAGCACTTTATCACCAATGATATCTGCACCTTTGAGGTGCTAGCGAGTGATGTCAGCAATGTAATCAGCTGACATAATTACTCTGCTGACATAACCATGACCTGAAAATGATGGGGGTCAGGGCTTCAATTCCTCTCACACCTGAAAGACACGAGTACAATTGATCACTTTGAGCAAGCGCACTGCACCCACTGGCTAAGCTGTCTGTCAGCTTGACAGATGGGTCAGAGAATGGCTAACTCCCAGTCCAGGGAGCTGTAAAATGCAGTCATAGGGGAGACACCTTGGATTGCCGAATCAGGTGGTCTTACGTTGCCTCTTGCCGGCTACACCCAAGGCAAGTGTAATAACAAATAGCAATGAGCATGCCTGAAATCCCTGATGCTCAATGAAGTATCGCGCAGTGGTGAGCATGCTTGCTCATCACAAATATCTATATTATTTTCTTTGCAAACGCCTCTTTTGAAACCATCAATAATGTCCAGTCTTACCAGCTCCTGAGGTAGGCTATCCCACAGATTAATAGTTCTCATGGCAAAAAAAATCTTTCCTCTGATGGATATTAAATAGTGATGGGCGAGTCCTAAATTACTCGGAATCGCTTGACTTTAGCGAGTCCGAGCCCGGGACTCGCTACTCGTTGCGAGTCTAGCGAGTCCAATGTTAATGAATGGGGAAGCGAGTAATAGCGAGTAATGTGCGATTTACAAATCGCAGATGTGTCTCGGAAAGCGCTCGCATTGCCATTTTGGAAACCCCACTCACAACAGTGTTTTGCTGCTGTGTCCGTGGCCAAACTCGCATGTGTTTGTCTTATTTGCAGGTAGGAGAGCAGCAACGCACTGGTCTGCCACAGAGAAAATAAAGATGAAGGGGTTATTATGACCCAAAATCTATCAGGTGCAAAAAAATAAGAAATAGTACCTCAGCTAAGGGTACTTTCACACTAGCGTTTATTTGAAATCGCGGCAGATGCGGTGAAAAAAACGCATCTGCCACGATTACCGCATACCGGCTGCACTTGCGGCACGGTTGGGGCACAGTTGCGGCAAGCCCCATACAATGTATAGGCGGGCTTGCGGCAGGTGTGGCAAGTGTGGTTTTGGCACTTGCGGCAGGTGCCAAAACCGCACTTGCCGCACCTGCTGCAAGCCCGCCTATACATTGTATGGGGCTTGCCGCAACTCTGCCGCAACCGTGCCGCAAGTGCAGCCGGTATGCGGTAATCGCGGTAGATGTGTTTTTTCACCGCATCTGCCGCGATTTCAAATAAACGCTAGTGTGAAAGTACCCTAAGCCTCTGACTTCAGCTATTAGGAAAGCTGAGTGAGTAAGCTAAGCTATGAGGTCGGTCCTGTGTGCACTGTAAGGCTGCTCCTCCCTGCCTGCCTGCCTGCCTACAGTCCTCTACACAGTACTCCTCTGTCCCCCTGGTAGCTCTCAGAAGAGCTGTTTGGGTTAAATATAAGGAATCTTGAAGTTTCCCTACACTGACTGACACTCCCTATGATCTGCTCCAGCATCTACCTCACCCTGCACTAGCTCAGATTGTCACAGGAATGTGGAGGAAATGGCGGTGGCAAGGCTTATATACAGCCTCGCCTCTCATACATGACATAGGCATCACGATGGACAGAAGCCAATCATAGTCCTGCCACAACCAACATGGCTGTGGCATTACTGAATATGATTGGCTAACATGCTTGTCCATCTTCACAAGTTTTCTGACCTAACACGCTAGGCTGTCTTGGAAGCTTTGTCGGAACATAACAGATTCTGTATTCGCGAGTCCCGAATACAGTATACAGGACTCGGATTCGTAGACTCGCTCAGACTCGCTCAGATTCGCTGCTGACAGCGGGTATCCGTGAAGCGGTGCGATTGTTTAAACGATTTGGGGAGATTCAAGCTACATAGCGATGTGATATAGCGAGTCTAGCGAGTGAGAAAAAGTAAACTCTGACAAAACTAGGATTGCCATTGACTTGCATTGGACTCGTTACTGTGCGAGTAATCGCTGGGAAACTCGCAGAGTACCGAGTCCTGAGAGTCCCTTACTACTCGCCGAGTAACGAGTTCTAGCGAGTAGACTCGCCCATCCCTAATATTAAACCTTTTGTGTCTCTTTTTTTGTCCTTTCTCTAACTTGAAGGCATTCATTTTCTGAACTGCTGCTCAGAACTGAAAGCATATTCCAGATGAGGTTGCACTATCACTCTGTAAAACAATAAAATTATATGCCTGTCCCACAAGGTTACATGACAAGATCCTGTTGCCCCTAAAAGATTATGAAATCGCATGTTTTTATTGCCTCTGTGTTCTACAAGTTCAGCCAGATCCTTCTCTACAAATCACTTTCCTGTTTTCATATCCCTACAAAATATGACGCCCTCATATTTAGATGCACATAAGCGTCCCAACTTTTATGTATTTCACTGTTCAAAACTATCACAGCAAAAATATCCAGCCTCCCCTAAGGGTACACTGGCATCTGCAGTGAATTATACACCAAACAATTATTTAGGAAAAAAAATCTCTTTATACTTAAAATTACGTGTATTTAGAAAAATTCTAAAACAATTTAAAAAAACAAACATTTTTTTCCATGTTAGGCTAGGATCACACTTGGCATGCGTTTTTTGGTGCCTTAAAAAAACGCATGCGTTTCTGCATGCGTTCTTATGTGTGCCAAATAGGAGTTTTCAAAGGCATCTGAGTGTTGTGATGGATCCCTAAAACGCACACAAAAACACATGTGGCACATTTAGACCATGGAAAAACGCATGCGTTTTTGCATAGAAACATATGTGGAATGTCACATGTAGATTTGGAATGGACCAAATGCAAAAAACAAAACCCCCACCCAATGAAAGTGGGAGTAAAAATGTGGGTGTTGTCCATTGCCATAGAGATAGCTGTTGTCTCACGTTTGGTCTCTGAGTGCTCTCAGCTAGTGATGGAGGCTGTTGTTTTTGAGATCAAATTACTGACGGCTGGTTCCAGAAATACGGCAAAGCCACGTCATTTTTTTTCTGAAAAATCAATAAAACAATCCTTAAAAAGGGACTGCATCTTTATTAACCCCTCGCCCATGGTCCAGGGGTTAATAAAGATGCAGTCCCTTTTATTTACATTTCTTTATGGATTTGTCAGAAAAAAATTTGACGTGGGCTTCGCCGTATTACTGGAACCAGCCAGATCCAGCAGGCAGCGACGGGCTGCCCCCAACCCCCAGGTGCCTATTTGTACCTGGCCGGACACAAGAATATAGGGGAGCCCTTTTTTTTTATTATTTCATGAAATAATAAAAAAAAAATTAGTGGGGCTCCGCGCAATTTCTATGTCTAGCCAGGTACAGCTAAGCAGCTGGGGGCTGGAATCCGCAGCGCAGGGAGGCCCAAGCTTTCTGGGCACCCCCCGCTGCAAATTGCAGCCCGCAGCCGCCCCAGAAGATGGCGCGTTCATTGAAGCACCATCCTCTGGCGCTGAACCCCGCTCTTCCAGCGGCTGGGTAATAAAGGGGTTAATACCAGCTTTGTTATACAAGCTGGTATTAAGCCCGAGATTCTTAATGTCAGGCCACGTTTGACCCGGCCACTAACAATCTCCAATAAAGGGTTAAAAAAAAACACAACACAGAGAAAATTTTTTATTAGAAATTAAAAAAAAAGCCATTAGGGACTCCATCTTTAATTAAAAAAATCCTCTTCCGTCCGACGTAGTCCAAAACGCGATGTCCTCTCTGCTACATCCCTGTGCATAGATATAGATGTCTATGCACAGGGAATGAGCAGACTGAGAACAATCTCAGCTCTGCTACATCATCTCTGTGCACAGGGAGAGCAGGCGGGCTCTAGGACCCTGGAGCTGCGGCAGCCTGCACAGAGAAGACAGCTGGACTCCTTGCTCTGCGAGTTTCCCAGGGATTGCTCGCACAGTAACGAGTCCAATGCAAGTCAATGGCAATCCTAGTTTTGTCAGAGTCTCTGACAAAACTAGGATTGCCATTGATTTGCATTGGACTCGTTACTGTGCGAGTAATCGCTGGGAAACTCGCAGAGTACCGGGTCCTGCGAGTCCCTTACTACTCGCCGAGTAACGAGTCCTAGCGAGTAGACTTGCCCATCCCTAGCCCCCAGACCATTACTCATATTATGGGCACATTGTAGCATCTAACATGTCCCAGTGTGGTCCGCAGACAAAGAACCTACTTAACACACTCAGTAAGGCTGCATGCACCACACACGCACATTGCCTGCACGGATACCAGTGGCCCTTGAACCTACATGTGTGTTTGTTAGCCCTTATCCTCTGGGGGTTGGTTGTGTCCAAGTTCACCCTGCACGCAGGCTGCCCTCATCCTGTGTAGTGTTAACTGTTGTATTGATCTTGTTGTGTACAGTTTCACGTCAGCATGGTGCATCATTTGCCCTCCTCAGATGCTTAGTGGTTTGGAAAATCTCTTAATAGGGATGTGCTTGTGTCCATCTTGTAAAATGCTGCGTTTTGAAGCCAGCACCTGCTGAGATGTGTGTGTGCCTACGTCTTTGTTTATTTTGTTTTTTTTCTTTTCCAGGTACTTGGCCACCGGTGAGAGCTATGCGTCTTTGCATTATCAGTTTAGAATTGGCAGGTCAACCATTGGTGCCATAGTTCCAGAGACCTGTGAAATATTGTGGGCAAAACTACAGCCTATTGTCATGCCGGCACCCATCGAGCAAATTTGGCGAGAGAATGCTCAACATTTCCTTGATTTGGCTCAATTCCCAAATTGCGTTGGAGCAGTTGATGGGAAACATATCAGAATTCGAAAGCCACTACACGGGGGTTCTCTGTATTATAACTACAAGCACTTCCACTCCATAGTGCTGATGACCATAGCGAACGCCCACTCACGTTTTGTCGCCGTCGACATCGGGGCCTATGGACGTGCCAATGATGCCCGTGTATTCAAGGCCAGCAACATGAGGAAAGCCTTGTACCAGGGATGAGTCCATATACCCCCACATCACCATTACTAGGCACCACAGATGTGACGGCATGCAAATTTGATAAAGCCCTACAGCAGCCGAGACCTAAACACCACACGCACCAATTTCAATATGCCCCTGAGGAGAGCCTGCCAATATGTTGAATGTTCTTTTGGGATACTGTCAGCAAAATGGCGTGGCTGTTATCCACAATCCAAGTAATACCACAACTATGTGTTGATTAATGATCCAGAAGTAGCTGTACCCTCTGACTTGGAGTGTGACCTTGTTGCCATCGAACCATGAAGCATATGTTCGCCTACCTCCGCCATGGAAGAGCGTAATTGTTTTGCTGATTATTTTATGATGCCAGCCGGATAGTTACATGCTCGTTAACGTCCCGTGTAATGTTTTCTTTTGTTTGAAGGTGCCACATTGCCATAATGTATAATTTAAACACAGGCGTGTGTATTTTTGATTTGGAATTATATATTCGTCCACACTAAACACATTGCCAGTATTTGTTTTATGAGACATATGTGTCTGTTTGACTAGAATGGTGGGTAAACCGACATTGGGCTCTTTGGCTGGGATAATGGTCACCTATGCATGACATATGTAGTGTCAGTGTGCACGATGAAGCACCATAGGTAGTATAATGTGTTTGTCTAAATTTGGACCTGTGACATTGTAATTGTGGGTGCTCTGCAACACTACCTGCTTGTGGTAGTTGCTCAGTTAAAATAAAAGCCAGAGTAACTGGAATCCAAACACACCACAATCACCCAGGGCCACACACCAAGATGGCTACAACATCATGGGCTTCATTGTTGGGCTAAGCAATATTTATGTGTGTTGCCGACCCAGAAAGTGTATTTGTGCTACCAAGTTCATGACAAACAAAACAAGCTGTTGCTAGGCCCAACAGAACTCTACACCATGACATTACCATCCTCCTCCTCTGTAAACACACACATCCAAACATTACACATCAAAAACCAAAAGGCTTTAATTAGGCAAACTTCTTTATGTTTTTTTTATCATTATAAAAAATATAAATAAGGCAAGGCATAAACAAGGCCAAAAGAACACTAATTGTCTGTTTTGAAGCGAAACCTAAAAACAAAATACAAAATTAAACAACAGCCATCATTGGACATCCCCACCCTCCTCTGACAGGACCATTGCAGCTCCAGTGGGATCTTGACAACATACTTTGAAACAAGTTGTGCCATTTCGATTTTAAACGCCGCCCTGTCTGCTACATTCCAGCTGCGCAGGTCCGAAACAAATGACAGCAAAAAATTCACATTCTGGGGCAGCCGGGGCAGGCTGGGTGCGACACATCTCCATTTGTTGGCTCGCTATGTCTTGGCTCCGGCTTACATTCTGCTCCAGGCGATGGACAGCATCGAGAATCATTTCTTCCTGCTCAACAATCTGGGCGTATGTTCGGCGCCTTGCCCGAGGGTGGGTAATTCTTGCCGAGTTTGAGGGAATGCCCACATTGGCACTTTCTGGTTGGGTTGGCCCTGATGGAGGTTGGGTGAACACTATGGCTAGGGTCACATCTGTGTTTTTTTTTTAAAACCTGATCTGGTTTTGAGCTTTCAAAAAGCTCAAAACCGGATCAAGAAACGCTCCTCATAGGAGCCAATGCTAAAAACCGGATTGCTTCACAAGCAATCCGGTTTCCGTCTCCGGCTCTGCAGCCTGCGTGAAAAATCATGCAGCAGACAGGCCCGCCTTTTGAGACTTTTTCAGAAACAGAGAACTCAGATAGGATGAGGTAAATATAACCTCTTTTCTCTACTTTACAAAATCGTTTTTTTCTGCAAAAGGGATGGCTAGAAATGATAAGAGGGGGTTCCGGGGGACAAGTATAAAGATGCGGGGGGGTCAGTTTGTGGGGTCAGGTTCACTTTAGCAATACTATGCGCGCCGCTCTGGGGAGCACGGCGCTTTCATTCATGAAACTGTACAACAGCTGACAGGGGTCAGCTGTTGTACATAACAGATTATAGCAGTATATGCCCACCTGAGTGGATGGAAGGTCTCTAGGGGGCCTGGCCACCCCCTAGAGACATTGTACAAGCATTTATTAATTAAATAATTAGTTTTATTATACACAGAACAGTTTGCTCATCCCTGTGGCCCTGTTACACATCCTGAGCAATTCGGTTCCCGGATTGCTGAATGTCTGAAGACAATTGCATTCACCGCATCTGGATCTGGATGCGGTGAACGCAATTCAGATTTTAAGTGTGACCCCAGCCTTAATCTGTGTGTTCCTGGGCAGGCTGATCCTCATGTTGTAACACCTCCCCAGTGCTGATGTTCTCCGCCATGTCTGGAGGTAGTGCACTGCAGTGCGTCCTATGGGTGTTAAAAAACACAATAAAGCCAAACAGCATAGCACATTCATCATGTACATATGACCAGTAACACAAACAAGCACGTACATTCGCTCCTGGGCAACACACTCAAGGAAGCCCATCAAGGGTGCATATTTATATGTATGAGTGGGCTTGGCCCCAGCACCACTGCGATACATCGACATTTGCCGGTGCTCTTTCATATACGCATCCTTTATTGAGCGCCAGCGTATCTTGATCTTCTCACCTACATAACAACACAATTGAAAGAAAGAACATGACATTGGCAGCCTGTCATACACCACAGTAGTGTTTACACATGTACAGTAACATGTGTGTCATGTAAAATGTGTTGTGGACACCTACTTAGCTGCTCCTGCTCCTGAGGGGACAGATCATGGAAATCCGAACGCAACAGGGGATATATGTGGGCCCATGACTTTCTCCTTTTTATGGCATCATTGTGCTGGGGATGAGAGGGGTCCCACAGGACCTCATGGTGTTGGATTATGTTAATGAGGGCATCATAATCAATTCTTGCTCATACGGATTTGCCCTTGACCACAGTCCTTCGAGACCCATGAGGTTGGTGTCGTTCTGGACTTGTTGCACCCAATCATTATAGGCCGGGACTTTTACTTGTTTTGGGATATGTGGGGGCAGGATTGAAGATTCGGAGGTTTGGATAAGGGACCAGTTAACCTGGTAAAGGTGACACCCCACCTAAAACAGTGGAGTTCCCGTTCTGTGTTCTTGCAGGGGAGGGGATGGTAGTGTCCCTTGAGTCGAACATACCAGAAGTAGGGGTAACCAATGGGAATTTTGGGTCTGCCCAACAAAAGGACCTGACTCTGAGGGAAGCTTTCAACAATGTCATGGTTATAAATGGGATAGCTCAGGAGCCTGGGGCTGACACCCGTTTTCCCCATTTTGTGCTGAGTGGGTACTTGTTGTACCGGGTGACGAAAGTGAGAGAGAAGCGGGTGGAGCAGTTGTTGGTGCCGGGGCCCTATAGACAGAAGGTACTGGACATGGCCCATTCACATATCTTGGGTGGACATCTAGGGGCGGACAAAACGCAGGAACGGGTAACGCAGAGATTCTACTGGCCTGGGTGTTATCGGGAGATATTAAGATATTGCAGGTCCTGCCCTACATGTCACCGTTCACTTTCGTAGTCCCCTCGTACCCTTGCCCATCATTGAAGTGCCCTTCAAGAGAATCGTCATGGACTTGGTTGGTCTCTTAGGGAAATCTGCTCGGGGCCATCAGTATATATTGGTCATCCTGGACTACGCCACTTGTTATCCTGAAGCAATACCTTTGAGGAATTCCTCGGCGAAGAGTATAGCCCGTGAGTTAGTTCACATGTTTTCCAGGACGGGTTTGCCAAAAGAAATCCTGACTGACCAGGGTACCCCCTTTATGAGTAAGGTGATGAGGGAGTTGTGCAGGGTCCTGCAGATCAGCCAGCTGAGGACTTCAGTGTACCATCCTCAGACGGATGGCCTTGTCGAGAGGTTTAATAAAACCCTCAAAAGCATGTTGAGGAAAGTTATAGAGAGTGATGGAAGGGAGTGGAACTGTCTCCTACCGTATCTGTTGTTTTCTATTCGGGAGGTTCCACAGGCATCTCCGGGGTTCTCACCATTCGAGATCCTGTATGGAAGACATTCGCGCGGTCTCCTAGATGTGGCAAAAGAAACTTGGAAACGCGAAGTTACACCTCACCGGAGTGTTGATGCAGGAGAGGATTGAGAAAGTGATGCCAATCATGAAGGAACATCTCCAGGCACAGGATGCACAGGCCCGAGTCTATACCCGCTAAGCCAGAGTCCATCCAGTAGACAGAGTCCTTGTCCAGATACCCACCATCGAAAGTAAGTTTCTCGCCAAGTGGCAAGGACCGTATGAGGTAGAGAGAGTTGGGGAAGTGAACTACAAGGTTCATCAGCCGGGACGAAGGAAGCCATACCAAGTGTACCATGTCAACCTCCTCAAGCCGTGGCAAGACTGTGCTTGGTGGGCAACCCAGAAAACGACGTTGGAACGGTCGCAATAGCGGAAACCCTCAACAAAAGCCAGAAGCAGTAATGTTGGGAGTTGCTGCAGAAAAACAGAGATTTGTTCTCAGAGCTGCCAGGCTGTACCAGTGTTGTAGAACACGAGATCCTGACTGAGCCCCATATACAGATGAAGCTGAATCCCTATCGGATTCTTGAGGCCCGAGGGGAGGTGATCTCCAACGAGGTGATTCGTATGCTGAAACTTGGTGTTATAGAGGAACCCAAGAGCGGTTGGTAGAGCCCAATTATGTTGGTCCCAAAACCCGATGGCGAATAGAGATCCTGTAACGACTATCGGAAACTGAATGAGGTCTCCAAGTTCGATGCATATGCTATGTCGCGCGTCGATGAGCTGATTGAGCGATTGGGACCAGCCAGGTACATCACTACCTTGGATTTGACAAAAGGGTATTGGCAGATCCCCCTGGCGCCGGGAGCCAAGGAGAAAACTGTGTTCTCCACTCCGGAGGGGTGCTTCCAGTATGTCCGGATGCCATTTGGACTGCAGTGGGCCCCTGCCTCCTTCCAGAGAGCCATGGATCGCATCCTTATGCCTCATAAGGAATACACTGCAGCATATCTGGACGACATTGTGGTCTTCAGCCCGACTGGCAGAGTCATCTGGTGAAGGTCCAGGCGGTGTTGGATGCTCTGAGGAAGGCAGGGTTTTCTATAAATCGGAAGAAATGTGCCTTGGGGAAGCCAGAGGCTAAATACCTGGGTTATGTTGTCGGCAGAGGCGAGATTAAACCCCAAGTTACGAAGGTGGAAGCAATCCAAAACTGGCCAAGACCGCTATCCAAAAGACAAGTCCAAGCATTCCTGAGAATCATGGGTTATCACAGGAGGTTTATCCCCGATTTTCCCATGATGGCCGCACCCCTAACTGACCTCCTGAAGGGAACAAAATCAGCCATCGCTAAGTGGACTGCGGAGGAGGAATTAGCCTTTCTAGATCTGAAAGGGGCTCTGTGTAGGCAACCAGTCCTGGTGGCCCCAGACTTCAAGAGAGAATTCGTCCTCCAAACGGATGCCTCAGATATCGGTTTGGGGGCAGTCCTGTCCCAGGAGATAGTAGGGGAGGAGCACCCGATCCTCTGAGTAGAAAGCAGTCCCCCTGTGAGAAAAATTATTCCGTGATCGAAAAGGAATGCTTGGCCATAAAGGGGGTGGTAGACAATCTACGCTACTATATATTTTTTTCTAGTTATTTGATCCAGCAGCCCTGCTGGCACCGGTTCTCATTAGTCTGTGAGTGCTGTGCAGTTTTTTTTCTGTTTTGTATCTTATGGAGTTGCTGGCTCCATGCTGCACTTTGCACCCTTATTGACTACAGGTGATCTAGGGTCGAGATGGAGTCTGCCCACTGAGAAGTGGGGGGTGGACAAGGAGGACTTGGGTGTCAGCGTTAGGACTCATCGGACCTGAAGTCACTTTGTCGCAGTCGATGAGCAAACAGACATTGGCCAATGTGTGTACTAAGAACTTCAGAAATAAAAAGATAAGATTTTGAGTTTTTTGAGAAAAACGTAAGTTTTTAAACTTTTTTCTCATATATATGTAGCTTGTTAGCAATTGTACATCATTGGTAGTAGCTGAGTGCTGCAGAGTATTTTTTTCTAGTTATTTGATCCAGCAGCCCTGCTGGCACCGGTTCACATTAGTCTGTCAGTGCTGTGCAGTTTTTTTTCTGTTTTATATATATATATGTGTATATATATATATATATATATATATATATATATATATTGCAACTTTTTTCTTTTACTTGTGGTGTTTTATATTTATCATTATTACCTGACCGTATCTAAGGCTAGCAGAAATGTCCATTCTGCGGTTATGAAAAACCTCAACATCCCAATAAAAACACCTAGCCGATTACTGCAGTTTGACAATAAGATTTTATTAAATCTGTCTGTACTCCATAGAAACAGTAATTCCAGCTACTGCTTGATTCATGATGCTTTCATAGCTGGTAGAGACTTATTGGAAATGAGAGTTTGCTTCTCTAGACATTTTGAGCCTGTAATGGCCACTTTACACGTCCCAACATCGGTCCGATGTTGGATACAGCGACGCAGGAGCGCACATTTTTTGGGCAGAATTCCAAGATCGCATAGGAGCTGTCACACAGGGAGATATCGACAGGCAACGCAACTGCGATGTGTACGCCCCCATGTACGGGCGACCCAGGAACGACCATTTAACATGGGAGAGAATAGGGGAGGTTGTACTCCAAATCGTTGTTGGGCTTTCACACAGCACGATCCGACCACATAGTCCATCCAATATCGGGCCGTTGGAGAGCCTGTTCATTTCTTCCCTGATATCGTTTTGGCATCGTTCTTGCATCGCATTGGACTTTTACACCATACAACGCACGAACGATATTGGGGCCAGCGCACGCACCACATGACTTTTTATCGTAGTTGGACACCGATATCGGGACGTGTAAAGTGGCCATCAGAGAAAAATGTATTTTAAATAAAAAGAAAAATCAGGAGCAAACAGAGCTACTATATGACTGGTGGCAGACAAGGTCTGCACAATATTTTATAATATTGTCCCATTCATGTCAGCATCACTTTGGCAGATTTGGCTGAGATTGTTGTGAAAATGCTAAAAATTACAAAATCTTTGCACAATGTTAAGTTATATATATAGAGAGTTGCAACTTTTCAAAGTGTTTTACACTAGAAATCTGGTAAAATCACTTTGATGAATCAAGTAATTATTGTGTTAATTTTACATTTGACCACAATCCCGCCTAAATATCTTGTCACATGTGAAGTGTAAATTGTGCAAATATGTAAACAGGTAACAGACTTATGAATGTTAGTTATCACTGGATATAATAGGCTACAAGATAATACTTTTTCCAGTAATATTGTTTAGTTATGAAAAATATTTCAAGCATCATACCACCATCTACTGTCATTAGCTTGAAAATACAGTCTTAAAATATCTACACAGATGCACAGACAGAATGGTGGGCAGCACCTCTTCTTTGTCCTTGACCTTTCCTATGACTCCTCTGCAATCATCCCCTTTTGTGGTAGGACCAGCATCTTGTGCCAATAGTCTTCAATCAGAGTGCACCTTTCCATGAGAGAGTGTAGGTATTCCAAAGATAGAGAATCCTACAGTTCTAAGGCTACGTTCACACACTGCGCTTTTTGCGTGCACTTTTCAAAAAAGTGTAAGTGCGTCTGCATCTGCCCGCAAAGTGAATGTAGATTCCTTTTTGCCGTGCAGACATTGCGTAAATATATGCTGCGCTTCTATGGGAGAAAGCGCGGGCGTTATAAGAATGACCATGTCAATTCTTTACACACCTGCGCCCCCACTTTCTCCCATAGGAACCCATTATTCCCGTTGGAATTACGCATTACTATTCAGACAATGTGCAATTCCAGCAGGAATATGCAGGGTATGATGTCACACAGGGAGGAAGAATCCTCCCGTGTGACATCTGTGCCAGCCCCTTTTGGGTTTTGTAGTGTATTATTATACACTGCGAAACCCAAATTAAACTAATTCAAATGTGTTAAAAATAATAAACATGTAATACTTACCTCCCCGCCGGGTGTTCCGAGAGTCGGCACAACCGCAGATATTGACCTTCCAGGGCCTTGGAGATCTGGGATTGGCCGCTCGAGGTCATGTGATATGTGAAGTGCATATGACGCGCATATCACATGACCGCGCGCGACCAATCACCGATCTTGATAGGTCCTGGAAGGCCGGTACCTGCGGTTGTGTCGGCTCCCGGCTCCCGAAACACCCGGTAAGTATTCAATTTTTATTATTTTTAACACATTTGGATAACTTTAATTTGGGTTTCACAGTGTATATTAATACACTACGAAACCCAAAAGGGGCTGTAACACATGTCACACAGGGGAGGATTTTTCCTCCTCTGTGTGAAATCACTTCTCCCCTGCTCTTTTGGAGTGAGCCCGTAAAAAAACAGTGTGTGAATGCACCACATTTTTTACACCGCTTTTTTGCGCTTTTTGGCGCGCAAAAAAGCGCAAAAATGTGCATAGTGTGAATGTAGCCTAATACTGTTAGAGTGGCGGCATCACCTTCCACCTGTCACCTACCATGGCATCTATAATGGTACCTTTACACGCCGCTACCGAAGGTAGCAACAGGTAGGCACCGCACGTGCACGCGCGCGTTTTCAACGGTTGCTAACGGTACCTGATCCCGCAAATACACGCCGCCACAAGGTGCTCCACAGAAGGTATTTTCAATCCCTGGAAGTGCCGACAGGTGCCGCAGGTTACCTTCTGTTGAGCACCTTCCCTGATTTACACGCCGCTACCACAAGGGAATATGGGCGTACATATTGTGCGCCGTAACTGCATAGGAATGACAGAGTTGTGTATTACGTGGCGCTCGTACGGTGATTGGACAATGCAATAACATCATGATTGGCCAGCCAGCGCAAGGAGGCTGGCTAATACATGACGCTATAGCAAATGTGTAGTGACTGGTCATCTCATTAAATATGCCGCCCTGTGCAGGGACAGCCAATGGGTACACTGTAGTCCCCACCAATGATAGCTGATGGGGCGTGGTATACATGACGCTGTAGCACGCCCCAGGTAAATCAAATATCGTGCCTGTGCCCCGATTACACGCCGCTACCATAGGGTTTATACCTGCTTGTTTTTCAGTACGGCTGAAAGACAGGTATCCAAAGAGACAGGACGGTACAACCTGAATTATACGCCGCCACTTCGCGGTGTTTTGAAGGTTCAAGGTACAATTGTCTCCGACACCTGCCGGTTTCTACCTTTCGGTAGCGGCGTGTAAAGGTACCATAACAATTACACTCCCTGACAGAAGTTATGTCACTTATCCATGTTATGTAAATAGAAGCTTATAACCTGATGTTAAATTCATTCTTTGGTTGTATAAATTACTCTTTTGAAAGCTAAAATCCTCAAAATTTGATTGAGGTTAAGAAAATAAATTTACATCAATGCTGAAATATTGATCATTTAGTGAACACAGAATAGTCAGATTTTGGAAAGAAAAAAGTTTTGTCGCCTGGTCATATAATGCACCCAATCCTAGTTTAGATCCTCACCTGTGCTCAGCAAATGATTGGTTAATTACTGGGTGTGTCTAAAAAGAAACCCAGCACCCCAAACCTTCACTTGAAATGCAACTCGAGCTCTGACAACATGCCAAAAATCCCCCCTGCCTTGATTATCAAGAGGCTGAAGACCAGATCCACTGCAGAGGTAGCTGGCACCTTTAGTGTGTCTCAGCGTCAAGTACAAAGAATTAAAAAAATATTTGAAGAAACTGGAGATGTGTTTGACAATTTTAACCTATATATTGTGGCCACTAAAAAAGCTTTTGAGGCTAAACTCAAATTTTTTAAAGAACAATACCTACAGTATATATCAAACGAGTTTGAGAGCCAATTTATAAGGTATAAAACATTACGTTATTGGGATAATACAGTAAAAAAATTTTAAAACATTATTACATAGGATGAAAATTACTCATAATGAATCCCACCAGAAACCAAGACACCCCATAATTTTATTGTCAAATATACGTGATATTGCTCAGAAAAATATTTTTTTTAGAGATTTCTTTATTTTCTGTCTGCAGATGTCATAGTATACAGCTGGAACATCAACAATACCCCTTTGTGGATACCAAGGCCACCAAAAAAATAATATGAAGATAAATTATAACAAAATTGTAACAATTAGTGCTACGGCTTGTGCAGAAAACTGATGCTGTAGTATAAAACCAATATATAATGGCTGTGCAAAAAACTACTGTTACAGTGTAAAAACTAAAAAAACTCCTCCAAACAGTGAAATTAAAGGAATATGCACTAAAATTATGTGTGTGTTACACCCACAAGGTAAAATACCAATGGGGCAGGTTACTCAATGTCCACTGTGCCTACTATATTTAATGTGCAAAAAACAGTGCTTCAAAATAAATAGATGTGTATAGCCTAGATAGGTCACTGGTGTGAGCATAAAAATAATAAAAATGTACAATATAAACTGTGCAATAGCACCAAGAATTCACTTGAGGGGATTGAAATCAACCACCTTGGGATTTTACATGTTACAAAATTGTTGTCATCAGGTATAGCTCAACTCTTATGGCCACTTTACACGTCCCGATATTGGCATCCAACTCCGACCAAAAGTCACGTGGTTCGTGCGTTGGCCCCGATATCGTTCGTGCGTTGTATGGATTAAACATCCAATACGATGCACGAACGATGCCAAACCGATATCGGGGATCAAATGAGCGTGCTATTCAACGGGCCGATATTGGTTGGACGTTGTGGCCGGATCGGGCTGTGTAAAAGCCCAACAATGATGTGAAGTACAACGTCCCCTATTCTCTCCCATGTTAAATGGTCGTTCCTAGGTTGGCCGTACAAGGGGGCGTACACATCGCTGGAGCGTTGCCTGGCGATATCGCGCTGTGTAACATCTCCTATGCAATCTTGGAATTCTGCCCACAAAAAGCGCGCTCCCGCTCCGTTGTATCCAACATCGCACCGATGTTGGGACGTGTAAAGTGGCCATAACTCATGGCAGGAAAAAATAGCTGCACTTATATAATTACTAGTGATGAGCGAGTACTAAAATGCTCGGGTGCTCGAAGCTCGGGCCGAGCATCCCGAGATACTCGTGTACTCGGCCCGAGTAACGAGCCCAATGTTATCCTATGGGAGACACGAGTATTTTTATGAAATGACTGCCGGCAGCATGGAAAAACCCTAAAAATGTCACAAAAGTCTCAGAAGAGTGCTGAAATGACATGGCAACACCATGGGGAAGACCCCTGGAAGCATTTCTCACTCAAAAGTCACAGCTGTGAACAATGTTGTCCGAGTTTCACGTCAATTTTACGGAGTCTCCAGAAAACCTTCCAAACTGACACCAAAATGAATATTTAGGGTGGAAATGTTAAGGGCACATACCCAATTGTGAGATACAGCTGGTGTATGTTACTGTTTGTGATTACATGAAAGATTTTACGTGAAAACATTGTGCGGCACTACGATGACCCTGAGAAGAGACGAACATGAAGCCCTGTCTTGAAATAATGTGCCCATTTTGAGGAACTGGGTGTATTGTAGTATCTTCCTTTGCCAGGGCAGTCCAAAATTGGGAGGTTCACCAATGCCCCTGGATACAGACATGCAGGAGGGCCTGTAACCCTCAAGTGGGTGTATTGTAGTATAGCCCTTTGGTCAGGGAAGCCAAAAATTGGGAGGCTCCTCTTTGTCCATGGATAGAGACATGCAGGAGGGCCTGTAACCCTCAAGTGGGTGTATTGTAGTATAGCCCTTTGGTCAGGGCAGCCAAAAATTGGGAGGTTCAACAATGACCCATGCATACAGACATGTAGTAGGGTCTGTAACCCTCAAGTGGGTGTATTTTAGCCTAGGCCTTTGGCCAGGGCAGCCAAAAATTGGGAGGTTCAACAATGACCCATACATTCAGACATGAAGTAGGGCCTGTAACCCTCAAGTGGTGTATTGTAGTATAGCCTTTGGTCAGGGCAGCCAAAAATTGGGAGGCTCAACAATGACCCATGCATTCAGACACGTAGTAGGCCTGTAACCTCAAGTGGGTGTATTGTAGTATAGCCCTTTGGTCAGGGCAGCCAAAAATTGGGAGGCTCCTCTTTGTCTCTGCATAGAGACGTGCAGGAGGGCCTGTAAACAAGAACTGGGTGTATTGTAGTATAGCCCTTTGGTCAGGGCAGCCAAAAATTGGGAGGTTTAACAATGACCCATGCATACAGACATGTAGTAGGGCCTGTAACCCTCAAGTGGGTGCATTTTAGCCTAGGCCTTTGGCCAGGGCAGCCAAAAATTGGGAGGTTCAACAATGACCCATGCATTCAGACATGTAGTAGGGCCTGTAACCCTCAAGTGGGTGTACTGTAGTATAGCCCTTTGGTCAGGGCAGCCAAAATTGGGAGGCTCCTCTTTGTCCCTGCATAGAGATGTGCAGGAGGGCCTGTAAACAAGAACTGGGTGTATTGTAATATAGCCCTTTGGTCAGGGCAGCCACAAATTGAGAGGTTCAACAATGACCCATGCATACAGACATGTAGTAGGGCCTGTAACCCTCAAGGGGGTGTATTGTAGTATAGCCCTTTGGTCAGGGCAGCCAAAAATTGGGAGGTTCAACAATGACCCATGCATACAGACATGTAGTAGGGCCTGTAACCCTCAAGTGGGTGTATTGTAGTATAGCCCTTTGGTCAGGGCTGCCAAAAATTGGGAGGTTCAACAATGACCCATGCATACATACATGTAGTAGGGCCTGTAACCCTCAAGTGGGTGCATTTTAGCCTAGGCCTTTGGCCAGGGCAGCCAAAAATTGGGAGGTTCAACAATGACCCATGCATTCAGCCATGTAGTAGGGCCTGTAACCCTCAAGTGGGTGTATTGTAGTATAGCCCTTTGGTCAGGGCAGCCAAAAATTGGGAGGCTCAACAATGACCCATGCATTCAGACATGTAGTAGGGCCTTCAACCCTCAAGTGGGTGTATTGTAGTATAGCCCTTTGGTCAGGGCAGCCAAAAATTGGGAGGCTCCTCTTTGTCCCTGCATAGAGACGTGCAGGAGGGCCTGTAAACAAGAACTGGGTGTATTGTAGTATAGCCCTTTGGTCAGGGCAGCCAAAAATTGGGAGGTTCAACAATGACCCATGCAAACAGACATGTAGTAGGGCCTGTAACCCTCAAGTGGGTGTATTTTAGCCTAGGCCTTTGGCCAGGGCAGCCAAAAATTGGGAGGTTCAACAATGACCCATGCATTCAGACATGTAGTAGGGCCTGTAACCCTCAAGTGGGTGTATTGTAGTATAGCCCTTTGGTCAGGGCAGCCAAAAATTGGGAGACTCCTCTTTGTCCCTGCATAGAGACGTGCAGGAGGGCCTGTAAACAAGAACTGGGTGTATTGTAGTATAGCCCTTTGGTCAAGGCAGCCAAAAATTGGGAGGTTCAACAATGACCCATGCATACAGACATGTAGTAGGGCCTGTAACCCTCAAGTGGGTGCATTTTAGCCTAGGCCTTTGGCCAGGGCAGCCAAAAATTGGGAGTTTCAACAATGACCCATGCATTCAGACATGTAGTAGGGCCTGTAACCCCCAAGTGGGTGTACTGTAGTATAGCCCTTTGGTCAGGGCAGCCAAAAATTGGGAGGTTCAACAATGACCCATGCATACAGACATGTAGTAGGGCCTGTAACCCTCAAGTGGGTGTATTGTAGTATAGCCCTTTGGTCAGGGCAGCCAAAAATTGGGAGGTTCAACAATGACCCATACATTCAGACAGGGCCGGCTTTAGGCATGTGCGAGTTGTGCGGCCGCACAGGGCGCCATGCTCCAGGGGGCGCCGCAGGGAGACAGCAGTCACTGTTATTTGCTGCCCTGCTACCGCTCCCAGGGGCTTCGCTAGATCTGTGCGGCTGCTAGTAGACAGAGGGCGGCATCCGCAGGGGCGCCTGGTGGTAGCGCGGCCCCCTGCGGATTTCGCTCCCTCTACTATAGTCCTGGCCGCTGCAGCGTTATTACCCCTCCCACCCTGCAGTGTGACCCCACCTGTGGAGCTGCACATGACCTGTGATGATGTCAATGGAGGAGAGGAGTCAGCGATCACATGATCAGCATCTCCGAGTATGCAGGGCAGCTTCCACCAAGCAGGATGTAGTGAAGAAATGGATGAGGTGAGTTTATGTGTGGGATCAGGAGGGATTTACAGTGTGAATGTAGCAGAGCTGCGTGTGTATGAGGTGTACGGAGCGGAGCCGTGTGTGTACGTGGTGTACGGAGCAGAGCCGCATGTGTATGAGGTGTACAGAGCGGAGCCGAGTGTGTACGATGTGTACGGAGCAGAGCCGCGTGTGTACGATGTGTACGGTGCGGAACCGTGTGTGTACGAGGTGTACGGACCGGAGCCGAGTGTGTACGAGATGTACGGAGCAGAGCCGCGTGTGTACAAGGTGTACGGAGCGGAGCCGAGTGTGTACGATGTGTACGGAGCAGAGTCGCGTGTGTACGATGTGTACGGAGCGGAGCCGTGTGTGTACGAGGTGTATGGAGCGAAGCCGCGTGTGTACGAGGTGTACGGAGCGGAGCCGCGTGTGTACGAGGTGTACAGAGCGGATCCACCATTCACAATAGGTGATATCACAGCACACCTCCTCCTGTACAATGACTGATATCACCTCTATATACAGTAGATAACACAGGATCCACCATTCACAATAGGTGATATCACAGCTCACCTCCTCCTCCTGTACAATGACTGATAACACCTCTATATACAGTAGATAACACAGGATCCACCATTCACAATAGGTGATATCACAGCTCACCTCCTCCTCCTGTACAATTACTGATAACACCTCATTATACAGTAGATAACACAGGATCCACCATTCACAATAGGTGATGTCACAGCTCACCTCCTCTCCTGTAAGATGACAGGTAACACCTCTATATATGGGAGGGTTGGTAATGACAGGTGGGAGGGGATATAGGTCTTTGGGCTTGGGTCCCTGATTTTTTCTGACCCTAGCATAGCAACGCCCCTCCCTGCTCTCCTTAAAGACCATGAATAGATCATGTACAAACATGTATGCTCATGTGTTCTGAGTAAGTAATGGCGTGGGGGCACCATAAGGCAAGTTCGCACAGGGCACCATTCAACATAAGGCCGGCCCTGCATTCAGACATGTAGTAGGGCCTGAATCCCTCAAGTGGGTGTACTGTAGTATAGACCTTTGGTCAGGGCAGCCAAAAATTGGGAGGTTCAACAATGACCCATGCATACAGACATGTAGTAGGGCCTGTAACCCTCAAGTGGGTGTATTGTAGTATAGTCCTATTGGTCAGGGCAGCCAAAAATTGGGAGGTTCAACAATGACCCATGCATACAGACATGTAGTAGGGCCTGTAACCCTCAAGTGGGTGCATTTTAGCCTAGCCCTTTGGTCAGGGCAGCCAAAAATTGGGAGGTTCAACAATGACCCATGCATACAGACATGTAGTAGGGTCTGTAACCCTCAAGTGGGTGTATTTTAGCCTAGGCCTTTGGCCAGGGCAGCCAAAAATTGGGAGGTTCAACAATGACCCATACATTCAGACATGAAGTAGGGCCTGTAACCCTCAAGTGGGTGTATTGTAGTATTGCCCTTTGGTCAGGGCAGCCAAAAATTGGGAGGCTCAACAATGACCCATGCATTCAGACACGTAGTAGGGCCTGTAACCCTCAAGTGGGTGTATTGTAGTATAGCCCTTTGGTCAGGGCAGCCAAAAATTGGGAGGCTCCTCTTTGTCCCTGCATAGAGACGTGCAGGAGGGCCTGTAAACAAGAACTGGGTGTATTGTAGTATAGCCCTTTGGTCAGGGCAGCCAAAAATTGGGAGGTTCAACAATGACCCATGCATACAGACATGTAGTAGGGCCTGTAACCCTCAAGTGGGTGCATTTTAGCCTAGGCCTTTGGCCAGGGCAGCCAAAAATTGGGAGGTTCAACAATGACCCATACATTCAGACATGAAGTAGGGCCTGTAACCCTCAAGTGGGTGTATTGTAGTATAGCCCTTTGGTCAGGGCAGCCAAAAATTGGGAGGCTCAACAATGACCCATGCATTCAGACACGTAGTAGGGCCTGTAACCCTCAAGTGGGTGTATTGTAGTATAGCCCTTTGGTCAGGGCAGCCAAAAATTGGGAGGCTCCTCTTTGTCCCTGCATAGAGACGTGCAGGAGGGCCTGTAAACAAGAACTGGGTGTATTGTAGTATAGCCTTTTGGTCAGGGCAGCCAAAAATTGGGAGGTTCAACAATGACCCATACATTCAGACATGAAGTAGGGCCTGTAACCCTCAAGTGGGTGTATTGTAGTATAGCCCTTTGGTCAGGGCAGCCAAAAATTGGGAGGTTCAACAATGACCCATGCATTCAGACACGTAGTAGGGCCTGTAACCCTCAAGTGGGTGTATTGTAGTATAGCCCTTTGGTCAGGGCAGCCAAAAATTGGGAGGTTCAACAATGACCCATGCATACAGACATGTAGTAGGGCCTGTACCCCTCAAGTGGGTCCATTTTAGCCTAGCCCTTTGGTCAGGGCAGCCAAAAATTGGGAGGTTCAACAGTGACCCATGCATACAGACATGTAGTAGGGTCTGTAACCCTCAAGTGGGTGTATTTTAGCCTAGGCCTTTGGCCAGGGCAGCCAAAAATTGGGAGGCTCCTCTTTGTCCCTGCATAGAGACGTGCAGGAGGGCCTGTAAACAAGAACTGGGTGTATTGTAGTATAGCCCTTTGGTCAGGGCAGCCAAAAATTGGGAGGTTCAACAATGACCCATGCATACAGACATGTAGTAGGGCCTCTAACCCTCAAGTGGGTGTATTGTAGTATAGCCCTTTGGTCAGGGCAGCCAAAAATTGGGAGGCTCCTCTTTGTCCCTGCATAGAGACGTGCAGGAGGGTCTGTAAAAAAGAACTGGGTGTATTGTAGTATAGCCCTTTGGTCAGGGCAGCCAAAAATTGGGAGGTTCAACAATGACCCATGCATACAGACATGTAGAAGGGCCTGTAACCCTCAAGTGGGTGCATTTTAGCCTAGGCCTTTGGCCAGGTGCAGCCAAAAATTGGGAGGTTCAACAATGACCCATACATTCAGACATGATAGTAGGGCCTGTAACCCTCAAATGGGTGTATTGTAGTATAGCCTTTGGTCAGGGCAGCCAAAAATTGGGAGGTTCAACAATGACCCATGCATACAGACATGTAGTAGGGCCTGTAACCCTCAAGTGGGTGTATTGTAGTATAGCCCTTTGGTCAGGGCAGCCAAAAATTGGGAGGTTCAACAATGACCCATGCATACAGACATGTAGTAGGGCCTGTAACCCTCAAGTGGGTGCATTTTAGCCTAGGACTTTGGCCAGGGCAGCCAAAAATTGGGAGTTCAACAATGACCCATACATTCAGACATGAGTAGGGCCTGTAACCCTCAAGTGGGTGTATTGTAGTATAGCCCTTTGGTCAAGGCAGCCAAAAATTGGGAGGTTCAACAATGACCATGCATTCAGACAGTAGTAGGGCCTGTAACCCTCAAGTGGGTGTATTGTAGTATAGCCCTTTGGTCAGGGCAGCCAAAAATTGGGAGGTTCAACAATGACCCATGCATACAGACATGTAGTAGGGCCTGTAACCCTCAAGTGGGTGCATTTTAGCTAGCCCTTTGGTCAGGGCAGCCAAAAATTGGGAGGTTCAACAGTGACCCATGCATACACACATGTAGTAGGGTCTGTAACCCTCAAGTGGGTGTATTTTAGCTAGGCCTTTGGCCCGGGCAGCCAAAAATTGGGAGGTTCAACAATGACCCATACATTCAGACATGAAGTAGGGCCTGTAACCTCAAGTGGGTGTATTGTAGTATACCCTTTGGTCAGGGCAGCCAAAAATTGGGAGGTTCAACAATGACCCATGCATACAGACATGTAGTAGGGCCTGTAACCCTCAAGTGGGTGCATTTTAGCCTAGGCCTTTGGCCAGGGCAGCCAAAAATTGGGAGGTTCAACAATGACCCATGCATTCAGCCATGTAGTAGGGCCTGTAACCCTCAAGTGGGTGTATTGTAGTATAGCCCTTTGGTCAGGGCAGCCAAAAATTGGGAGGTCAACAATAACCCATGCATTCAGAATGTAGTAGGGCCTGTAACCCTCAAGTGGGTGTATTGTATATAGCCCTTTGGTCAGGGCTGCCAAAAATTGGGAGGTTCAACAATGACCCATGCATACAGACATGTAGTAGGGCCTCTAACCCTCAAGTGGGTGTATTGTAGTATAGCCTTTGGTCAGGGCAGCCAAAAATTGGGAGGCTCCTCTTTGTCCCTGCATAGAGACGTGCAGGAGGGCCTGTAAAAAAGAACTGGGTGTATTGTAGTATAGCCCTTTGGTCAGGGCAGCCAAAAATTGGGAGGTTCAACAATGACCCATGCATTACAGACATGTAGTAGGGCCTGTAACCCTCAAGTGGGTGCATTTTAGCTAGGCCTTTGGCCAGGGCAGCCAAAATTGGGAGGTTCAACAATGACCCATTCATTCAGACATGTAGTAGGGCCTGTAACCTCAAGTGGGTGTATTGTAGTATAGCCCTTTGGTCAGGGCAGCCAAAAATTGGGAGGTTCAACAATGACCCATGCATACAGACATGTAGTAGGGCCTGTAACCCTCAAGTGGGTGTATTGTAGTTAGCCCTTTGGTCAGGGCAGCCAATAATTGGGAGGTTCAACAATGACCCATGCATACATACATGTATTAGGGCCTGTAACCCTCAAGTGGGTGCATTTTAGCCTAGGCCTTTGGCCAGGGCAGCCAAAAATTGGGAGGTTCAACAATGACCCATGCATTCAGCCATGTAGTAGGGCCTGTAACCTCAAGTGGGTGTATTTTAGCTTAGGCCTTTGGCCAGGGCAGCCAAAAATTGGGAGGTTCAACAATGACCCATGCATTCAGACATGTAGTAGGGCCTGTAACCCTCAAGTGGGTGTATTGTAGTATAGCCCTTTGGTCAGGGCAGCCAAAAATTGGGAGGCTCTCTTTGTCCCTGCATAGAGACGTGTAGGAGGGCCTGTAAACAAGAATGGGTGTATTGTAGTATAGGCCTTTGGTCAGGGCAGCCAAAAATTGGGAGGTTCAACAATGACCCATGCATACAGACATGTAGTAGGGCCTGTAAACCCTCAAGTGGGTGTATTGTAGATAGCCTTTGGCCAGGGCAGCCAAAAATTGGGAGGCTTCATTGACCCTGCATTCAGAACATGTAGTAGGGCCTGTAAACCAAGTGGGTGTATTGTAGTATAGCCTTTGGTCAGGGCAGCCAAAAATTGGGAGGTTCAACAATGACCCATGCATACAGACATGTAGTAGGGCCTGTAACCTCAAGTGGGTGTATTGTAGTATAGCCCTTTGGTCAGGGCAGCCAAAAATTGGGAGGTTCAACAATGACCCATGCATACAGACATGTAGTAGGGCTGTAACCCTCAAGTGGGTGTATTGTAGTATAGCCCTTTGGTCAGGGCAGCCAAAAATTGGGAGGCTCCTCTTGTCCCTGCATAGAGATGTCAGGAGGGCCTGTAAACAAGAACTGGGTGTATTGTAGTATAGCCCTTTGGTCAGGGCAGCCAAAAATTGGGAGGTTCAACAATGACCCATGCATACAGACATGTAGTAGGGCCTGTAACCCTCAAGTGGGTGTATTTGTAGTATAGCCCTTTGGTCAGGGCAGCCAAAAATTGGGAGGTTCAACAATGACCCATGCATACAGACATGTAGTAGGGCCTGTAACCCTCAAGTGGGTGTATTTGTAGTATAGCCGCTTTTGTAGCTTGCGGCCAAATGAGTCTGCTGAGTAGGCGTACATGTGTTTTGTTCTTTGCAGCAGCAAATGGGGTTCAGCCTGATAGCAGGGGCGTACAGGGGTTTAGATAGCTGGGGAGCAAATGGAGGTCTGCTGCTAGACTGGCCTGACAGTGGTGATTAGTAGCTGGCAGGCAGCAAATGGTATGACTGCATAGAATGAGAGCTGACAAGGGTGTATTGAGTTAGGCTGTGGGCCTGTAACCCAAAATTGGGTAGGTTACTATAGCCCATTGCATCAGGCAATGCCAAAATTGGCTGTAGACCCTCCAATGGCTCTGATATAGATGATAGGCCTGTAACCAAGTGGTGAATT
Organism: Allobates femoralis; assembly: GCA_033576535.1. Taxonomy (NCBI): domain Eukaryota; kingdom Metazoa; phylum Chordata; class Amphibia; order Anura; family Aromobatidae; genus Allobates; species Allobates femoralis. The sequence goes on from JARQOC010000006.1 coordinate 324,995,352, forward strand.
GTAGTTAGCCTTTGGTCAGGCAGCCAAAACTTGGAGGCTTATCCAAATGACTGATTTAGAATGTATGTAGGGCATGTAACTCAAGTGGGTTATTGTAGTATAGCCCTTTGGTCAGGGCAGCCAAAATTGGGAGGCTCCATTCCTCTGCATAGAATGTGTCAGAGGGCCTGTAAACAGAATGGGTGTATTGTAGTATAGCCTTTGGTCAGGGCAGCCAAAAATTGGGAGGTTCAACAAGGGAGCCATGCATCAGACATTAGTAGGGCCTGTAAGCCTCAAGTGGGTGTATTTAGCTAGCCTTTGGCCAGGGCAGCCAAAAATTGGGAGGTTCAACAATGACCCATGCATTCAGACATGTAGTAGGGCCTGTAACCCTCAAGTGGGTGTTTGTAGTATAGCCTTTGGTCAGGGCAGCCAAAAATTGGGAGGCTCCTCTTGTCCCTGCATTAGAGATGTCAGGAGGGCCTGTAAACAACAACTGGGTGTATTGTAGTATAGCCCTTTGGTCAGGGCAACCAAAAATTGGGAGGTTCAACAATGACCCATGCATACAGACATGTAGTAGGGCCTGTAACCCTCAAGTGGGTGTATTGTAGTATAGCCCTTTGGTCAGGGCAGCCAAAAATTGGGAGGTTCAACAATGACCCATGCATACAGACATGTAGTAGGCCTGTAACCCTCAAGTGGTGTATTGTAGCTTAGCCTTTGGCAGGGCAGCCAAAAATTGGGAGGCTCCTCTTTGTCCCTGCATAAGACGTGCAGAGGGCCTGTAAACAAGACTGGGTGTATTGTAGTATAGCCCTTTGGTCAGGGCAGCCAAAAATTGGGAGGTTCCAACTATGACCCATGCATACAGACATGTAGTAGGGCCTGTAACCCAAGTGGGGTATTGTAGTTAGCCCTTTGGTCAGGGCAGCCAAAATTGGGAGGTTCAACAATGACCCATGCATTCAGACATGTAGTAGGGCCTGTAACCCTCAAGTGGGTGTATTGTAGTATAGCCCTTTGGTCAGGGCAGCCAAAAATTGGGATGTCAACATTGACCCATGCATACAGACATGTAGTAGGGCCTGTAAACCCTCAGTGGTGTATTGTAGTATAGCCCTTTGGTCAGGGCAGCCAAAAATTGGGAGGTTCAACAATGACCCATGCATTACAGACATGTAGTAGGCCTGTAACCCTCAAGTGGGTGTATTGTAGCTAGGCCTTTGGTCAGGGCAGCCAAAAATTGGGAGGTTCAACAATGACCCATGCATTAGACATGTAGAGGGCCTGTAACCTCAAGTGGGTGTATTGTAGTATAGCCCTTTGGTCAGGGCAGCCAAAAATTGGGAGGCTTCCTCATATGTCCCTGCATAAGACTGTCAGGAGGGCCTGTAACCAAATGGGTGTATTGTAGTATAGCCCTTTGGTCAGGGCAGCCAAAATTGGAGGTTCAACAATGACCCATGCATACAGACATGTAGTAGGGCCTGTAACCCTCAAGTGGGTGTATTTTAGCTAGGCCTTTGGCCAGGGCAGCCAAAAATTGGGAGGTTCAACAATGACCCATGCATTCAGACATGTAGTAGGGCCTGTAACCCTCAAGTGGGTGTATTGTAGTATAGCCCTTTGGTCAGGGCAGCCAAAAATTGGGAGGCTCCTCTTTGTCCCTGCATAGAGACGTGCAGGAGGGCCTGTAAACAAGAACTGGGTGTATTGTAGTATAGCCCTTTGGTCAGGGCAGCCAAAAATTGGGAGGTTCAACAATGACCCATGCATTCAGACATGTAGTAGGGCCTGTAACCCTCAAGTGGGTGTATTGTAGTATAGCCCTTTGGTCAGGGCAGCCAAAAATTGGGATGGCTCCTCTTTGTCCCTGCATAGAGACGTGCAGGAGGGCCTGTAAACAAGAACTGGGTGTATTGTAGTATAGCCCTTTGGTCAGGGCAGCCAAAAATTGGGAGGTTCAACAATGACCCATGCATTCAGACATGTAGTAGGGCCTGTAACCCTCAAGTGGGTGCATTTTAGCCTAGCCTTTGGCCAGGGCAGCCAAAAATTGGGAGGTTCAACAATGACCCATGCATTCAGACATGTAGTAGGGCCTGTAACCCCAAGTGGGTGTATTGTAGTATAGCCCTTTGGTCAGGGCAGCCAAAAATTGGGAGGCTCCTCTTTGTCCCTGCATAGAGACGTGCAGGAGGGCCTGTAAACAAGAACTGGGTGTATTGTAGTATAGCCCTTTGGTCAGGGCAGCCAAAAATTTGGAGGTTCAACAATGACCCATGCATTCAGACATGTAGTAGGGCCTGTAACCCTCAAGTGGGTGTATTGTAGTATAGCCCTTTGGTCAGGGCAGCCAAAAATTGGGAGGCTCCTCTTTGTCCCTGCATAGAGAAGTGCAGGAGGGCCTGTAAACAAGAACTGGGTGTATTGTAGTATAGCCCTTTGGTCAGGGCAGCCAAAAATTGGGAGGTTCAACACAAGTGGGTGTATTGTAGTATAGCCCTTTGGTCAGGGCAGCCAAAAATTGGGAGGTTCAACATTGACCCTGCATAGACATGAGTAGGGCCTGTAACTCAAGTGGGTGTATTGTAGTATAGCCCTTTGGCAGGGCAGCCAAAAATTGGGAGGTTCAACAATGACCATGCATCAGACATGTAGTAGGCCTGTAACCCTCAAGTGGGTGTATGTAGATAGCCTTTGGTCAGGGCAGCCAAAAATTGGGAGGCTCTCTTTGTCCCTGCATAGAGACGTGCAGGAGGGCTGTAAACAAGAATGGGTGTATTGTAGTATAGCCCTTTGGTCAGGGCAGCCAAAAATTGGGAGGTTCAACAATGACCCATGCATACAGACATGTAGTAGGGCCTGTAACCCTCAATGTGTATTGTGTATCTTGCAGTGCAGCAAATTGAGGTTCTGTCCTGATAAGATGAGGAGGCCTGTAACAAATGGTTATTGTGTAGCCCTTGGCAGGGCAGCCAAAAATTGGGAGGTTCAACAATGACCCATGCATTCAGACATGTAGTAGGGCCTGTAACCCTCAAGTGGGTGTATTGTAGTATAGCCCTTTGGCCAGGGCAGCCAAAAATTGGGAGGCTCCTCTTTGTCCCATGCATAAGACGTGCAGGAGGGCCTGTAAACAGAACTGGGTGTATTGTAGTATAGCCCTTTGGTCAGGGCAGCCAAAAATTGGGAGGTTCAACAATGACCCATGCATTCAGACATGTAGTAGGGCCTGTAACCCTCAAGTGGGTGTATTGTAGTATAGCCCTTTGGTCAGGGCAGCCAAAAATTGGGAGGCTCCTCTTTGTCCCTGCATAGAGACGTGCAGGAGGGCCTGTAAACAAGAACTGGGTGTATTGTAGTAAGCCCTTTGGTCAGGGCAGCCAAAAATTGGGAGGTTCAACAATGACCCATGCATACAGACATGTACTAGGGCCTGTAACCCTCAAGTGGGTGCATTTAGCCTAGCCTTTGGCCAGGGAAGCCAAAAATTGGGAGGTTCAACAATGACCCATGCATTCAGACATGTAGTAGGGCCTGTAACCCTCAAGTGGGTGTATTGTAGTATAGCCCTTTGGTCAGGCAGCCAAAAATTGGGAGGTCCTCTTTGTCCTGCATAGAGACGTGCAGGAGGGCCTGTAAACAAGAACTGGGTGTATTGTAGTATAGCCCTTTGGTCAGGGCAGCCAAAAATTGGGAGGTTCAACAATGACCCATGCATACAGACATGTAGTAGGGCCTGTAACCCTCAAGTGTGTGTATTTTAGCCTAGGCCTTTGGTCAGGGCAGCCAAAAATTGGGAGGTTCTACAATGACCCATGCATACAGACATGTAGTAGGGCCTGTAACCCTCAAGTGGGTGTATTGTAGTATTTCCCTTTGGCCAGGGCAGCCAAAAATTGGGAGGCTCCTCTTTGTCCCTGGATAGAGACGTGCAGGAGGGCCTCAAAACATTTTTCCCATTGAAAAGGAGCGGGTCTCCTGTCGTTGTAATGCCCATTCTAAAAGAATGGGCGAAAAAATGTACCACTGCGGGTATACCTCAAACAACAGCCTAACTATTGTAACGGTCATCATGGTATCACATGAGGAGAAGGAGGAGCAGTCCAGCGATTAGCCAAGGTACTGAAGTGTGTACCCATGGGTGAGTGGAGGTACATGGCAAATTCACATAACAAAATTTTAATTCAGTTGTCATTTGCTGGTGGTGTGGTGAAGTCTGGCCCAATCCAACCCTTGTTCATCTTGATCAGAGTCAGCCTGTCAGCATTTTCAGTTGACAGGCGGGTGCGTTTATCAGTGATGATTCCACCTGCAGCACTGAAAACACGCTCTGATAAAACGCTAGCGGCAGGGCAGGCCAGGACTTCCAAGGCGTAGAGAGCCAATTCATGCCACGTGTCCAGCTTGGAGACCCAATAATTGAAAGGCACAGAGGAATCTCGCAGTACAGTTGTTCGATCTGCAAGGTACTCCTTCAGCATCTGCCCAAACTTAGCATTTCTGGTGGCACTACCCCGCACCTCAGGGGCTCTGGTACGTAAGGGGCTGAGAAAACTGTCCCACATCGTAAAGACTGTTCCCCTACCTCTGGCGGATTGGACTTGTGCCCCTCTCGGCCGTACGCCTTGGTTGTCCACCGAATCCTGACCTATGCCGCTAGCGTTTTGTGAGGGGAATGATTTCACTACTTCCGTGACTATGGCCCTGTGGAACTGCTGCATTTTGGCTGACCTCTCCGTCTCAGGAATGAGAGACATAAAGTTCTCCTTGTAGCGTGGGTCTAACAGTGTTGCCAACCAGTACTGATTGTCGGCCAAGATGTTCTGAACGCGAGGGTCACGAGACAGGCAGCTTACCATAAAGTCAGCCATGTGCGCCAGACTCTTAACAGCCATCACTTCAGTATCCAGACCAACACGATGACTGAACATGCTGTGCTCCTCCTCCTCCTCCTCATCTCCCCTGTCCTCTGGCCAGCCACGCTGAATCGAGGGTATGACTGGTGTGCATGTCATATCCTCAATTTGGCCAGAGAGTTGCTCCATGTCTTCATCCTCCTCCTCCTCATCATAGTCCTCCACTGCACGTTGTGATGAGATGAGGCTGGGCTGTGTGTTTTCACCCACACCCACTATTGTTTCTTGCTCAAAGTCATCGCGCTCGGCCTGCAACGCATCCTCTTTGATCTTTAGCAGAGACCGTTTTAGAAGGCAGAGTAGTGGTATGGTGACGCTAATAATGGCGTCATCGCCGCTCACCATCTTGGTGGAGTCCTCAAAGTTTTGGAGGACGGTGCATAGGTCCGACATCCATCTCCACTCCTCAGGTGTTATGTGTGGAGTTTGACCCATTTCCCGACGGCTTAGGTGATGCAGGTAGTCCACAACTGCCCTCTTCTGCTCACATATCCTGACCAACATGTGCAGAGTTGAATTCCAACGCGTGGGGACATCACACACCAGTCTGTGGGCCGGAAGACGCAAACGGCGCTGAAAGCCGGCAAGGCCGGCGGAAGCAGCAGGTGACTTGCGAAAATGTGCAGACAGACGCCGAACTTTTACCAGCAGGTCAGACACCTCTGGGTATGACTTCACAAACCTCTGAACCACCAGGTTGAGCACATGGGCCACGCATGGAACATGCGTCAGCTGCCCTCGCCTCAAAGCTGCCACCAGGTTCCGGCCATTGTCACACACGACCTTTCCTGGCTTTAGGTTCAGAGGTGTGAGCCAGTGATCTGCCTGCTGTTTCAGAGCTATCCACACCTCTTCTGCATTGTGGGGTTTGTCACCTATGCAGACTAGCTTCAGCACAGCCTGTTGCCGCTTTGCAGAGGCAGTGCTGCAGTGCTTCCAGCTTGGGACTGGTGTGGAGGGTACAGTGGATGAGGATGCGCAGGAGGAGGAGGCTGAAGAGCATGACATTCCGGAGCTGTAGAGTGTCGGTGAAACCCTGACAGAGGTAGGGCCTGCTATTCTTGGTGTGGGAAGGACGTGTTCCGTCCCTCGCTCAGACTGGGTCCCAGCCTCCACAATGTTAATCCAGTGTGCCGTCAAGGAGATGTAGCGGCCTTGCCCACAAGCACTTGTCCACGTGTCTGTGGTTAGGTGGACTTTGGCTGAAACAGCATTGTTGAGGGCACGTGTGATGCTGTTGGACACGTGGTTATGCAATGCGGGGACGGCACATCTGGAGAAATAGTGGCAGCTGGGGACCGAGTAACGTGGGACAGCAGCCGCCATCAGGTCGCGGAATGCGTCCGTCTCCACCAGCCGGAAAGGCAACAATTCTAGCGCTATGAGTCGCGAAATGTGATCATTCAGGACTGTGGCATGTGGGTCGTTGGCAGCGTATTTGCGCCTGCGTTCAAATGTTTGCTGAATGGATAATTGAACGCTGCGCTGGGACAAGGACGTGCTTGATGGTGGTGTAATTTGTGGGTGGGCAACTTCAGGTGCAGGGCCGGAGACTTGTTCGCGGCCAGCATGGACAGGGGATTGGCTCGCGCGCACAACAGGCGAAGACGTAGCAGTGACATCAGCAAGCACCGCTCCTCGACTCTGTTGTACTTCCCACAAAGTCGGGTGCTTGGCTGACATGTGCCTGATCATGCTGGTGGTGGTCAGGCTGCTAGTTTTCGTACCCCTGCTGATACTGGCATGGCAGGTGTGGCAAATGGCCTTTTTAGAGTCTTCTGGAGCCAACTTAAAAAACTCCCAGACTCGGGAAGACCGAACATTTGCACAGGTACCTTGAGTCGTGTTGTTGTTCCGGGGAACGGTTGCCTGCCTTCTGCCTGCGGACGCAACCCTGCTTCGTACTGCCTGTTGGGATGCTATGCCTCCCTCCCCCTGTGCACTGCTGTCCTCGCTCTGCATATCCTCCTGCCATGTTGGGTCAGCTACTGGATCATCCACCACGTCGTCTTCCTCTTCAGCACCCTGATCCTCCTCCTGACTTCCTGGCAATTGTGTCTCATCATCGTCCACCCCTTGTTGAGACACTTTGACAACGTTCCGTTCGTCATAACGTGGCTGCTCAAATATTTGGGCATCTGTACATACCATCTCCTCATGACCCACTTCAAGAGGAGGTGGCGACAGGCCAGATTCTGCGAATGGATACGTGAACAGCTCTTCCGAGTGTCCTAGTGTGGGATCAGTAATGTCCGTGGACGTGTACTCGGCCAGGTAGTAGGAAGGAGGATCAGGTTGCGAAATGTGCAGTGCAGTATCACGGCTACTGACAGTTGACCGTGTGGAAGACAGGGTGTTTGTGGAGGTGCCCATCTGACTTGAGGCATTATCCGCTATCCAAGTAACAACCTGTTGACACTGGTCTTGGTTCAACAGAGGAGTACTGCTGCGGGCCCCAAGAATTTGGGACAGGACGTGCGAGCGAGGAGATGTGGCCCTTTGTTGTTGCGAAATTAGTGCTTGCACACGACCTCGACCTCTGTCTGCACCACCATCACGTCCACTTCCTTGTTCCTTGCCAACGCCCTTGCCAACGCCTTTGCGCATTTTGCCTGTATAGAGCGACAACTGTCTGGTGACTGTAGAGGTCACAGGAGATTATGATTTTAGTTCCCTAACCTGTATCAAGGTATGACGTACACCAGTCTGGTGACTGTTGAGATCACAAGAGATTAGGATTTTAGTTCCCTAACCTGTATCAAGGTATGACGTACAACAGTCTGGTGACTGTAATGGTGTCAGGAGAGGATTTTAGTCCCTAACCTGTATCAAGGTATGACGTACACCAGTCTGGTGACTGTTCAGATCACAAGAGATTAGGATTTTAGTTCCCTAACCTGTATCAAGGTATGACGTACACCAGTCTGGTGACTGTTCAGATCACAAGAGATTAGGATTTTAGTTCCCTAACCTGTATCAAGGTACGACGTACAACAGTCTGGTGACTGTTGAGATCACAAGAGATTAGGATTTTAGTTCCCTAACCTGTATCAAGGTATGACGTACACCAGTCTGGTGACTGTTGAGATCACAAGAGATTAGGATTTTAGTTCCCTAACCTGTATCAAGGTATGACGTACACCAGTCTGGTGACTGTTCAGATCACAAGAGATTAGGATTTTAGTTCCCTAACCTGTATCAAGGTATGACGTACACCAGTCTGGTGACTGTTCAGATCACAAGAGATTAGGATTTTAGTTCCCTAACCTGTATCAATGTACGACGTACACCAGTCTGGTGACTGTAATGGTGTCAGGAGAGGATTTTAGTCCCTAACCTGTATCAAGGTATGACGTACACCAGTCGGGTGACTGTTGAGATCACAAGAGATTAGGATTTTAGTTCCCTAACCTGTATCAAGGTATGGAGTACACCAGTCTGGTGACTGTTGAGATCACAAGAGATTAGGATTTTAGTTCCCTAACCTGTATCAAGGTATGACGTACACCAGCCTGGTGACTGTTGAGATCACAAGAGATTAGGATTTTAGTTCCCTAACCTGTATCAAGGTATGACGTACACCAGTCTGGTGACTGTTCAGATCACAAGAGATTAGGATTTTAGTTCCCTAACCTGTATCAAGGTATGACGTACACCAGTCTGGTAACTGTAATGGTGTCAGGAGAGGATTTTAGTTCCCTAACCTGTATCAAGGTATGACGTACACCAGTCTGGTGACTGTTGAGATCACAAGAGATTAGGATTTTAGTTCCCTAACCTATATCAAGGTAATGACGTACACCATCGTCTGGTGACTGTTCAGTATCACAAAGAGAGTAGGATTTTAGTTCCCTAACCTGTATCAAGGTATGACGTACACCAGTCTGGTGACTGTTCAGATCACAAGAGATTAGGATTTTAGTTCCCTAACCTGTATCAAGGTATGACGTACACCAGTCTGGTGACTGTTCAGATCACAAGAGATTAGGATTTTAGTTCCCTAACCTGTATCAAGGTATGACGACTACACCAGTCTGTGACTTGTTTCAGTATCACAAGAGATTAGGATTTTAGTTCCCCAACCTGTATCAAGGTATGACGTACACCAGTCTGGTGACTGTTCAGATCACAAGAGATTAGGATTTTAGTTCCCTAACCTGTATCAAGGTATGACGTACACCAGTCTGGTGACTGTATGGTCAGGAGAGGATTTTAGTCCCTAACCTGTATCAAGGTATGACGTACACCAGTCTGGTGACTGTTGAGATCACAAGAGATTAGGATTTTAGTTCCCTAACCTGTATCAAGGTATGACGTACACCAGTCTGGTGACTGTTGAGATCACAAGAGATTAGGATTTTAGTTCCCTAACATGTATCAAGGTATGACGTACATCAGTCTGGTGACTGTTCAGATCACAAGAGATTAGGATTTTAGTTCCCTAACCTGTATCAAGGTATGACGTACACCAGTCTGGTGACTGTTCAGATCACAAGAGATTAGGATTTTAGTTCCCTAACCTGTATCAAGGTATGACGTACACCAGTCTGGTGACTGTTCAGATCACAAGAGATTAGGATTTTAGTTCCCTAACCTGTATCAAGGTATGACGTACACCAGTCTGGTGACTGTTCAGATCACAAGAGATTAGGATTTTAGTTCCCTAACCTGTAACAAGGTAGTGACGTACACCAGTCTGGTGACTGTTCAGATCACAAGAGATTAGGATTTTAGTTCCCCAACCTGTATCAAGGTATGACGTACACCAGTCTGGTGACTGTTCAGATTACAAGAGATTAGGATTTTAGTTCCCTAACCTGTATCAAGGTATGACGTACACCAGTCTGGTGACTGTTCAGATCACAAGAGATTAGGATTTTAGTTCCCTAACCTGTATCAAGGTATGACGTACACCAGTCTGGTACTGTTCGTCAGAAGATTTTAGTCCTAACCTGTATCAAGGTATGCGTACACAGTCTGGTGACGATTGTCAAGAGTAGGATTTAGTCCCTAACCTGTATCAAGGTATGACGTACACCAGTCTGGTGACTGTAATGTTTCAGGAGAGGATTTTAGTTCCCTAACCTGTATCAAGGTATGACGTACACCAGTCTGGTGACTGTCAATGGTTCAGGAGAGGATTTTAGTCCCTAACCTGTATCAAGGTATGACGTACACCAGTCTGGTGACGTAATGGTTTCAGGAGAGGATTTTAGTCCCTAACCTGTATTAAGGTAGTACGTACACCTGTCTGGTGACTTTAATGGTTTCAGGAGAGGATTTTAGTCCCTAACCTGTATTAAGGTATACGTACACCAGTCTGGTGACTGTAATGGTTTCAGGAGAGGATTTTAGTCCCTAACCTGTATTAAGGTATGACGTACACCAGTCTGGTGACTTTTAATGGTTTCAGGAGAGGATTTTAGTCCCTAACCTGTATTAAGGTAGTACGTACACCTGTCTGGTGACTGTTAATGGTTTCAGGAGAGGATTTTAGTCCCTAACCTGTATTAAGGTAGTACGTACACCTGTCTGGTGACTTTAATGGTTTCAGGAGAGGATTTTAGTCCCTAACCTGTATTAAGGTAGTACGTACACCTGTCTGGTGACTTTAATGGTTTCAGGAGAGGATTTTAGTCCCTAACCTGTATTAAGGTAGTACGTACACCTGTCTGGTGACTTTAATGGTTTCAGGAGAGGATTTTAGTCCCTAACCTGTATTAAGGTAGTACGTACACCTGTCTGGTGACTTTAATGGTTTCAGGAGAGGATTTTAGTCCCTAACCTGTATTAAGGTAGTACGTACACCTGTCTGGTGACTTTAATGGTTTCAGGAGAGATTTAGTACCCTAACCTGTATTAAGGTAGTACGTACACCTGTCTGGTGACTTTAATGGTTTCAGGAGAAGATTTTAGTCCCTAACCTGTATTAAGGTAGTACGTACACCTGTCTGGTGACTTTAATGGTTTCAGGAGAGGATTTTAGTCCCTAACCTGTATTAAGGTAGTACGTACACCTGTCTGGTGACTTTAAATGGTTTCAGGAGAGGATTTTAGTCCCTAACCTGTATTAAGGTAGTACGTACACCTGTCTGGTGACTTTAATGGTTTCAGGAGAGAATTTTAGTCCCTAACCTGTATTGAAGGTAGTACGTACACCTGTCTGGTGACTTTAATGGTTTCAGGAGAGGATTTTAGTCCCTAACCTGTATTAAGGTAGTACGTACACCTGTCTGGTGACTGTAATGGTTTTCAGGAGAGGATTTTAGTCCCTAACCTGTATTAAGGTAGTACGTACACCTGTCTGGTGACTTTAATGGTTTCAGGAGAGGATTTTAGTCCCTAACCTGTATTAAGGTAGTACGTACACCTGTCTGGTGACTTTAATGGTTTCAGGAGAGATTTTAGTCCCTAACCTGTATTAAGGTAGTACGTACACCGTCTGGTGACTATGTTCAGAGGTTTAGTCCCTAACCTGTATTAAGGTAGTACGTCATGTCTGGTGACTGTAATGTGTCAGGGGGATTTTAGTCCCTAACCTGTATTAAGGTAGTAAGTTCAAGAGTGTGGTGACTCTAATGGTCACAGAAAAGCTTGGATTCTGATCTGTATCACCCTGCTTATCCTCCTAGATTAGTCCTGAGAAGGACTGTTCTGGTCACTGGAAAGCTTGGACTCCGATCTGGATCACCCTGCCTATATCCTCCTAGATTAATCCTGAGAAGGACTGTTGTGGTCAGCAGCAGTTTGCAGCCCTGCTCCGGATCTACCTCTAAGGGCCGCAAATCTGTCCCTAAGCAGCAGCAGACACTCTCCCTACACTCACTGTCTGGATGGCTGTGTGCCGAGCACAGCACGCCGGGAGTTATAAAGGCTCGGTGACGCTGTGCAGGCCGGCCAATCACTGCTATGCCACAACTAACAGGGCTGTGGCATTGCAGTGGTCTGCCAGCCAATCCCTGCACGTGGGCTGGCTCTCAAAAGAGCGCCAACATGCAGAGATGACGACCACGAGCACAGCACGAGTATCACGAGATTACTCGGTGCTCGGCGAGTAGCCCGAGTACAGTGATACTCGTGCGAGTACCGAGTAGTGGCGAGCATGCTCGCTCATCACTAATAATTACAATTGTCTCAGGTGTGCAGTGTATCAAGGAACAGATAGGTTCCTTTCCTAAATTACTGCCTTTTCTAATACACTGCCACACTAAAACATAGTACACATAATAAAACCATGCCCATAAAGAATTGAGTTATATGCTGCCACAGTTTTATGCTGGCAGTTTATTGCTGTGCAGATTAGATAAACAGATTGAGGAAATGCCCATCCTAATTTTACATGTATATTGCAAACAGGTCCATAAGTCAGGGTCCAGATCAAAATATCGGTCTTGGGGGGACAAATGCTCACCCTTAACGCGTTTCGCTGTACGCTTCTTCAAGAAGGGTTTTTAGGTTCAGCCCAGTAATCACTTGTATAGCACTTGGGGACTGGTGTTGCACACTAAGGTGAGCCATAAATGCATTACTTATTAATGAAGAAATGAAAAGCGGCATTCACCAGTGTTTGGTTTTCAGCTCCGATTATTTATTCATCCTCAAGGAATTACATGTGCGTGGGGAGAGGGAGTAAGAGGCGGCGGATGATGGTACACGCTGTATTACTGCTTCCACGGGTCCAGTGCTCATTAATAACTAATCCATTTATTAAGTAGAAACATACCCAGCTCCGACGATAATCCACACAGCATGCATTTTGTTTGTTGCCAGCCAGGTACAACCAGGCAGCTGGGGAATAGAATCCTCAGCACGGGGAAGCCAAAGCGTTCTTGGCCCCCTCACTGCGAATTGCAGCCCGCAGCTGCCCCAGAAAATGGCGCATTTGTTGAAGTGACATTTTCTAGCGCTGTACCCAACTCTTCCAGATGCCCTGGTGTGGTGGCATTGGGGTGATAGCAGGGGTTAATGACAGCTGATGATTGACAGCTTGTTATTAGGCCCTGGATTGGTAATGTCAGGCGTCTTCCGATACCTGCCCATTACCTATATCTCCCATTGATTTGAAAATAAAGAATCCAGGGAAAATCGGTGTTGTTTGGTCCACGCTGCCAGGATCATTCACATCAAAGAAAAGCCAGTAATCGATATTTGATCCAAACCTTCCTTTATTCTCCTTCCCCACAACATGTTTCAACGGTCACACACCGTCTTCCTCAGATGGAATGGAGGCTAAGTAAACATTAAAACTTTATATAGGGCGGCCCAGAATCCCATTGGGCCAAAAAGATTAGTATACACCCTTTTATTAACTCATTAATCCCCAAAACCAGAGGTAACTGTGTAAACTAACCAAGATTCTAGTTTATATCTCAACACATCAACATATATTATAAAATATATATATGCACCAATAGATTAAAAACACAGATTATAAACCAATAAAAAATGTATAAAAATGTATAAAAGTGATGGATGATAAAAATAAACTTTTTTCTCCTATGTTAGTATAAAAACTGTTCTAAAAATGACATAATCAAACAATCATAGTCTATATGGAATTAACCCTCCATATATTAAAACATATTAAAACATTCCTTATACCAAAATTGAAAACTTCATTATCCCTGACAGCCCTCCACCACAATCCATCTTTGATCTTGGTTTTCAAAAAATGAAGAAAAAAAAAAAAAAAAAAAAAAAAAAAAAAAAAAAAAAAATTATATATATATATATATATATATATATATATATATATATATATATATATATATATATATTTATATATATATATAAAAAATAATAATAATAATACTAATAAATCATAATAATAAAAATAAAAAAATAAATAAATAAATAAATAAAAAAAAAGATAAAAATAACAATACATTTTTTTTATATATATATATATATAAAATATATATATATATATATAGATGAAGCAAGAGACCGAGATTAAAGAAAGATCTCAGACAAACTGGGTGGCAAATCAATTCCTGGACACTTTTTCTATTATCAGGTTGAGACCCTCTGGGTGTAGTGTCCCCAATCTGAATATCCAGTAATTCTCCTTCTTGATCAATTTACTCAATCTATCCTGTCCACCCTCCCGTACTTGGTCAATTATAATGAGACTCATCTTACTGGGATCTCTCTGATGGTATCTGTCATAGTATCGTGAGACACTGTGTTGTTGAAAACCAGATCTTATATTCTGTCTATGTTTGTTTAGACGATTGTGTGCAGCCTGTATCGTTCTACCCACATACTGTAACCCGCAAGGGCATTCCAATAAATAGGCTATATAGGAGTATTGACAGGTTACTCTTTGTCTTATCTCAAATTTCTCTTTGGTTGTATTAGACATAAAATGTTTGGTTCCATCCTGTATTATATCACAACACATACATTTCCTAACTTTGCATGAATAGCACCCCCATTTCTCAGCGGGTAATTCAACCACAGCTTTTAACATCTCATCACTTTTATTAATGTTACTGGGGGCTACTAGGTTTTTCAAATTCTTATTTTTCCTGAATATTATGGTTGGTTTTTCATGGATGGTCATCCCTAACAAGGGATCCCCTTTCAAAACAAACATCCCCAAAAGGGAGCGTATCACTTTTCGCGATTGACAATAAGTTGTTACAAAACTCCACCTACTCCTATCCCCATTCCAAGCTGATACATCTCCCTTTTCTGCCATTTTTCTCAAACAACTTTCTTGTGAAAGTGACTTTGTTTTGACATAAGCATCTTTAAGAATTCTTTTAGGATAACCCTTTTCTTTAAACCTCTGTCTCAGAATGGACGATTCTGAGACAAAGTCAATATCTTTAGAGCAATTCTTGCGGATCCGCCAGTATTGCCCATAGGGTATGTTTTTCAACCAGGCAGAGAGATGACCACTATTAAATTGGAGGTAGCTGTTCACATCCACTGCTTTGAAATGAGTGGACGTGTACAGCCTCCCTCCATCATCAAATTTAACCATAAGGTCTAAATATTGGATTGCCGTGAGAGAATAAGTTGCTGTAAAGGCAAGACCCCACTGGTTGTCATTAAGCTTCTCAGTGAAGGCCTGCGCATCAGGAATTGTTCCCCTCCAAATAATAAATAAGTCATCAATATAACGTCTATAGAAAACAACCCCTCTGGTCAAGGACTGTTCAGATGTTGAGCCCGAAGGAGGCTGTGCGATGAGGACGGACTCTACTGCACCCATGAATATGTTGGCATAACTGGGTGCGAATCGCGTCCCATCGCACAGCCCTTCCTTTGATTGTAAGTTCCCTCATTGAAGGTGAATATGTTGTTCTCCAGTATAAATTTGATGGCCTTTAAAATAAATTCTTTTTGAACTGCTGGTAAACTATCATCATTATTGAGTGTCTGCTGTATTGCATTTATTCCCTGTTCATGTTTAATGTTGTTATATAATGCCGTTACATCAAGTGTAACCAAAACACATCCTAACATTTTGGGTAGAGACCTCAGTTCTCTAATCAGTTGAGATGAATCCTTCAAGTAGGAATCCAGCTCCATGACATATCCCTGTAAAAATAAGTCAACATAGTGGGAAAGGTTGCACGTTATAGAATTGGACCCTGAAACTATTGGACGACTTGGGGGACATATCGGATCCTTATATATTTTGGGAAGAAATACATTATAGGTACCCTATATTGCGCTATGTCTAGGAACCTTCTCTCTTTTTTATTTAAGATCCCCTTGTCATATGCTTCCTTGATCATATACTTGTACTCTACAAATATCTCTATACTGGGGTCTTGTTCTAATTTTTCATAAAATTCCATATCATCCAGCAATTTCCTACCCTCCTCAATATACCAGGATTTATCCATAAGGACTATCCCCCCCTTTATCCGCATTTTTTATTACTAAATCATTGTCTTCTCTCAAAGTTCCAATGGCCCCCCTCTCTCCTCTTTTCAAATTATCAACTGTCTTGGGTTGTGTGATAGATCTCAAGTCCTTTAAGACTAATTGTTGAAAAGTCTCTTTATGGCTACCTTTATGATGGACGAGGTAAAATTTGTCATTTCTGTTTTTAATATTGACATGTTTAAAACATCCCCCTCCATTTATATTCTCTGCGCTTTCCACGCTTCCTTGGGTAATTCTATTTCTTTCTTCTATTCTTCTATTATAAAATGTCTATGGATTGTTAGTTTTTGAAAAAAATCATTTAAATCTAAATATAATGAGAAAGTATCAAGTTTAGATGTGGGGCAAAAAGATAGTCCCCTACCAAGGAGGGATTTCTCATCCTGTGTAAGATTATGTTTAGACAGGATGAAAATTCCCATTCTTTTATCTTCACTTGTCCTATCTATGTTTTTATTTGATATTAAACAGGAACTGCTTTCATCTTCTTCTGTGTGAGTTTCTTCACTAATAATATTCCTCCTTCTCCTTGTTGTTCCACTACCTCTTCCACCTCTTCTGATCTTTTTCTTTTTGGGTGCCGACCCGGAATTAATTGAAAAAACTGGGTCATTTTAGTGTCCCTCAATCCCGTATGTTTTTCCTTATCTGTTATTACAGTCAATTCATCTGTATGATTCAGGTCCCCAAGGTTATCAAGAGTACTAACCGTGGCTGTCTCATCTAACAAAGGAAAAAGTTCCAGAGTGCTGTTTATACTCATCTCATCTCTTATGTCAATTATGGGTGTTGGACCCATACCATCAGAAAAATCCTTGATATGTTCTATTGGAGACCCTTCTACTAATACCTCTTTATTAATATTCATAATTTCTATTTGTGAATCCATATGTGACAATTCTATTCCTTTGTGATTATCTTGAGGTGATTCAGTTTGTGTACTAGTACTATTGTGAATGGTGATCAATGTTAAATCTATCCCTTCCAATGTGTTTCTCAAATTGGAATCTATATGTGAAATGGTCTCCTTAGTGGGTTTTATATTTTCAAAATTTTCCGTGTTTTTATCTTTTTCTTTTTTATTTTCATCATTTATCACTATAATTTCTGTATGTATTAAAAAAGTTTATTTTTATCATCTATTACTTTTTATACATTTTTATACATTTTTTATCTATTATATAAAAGCCGAAGGCCACTTCCGGAGAACCCGAAGGGTTACTTCCGTGACGGCCTCCGACCATGCTGCTGACGTCACAGTGCGGGTAGCCGCGCGGACCTTTCCGTGCAGCTACAGGCACCGGCGTTTCAACGTTCCACTCGCCCCCCTCACTACTGTCTCATCAAACACACACACACACAGCCTCTCACTACAGTCCTCCCAAACACACACACACCATCCCAACCACATCACACATACACACTCACACACTCACACACCCACACAAACACACACCCACACACACACACACACACACTTCAGTATACTTACCCCGCCGCCATCCCGCTACACGGCTCCCGGCGTGGCTCCGCCCACCTCGCCGGTCGCTTCGCCCACCTCGCTGCACTCCCGGCGTGGCTCCGCCCACCTCGCGGCACTCCCGCCGTTGCTCCGCCCACCTCGCGTCACTCCCGCCGTGGCTCCGCCCACCTCGCGGCACTCCCGACGTGGCTCCGCCCACCTCGCGACACTCCCGCCGTGGCTCCGCCCACCTAGCCTGCGCTGACCACAGAGCCCCCGTCCTGCGCTGACCACAGAGCCCCCGTCCCGCGCTGACCACAGAGCCCCCGTCCTGCGCTGACCACAGAGCCGCCGTCCTGCACAGAGCCGCCGTCCTGCGCTGACCACAGAGCCCCCGTCCTGCGCTGACCACAGAGCCCC
The DNA here is from genome assembly GCA_033576535.1 of Allobates femoralis. NCBI lineage: Eukaryota > Metazoa > Chordata > Amphibia > Anura > Aromobatidae > Allobates > Allobates femoralis. The sequence goes on from JARQOC010000006.1 coordinate 325,013,046, forward strand.
CATCCTGCGCTGACCACAGAGCCCCCGTCCTGCGCTGACCACAGACCCGCCGTCCTGCGCTGACCACAGAGCCCCCGTCCTGCGCTGACCACAGAGCCCCCGTCCTGCGCTGACCACAGAGCCCCCGTCCTGCGCTGACCACAGAGCCGCGTCCTGCGCTGACCACAGAGCCGCCGTCCTGCACAGAGCCCCCGTCTTGCGCTGACCACAGAGCCCCCGTCCTGCGCTGACCACAGAGCCGCCGTCCTGCGCTGACCACAGAGCCCCCGTCCTGCGCTGACCACAGAGCCCCCGTCCTGCGCTGACCACACAGCCGCCGTCCTGCACAGAGCCCCCGTCCTGCGCTGACCACAGAGCCCCCGTCCTGCGCTGACCACAGAGCCGCCGTCCTGCGCTGACCACAGAGCCCCCGTCCTGCGCTGACCACAGAGCCCCCGTCTTGCGCTGACCACAGAGCCCCCGTCCTGCGCTGACCACAGAGCCCCCGTCCTGCGCTGACCACAGAGCCCCCGTCCTGCGCTGACCACAGAGCCCCTGTACTGCGCTGACCACAGAGCCGCCATCCTGCGCTGACCACAGAGCCGCCGTCCTGCGCTGACCACAGAGCCGCTGTCCTGCGCTGACCACAGAGCCGCCGCACTCACTGCTGACCACTGAGCCGCCGCACTCACTGCTGACCACTGAGCCGCCGCACTCACTGCTGACCACTGAGCCGCCGCACTCACTGCTGACCACTGAGCCGCCGCACTCACTGCTGACCACTGAGCCGCCGCACTCACTGCTGACCACTGAGCCGCCGCACTCACTGCTGACCACTGCGCCGCCGCACTCACTGCTGACCACTGAGCCGCCGCACTCACTGCTGACCACTGCGCCGCCGCACTCACTGCTGACCACTGCGCCGCCGCACTCACTGCTGATCACTGCGCCGCCGCACTCACTGCTGACCACTGAGCCGCCGCACTCACTGCTGACCACTGAGCCGCCGCACTCACTGCTGACCACTTAGCCGCCGCACTCACTACTACCCACTGACCCGCCCCACTCACTGCTAACCACTCACCCACCGCACTCACTGCTAACCACAGAAACCCCGCCCTGCGCTCACCACAGAGCCCCCGTCCTGCGCTGACCACAGAGCCCCCGTCTTGCGCTGACCACAGAGCCCCCGTCCTGCGCTGACTACAGAGCCCCCGCCCTGCGCTGACCACAGAGCCCCCGTCCTGCGCTGACCACAGAGCCCCCATCCTGCGCTGACCACAGAGCCCCCGTCTTGCGCTGACCACAGAGCGCCCGTCCTGCGCTGACCACAGAGCCCCCATCCGGTGCTGACCACAGAGCCCCCGTCCGGCGCTGACCACAGAGCCGCCGTCCTGCGCTGATCACAGAGCCGCCGTCCTGCACAAAGCCCCCGTCCTGCGCTGACCACAGAGCCCCCGTCTTGCGCTGACCACAGAGCCCCCGTCCTGCGCTGACCACAGAGCCCCCGTCCTGCGCTGACCACAGAGCCGCCGTCCTGCGCTGACCACAGAGCCCCCGTCCTGCACAGAGCCCCCGTCCTGCGCTGACCACAGAGCCCCCGTCTTGCGCTGACCACAGAGCCCCCGTCCTGCGCTGACCACAGAGCCCCCGTCCTGCGCTGACCACAGAGCCCCCGTCTTGCGCTGACCACAGAGCCCCCGTCTTGCGCTGACCACAGAGCCCCCGTCCTGCGCTGACCACAGAGCCGCCGTCCTGCGCTGACCACAGACCCACCGTCCTCTGCTGAGCACAGAGCTGCCGCACTCACTGCTGACCACAGAGCCGCCGCACTCACTGCTGACCACTCAGCCGCCGCACTCACTGCTGACCACAGAGCTCCCGTCCTGCGCTGACCACAGAGCCCCCGTCCTCTGTTGACCACAGAGCCGCCCTCCTCTGCTCACCACAGAGCCGCCGTCCTCTGCTCACCACAGAGCCGCCGTCCTCTGCTCACCACAGAGCCGCCGTCCTCTGCTCACCACAGAGCCGCCGTCCTCTGCTCACCACAGAGCCGCCGTCCTCTGCTGACCACAGAGCCGCCACACTCACTGCTGACCACTGAGCCGCCGCACTCACTGCTGACCACTGAGCCGCCGCACTCACTGCTGACCACTGAGCCGCCGCACTCACTGCTGACCACTGAGCCGCCGCACTCACTGCTGACCACTGAGCCGCCCCACTCACTGCTGACCACTGAGCCGCCGCACTCACTGCTACCCACTGACCCACCCCACTCACTGCTACCCACTGAGCCACCCCTCTCACTGCTAAGCACTCACCCACCGCACTCACTGCTAACCACAGAGCCCCCGTCATGCGCTGACCACAGAGCCCCTGTCCTGCGCTGACCACAGAGCCCCCGTCCTGCGCTGACCACAGAGCCCCCGTCCTGCGCTGACCACAGAGCCCCCGTACTGCGCTGACCACAGAGCCCCCGTCCTGCGCTGACCACAGAGCCCCCGTCCTGCGCTGACCACAGAGCCCCCGTCCTGCGCTGACCACAGAGCCGCCGTCCTGCGCTGACCACAGAGCCGCCGTCCTCTGCTGACCACAGAGCCGCCGTCCTCTGCTGACCACAGAGCCGCCGTCCTCTGCTGACCACAGAGCCGCCGTCCTCTGCTGACCACAGAGCCGCCGTCCTCTGCTGACCACAGAGCCGCCGTCCTCTGCTGCCCACAGAGCCGCCGTCCTCTGCTGACCACAGAGCCGCCGTCCTCTGCTCACCACAGAGCCGCCGTCCTCTGCTCACCACAGAGCCGCCGTCCTCTGCTCACCACAGAGCCGCCGCACTCACTGCTGACCACAGAGCCGCCGCACTCACTGCTGACCACTGAGCCGCCGCACTCACTGCTGACCACTGAGCCGCCGCACTCACTGCTGACCACTGAGCCGCTGTATACACACAATTAATTTCACCGCACTCCCCTAACTATTACTAAATAAACTATATATAGATTCTAGACTACCCGATTCTTTAGAATCGGGCTCACAGCTAGTTGGTTTATAATCTGTGTTTTTAATCTACTGGTGCATATATATATTTTATAATATATGTTGATGTGTTGAGATATAAACTAGAATCTTGGTTAGTTTACACAGTTACCTCTGGTTTTGGGGATTAATGAGTTAATAAAAAGGTGTATACTAATCTTTTTGGCCCAATGGGATTCTGGGCCGCCCTATATAAAGTTTTAATGTTTACTTAGCCTCCATTCCACCTGAGGAAGACGGTGTGTGACCGTTGAAACATGTTGTGGGGAAGGAGGTTTTGCTAATAAAGGATTTTCAACTGGACCGGAGTCCGCGCTGTGATTTGAGCGCCCACGAGAGACCGTGCTGTATATTAATTCATTCCACTATCTCCAAGAGTGCACGGCAGGAGCAGCTCGGTCGCAAAGTGCAGGACCTTCAGTCACCTAGGAAACCGCCAAACACTGGAGCTCTGGAGGTCGCGGGGTAGGAGACTCCCAGCCCACCATAAGGAGAGGATAACGGTGAGAGCCACGATAAAGGGGAGGACCCCTAAAACCTTTCTCATTTCTTACCAGTGTTGTGCATGGACCGCACAACACTATAAGGTTAGTAGGCACAGGTCCACAATTAAGGAAATCTATCTCACAGGCGATATTGCACTATTGCGCCCCCTTTTTCTTTTTGTCTTTCATTATTTCTAATAAAGGATTTTTCTCTGCATCTCTTGTTTTTAAAGTGTAACTGCTATTTAAAGTTGTATTTAATAATAATGTTTTGGCATGTATGATACTCCCATATTACCAATCCAGTGACTAAATAGTTACAGTGTAACCACCGTTTAAATCTTTATTTAATAACAACATAGAGCAAGTGATTATTACAAACTTTCAAATATACTTCATAAGTGAAATCTGGAAGAAAACCATTCAAAGACCTTCCAGAGGATGTCCCCTTTAGGCTATTTCTAAACTTGATATTCGCTGGTTGTCAGGGAAATCCATCTTCTGCTCCACATGCGTCTTCACAATCCTCCGGTGTCTTATTCTCTTACGTTAAGAAGCATCTGCTGCCACACCGTTCAGCTCAGCAGCAGCACTGCCCCGGGGATCCCGCTCTGCCTGCAGGGAGCGTTGTCAACTGGCTGCAATACATCCATCCCCGGTGGTCTGACAGTGGCGTTGGTGAGATCACCAGAAACTGCAGGTGGCGTCACGAGACTTTTATTATTTTTTTCATTTTATTTAGTTGACCCCCAGGGCTACAGGCCCTGGCAGCAGCCACCGAGACAGCACCCCCGTATAAAACCTCGGGTACCGAGTTTCCCTAGACCCCTGGGTGGGTCACAGCTCTGGCATCAGCGGGTACTGTTTGCCTTATGAATTTTTAAAATTGACCTAAAAAGACCTACAACAGTCAATACACGGCACAAAAGAACTCTTTCTCGCGATTTCAACAGAACCCCAAAATGGCGGTCTAAAGATTTAAAAGGACAATGTGTTGGACCAGGGATGTGCCTCAGCCCCCCACCATGGGAGGGCCATACCAGAGCCGCAAAACTGTTTGCCTTCCCCGAGTGTCATCAATCAACCAAGGGGGCAGACCAAAGACAAAGACTCTCGAGACAACTCCGTTAAAGAGCAGGAAGCGTGCGGCCGCAACTCAGAGCAAAGCGGTTGCAGTCCAGGTAACGGGAACCATGGCAGCAACCAGACTGCAAGACCTGTTGCGGGAAGTGGAACAAGAGGCCCGGGCTGCAACCGGCGATCTGAGGGCGGTCTCCCTCCTCACCCGGGAGGGAGATGCGGCCTTCTGGAGAGCCGCCTTCCAGGAACTGAGGGAGAATATCCTCGAGACATTGAAGTGGGCCGTCCGGAGATGGAGCACGGATGTGGCCCTGGAGCTAACCCGCAGAGCTATGCAGAGGCAAGTGCTGTAAGCGTGACAGACCAGGCCTTGGTCTAGCACCTGGCAACCAGTGGAAACTCACCCGCTGGACAGCAGCCTGCAACCATGGTAGAAGTTGGGGTACAGATGAATGACCCTGAGGGCCTGTCTGAATACAGCGTCAGCACTACCACAACGGAGTCTAATGATCCTGAGGGAGAAGCTGTAGAGCCAGACGTCCCCGGAGAGCTCAAGGTAATCATAGAGTCCGTTCAGGAGGAACCAGACGACCAACCCAGCTCCGAGGAGGAGGATCCCGAGGACGGCAGTCTGGACGATAACGGTGATGAGGCCGGAGCCACCGGTCCCCAACCAGCATGGGGAACCGGCTCGAGAGAGTGAGCAGTCCAGCCGCCCACACTGGGGGTCAGAGAGGGACCCTCCAACCTGTTCCTCTGCTACCGGACTATGACTATGGACCTAGCCCATCCAAACAAGCAGAGCGACATCGCCACCGAGAGGAGTGGTGGGCCAAAGAGATGGAGAACCGGCAGGTCCGAGCCCTAACCCGCCTTCAGACACCGGTACCCCGGAGGACCGCTGCAGAGGTACTGTGACACCTTTTAACCTGGAGAACGGGTATGGGTTAATCCGGGAACTGGGCCTTTATGAGGAGGTATTTGTGGGAAGGAGAGATGTGGAGTCCCATCTCCAGAGGCCCGGAACTTGTATAGAGGCAACCGGGTAACCTATGAGAGACATGCAGGACCACAGGAGTGGTGTATCATACGTGTTTCCAGACCATAAAGACATTATGGACACCCGGTAGTGTAAATAGTTCCTATTATGTGCAAAAATTTGCTTTATGTGCCTTATGGAGACTCATAGACTTTGATGAGAACTCTGATTGTCTTTTTCTTCATTATGTGTGCGGCCAGCGATGACAAAAGACACTATGCTTGGTGATGGACAATTACCGCTAAGTCCGCAGATGTGTGTGTACCGGAGATGTGTGAGATCACCAGAAACTGCAGGTGGCGTCACGAGACTTTTGTTATTTTTTTTCCCTTCATTTAATTGACCCCCCAGGGCTACGGGCCCAGGCACCAGCCACCAAGACAGCCCGTATCAACGCCCAGGTACTAAAGTACCATAGACCCCCCGGGGGGTCAGTTACACTTTAACTATTTAGTCACTGGATTGGTAATGTAAGGGTATCATACATGCCTCAACATTAACAATTCACGAGGTAATGACAACTGACAATACTTATCTGTCATTAACCCCTTCTAATACAATATTTCCACTGTACCAGGGCAGCTGGATGAGCTGGAATGAAGCACCTGGCTATGGTGCTTCTAATGAATGTGCCATATTCTGGAGTGGCTGCGGCCTGTAATTGTGGCGCCCACTGGTCAGGCGTCACATTTGGGGTACTGCACCCATTAATGAGAGTGTGGTTACTCCTGTCACAGTGGGAATGCAGGGTTTGTAGGAAACTCCCTTCCCAGCACTCCCACACACACACCTAGGCAAATGGTGAGGGCCCATACCCTGGGGGGGTAGAGTTAGGGGAGGAGGGAGGTAGAAAAACAGGGGATTCTAGTTTTGCCTCAAGGGAAGAAGGAGCATGGGAGCCCTGAGAGAGAAAAGGGGACTCCGAGAGAGGGGGCCTGGAGAGAGAGAACAGCCAGCCCAGACTGAAGGAGGGGACCCCCAGATTGGAGCGACCATACTCCAGGAGGGAACCCTGGTCCATACACCAGAGTGCCAGTTCCGAAGACGCGGCACAGGGAGTTCAGCCCCTGAGTCGTAACACCATTCGTCGTGGGTCCATCTACCGGCGCTGACACCCTGTCACATGGAAACAAATCACACCAGGATAACCCCCCGGGGTCGAGTCCCAGTACAGGAGAGAGGGAGAGCAGGAAGCCGGGATACTCAGAAAGCACCCCAATCGGGCCTGGTATTAAGCGGGCTGTTCCAGGACAGGCAGCTGCAACGGGACAGAGGTTAGAGCAAGGAAGGCATATGGCGGGAGCCTCCGAGAGACTCTGCAGCCCACTGTGACTACCCGGCTGGCTACCTTTACCTAACGACTGTTGTCCACTGTGAACTGTACCACCACCAGCATTGTTCCAGTAAAGTAGCTGGGTAGAGTGCGAGAGTCTCCGTGTACTTATTTCCCCGCTGCACTGCAACTTGTTTATCTCCATCATTAGCACTTCCATCACTACAGGTGCTTCCATGCCCTGGAGGGCCAGCTCTACCTGCAGGGAGCTGTACCATCTCGGCTGCAGTACCATCGCCTTCCGGAGGTCTGAAGCGGTGCTGATGCTTAATCACTAGAATCTGTGGGTGGCATCAAAATAAACTTATAAACCTTTATTCCCATTCCAACTACCCCTTTTTAGTTGACCACCAGGGCCACGGGTCTGGGCAGGCAACCAGTGACATCCCTACCGCAGCGGAGGGCCCAGATACCCGAGTCCCCATACCCTGGGCTAGTCACTATTCTTACACTGCGGGAGGGGAAGCAATAACTATGTGCCTTCCCACGGTAAGAATACCAACTCCCAGCCATGCGCTTTATCTTGACTAGTATCAAAATAGGGAGGGACCACATGCCAATTTTTTCAATTATTTATTTTTGCAGTAATCTGACATAAGTTTCGTTGCCATACTGACAACCAATCACAAATGCCAGCAGAAAGGCTGGGTGGGGTTAAGTCTGATTTTAACCAATCAAGTGGGAAGCAGTTAGGCTCATCAATGGGTCAAGAAGCATGGTGACAGCGACACTAAAGCTTGGTAAGAAATATTCCAGGAATCATTAGGGCACAAATGGAGTAAGTAACAGCAAAGCAAACCCACAACACAACAACACCTTAGAACACCTGGTTTCACCCCGAGCCTCTAGGGGGAGCTCCACTGGTCACTTTGAGCCAGTTCCCCCTATAAATAGAGTCTTGGAGGGAGAAGACACCAGAGTGTGTGCAGTCACTACAAGAGCTGCCAGCCTGTGTGAAACCTCCATCCTAAGAGGGACACACTAGGCCCCACCAGCTAGCTAGCAAGTGAGGAAATCCCTGCAATTGGGATACTAGGAAAGGAGAAGCACCTTTCAAGGAACACAGAGTTATCCTGACTCTTTCCTTAATAACCGGTTACTGGAACCGAAGCTGTGAGAGCTACCCAGCCATCACAGAGAACCAGCACCATCAACAGGAGGTTTAGCCACCTGTTCCACCTGATGCACCCATCCACGAGAGCCCAGGGAAGAGTACTGATCCTGCTCAGACCCTTTTACAGTGCCCTCTGTGCTGTTAACCAGGTGAAGCAAGTTCCATTGAACACACTGCCCGGTCCGGCTGGATTCCACATCCACCCGACCATAATCAGAGAACTAGAGAAAGGAAACCTAACACTGCCTGCTGTGAACCTCCAGAAGTGCTGACTTCACTATCCCGGTCCGAGTGTACCTGATTACCACCCAGTAAAGGTACCTAAAAGAGACTTTGTGTGGTTGTGCGTTACTCCTGGATTTGGCGCGCAGCATCCCGCAGCTGCCTCACAACATCTTGCGCAGCTCCCGGCTCCGGGGACTCCCGCTCGTCCTGTGGGGAGCGTCCCATCTAGCTGCTTAACATCCCCCGGAGAACCCGCAGCGCTGGTAAAGTTACCAGAACACCCGCAGGTGGCGTCACGAAGACAAATCATCCCTACTGTTCCGCCATTTCCCCTATTGATCTGGACCACCGGGCCTACACCATTGCAGGCGTGGTTCCGTGACTGGAGGAGAATCAACGCCCGCTCCGTGTACCCCCAGCTATGGTGAGTCAGAATTTGGCGTCACGAACAGGATACGAGCAGGCCCGTTATCGCGGGTATTGTGTGCTATTTATTGACTGTAAATATCGAACTGTAAATTTGAACCGCCATTGCTGCGCGAAAAGGCGGGAAAAGAAGGGGCGTGACTGTGCAAAGGGCGCAAAGATTGGCCCCGCCCCCACGCTCTGACGACTTCATCCGTACGCAGCAGGAACCGGAAACTCCCGTGGTGCCTCACTCCTCACCACGAGGCCGACACTTCCGTTTTGAAACCGAGGGAAAGGCTACGCTTAACTAAGGGGGAGCGACCATGAGTAACCCGGTTCCCAACAACGCGGTACCCCCGCTAAACCAAGCGGTACCTCAAAACATACCTCTTGATGGACAGCAACAAGTCGGCGGTATGCCACAGCAACCCGCTCCGATTATGCCGATGTCTCTACCCTACGTTCCTAATGCGACCTGGTTACCTAAGTACAGAAGGTGTACCCAGTACCTTGGAGAACTTCCAGAGGAAGATATGCCAGACGCTGGACATGTACCCGATGACCGGTAAGCAAAGAGCTTCAGTTATTATGGGACAGTTAACCGGCGCAGCTGAACTGCAGAGCTGCAGCTGGCCTGTAGAAACTCAGGAGTCTGTGGAGCAGATATTCGCTAAATTAACCCGGGTTTTTGAGCGCCATACTGAAGCTGAACTAAGACTGTCATTCTATCGTTGTGATCAGGTATTTTGGACGAAGTACCTTAATGTCCGCGCTGCTGCCAGAGAGGAAAATACACCAACGACACTGGGACGTCTGAGTATTGGTAGTAGAGGTTTATTTCCAACGCGTTTCGGAGCCACGTACCGAGCTCCTTCCTCAGGATGTTCCCTGAGGAAGGAGCTCGGTACGTGGCTCCGAAACGCGTTGGAAATAAACCTCTACTACCAATACTCAGACGTCCCAGTGTCGTTGGTGTATTTTCCTCTCTGGCAGCAGCGCGGACATTAAGGTACTTCGTCCAAAATACCTGATCACAGCACCGCACCTCGTGGAAGTACAGTCCCTGCAGCAGCTGCATTGTTCGAGCGATTACGCTGGTTGTGTGCTACACAACCGGACCAGGTGAGCAAATCTGATTTTTTCACATTTACCTGCCTATAAAGGATAAGACCCTATGTGCGCATTCTCAACCCTCTAGATATTCTATCGTTGTAACCAAGGGGCACAAGAAAGTGTCCTCGGTTATTCACTGCGATTGCAAGAAGCATTCAGACTGTTAAAACAAGTTGATCCTGATGGTGTCAGAGATGAAAACAAAGCGTTAATTGGACAATTTATTGTGGGCCTTAAACTGTCTGAGGATAGAAAGCAAGCAAGCTGGTGGTCCATACAAAATCCAGGCGCAGAGTTTGATACCTTGAGAGACTTAACAGTTTGGGGACAACGGCTCGCTGACGTACCTGATCCCGCTGCACAGCAGCAGCAGTATGCTGACACCCCTTCCGTGCTGGAGGCAGCATCTCCAATCCCTGCGATTCAGTCCAGTGCACAGACTGTAACGCCTGACCGGTTCGAGCAACTGTGTGCTAATGTCGAGCAGCTGATGAAAGGCGTGGCCAAGCTACAAGCTGAGAGAAGACCCAAGACAGATGCATGGCCATCGGACAAGATTCTACTCGCCGACAACCCTGACGACGTCCCGTGGATGAGGAGAAAGACACAGCCGTCGCGAGGAAAACCTGCAGACCGCCGCAGTCCTGACAGACGCCGCAACAGTCAGCAGAACGACTTAGGAGGACGCAACCTGCAATCCCGTCCTTTAAATGAGCGACCCCTGGGCGAGAAGGGCCAACCCCAGGAGTAGACTGTCCAGGCCCTACGTCCAGCTGGGAATACAAGTATGTTGGAGACTGTCCATACTTACCAATCGTCATCGATGGCATCGCTATATCCGCCTTGATAGACACTGGATCCCAGGTGACATCCATCCCTAGTACCCTTTACAAGCAGTTCTGGCCAGATGTTAAGCTAGAACCCCCAAATCCCAATATGAACCTTCAGGCAACTAATGGTTTGCTAGTTACAATAGAGGGACAATGGGAAGCTACAGTAAAGGTGGGAAGGGTCCAGTTGAAGAACCAGGGTATCCTAGTGGTTCAGGATAAGCCTAACCACAAGGATCCATATGTAATACTAGGTACCAATGTCATGATCAAATGCCTCGATGAAGTGTTGTTTTTACTCCAACAGAGTGCTGAAGCCGGTAAACCCAGAGAAAAGAGGGCTATTCAAAAGCAGATCAGAGCTCTGGTGTATCAACAACAGGTAACATTGTCTAATGGTGAAATTGGCAGAGTAAGGGTCACAGATCCCATTCCAATTGTGGTACCACCCAGAAGTGAAATGATGATCTGGTGTTGAGGAGCCATAGGCCTCAGAGGGCAGGACTACCAAGCTGTAGTAGAACCTGTAATGTCTGATAGTAGTCCTACGCTCTTGACAGCCAGAGGGTTAGTCGACGTAAGAAAGGGGAGAGTCCCCGTACGCATATTAAATTATGGTGATGACGAAGTCAAACTGCCAAGATATGCAACTGTCGCAAAATTGTACCAAGTAAAAGATGATGCTGTAATTGATGTAAAATCCTCAGCCCAAACTGTCACTGATGAACCCCCTCACTTCAAAGATCAGTTAGAGAAATGGTGTCAAGAGCTCAGTGTAGGAACTGACAATACAGCCTCTCACCAGAAAAATGGAGTATACCGGGTAGTTCGGGAGTATGAGCAAGTGTTCAGCAAACACCCACTTGACTTTGGGAGGATTAAAGGGGTACAACATCATATCCCAACAAACAACCATGCACCTATCAAAGAAAGGTACAGGCCTATACCACCCACTCACTACCAAAAAGCAAAAGAGATGCTTCAGGACATGAAGAATGCAGGAGTCATTAGGGATAGCTGTAGTCCCTGGGACGCACCACTAGTCCTGGTTAAAAAGAAAGATGGTAGTATGAGGATGTGCGTAGACTATAGGCAAATCAACAAAGTCACGCACAAGGATGCATACCCGTTACCACGCATAGAAGAGTCACTAGCTGCACTCAAATCTGCCAACTACTTCTCCACATTAGATCTTACTAGTGGGTACTGGCAGGTTGCCGTTGCAGAGGAGGATCGTGAGAAGACAGCCTTCACTACTCCTATGGGCTTATGTGAGTTCAACAGTATGCCATTCGGGTTGTGTAACGCCCCAGGAACATTTCAGAGACTTATGGAGTGTTGTTTGGGCCACAAAAACTTTGAGACTGTCTTGTTATACCTTGATGATGTCATCGTATACTCTCAGACCTATGAAGATCACCTCAAGCACCTGAGTGAAGTGTTCGAGACACTGTCCAAGTACGGAATGAAACTAAAACCGTTCAAGTGCCACCTGCTGAAACCCAAGGTCCAATACCTAGAACATGTGGTAAGCGCTGAAGGCATCGCACCGGATCCGGATAAAGTAACCGTCATCAAGGACTGGCCAGCACCAACCAATCACAAAGAGGTACGTCAATTTCTAGGACTGGTCGGGTACTACCGACGATTCATCAAAGGCTATACCAAGATAGCCGCCCCCATGCAAGATCTCTTAGTAGGTCAATCCAAAAACGGTAAGATCAGGGGACCCCCATTCCACTGGGGACCAGAACAGGACAAGTCCTTTCAAACGTTAAAAGATGCTTTGACTGGAGAGGAAATCCTGGCCTACCCTGACTACAATCTCCCGTTTTTACTGTACACTGATGCAAGTAATGAAGGTTTAGGAGCAGTCCTATCTCAACGCCAGCAGGGCAAGGAGAAGGTGATAGCCTACGCCAGCAGAAAGCTCCGTCCCACGGAAAGGAACCCAGAGAACTACAGCTCCTTCAAGTTGGAGTTCCTGGCCCTGGTCTGGGCAATCACAGAGCGTTTCAAGCATTACCTGGAATCCGCCCCGTTCACAGCTTTCACAGATAATAACCCTCTAACACACTTAGAGACTGCAAAGCTGGGAGCCCTAGAACAGCGTTGGGTAGCAAGACTCTCTAACTACGACTTCACTGTAAAGTACCGGGCAGGTCACAAGAATGGCAATGCTGATGCCCTGTCCCGAATGCCTCACCTTCCTGAAGAGGGAGAAGACATAGATGACCTGGAAGAGATTGAACTACCTGCTTTCCACCGTTCGGGTACCGCAACATGTCATCAGAGAAACCAGACACGTGTAGAGAGGACCGTGAACCCTTTACCTCACCATGACTGGAAGGAGGCTCAGGCCAACGACCCAGATGTCAGCCTGGTAAGGGATCTAATCACTCAAGAACACGCCAACATGGACTCTGATGCCTCATCAACTGCTAAACGCCTATGGAAAGAGAAAGGAAGGTTGTTTGTCTACCAAGGTAAACTATGCAGAAGATACCTCAATCCAAGAACCCATGAACTAATCTGGCAGATTGTAGTTCCCAAGACTGAAGTCCAAATGATCCTTGAAGCATACCATGATGATGCTGGACACTTTGGATGGAAGAAGCTGGAGAGACTCCTGAAGGATCGGTTCTACTGGGTCGGTATGCGAGGCTCAATTGACAAATGGTGTAAAAACTGTGGACCATGTCACCTTCGAAGGAAAGACCATCTAACTCAGAAAGCTCCGTTGCAGCCGATCGTTACCACCAAACCTCTTGAAATAGTTGCTCTCGACCATGTGAAGCTTACTCCAAGTCGAACTGGGTACACTTACGCTCTCACCATCGTCGATCACTACTCAAGATTCCTGGTAGTAGTTCCAGTTAAGGATTTAACTGCAGAGGTCGCAGCCAAAGCGTTCCAGAGTTACTTCTGTCGCCCCCATGGGTATCCAGACCAAGTCTTAACTGACCAAGGCCCAGCCTTCGAATCAGCTCTGTTCCAAGAATTCTTAGGGCTATATGGGTGTAAGAAGATCCGCACAACACCTTATCATCCTCAGACGAACGGTTTATGTGAGAAGATGAACCACATAGTCATTGACATGCTCAAGACCTTACCAGTTGAAGAGAGAAATCAATGGCCAGAGAAACTTCCAGATCTCGTGGACATCTACAACCACATACCTGTCAGTTCAACAAATTATACACCTGCTTACTTGATGAGAGCAAGACCAGGTAAATTGCCTATTGATTTGCAGATGGGAACCATCGAACCCACAGAAGACTCTTCTGATGAAGACTGGGTCAGCCAACGCCAAGAACAGTACAGAAAAGTACAAGAAAGTGTTGAAAGAAACCTAGAAATCAGTAGAACCAAGCAAGAAAAAGACTTTAACAAGCACGCCTCAGCTGAACCATTAGCTACAGGAGACGTAGTGCTAAAAAGAAAGCGAAAAACCAACAAATTGGATAACAGTTGGGAGTCTATACCCTACACCGTTATGCCGTCACACTATGACAACTCAAAAACTTGCGTTATCAGTAAAGATAATAGGAATACTATTGCAACTGTTTCAAGGGATCATTTGAAGAAATGTCCGCCACAGTTAATCCCACAAGCAACCAGTTACCCTGCTGTAACTACAGATGAAGAAACAAAAGAAAACCTAGTCCTTACAGACATTGGATACTTACCAGCTGACTGGCCACAATGCGGTGATGCATTCCTCATACCAGTTATGCATTTCTACCAGCCTGTAGAAAATCAGCAACCAAATCCAATTCAACAAGTCCAACCACAAGTTCAAGTGCAAGAATTGCAGCCTGTTATTATGGAACCTGAGATTCCTGTAATCGGTCAACCTGCTAGTCCCACAGTAAGAGAAGCCATTCCTACTCAACTACTTACAGATGTTAGTCTAGTTGATAGACTACGTACTTGCTATGGTCTTACACGCAGCAGAAGTAGAGAACCAACAACCTCTTCGTACACTACACCAACAGCTTTGGAAACACCCACACTACGCAGATCCACACGTAGTACATTAGGCCAAGCCCCAACCAAACTTGGAGAATGGGTTTAGAATGTAGTGGAACAATATAACCTGTAAGTGTTTGTAAATAGTAACCAGTTTTCAAAACCTGTAAAAAGCAGTGTACAGAAGGGTGGAGGAACTGGGCTCTGTCCCAAGTATATCAAGTTGGGAACAGAAAGCGCCTGGTAAGGTATAGAAGGTTAGTACCGGCCTCCCAAGCAGAGACACCCATAGGGAATGTAAAAAGTTTGAAAATATATGTGGACTTTACCTTTTCCCTTTTCATAAACTTTGGACAATTGTCACAGGACTTGTGTGACCACTAACTTTACCATTTTTCCAGCCTGCGGCAGATGGACTAGTGCCGTATGGACTGCTTTTCACCTTTTTCATATTTTTCCTTTCCTTTTCAGTGATTTTTGTATTTTTCTTTCAGACTGTGTAATTGAATGTTTATAAAATATATAGTGTTAAGTTGTAAAAAAGAACTTTTTGCTCAGCCGGGAGAACTGAGGTTAACTATGGGGGAATGTGGCACCCTGGCACCTGTTGGGCACCACAGAAATCCTTAGGGCACAAATGGAGTAAGTAACAGCAAAGCAAACCCACAACACAACAACACCTTAGAACACCTGGTTTCACCCCGAGCCTCTAGGGGGAGCTCCACTGGTCACTTTGAGTCAGTTCCCCCTATAAATAGAGTCTTGGAGGGAGAAGACACCAGAGTGTGTGCAGTCGCTACAAGGGCTGCCAGCCTGTGTGAAACCTCCATCCTAAGAGGGACACACTAGGCCCCATCAGCTAGCTAGCAAGTGAGGAAATCCCTGCAATTGGGATACTAGGAAACGAGAAGCACCTTTCAAGGAACACAGAGTTATCCTGACTCTTTCCTTAATAACCGGTTACTGGAACCGAAGCTGTGAGAGCTACCCAGCCATCACAGAGAACCAGCACCATCAACAGGAGGTTTAGCCACCTGTTCCACCTGATGCACCCATCCACGAGAGCCCAGGGAAGAGTACTGATCCTGCTCAGACCCTTTTACAGTGCCCTCTGTGCTGTTAACCAGGTGAAGCAGGTTCCATTGTACACACTGCCCGGTCCGGCTGGATTCCACATCCACCCGACCATAATCAGAGAACTAGAGAAAGGAAGCCTAACACTGCTTGCTGTGAACCTCCAGAAGTGCCGACTTCACTATCCCGGTCCGAGTGTACCCGATTACCACCTAGTAAAGGTACCTAAAAGAGACTTTGTGTGGTTGTGCGTTACTCCTGGATTTGGCGCGCAGCATCCCGCAGCTGCCTCACAACATCTTGCGCAGCTCCCGGCTCCGGGGACTCCCGCTCGTCCTGTGGGGAGCGTCCCATCTAGCTGCTTAACATCTCCTGGAGAACCCGCAGCGCTGGTAAAGTTACCAGAACACCCGCAGGTGGCGTCACGAAGACAAATCATCCCTACTGTTCCACCATTTCCCCTATTGATCTGGACCACCGGGCCTTCACCATTGCAGGCGTGGTTCCGTGACTGGAGGAGAATCAACGCCCGCTCCGTGTACCCCCGGCTACGGTGAGTCACTAATGACTGCACTAAAACAGTGGAGCTCTAATGTAAAATGGTTTAAGCTTTGTTTGGCAGCTTTTGGACCACTTTGAAGGTGTTTTCTAGGCCTTTGATTTTCCCTTCCAATCATTTCATTGATGTTCGGAAATTTGGTGAACTGTTTGCTAGAGATGAGCGATGTTCGACTCGAATTGTTCGCCAATCTCAAATTCAAGTTGTTTTTGACGGTGTTCGAGCCATTCGCTGAATTAGAACAATTGTGTTCACATTCAGCGGATCTAGAACATGTTCGATTTTGGTTCGAAAATGCGGCAGATGCGGTCAAAAAAAGCATCTGCCACATTTTCAGCCAAAATAAACATGTATTAAGTTAAATAAAGTGTTAAAAATAAAAAATAAATGGATGCTCACCTGTCCGCGATCCACCGAGGGCTCGCAAGGTCCTGTTGCTGATAGGACCTGTGGTGACGTCAGTTATCGCGGGAACTCCTGTCACATGACCGGAGTTACTGCGATAACATGACGTCACCACAGGTCCTATCAGCAAGAGGACCTCGCCACAAAGGTTAAAATAGACATTTTTATGTTTTGGACACTTTCTTTAAAATGAAATAATAAAAAAAAAAGGGGCTCCCCTATATCGTTTTGTCCAGACAGGAACAAATAGGCACCTGTGGGTTGGTGGCAGCCCGTCGCTGTCTGCTGTATCCGGCTGAATACAAAAAATACAGCGAAGCCCACGTCAAATTTTTTTCTGATAAATCTAAAAAACAATATGAATGAAAGGGACTGCATCTTTATTAACCCCTCGACCATGGTCGATGGGTTAATAAAGATGCAGTCCCTTTTTATAGGATTGTTTAATGGATTTTTCAGAAAAATTTTGACGTGGGCTTCGCCGTCTTTTTGTATGCCAGCCGGATACAGCAGGCGGCAACGATCTGCCCCAAACCCCCAGCTGACTATTTGTACCTGTCTGGACACAGAAATATTGGGAAGCCCTTATTTTTTATTATTTCATGAATTTCATGAAATAATAAAAAAAAAATGTGTGGGGCTCCGTGCGATTTCTATGTCCTGCCAGGTACAGCTATGCAGCTGGGGGCTGGAATCCGCAGCACAGGGAGGCCCAAGCCTTCTGGGTACCCCCCCGCTGCGAATGGCAGCCCGCAGCCGCCCCAGAAGATGGCGCGTTCATTGAAGTGCCATGTTCTGGCACTGAACCCAACTCTTCCAGGGCCCTGGTGCCGTGGCTCACTGAATAATAAAGGGGTTAGGGCCAGCTTTTTGTTATCAGCTGGCCCTAAGCCCGAAATTCATGGGGTCACGCCAATATTAGACATGACCACCATGAATTTCTATTAAATTGTTTAAATAAAAACACAACACCAAGAAACATTATTTATATTTTAAAAAAAAAGCAAAAACACGCTTAGGGACTCCATCTTTGTTTTAAAAAAATCCTCTTCCATCTGACGTAGTCCAATCCAGGGTTCTTCTTTAGCTCTGCTACATCTCTGGTAGAGAACCTCCACCAGAGATGTAGCAGAGCTGTGCACCCATGGGAAAGTTCATGTGAGTTCATGCAGGCAAGCATGAACTCACATGGACCTCACAGTACTGCTACTTCAAATGAACAGCAGACCTGAGTCAGCTGTTCATTTGAAAATCCAGGCGGGAAGGCATCCAAAAGGGAAAACCGGTTTGAAAACCGGATTCTCCCAGATTGCCCCGGTCCAGTGCAATCTGGCACCATAGAGCCCCATGTTATGGGGTGCTGGATTGCACCAGACTGGTACAATCTGGGAGAATCCGGTTTTCAAACCGGTTTTAAAACCGGATTCTCCCGGATTGTACCGGTCTGGTGCAATCCGGCGACCCATAACATAGGGCTCTATGGTTCTGGATTGCACTGGATCGGGACAATCTGGGAGAATCCAGTTTGAACTCTGGGTCATGTGACCGGAGTTCCCGCGATAACATGACGTCACCACAGGTCCTATCAGCAACAGGACCTTGCCGGAGCCATCGGTGGACGGCGGATAGGTGAGCATACGTTTTTTTTTATTTTTAACACTTTATTTTACTTAATTTCAATTCCGCAATGTATGTATATACATTGCGGAAGTGAAACAGCCCCACATATCTGTTTATTTAGTGTTCCGAGGTGTTCAACGGTGTTCGTCGAGCATTCGACGAACATTTGTCGAACACCCCGCCGATTGGACGAATCGAACGCAAACGCTAGGATGGTGGCTCATCTCTACTGTTTGTCGATCTATTCGATGAACTTATGCCTGTTCGGCAAACCGAACCTGAACTGCAACAGGTTCGCTCATCTCTACAGACAAATTGTTAGTGAAGGGGCAGTAGCTGAGAAACAAATGGAGGATGAGTATGAAGAGATGATGGGCACAAAATAGTCAGGGAATGAAGTCAGAATGGAGTAAGGAAGCTTGATTGTTAACTCACCGACAACACAAAAAAGGGCTTAGGCCTCATGGATGCGTCAGACACATGAGCACCTTCTTGCTGCACTATCTGTAACATGATGCCTGTATTGCTAGGATTCAAATTAGCAATGACTACTGGTTTCCCATACTTTTGGATCCACAGTACAGGAGTAAATTTAGCCAGATGCTTCCCACCCGGGACAGGGGCATGCTGGAGAATCAAAAATCACCTATTCACAATCTTAGCAATTGTTTACCCCAACACAGCAGTGAAGGACACAGTACGCATCACAGATCTACACTTCCAACTCAGGGAGCCTTGAGTTGACAGCCAGAAACATTAGCAGTCAGCAGCAGTTTAACTTTTCGAGTCAATTTCTGGGAGTCATTTGACCAATTTTTTAAACCAGCCCGACCACTTGCAGAACAAATCTGCTCATAGTGACTGACTGGAGAGGATGCGGCAGGAGTATCTAGAGCTAAATATTCATGCCATCAGGGGGGTTGTATCTTTTTGTATTTAGGGCTTCAAAAATGAAGGAGTGGCCTGGGCTTGCCAGTCTCCCCTTGGAGATTTTTTTAGGCTAGGCAGCCAGAGTTCTCTCAGAACGTGTCTTCTGCGCTGCTGATGGTGTCCTGATGGATAAGTGCATCTGGCTGTTCCCTGAAAGTGTACAACACCACCTAACTTTCCTCAATATGAAGAAGTCATGGATCTACAAGGACTTTTCCACCCCAGTAACTGACTGGGCAGACTAGGCGATGTTTTACTTTTCAGTGTGCTGCAGTGAAATCTCCATTATACAATTTTTATTCTGGGTCAACTGATGCCAGTTTGGTGGTATCTGGCCCTAATTTTTTGAAATATGGAGACTTTTAACTGGGGTCTCTTTATTGTGTGTTTCCTGATTTTAGCAGTGCTCTCTGAGCACGTTGAGTACACGTGGCACTCATCCCCTGTTATCAATCAATGTTTAACGTTCAAATGCTAGGGCAGGCACTATTCCAGACCCTGTGCCGTGCAATCAGATTGTGCTATTATACAATTTTTTATTGTGGGTCAGTTGATGCCACTTCTGAGGTATCTGGTCCTAATTTTTTAAAACGTGTAGATTCTTTTTGGGGTCTTTCTGTTGTGTTTCCTGAATTTAGCAGGGCTCTATGAGCACCATGCCTACACCTGTTTGTCATCCCCCTGTTTTTGATCAATGTTGAAGCTTTAAATGCTAGGCCAGGCTTTGCCCCATGCATCCATAATGCACCTTAATAAAAATTTTAACTATGGGGAATAGATGGCAATTTTCCTGGTGTTTGCCCCTAATTTGAGCTGTTTTGAAAGCTTTTGGGACCACCTGAAGATGTTTTCTATACCTTTGTTTTGCCTCCCATTGATTTCAATGGGGTTTGGAAATTAGGCAAACTGTTTGCTGATCTATTCGCCGAATATATGCCAAATCAGCAAACCGATGAGACTCAGGAGGTTTGACAAACTACTCGAAGAACCAGTTTGCGAACTTATTTCTTTTCGGCGAACCGAACCCAACCCAAACTTCAAAAGGTTTGCTCATCTCTAGTAACAAGTGGAGCTATGAATAAATACCACAGGTTAATTATGAAAATATTTATTAGTTATGATATCATATAAAAATACAAGATAAAAGTATAATAGAAAATACAATTAAACAAATATAAAACAGATCAGATTAAGGGAATGGGTGAACTGGAGTACCAGGAGAGATTATCAAACTTGGGGATATTCCGCTTGGATAAATTAAGGTTTATTACATTGTACAATTATATGAGGTGAAAGTGTAGATATCTTTCTAATGATCTTTTTATACCTAGACCTGCAATGATGACATCCACTAAAAACGAAGGTTTATCCATTATCACAGATTGTGCTTCATTACTGTAAGAGCAGTGGGACTCTGGAATAAATGATGTTGTAATGGTTTATTCAGTAAAAAGGCTGAAGGAGGACCCGGATGCCTTTCTTAAGAAATATAAAATTATAGGTTATGTGTACTAGATTTTGTGATGGGACTTTAATCCTGGAAACTAGCATGATTGCCGTATGCGGAGTCGGAAAGGAATTATTCTCTTAATATCGAGCAATTAAGATCCACATCATGGGGTTTCTGCCTTCCGCTGGATCAACATGTTAAGCATTATGTTGACTTAGTGGACTTATTTCTACCTTCAACCTTAAAACTATGAGACCCTTGTGTAGGAATTCTGGCCATCTACAATAATAAGTATGCTACCGTGGAAAATTGCAAAGCACAGTTTCAAAGCACGAGTCCAGCGTTTTGATTATTTATTATTATTGCATTTCATTATTGCATGGAGTGGTGCTTTATATGTAAGTCCCCAACCCCTGTCTTATACTCACCTTCCGACATCTGCTTTGGTCGGTCTCCTGTGATTTATGAACTAGCAGCTCCTCTTGGAGCATGCAAGAAGTCACAACTCAATGAATCTCTATGAGAGCTTCATTCTGACTTTGTTCTGGCTTTCATAGAGATGCATTGAGCACTTGTTATGTAATTCTGACTTGCGTTTAGTCATAAATTGTGTGTACAAGATGGCACCTCGGAGTGATGGCGCTAAAAGGTGAGTATATAACAGGGGCAAGAGGCTTAGATTTAACGCGGAAATCAAAAACGCTGAAGTCATGCTTTAAAGAAATAAGAAGGGAGGAAGTAGTGAGTTTAGCTGAGCAAAGGGAATTTCTGTAGAGCTGTCAATCAACCAGTTACTGTACATGTAGTATTTGGAACTTTTTAGTTTTTTGCTTGGATTCAATTTTTCAAATTTATTGCATTGAAATAGATTTGAAACAATGTTGTGACAGTCTGTGGTCCCACTAGAAGGAGTCTAAAAGCTGTTATGCTTGAAACTCAGTAATAAAACTGTGTGTAATATGGTCCTAACCTCCCTCAATATTGTCAATTGCTGGAAATAAAAATCAGTAAAAAAAGATCTACATCCTCCATAAAGATACAGTGTTTAAAAAAAATCAGATCAGAAAATAAAAGGTGGAGATTAATTTGAATTAATGAATTTACATAGGGCGATGATAAACAGCACATATAATACTTTTGTTTTACATATTATTTTATTGCTTCTGTATACTGTAGTCATTTACCATTTTAGAAGCCAATAGATTTAAAGGGGAACTCCAGTGAGAGAAAACTTTTTAGTACAATTCCTGCCTTGCTACATGATGAAACAGAGCCGTACACTGCAATTCTAGGATCTATAGATCTCTTATAAATTAATAAAATCACACCTGCTCCTCTTTTCTGACCCCCCCTCATGGGACCCAGAATCTTCAGCCTGAGAGCTTCATGTAAAAGCAGAGAACAGGAGGTGTGTCAGGGGCGTGGATGCTGGAGCTACAGGACCATCCTACATTCCAGTGAGGAGTGATGATGATCCATTAAAAGTTGAAGGGATCGGAAGATACCATGTTCCTATAGGGAAGGAGAGACAATGCAAAGCTGAATCGATCAATGTAATGATTTGCCTCTGCTTGCATCCTCACAATAACAGTATACATTATGCATCATCATACAGCAGAAGATCACAGCATGTATTTGTATCTGCATGGTGGCATAATTGCTATTTCAAGCCTCGACCCCCTGTCACATAGAATGGTATATCAGGGGCTGGATTGTGTGTGTGAGCATGGGGCCGACGGCCAAGCCCCTGCCACACCCCCTGCCTATACAGAAATGTGAGGGGGCGTGAATTTAGGATTATCCTGCAGCTCCCAGCATCCACACCCCCGGACACACCTCTTGCTTTTTGCTCCTAGATGAAGCTGTCAGGCTGAAGATTCTCAGTCTCATCAGGTGTGTGTGTGAAGGGGTAAAAACTGAGGAGCAGGTATGATTTTATCAATTTATAAGAGATCTATAGATCCTAGAACTGCAGTGTACAGCTCTGCTTCATCAAGTAGCAGGGCAGGAACTGTACTAAAAAAATGTACAGTATTTGTAATTTAAGCAATGAAATAATTTTAGCTAGGAGAGCATCTAATTGAAAAATATCGATGATCTGTAGGTCTGCTATTTTTATTTCACCTGTATATGACCTGATGGAAAAATCACAGCATGCGGTGTATGGTCATATAAAATGTTCGACACTCACCAAAGCAAGTCAATGGGTGCAAGAAATAAATATAGATATCACACAAACAGTCTGTGTGTTGTCATACTATTACGGATACATTATCATTCTGTAGCATAAAACAGAGTAATTGGTCATGTACATTATTTTTTGAATAATAGTGTCTGAGAAAAATTGCATTGTACTTGGGTATCAGGCTTCAAAGGGTTAACTCCTGTGTCACGGGGAGTGGTGGCCACGCATGATCCCGTGTCCTGGGGGACTTCTTTGAAAAGAGAATATTTACAGGGGATTATATACAGTTTGTCGTGATGCCACCTGTAGTTTCTGGTGATGTGTCACCAGTGCGGCCACAGACCGCCGGAGGTAGATGGCAATGCGGCAAGATTGGTAAAGTCCTCCACAGGTAGGGCTGGACCTCCGGGGCAGGGTTCCTGTATGGGAACAATT
This sequence comes from Allobates femoralis, assembly GCA_033576535.1. NCBI lineage: Eukaryota > Metazoa > Chordata > Amphibia > Anura > Aromobatidae > Allobates > Allobates femoralis. The sequence continues at coordinate 325,036,315 of JARQOC010000006.1, forward strand.
TCATTTGAGAAATACAGGCAGAGTCAAAAGTTACTTTTCCTCCGGGTACTTTGCTGTTCACTTGAATGCATACAAAGTTACAGTTCAGCACTCCTGATGTTATGAGGACAAGTAACTTATCGGGTGGCTGCAGGCGGATCCCAGGTGGTATGGTGGAACCCTTGGTGTGCCTTCTTTCTCTAACTCCGTCTGTTCCTTCCTGCTTTCCAGTTTGTGGTGTGAAGCCTGGTGACTTGAAATCAGCCTGACCTCCTTTCTTCTCTCACCTTTGCTGCCGTCGGGTTACCCTCTACTGGCTGGCCGCTCGTTCCTTTGGCGGAGCCTGGTACCCTCTTTTTTGTCTGCTCTGGTGCCCGGGAGAATTGAATACTCCACGGGATTCCGGATTCTCTGTGGTCCTAAAGTATCCCACAGGTGCGGGCTCCGGTGCCCGGTAAGCTGTCTGGGAGAACCTGACAACGGCCCCTCTTCCCAAACTGGCTGCTCTCCTGAAAAGCTTCTTTCTCCTTAGACCCTATCCTCTTCCTCCATCTCTCCTTCAACGAACCCTCCTTGTTCCCCCTAGAGATGCTTTTATTCCCTCCTGGGTAACCTCCCACCGCTGTACTAGTGTGGGAGTGCTGGTGATTGGATCCCACCCACCATCCTAGGGTCCACCTGCAGCTGGAGCATCTGCACCTCTTTTACGGGTGCAGTACCCCTCTGTGACGCCACAGATGGCATACGGAGGCTAGGCGAGAAATAAATTGCACACTCGCATAGCACTCGCATGACTAATGGATTTCATGAACCCTGATCAGGGAAAAAACTGCAGTGTGAAACCAGCCTTACAGTAGTTTATATATACTTTATTCAGGCCTTAATGTCTTTGGTGTATCATTTAAAAATGGCTTTTAGACCAGTAGAACCAAGCTGGATACTGATAGATATTTTTAGCACTATTTCTCTGAAAATCAAACGTAAATTATGGAAAGACAGTGGGATTAACGTTGTGTCAGACATTCTGATTAAAGGGAAGTTGAAGCCCTTTTAACTCATTCAGAAATTCAGCCTTCCTGATTCAGAATGAAAAAATTGAAAACTAATAGATAAGGTATTGCAAAACAATAGAATACATTTTTCTCTACCTAGAAATGTTGTTCATATATAGGGAAGATGTGTGTTCACGGTCCGTGCTGCTGTCTCAGTGGAATCACAAGGGATGGATGTCTCCATGAAGTCACAAGGAAGGCAAGGTTCCAAAGCAACGATCTCCTTTATTCACCAACGCAGTTCGGCACTTATCCTGGCACCTTGTGATTCCATTGAGACAGCAGCGCGGACCGTGACACACCATCTTCCCTATATATGAGCATTTTTCCACGTACAAGTGGTTGGTGGAGGCCCTGCAGTAGCTTTAAACCGAATGCTTATAAACCAGTTGTGGGTCACACAACTGGACCAGGTGAGTGTACACTTATTGATATACTCAGTGTGTCACTAGTGATAGGGCACTATTGCACCTCTTGTCTCCCCCCTTTTTGTATTTAGAAATGTTGTTGATATTTTAAGACAAACTCCTAATGAATCCCTCTGGAAGACTGTCAAGGTTTATCAAACCTTAAACGATGACATGATTACTAAATTAAAATGTTTATACCACTGGGAGAGTGATTTGAGACTTGGTGATACGATAGACTTCAGATGCTTTTTACCCATTTTATCACTTATTCATTTATCTATGTCTTGCACCTCGTTAATAGAAACCCAATTTAAGACTTATACAAGGTGGTAATATACTCCTCTAAAATTAAATATAATCGACCCACAAAATTCCATCTACTGTTGGAGAGATTGCGGCTTTTCAGGCACATTTAAACACATAACAACCTAAATACAGGGGCACGCCCCACCCTAATTCAATTGTAAGGAGAAGAGAACCACTGACAACCAATTCAATGCTAAGAATTTTATTAATTTAATATTGCACAATATCATTACAAATCATAAATATACCCAGTGATAGAAAAGACAATAGGAACAAAACCTATTAAAAACATATCAGATCGACATGCAAGAAAAGGGGTACGCAAATCCCTGACTCACAAGTTAGATTCCAATAATTGCTTTCTTAACAAAAAAAGGGGAGCTGGATTGTTCCTGCAGACATTTGCACCATAAGTACAAGGTGCAAACCGTATAATCACCCTCCAAGGAAAAATCAGACCACTATAGCATACGTCAACCCAGAAAAGATTTTTTGATTAAGGGGACCATTAGTAAAGCTGACATCCAAAGTTAAACATGTTACTCATTCTGATTACCTTGTGACATAGTGAGTCAAGAAAGAGCGCACCCCTTGCCTCAACACGTGTTTCTCCCGTCCAGGCTTTGTCAGGAGGCTATCTTAGAATGACAATATGTTCCCCTAAATAGTCCCCCCACAGGTGTTCTGGGTCCTTCATTAGTGCAGCACCAATAAAAACGCTGCATAATTATAGCATGACCAGTATATACCGAACGTCCTGCCCTAGGACGCTTCGCCAATCAAATTGCGCACACAGCGCATAATAAATGCAGCCTCTTTCACCTATGGGGCTGTGGGCTATGACGCGGCGCTCGCGAGACATGATGGGAGCCGCGTCATCAAGCCCCGCCCGAGCGTGCACCGGAAGTGACGCGGCGGAGGAACAACGTCGTCCGCTGCGTCACCACGGCGACGCGCAGGGACAGGGCCTGTTCCACGGAACACAGAGCATGCGCCGCGAGCGCACGGCCCACCAACACAATTGTTACCATGGGAGCACAAACACAAAAAGAAGGAAGCAAGTGCCAGACTGACCTATAGCAAGGCATTAGTATGCATAATCTTCATCCTTCTATTTCTTGGGGAATAAGGGCATGTAATACCAAATCTATATCGGCCCATATAAAATTTTTCCTTGGAGGGTGATTATACGAATTTTTCCTTGGAGGGTGATTATACGGTTTGCACCTTGTACTTATGGTGCAAATGTCTGCATGATCAATCCAGCTCCCCTTTTTTTGTTAAGAAAGCAATTAATGGAATCTAACTTGTGAGTCAAGGATTTGCGTACCCCTTTTCTTGCATGTCGATCTGATATGTTTTTAATGGGTTTTGTTCCTATTGTCTTTTCTATCACTCGGTATATTTATGATCTGTAATGATATTGTGCAATATTAAATTAATAAAATTCTTAGCATTGGATTGGTTGTCAGTGGTTCTCTTCTCCTTACAATTGAATAAGGGTGGGGTGTGCCCATGTATTTAGGTTGTTATGTTTGATATTCCAATTCTTTCGACCCCGAGGTCTAATTTGTAGGTTATTTTTAACATTGAAACACATGTTTTGGTATTGCCTGAAACTGAGGCCCTATTGGCTTGATGTCCAAGTTCTGATCAACATTGTCTTGGACCTGGATGTTTCGCTTGATGTAGAGTTGGCCTTGTTACTTCTGGGCCTATTTGACTACCCGAAGGATAAAAGACCCCTGCTGTTACATATACTGATGGCTGCTCCTTATGGAGAAGTGGCGCCCCTGCGGCTAGGCGCCACAGAGTGGTATTGCATTTATTATTTATATGTAGTATTATTTTGTAAGTTGCTGGGTTAGGATTTAAATCTTATGGAGTCTATTTTTACACTCACTTAGGACCGCACCACTTAGAATAGGGGGAACGGGTAATATAGTAGGTTCCACAGTGTGGGGGTGGAGCTTAGGATAGAGTAAGATTGACAGTTGACAGTTTACCTCATACGGTGCTGGGAAGGCAGACAGAGTGGTCAGACCTGGCAGCCCAGCTGAGTGGAGGGTACCCCATCTTTATGTGGGGACCCAGGACAGAAGGCAACGGGCCAGGGCTGGTAGGATCCAGCTGGTCATGTTGAGGGGACACCGGTGACATGGACAACCGAGGCAGCCAGAAGTTCATCCCTGACTGCAAAGCCGACGAGCTGCAGGCCCAACAGGACCGGGTTGCGGACAGCGCCACAAGGTACCTCTCCCCTCAGGACTGAAAACCGGTTCAGGACACTAGAAGAAACTAAAAGGGACAGACATATACTGCGGTACTGGAAGGGAGCCTCTTTACTCTTTGTCCGGGTTGCCTTATCCAGACCGGGTAGTGGACAGACCTTATCTTCTAGATATAGACCGTAGGACTGGCGGGGGAGCTCTTCAAAGGTGGTGAAAGACTGAAAGAACTAGAGAAAGAAAGTAGTAAACCCTGGAAGACAGAGAGAGGACATCTAGAGACTCCATAAGAGAAACCCTGAGTTGGCAACAACACCCTAAAACCAAACTGTACTGTGTTTTGTTATGCCATCAGCCGGTACCGAGTAAAACAGAGTTGAACTTGAACTGGTTTCTGTTATTTTTCCTGCCGCAGCCCGGAGGGCTTAACATCATCAACATCATCAAGCAGAAGGGGTAAGAACTGCACCACCATCACCATCACTGTCCTCCCTCCACCGTCTCACCACAATAGCTGCCCTGAGGTAAAGCTCCACCTGTGGGGAGCTGCACCACACTTAGCTGCCTCAACCATCACCTCAGTGGCCGACTGGCAGCGCCGGTACCATCTTACCGGACTCTACAGGTGGCATCACGTTCCCCTGTAAATAACCCCTTTAACCCCCACCGTTTACCATCAACATCTGGTATAATTGATCGCCAGGGCATGGCACCGGGGTCCCGACCATCCGTGACTCCCCACACAGTAGCCCCGGTGTCTGAGTCCCTCACCCACCCTAGCTCTGGTTGAATCAGAGGGATACTAAACCCCCCAACTGTAGAGGACCTTATAGAAAAGTTGGCCTCCCATAATACATATGAATTTGTATTTGCATTGAAAAACAACAAACAACAAAAATATCATGAGAAATGGTCTCACTGGGTGGCAAAATGTAGTCCTTCATCTAGTGTTGTCTACTCTTGAGGATTGGACTTTTACCTTGTAACGTATGTAGACTTTCTTTGTGTAAATCATTACTATGGTGTTTTGTTTTTTTTGACGTTGGGGGGTGTTATACCTTTTGACTACCATCTGTATTATAAGAGGGTGTAAAATATATGTTCTTCTTTTTTATTGAACGTTGTCTAAATTTTATTCCCATGTCACTGTAAATAGTTCTGGTTGATTTCATTTTTTTGTTTGTATATTTGTTAACAAGTAACTTACATACAATTGATACATTGTTAGCTATTTAATAATAGTCAAGTATACTGTAACCATTTGTGTTGTGATTGATGTAAAATTTCAATAAAAGATTTACATATATATACTTTATACTGTATATGGCTATGGTTTATTCATAAATGTTAGTGAGTGCAAGTGTCCCAGTGAATTAACTTTTAAGAGAGTAATCAATAATGCATATTGATAATATTAGCGTTAAATAGAGTGATAAATATGGAAAACTGATGATATTTAATAGCCAATATCTATTACAGAAAGTAACAATGATGTAATGCTGGCTACACACTTAGCTTATCTTCTATTGAAACAAAGAATCAGCCATATTAAAGTATAACATGCCTAATCCTTCTTTTCCCCAATAAATGCACAGTTTTTAGGCCCCACAACATTAAGGGTGCATACTAACTGTCAGGGAATGCAGCTTTTTGGATGGAGCATCTTGCCGCTACGTCCAAAACTTTGTGTTGTACAGTAGAAGCATAGTGGATGGGATTTGTAGAAATCCCATCTTCACTATGCTTCAACCGACGGCAGCATCTTTTCAGCTGCGGTGCGGGTTGCCGCCATTCTGCTCCTCTGCAGCATGTTCATTTAATGCTACGGAATCGGAAGCGGTCCCATCGGGTGCACGCAGGAAGTAGCTGCCCTGTAACCACCACAGATGATGAGTACAGGGCAGCTGCAGTCTTCCTGCGATCACCCACGAGTCCCCTCAGGTCCGGAGGCACTGGTCCAAGGCGCAGTGCCTACGCATCGCCAGCACATACCCTAAGAGCTATGGCCAATCCACCAAATGAACACATATGATCGACTTTGTCCTAATATGTGGCCAGTTAAAAGCAGTGAGCGGGCTACATCTTATACAACATTTTGTATCAGTCCAACAATATATCTAGGTTTGACAATTGTAGATACATTTGTACAACTGCTGCCATTGAATACAGAAAATGTCTCCTAACTTCAGACAGTCTTATGTTTTATAAATGAGAACATTTTTTCCTAAGTCCTTTAGTGTTGGTTTTTAGCAATTAGGGTTGCCCATTTTGTAGAAGCAGACAGTTTGAAAGAGGTGGCAGTGACATATGGCGCAGGGTTCACAGCACGGTGGTACTGGAGGCTTACAGCTAGATTTTAGCGGCACACAGTTTGAAGGTGGTGGAGGATGTACCTTCTTTTTAGGTAGAGATTTCCGCTGCAATATAAAAAAGGAAAATTAAACTATATTATTTTAAATTAAATGTATTGTATTTATGTAACAAATTTGCTGATTATGTAACAAAATTATACACTCCAAATTGGTTCCACATTTTCCAGAAACAAATATTTTCTAAAATGACAATGAATTAGTGATCTTGATATTACCTAAAAAACTTTATCCACGAGTTGGATAATATGGAACTTCTTCAATTTTATTATGTAGATAATATGTGTAAATTATTTTGGTGTTTAAAGTATACTGTTAGTTTTAAGTGATGTTTCCAAATAAATTTTGATGTGTATCAACTTACATAATTGTGACAATATACAGGGTTGGACAAAATAATGGAAACACCTAATGTTTTGGAATCATAATCTTCAGACATGTTATAAACATGCAAACCGTGACATATGTTAATGTTTTGTAGTTGATTATTTGTGTTAAGTGATATGTGTATGTAAATTACCTGTTTGTTTTGCTGAATTGTAAGAACATTGATGAGAGCCTGATACCAATGGCAGACCAATGGCAGTACATGCTCAGTACACTAAAACTATTGTGTGCCGCCTAATTTCACTTCCGCGATGTATATACATACATTACGGAAGTGAAATATAACTAAAATCAAGTGTTTAAAATATAAAATCTTTATTCTCACCTGCCAACGCTCCCCCAGCGTCTCCATCAGCTCCCGCTCGGTAACCAGGACCTGGGATGATGTCAGAACCCGATCAACTGATCAGGTCACATGAGCGGTTACCGCGGTAACCGCTCATGTGACCCGATGACGCTTCTGAAATCATCGCAGGTCCTGTAAAACCGATCGGGAGCTCTATGGACACGCCGGGAGAGCACTGGCAGGTGAGAATAAAGTTTTTGTATGTTGGAATGAGAGGAGGAGCGGGGACAAGAGGAGAGGAGAGGGGAAAACAGGGGGACAGCAGGGGACACCAGGGCAAAACAGGGTGACAGCAGGGGACAATAGGGGGAAAGCAGGGGGACAGCAGGGGGAAAACAGGGGGACAGCAGGAGACAACAGAGGGACAACAGGAGACAACAGGGGGACAGCAGGAGACAACAGGGGAACATCGAGATGACAGGAGGCAGAGAGGAGGGGGAGCGAGGTGACAGGAGACCAAACCGATCCTGCAAAATGTCGGAATCGGATGCCTAATTGGCATCTGATTGCAGGGATCAGTTTGGATCTGATGCTGTCCGATTTTCATCAGACAGCATCGGATTTAACTAAATCGCAGTGTGAAAGCAGCCTAAAGGTGGGTTTACACGTTTCAATATCGTTGCGATATCGCAACTCAATGGCGCGGGAGCACGCATTTAGTGCACGTTTCTCCCGCATCGCATCGGAGGTTTACACGCTGCGATATCGGGAGACAACGTCCGTACGATGTCTACGCCCCCCAACCCAGCAACGACCATTTAACATGGGAGTGAATGGGTGACGTTGAACATCGCATTGTAGTTGGGCTGTCACACAGCACGATCCGGCTCCAATCTCCATTCAATATCGGAGCATTGAATAGCACGCTCATTCAATCCCCGATATCGGATTGACATCGTTCCTGCATCGTATTGGACGTTCACACCACACAACGCAGGAACGATATCGGCTCCAACGATCGAACCACGTGACTTTTCATTGAAATTGAACGCCGATATCGCAACGTGTAAACCCGCCATTAGATATCTCTGTCACAATTCACAACAGAATTTAAAGGGTTTATCAGTACAATCATTTAAAAAACTGGTCACAATCAATCCTGCAGGTGTCGGCTATTAGGTAAAGCTGTCACCCACTGAACTTTTTGCTCTGAGGTTGCAATATACACTTATTCTCGATCACCAGTTTAAAACACCACTCCAGTGTATTTATTTTTTTCACCGCTGGAGTGGTGCTTTTAACCTAAGTTCCCTACCCCTATTCTATATTCACCCTCCTGCATTTTTATGCTTTTTCTACAATGCTCTAGTCCCTCGGCACTATATTGTACATGTAACTTCTGACTGTTGGGAAGTTACATTGCAAGCTCTCAATATAACTCTGTGAGAACCAGAATTAGACTCTCATAGAGTTGTGTTAATTTGTGACATTTTCTTTTCATGGGTTCCAACAGAAACACCAATAATGCACTGAAAGTAGAGCACTGTATGTTACCTTAGCTTTATTCATATAGAAAAAAGATATTGGTACCTTAGCCAGTTTATTCTTTTCTGCATCAATTCTGCTTACTCTTCGTGACGTCTTTGTTAAATCTGTGAAGTATCAATAAAACATAGTGATACATTAAATCATTGGTAATTATTGCATTAGTCCATACTGGCCAAATAAGTAAGAGCCATACTGACCTATTATGGAAATGGGTGGAAGAAGCTCAGAAAAACGGGCAACACTTCCACTGTTGGATCTATCTGGCTTTTCCTCAAGAAGAATGTGAGACTGAACAAGAACCACCCAGCAGGAAAGAAGAAGAAAGCCGGATATGACTTTCATGTCTGCAGAGAAATAATCAAACATGATACATTCATTTAAAATAAGTGGCACTTTTATGGTTAAGCCTTGTTATTTAATGAAATCAAGGGAAAAATGTATAACCAAAATCTTGCTTTGAGTAAAATGGAAAAATTGTGTTAGTGATTTTCATTCATAACGACATTCATTAAAGCATAGGTCACCCTTGAAAAGTAAAGACTTCAGCTGCTGAAAACCATGGTTACTATTAGAATAAAGGCCACGTCACACGCATCAATCTAATGAACGATTTTGTTAGCGATCACATGCACGCCCGATCGCTAACAAATTAGTTAAGATCGCTGGTGAGCTGTCACACAGGCAGACTAACCAGCGATCAATGAACCATCAACATCATGGAAATTATTTAAATATCGTTTCCACGATGTCTTGCTCACGCTGCCAAGCTGCATTAAGCGTGAGCAGGCTTGTCTCCAAGGTAAACAGCGGGTATCTAGGCAGCGCGCTCTGCCTAGATACCCGCTGTTTACCGTGGAGACCAGCTCCCAGCGCTTGCAGAAAGGCACTGGGTGCTGGCTTATTGTTCGATGCTGCGTGTCCACCGGGCGACTGACGATAGATTTGAGGTCCTGTCCTCAAATAATAATAATAAGAAGAAAGCTTTATTTATATAGCGCCAACATAATCCGCAGCGTTTTACAATGTAGGGGTTAGAGTACAGAAAATATAATACAGTAAGTAATTACAGTAGAGAACAAATACAGTACAATAATTGGATACAAAACAATAGGCATAGAATCAATGTAAAAAAGAAAATACAATAAATAAAGCAAGAAATGAAGGTGACACTGCTCAAAAGAGCTTACAATCGGGATAGGGGTTGCACAACGTACAGGGGCTTATAACACTGATGGTCCAGGCATCTTGAGGAAATGGGGCATAGAACTAAGCTTACATGGATGGTCATTAGACAGTCTGTGTAGACCTTTTTGGTTTGGTGGAGTATGTAGAAAAGTAATGTCAAGAGAGATAGCCCATTCACTATCTACAGTACAAAGGACTTCTATTAGGGAGTATGATAGGCCACCTCAAAAAGATGTGTTTTTAGGGATCGTCTGAAGCCATGCAAGTTGTGGAGAGTCCTGATTTCTTGGGGTAAAGCATTCCAGAGGATTGGTGCAGCTCTGGAGAAGTCTTGGAGCCGGGAGTGGGAGAATCGGATTAGGGCAGATGTTAGTCGAAGGTCATTTGAAGAACGTAGAGAACGGGTGGGGTGATAGACAGAGATGAGGGAGGAGATGTAGGGGGGTGCTGCACTGTGAAGAGCTTTGTGGGTGAGAACAAGCAATTTGAATTTGATCCTGTACTGTACGGGCAGCCAGTGCAATGACTGGCACAGAGCAGAGGCATCGGAGTAACGATTGGTCAGATGGGTGATCCTGGCTGCTGCATTAAGGATGGACTGGAGAGGAGAAAGTCTGGTGAGGGGGAGGCCGCTTAATAGAGAATTGCAATAGTCAAGGCGGGAATGGATTAGGGCCACGGTGAGTGTTTTTGTTGTTTCCATGGTGAGAAAGGGGCGGACTCTAGAGATATTCTTCAGGTGTAAGCGACAGGAGCGGACGAGAGATTGTGTGTGAGAGAAGAAGGAGAGATCGGTGTCAAACATAACACCCAGACAGCGAGCCTGCTGCCTAAGTGTTATCGTGGTACCGCATACTGAGAGAGAGTTGGCAGATTTAGGGAGGTTAGTGGATGGGGGGAGCACAAGAAGTTCAGTTTTGGAAAGGTTTAGTTTCAAATAGAGAGTGGACATGATATTGGAAACTGCAGCTAGATAGTCATTGGTGTTCTTTAATACCGCAGGGGTAAGGTCAGGGGCTGAAGTGTATAGTTATGTGTCATCAGCATAAAGATGGTACTGAAAGCCAAATCTGCTGATTGTGTGTCGAATCGGGGTTGTGTAGAGAGAGAAGAGGAGAGGGCCAAGGACTGAACCCTGAGCCGACTGATCGTTCATCGTTTGTAGTGTCACACGCAACGATGTTGTTTCAACATAGTTCAAGCATCACAAAGCACATGACTTTTGAACGATGTCGGCAACAATATCGTTACGTGTGACAGTACCTTAAACGCTCATTCAGATGTTATCAGTGATTTTCTCATTTGAGAAAATTGGAGAGTTTTTTTTTACCAGTTTTGTAATTTCCTCTGTGATTGGCCTGTTTGTCAGTTTTTACATTAGAGTTTGATAATAGTGTTGTCAGTTTTTTCAGAAATAAAAAAATGATGATGGATTCTTAATTTCCGCCAAATAAATAGACTGCGAAAAAAAAAAGACAGCACCAGATGACATTCAAGCGCCATGATAATTGAAATGCTTCATTTCTAGCATCTATCTATGGCCTGGATCTCTTTCTAGCTGTCCTGGCTGCTCTTTTCTATCACCTTAGTCTACATTTATGCTTATGTCTTTTGTTGTGCATATGCAGTTTAAAGAGAACCTGTCACCAGGGATATGCCATCCAGTCTGCAGGTACCATGTTATAGAGCAGGGGAAACGGAGTAGATTAGTATATAGTTTAGTGCGAAAAGATTCATTATAACCTGTGATTTCATCACTTAAACACCTGCTCTTTCTAGGATTTTGGGTCCAGTAGGCAGTCCTATCAGTGATTGACAGCTATCCTTGTATAAGTGTACATGCAGGATCAGATGCCATTCATTGATAGGGCCACCCACTGGACCCAAAATCCCAGAAAGAGAAGGGATTTAAATGATGAAATCAGGTTATACTAAATCTTTTCTTACACGGCTATAGATCAATCTACTCAGTTTCCCCTGCTCTATAGTATGGTGCCTGCAGATTGGACAGATTGGAAATTAAAATGAATAAATCAATTTGTTTTACTGTATTGTGTGCTGGCCAATCCAGAATACTACATCAGGACCATAATTTGGTGCTCATGGTTTAATCTTGTTTAATAAACTATTATGGGGCTATTTTTTCTATATATACATCCTGAGAATACTCATGGAACCATGTGTAGACAGATAGGAATGCTCAACAGCTCATGTTGGGAACCATCGCTGAGGATGCTCATAGCTTATTGCTTAGACAGTTGGTTATTGTAAATAACGGTAGCTCTGCTTGTAATTAGCTGGTAGCTCTAAATGGGGTTTTAACAGACAAGCTTTGCGCTAACTTGGACTGGAAATCCTGGCATTTGCCCTTTAACTGCTGTACTGGAATGAGGATTTATACAGGATCCCAGGGTTGAGTCCACAGATGAAATGCTTGCTGGTGGAGTAATCAGCGAATATTAAAATTGTTGGGTCAGAAACAAGCAGTGAGGAACAAGAACAAAATTATTAGATGAAATTATAGTCAGAAAACAAGCAGAGGTCAGAAAGAGGAACCAATAAAAATCCAAGGAAAGAAGAGTCCAAGGTGTGCACCAGATTAAGCCAAACCTTTAACCGCCAATGGCAGACAGTGATTCAATAGTTTAAATAGTAAGAATCCTACCAAGGACTCAAATATTAGGGAGTAAATACTCAATCAAAAACTGGGAGTAACCCCAGGTTCCCTATTTTCACAGCACATTTTGTCCCAAAGAATTAAACAGGACTGCTGTGTTGTTGCCCTGCATCACCTGCAATGAAGGTATGATGTCAACAGGAGGCAGAAGCGGAAACAAAGGGGGCAAGTACTGATATTGAAGTTACAATGATTTAAGGCAGAATATTGAAATATTAGAACAGATTTGAATACAACTAATAATACAGTATGTCAGTTTTGTTCAATTCACAATGTAACAATTATTTTTTGTTCCTGGGTACAAAGTGTGTTTTCCTAACCTGTTATGCCTAAAACAAATAGAAAATAGTTGTTCCTCAAAAACTTTGCTTCTGTAATCAGGACAATGAAATTTAGAAAACTTGACTGTTTTTGGGAAAATTCTCGATTCGTATTCAATACAGAGTAGTGATGGGCGAATCCTAAATTACTCGGAATCGCTTGACTCTAGCGAGTCCGAGCACAGGACTCGCTACTCGTTGCGAGTCTAGCGAGTCCAATGTTAATGAATGGGGAAGCGAGTAATAGCGAGTAGTGTGAGATTTACAAATCGCAGATGTGTCTCGGAAGCTTCAGCCTGAAGCAATCCTAGTTTTGCCATTTATTTGCATTGGACTCGTTTACTTTGTAAGTAATCGCTGGGAAACTCGCACAGATAAGAGTCCTGTCTGCTCTGTGTGCTGGCTGCCCCAGCTCCAGGGTCCTAGAGCCTGCCTGCTGCCTGATGTAGCAGAGCTGAGATTGTTCTCAGTCTGCTCATTCCCTGTGTACAGACATGAATGTCTGTGCACAGAGATGATGTAGCAGAGCTGAGATTGTTCTCAGTCTGCTCATTCCCTGTGCATAGACATCTATATCTATGCACAGGGGATGTAGCAGAGAGGACATCGCGTTTTGGACTGCGTCGGACGGAAGAGGATTTTTTTTAATTAAAGATGGAGTCCCTAATGGCTTTTTTTTTAATTTCTAATAAAAAAATTTCTGTGTGTTGTGTTTTTTTTAAGACAATTTAATAGAAATTCATGGCGGTCATGTCTAATATTGGCGTGACCGCCATAAATTTCGGGCTTAGGGCCAGCTGATAATACAAAGCTGGCCCTAACCTCTTTATTACCCAGCGTGCCACCGCCACCAGGGCCGCTGGAAGAGCGGGGTTCAGCGCCAGAGGATGGCACTTCAATGAACGCGCCATCTTCTGGGGCGGCTGCGGGCTGCAATTTGCAGCGGGGGGTGCCCAGAAAGCTTGGGCATCCCTGCGCTGCGGATTCCAGCCCCCAGCTGCTTATATATATATATACAGTATATATATATAATATATTTACATATATATTGAGATGATTGAATGTCATAAAGAGAAAGGTATTTTCACAACTTGAGATAGATCAAATGCATTGGAAATCCACATCACAGGAAGACTGGAAAGAACAACATGCGCAACACCCTGAAGACCGTGATCCAATCCTGTACGACAGCTGATCTGAAACAGAACATCGTAGCAAACTAAGTACCATGAACCCCAGAGACTGACTGCCAAGGCTCAGCAGAAAAATACTACCAGGCAGTATACTAAAAGATTCTAATTGAGCATTTGCATCTGTATCTACCACCATCATAACTCAAACTAATAAACTGGTCTATGCCACTGCCTCAGCAATTCTGGAAATGTTTGGCTATACCAACAAGAACAACAGAAGTACAGTACGTGCCCTCCTTGGAAAAGAAGACTGGAGACAAAAATCAAGTGACACAAAAGTCAGCCAACTAACATAACGAAGTACAGAAGGGTGTAAAGATCAAGAATGAGACCAAACTGGACAAGTACAAAGGCTTGACTTCATCTGAAGCCCTAGAGACTCCTAAACAAAGGCTCACAGCACTTGCTACAATACTAGGGCGATAAACTAGAGATGCTAAGGCTAGGGATGGGCGAATCTACTCGCTAGGACTCGTTACTCGGCGAGTAGTAAGGGACTCGCAGGACTCGGTACTCTGCGAGTTTCCCAGTGATTACTCGCACGAGTCCAATGCAAATCAATGGCAAACGCTGACAAAACTAGGATTGCCATTGTTTGCATTAGACTCCTGTGCCAGTGATAGCAGGGAAACTCGCAAAGTAACTGCTGTTTCTTTGCGAGCCGAGTCCAGCTGTCTTCTCTGTGCAGCTCCAGGGTCCTAGAGCCCGCCTTCTCACAGACATGATGTAGCAGAGCTGAGATTGTTCTCAGTCTGCTCATTCCCTGTGCATAGACATCTATATCTAGGGGATGTAGCAGAGAGGACATCGCGTTTTGGACTGCGTCGGACAGAAGAGGATTTTTTTAATTAAAGATGGAGTCCCTAATGGCTTTTTTTTTTATTTCAAATAAAAAATTTTCTCTGTGTTGTGTTTTTTTAACCCTTTATTAGAGATTCTTAGTGGCTGGGTCAAACGTGCCCTGACATTAAGAATCTCGGGCTTAATACCAGCTTGTATAACAAAGCTGGTATTAACCCCTTCATTACCCAGCGTGCCACCGCCACCAGGGCCGCTGGAAGAGCGGGGTTCAGCGCCAGAGGATGGCGCTTCAATGAACGCGCCATCTTCTGGGGTGGCTGCGGGCTGCAATTTGCAGCGGGGGGTGCCCAGAAAGCTTGGGCATCCCTGCGCTGCGGATTCCAGCCCCCAGCTGCTTAGCTGTACCTGGCTAGACATAGAAATTGCGCGGAGCCCCACGCATTTTTTTTAAATTATTTCATGAAATTCTGAGATTCTGACTCTGACTCTGAGACTCTGACTCTGAGACTCTGACTCTGAGACTCTGACTCTGAGACTCTGACTCTGACTCTGAGACTCTGACTCTGAGACTCTGACTCTGACTCTGAGACTCTGACTCTGACTCTGAGACTCTGACTCTGAGACTCTGACTCTGACTCTGAGACTCTGACTCTGACTCTGAGACTCTGACTCTGAGACTCTGACTCTGAGACTCTGACTCTGAAATTCATGAAATAATTAAAAAAAAATGCGTGGGGCTCCGCGCAATTTCTATGTCTAGCCAGGTACAGCTAAGCAGCTGGGGGCTGGAATCCGCAGCGCAGGGATGCCCAAGCTTTCTGGGCACCCCCCGCTGCAAATTGCAGCCCGCAGCCGC
The DNA here is from genome assembly GCA_033576535.1 of Allobates femoralis. Taxonomy (NCBI): domain Eukaryota; kingdom Metazoa; phylum Chordata; class Amphibia; order Anura; family Aromobatidae; genus Allobates; species Allobates femoralis. The sequence continues at coordinate 325,051,912 of JARQOC010000006.1, forward strand.
CCCAGAAGATGGCGCGTTCATTGAAGCGCCATCCTCTGGCGCTGAACCCCGCTCTTCCAGCGGCCCTGGTGGCGGTGGCACGCTGGGTAATAAAGGGGTTAATACCAGCTTTGTTATAGAAGCTGGTATTAAGCCCGAGATTCTTAATGTCAGGCCACGTTTGACCCAGCCACTAAGAATCTCCAATAAAGGGTTAAAAAAACACAACACAGAGAAAAAATTTTATTTGAAATAAAAAAAAAAGCCATTAGGGACTCCATCTTTAATTAAAAAAATCCTCTTCCGTCCGACGTAGTCCAAAACGCGATGTCCTCTCTGCTCATCCCCTGTGCATAGATATAGATGTCTATGCACAGGGAATGAGCAGACTGAGAACAATCTCAGCTCTGCTACATCATCTCTGTGAGCAGGTGGGCTCTAGGACCCTGGAGCTGCACAGAGAAGACAGCTGGACTCGGCTCGCAAAGAAACAGCAGTTACTTTGCGAGTTTCCCTGCTATCACTGGCACAGTAGCCGAGTCTAATGCAAACAATGGCAATCCTAGTTTTGTCAGCGTTTGCCATTGATTTGCATTGGACTCGTGCGAGTAAACGCTGGGAAACTCGCAGAGTAGCGAGTCCTGCGAGTCCCTTACTATTCGCCGAGTAACGAGTCCTAGCGAGTAGATTCGCCCATCCCTAATACAGAGTAGTCTTCTAGAATATTCTTGAACTGCTACAATTGTGCAGAAGTTTCTACAATCTTCCAGAATTATCTAGACGTTTCTAGAAACTTTTAGCACTTTCTAGAACGTTCTCGAACTGTTCAATAGTAGTCATACAAGTATTAAAGCACAGGTGACTCGAACAAACATTTTGGTTTATGTTATGGCTGAGTATGAGAATAACGAATCGTATTTAAAGAGCAATTATTTGTTTTAGATGGCATCAAGAGGTTGTTTGTGCCCAGCAGACGCATTTTGCTATGTGTGTGCACAATTTATAAAGACGAGAGCTAGAAAGTATTCTGTGAAAGCATGTTGTACGATGTGCGTGGCTACAAGGCATATTTCGGCATGCCTGACGGGGATTAAGACAAATCCTTGCACCTCATTTCACATGGGAATATTGCAAGAAAACTCTTGAAGGTAAGGTGAACAATTGCTGCTCGTTTAGATGGCAGTGTTTTATTTTGTAGAATTTCAATGATTTAGATCTAGTACAGTTTAAGTAGTTGCAATTGACAACATTTTCCCAATGCACAATAGTAAAATATGTATTAAGTAATGTGTTAAATGTCCTGCTTTGAAATTTATATATGAATTATATCTGCAATGTTACAGGTTGGTACAGGGGAGAAAAGAGAGCAATGAAGTTTGCTATCCTGCGAATTTGGCGGCAACCGACCGACCACTCAAGCAACTTCTACTTCTGCATGGTAGATCCTGACAAACGTCGCACAGGCAAGAATGCACCTCAAATTGTTTAGCCAGACATTCCTTCTTCCATTGACCCAGTACCACAACACCCCAAAGAGGGATCAGCGATCTTCAGGAAAAAGCAGCAAGTCAGATAGAAAGGAAGATATTTGAGATCAAGACTACATTTTCATAGATGCAGTGGAGGAGAGAAGGCCATACTTTCCTAACCAGAAAGACGTCAACGATCTGATCAGAGACCTTTGTCTTACCAAGTCTAATGCTGAACTACTGACATCCAGGCTCAAGCAATACAACTTGTTGGATAAAAGTGTGCAAGTCACAGATCAGAGTAAGCGTCACCAAACATTTTCCAACTTCTTCAGTCGGGAAGATGGGTTGTGCTTCCACAATGTGGCCAGTCTTTTTGAGGCTATTGGTATCATCTGTAACCCGAGTGAATGGTGCCTATTCATAGACAGTTTATCTCGTAGCCTCAAAGCCGTAATGCTTCACAACGGAAACAACTACCCGTCTCTCCCTATGGCTCGCTCTGTGTATCTCAAAGAGGACTACATCAGTGTCAAGATGTTGCTGAGTGCCTTGAAGTAAGATGACTATGGATGGGAGGTTATTGGAGACTTCAAAATGGTGTAATTCCTGATGGGCCTTCAAGTTCACCAAGCTGCTGAACAGGACAGAGAAAATGGCTTGGAACAGTTTAATTGCAGTGATTCATAGCTTTCTGGATAATTACAAGGCTGAAAACTATGTGCAGTTGGTTCAGACTCTCTCTCATAAAGTATTACGTCATAATGGGATGCAGAATGTCTCTCAAAGTCCATATCCTTGATGCTCATCTTGACAAGTTCAAGGAGAACATGGGAGCTTACTAAGAGGAGATAGGCAAGGGCTTTCAGCAAGATATATTAGATTTTCAGCGCGGTTACCAGGGACAATATAATGAAAACATGTTGGGGGCTTCTTCGAGAAAATGATTTGCAGTACATTTGCAAATCTAGAAAACCTACTCATTTCTGAACCTTTTTGAGTGACTTTTCACTGTTTTTGTCTATTTACCATGCAAGTGTTGTTTTTTATCAGACCGCATGAACGAAAATATAATAACCTCCTTTTTTTGTCACAATAAATATGAAATTTTTCTGCGCTGTGGTCATAAAATCAAAGTTTGTGCTGAACAGTCGTTTTCCAGTCTTTAAACATAAGCAGTTGAAATATTACACTTGGAAGCCAGGAACAAAAATTGTGTTACATAGGTACATACTATATATAGTTCTAGTGTTTTAGTTTAAGTTACTGGTACCTTAGACCTATCCACTGAAACTAAAATGATTACAATTAAAAAAAAAAGAGTATATGGCATTTTGTTTAACCCATTTAATGAACAGGTGATTTCTCATTTGTGTGCATTTGTTTTTTCCTCCCCTTATTTCAATAGCCATAACTTTTTTTATTTTTCCATTGATAAAGCCATGTGAGGACTTCTTTTTGTTTGTGGGAGGAGTTGAACATTTGAATATCACCATCCATTATGTCATATGATGTGATTGTGGGAAAATTCCAAGTGTGGCAAAATAGCAAACGTGATATTCTGTAATATATCAGAGAATGACAGCGGCATTTATCAGGTTAATAGCCATGGGTGATGCGCTGCTCCACCCATTACTGTTAGAGGTTGAATAATTATTCAATCCAATATGAAGCCCAATAAGGCATACATTGCTGAAATCAGGGATAACAAAATTATGATTCTTTAGCAGAAGAAGACCCTGTGTGCCATGTGTGATGCCATCATAAGAGAAGGTTGACCTTGGTAGTACACAGTGCAGGCAGTTTATGGATAAAATATTCTTAGGGGTAAAATAGGCTTGCTCTTCTGTTATCACAGGAGTAGGTAATACCACATTATTTCCCAAAAAACATACATCTAGTTATTAAATTAACTCCATCATGTTAATCCACAGCCACTGTAAAATCACAGTAACTGTATTTTATAGTTACAGACTAAACTGCTGGTGGCAAACGTACTCTCGTCAGGATAGGATCGAACATTTGAAAGGCTTGTTGACAACAAGTCATTGTTTCTTTACTTTGAAAACAGTCATCCTGTTCCTGTTTTTTTTAAAAAAAAGTGATAACTTTTGAAAGATTTGATAAAAAGCCATTACTTGTGTTAAGTATAGCAAACCTCTTATGGATTCCAAAGAAAGTGGGTTTTTTTAGCTACTAGTTAAGGCGCCTTTGTATCTTCACCCTAAAAAAGTGATGAGCATATCTGTTTTTCTCCCTAAAAGGAAGGAGTCATTGTTACTTGCCTTGTGAAAATTTTTTCACTTTTTCACTTAGTAAAGAAAAAGTGTGTTGAAATTCATCAAGCTGTTATAATGTTTGCACCACCTTGTGTGAAAATCCACGTCTTCTGTTTGCATCATTTAGGCATAAACACCAGCATGACAGGCATAACCAAAAAAAGGATAATTTTTGGACCATTTCTACAATTTAAGCAGCCTAAAATTCTGATACTGCCCTGTCTGTAGAACAAATTAGTTGGTGTTGCCTATGTAACTTCATCAACTTTGATTATGTTAGCAGTTAAAGGCTTACAATAGTTCACTGATAGTGCTCAGTTTCAAAATGTTCATAGACAATTAAAATGTCAAAGACAAAGACAAAGACTTGATAAATTTGACATGCTCCAGCTGGATCTTAGATGACTCTATGAAAACACTTTATTTAATGCATTTAAATATAGGTGAGAGGAAATATAAAGCAGAAAGCTGATTGCCATTTCAGTCAGTGCTTTCTCAATGCACATTGGGATACCATAAACACCTGCGAAAACTCGACATCTGCCATATTGGTAGGGTGTAAGTTGGTAGCAAGTGATAGAGCGAGCTCATTGGGTGAGCTCACCCTATACTTGGCAGCTAATGGCTGTGTGTTAATACCTCTAACAATCACGGGTGGAATGGAGCTCCACTCACGATTATTAACTTGTTAATTGTCGCTGTTGAACTTTGACAGTGGAATTAATAGCGCTGACATGAGATGTGCCACCTCTTTGCACATACATTACATGATTGAGGCTTGCTGATGAGTTGCTATGACTGATGATAAAACCTTTTAAAGTTTGGATTTGTTTTGGTTCGCCAAATGGGCATATGTTCGCCGAATAGATCGGCGAACAGTTCTACGAACTTCTAAACCCAATTCAAATCAATGGGAAGCAAAAACAAAGGCCTAGGAAACAGCTTCAAAGGGGCCCAAAAGCTGCCAAACACAGATTAAACCATTTTACAGTGAAGCTCCACTGTTTTGGCACAAGCATTTTAGCTTCCTACACTATTCCTTAGCAAGCTTCAGCGCCACTGTCCCCATGCTTCTGTGCCTGCTCATGAACCTCAGACATATTCACTACTTCCCCCACTCCCGGTGGTTAAAGATAGAGTTAGCCCCAGTCATCCTTCTTGCCAGCGTCTGTGATTGGTTGTCAGTATGGCAACCAAACTGACGTCAGATTACTGTAAAAATAAATAAAAAATTGGAAAAATTGTCATGGGTTTCCCCCTCAAATTTTGATAAAAGTCAAGATAAAGCCACTAGCTGTGGACTGTAGGTTGCAGCTGTTTGTTGTACCCTATCTGGTGGAGGAAAAAAAGGGATTACACCACAGCTTTGTTTTTATTTTTTTATTAATTAGTTTTTAAAGCTAAATAGCAGGCTAAAAGCCTCTTTAGTTCAATATGAAAGGCACAAAAAGGGTGCAAGGTTACAATATATAGGTGGGTGGGACATTGTATTGCTGTTTGACATCTATATATCAGTAAATCTATCTGTTTGGTCCAAGTATCTATAAATCTGTCTCTACTTTACATTCATCTATCTATCCATCCATCCATCTGTCCACCCATCCACACACTTGAACAGCTGAAATGTTGAGCAATCTTTAAAATCTTACAAGATTTTAAAATCTTGAAAAAAAATTAGCAGGCTGCAGCAGCCCCAGGAGTGACACTCCCATTAGATGCGCCACTCCTGGTGCTTTGCCCCGGTTCTCTCGCTGGCAGGTGCATTGGCAAACAGGGTTATGGTACTTGGAGTTGAAGCCAGCTGGGTAATGTCAGCTGGCAGCAAGGCCAGAGGTTAGTAATGTCAAGGCGTCAATCAGATAGCCAATACTACTAACCAAGTCAGTAAGGACAGAAATAAAAACACAAATAAATATTTTATTTGAAAATGAACCCCAATAAATTCCTCTTTCACCTTTTTTTAATTAAAATCCATTTGTTGAAAGTCAATCCAGTGCCAATCTGGTAGCTGCGGCACTGGCTTCAAGTGTAATAAAGGCATGCTGCAAGTTCCTTCTGAATGTAACATGTGCTGCTCCCTGCTGGTATGGGGAATGGCCCTCTTGATTGTGACCTCCCCAAGATCTCCCCTGGCATCTGAGACCAGCATGGATCCTGACCTTGGTGCATTTTAGTCCCAAAGTGGGTAGCACAGAGGGACGCCAGGTGACATATGTGTCCTGTTTGGGCTGCTCCGATTCTGATGCTGAAGCATCCTCTGCCCCTGGAGTGGTAAGGAAGATGATATCCTCCAGAGTAGGCATATCTTGCAATGAATCCATTATTAATATTGCTGCATAATGCAGGCACATGGTAGAAAACTGTAGCACAGTGTAGCTGAGTTGTACTGCACTGGAAAAATTGCACCAGGCTCCGCAGTGACGCCTCTTTTCTTTGCCTAGGGTCCCACCTTTTTCAGTGCCGGGAGGCAATTGCTTACATGTGTGATGTAGCAATCACGGAGCGGGTCGGGGGACACTCGCTCGGCAGCACAAACCAATACACAGCAACAGTCTCTTCATTTAAATAAGACCATTTCTGGTTTATTGAGGATCAGCATAAACCAGGTACAGTTTATTCATTATATTCCAGTGTTTCACAAACACCATAAACTGTAACGTCTGTTACTCCTGCAGATATGTCCACACAGTATATCCACTAAGGCAGTCAATATGCATAATTACCCATTGTCTGGGGTTACCTGCTCTCCACAGCTCTGTAGGCTTCAGACTGCTCTGTCCAGTCTCAACATCCAGGAGTTCTGGCAGCTTCCATTCCCAAACATAGTTTTCCTCCCATGTGCTACAAACAGGAAGTCTTCCAGGGGCTGGCTGACATCAGAGACATGTGACCAGGGAGAGTCTCATGACATCACCAGGAACCCTAGGAGGTATGTGGTTAACCAGACCTGTCCATCACTTTCTGTTAACCTTAACGCCAGCCCTAATCACACTATAGGGACTTGTGTAACAAGATCTCTGTGTGATACAAACCTGTCATTCTTAACAAAGTCGGTTGGCACATCACACAGGATATTATTGTTTGTACATTTAACCTCCTCATTACCCCTCCATTCTGTGGGCTGCAGAAGGCACCTGACTTACAAATCCCATTCTCCATGCCACAGGTAACACCTGAGCTTGCGGTTGGCTGGAGTGATTATTGAAGCCTGACATATTTGGAGGAGAAATAAGGAACAGAAAATAGTTTATTCAGCTCTCCAATTAATCTGAAATGTTGAAAAAGGCTTGTGGGCAGCAATGCAACGGCCAAGTTAAAAATTAATGATCCGTGAAACACACTTGTGCAAATGCCAAAAATCTGTATCTAAATGTATGAAATGAAATAAAATAAGGTAATTGCACATTTTCAAGAAACAATATCCATAGTATGGTTGTTTCATGAGTGTTAACAGACCTATTAGACCATGTATGTGAGGCATATAAAAGCTATATTTTTATATGAATTGCTATTATGTAAGTGTAGAAGAGTTGGCCTCACATGCTGCTGACCCTCTGCAATAATAAAGGTTTACTCTCCTCCCCAAAAAATAATTAAAAAATATATAAAAAATGTAAACAATAAAATAAAAAAATAAGTATTACCAAAAATGTTTAAAAAAAATATTAAGCTCTCTTAGGGGCCTTTCACACTTGCGTTTTTTCCTGATTTGGAAGATCAGGTAAACCCGTTCTTACTGTACTTTGCCCATTCACTTTAATTTTGTCAGGTAGAATCTTGTTGCTTCATGTTTTTTCCTGAAATCATTAAAGGGATCCTGTCACCTCCAAAACGTCTCCTAAGCTAGCAAAACATGTGCCTGCAGCATCCTATCACTAATCTCACAGTTCTTTTGTCTCCTAAAAGCATCCTGTGAAAGTGCATATAAACGTTTTAATACTTACTCATTAGTGATTATAATTAGCAGTGACTATATTCTTTAGTCACCAGGGCGGGCTGTTTTGCAACTCCAGGATCCACCCTGTCTCCGTGTATTTGCTCTCCTTGTGCAGACTTTAACCTCCCCCCTCTCTATCACTCACAGAACGCAAATCATTAGTCCTGCCTTCAGTTTCAGTTTCACAGCAGCACAGACAGAGAGAGGGTGGATCCTGGAGCTGCTAAACAACACCCCCTGGTGACTAAAGAATACAGCCCCTGCTAATTATAGTCACTAATTAGTAAGTATTAAAATGTTTTTCTCTACTTTCACAGGATGCTTTTAGGAGACAAAAGAAGTGTAAGATTAGTGATAGGATGGTGCAGGGACATGTTTTCATAGCTTAGGAGGTGTTTTGGAGGGGACGGGATCCCTTTAAAGAGAATGGGCAAGAAAAATGAATCCTGTAAGAATCAGGTTTTTTCCTGATCTTCCAAATCAGGAAAAAAACGCAAGTGTGAAAGGCCCCTTAAACAGACTTTACTGTTGCTGCCACATCTGTCATGGTTTCCAAAATTCACACCCTGCAGGTGTCAAAAACACCTGCACACTCCAGGAAGCTTGAAAAAATTATTTTAAAGCTAAAAAAAATTCTACATGTTGAAAAAAAATGGTAGACCTAATGGCTGGGAATACTCCTAACTGTAAAGTTAGGTGTTGTTCGCAACTAGCAGATCATCTGAAGACTGTTTTGACAAAATCATGGAAAATTTGAGGGTCATTTTAAAATTCAAACTTATTTTACCGAACAAAGCTGCAGTTGGCAATTTTTTGGTAAATTGATCGGGTTTCCGATTGTGAACCAAATTGTCACCGTTTGTTCTGAATTTTAAATTGGCAAACATGTTTGGGAAAGTTCGCTAATCTCTAGCTATGACATCTGGGGCTTTGTTGAAGACCTCCATACTGGCCGTGGTACAATGGATACTATGATTTTTGCAATATACAGCTGCAAGGAGGTGATCACTGTTTTCTTATTTTTCCCCTGAAGACATTGCATTATTGTATTGTAGTAATTTATGTACCTGCTATGTTGCCTGCAGTACTACCACCATCCACAAAAGGACACTTTCTTCCTTTTGATAAGATTAGATTCCTCTGTGGGCTGTAGCATCCTGGGTACAGAGATGAAAGGGTTAAAATCTTGCTGACCACGGAGAAGGTTGAGTTACTGGGAAAGATCAGAAAATTATTTCCTTGGTCCAGGAAGTGATTGAGAAAAATTGAAAGTGACTGTGAAGCCATGCATGTGTGTGGCAGACCAGGCCTAAAACTAAGAGTAGATTTGATAATTTAAAATTAAGAGGAATTGCAGAGATACGAAAAAAAGGCAAGCTGCTTTTCAGTGCTGGCCTCCTGGGTAGAGAGGAGTGAACCGAAGTTTAAAGTTCAGTGTTTATACCGAACACACACTTTACAAAAGAAATCAGTGCTTGAGATCAGAATTTGGGTGATTTACGTTTGCAAACCATTTGAGCGAGCATGGCTGTGCTTGTGTACCCTTGGTGCTCAGCCCAGTTTGAGCCGCTTCTAGTGTTTGAATGGATCACACCATTGGTAAGATCAGTGTTATTGGATGTAATGTGTACCAAAATAAAATAATGACAAAACCTCAACCTCCGGCCGCCGGAAGAGCTTTGTTCATGGTTGGCTCTATGTGGGCAGAGAGTTGAACTGCCCAAATAATGATTTCTAATGAGGTTCAGGTCAAGTTTGGGTTAAGAATAGTGATGGGCGAATCCTAAATTACTCGGAATCGCTTGACTCTAGCGAGTCCGAGCCCGGGACTCGCTACTCGTTGCGAGTCTAGCGAGTCCAATGTTAATGAATGGAGAAGCGAGTAATGGCGAGTAGTGTGCGATTTACAAATCACAGATGTGTCTCGGAAGCTTCAGCCTGAAGCAATCCTAGTTTTGTCAGAGTCTCTGCCATTGATTTGCATTGGACTCGTTACTGTAATCGCTGGGAAATTCGCACAGATAAGAGTCCGGCTGTCTCCTCTGTGCTGGCTGCCGCAGCTCCAGGGTCCTAGAGCCCGCCTGCTGCCTGATGTAGCAAAGCTGAGATTGTTCTCAGTCTGCTCACTCCCTGTGCATAGACATCTATATCTATGCACAGGGGATGTAGCAGAGAGGACATCGCGTTTTGGACTGCATCGGACGGAAGAGGATTTTTTTAATTAAAGATGGAGTCCCTAATGGCTTTTTTTTTTATTTCTAATAAAATTTTTTCTCTGTGTTGTGTTTTTTTTAAAACAATTTAATAGAAATTCATGGCGGTCATGTCTAATATTGGCGTGACCGCCATAAATTTCTGGCTTAGGGCCAGCTGATAATACAAAGCTGGCCCTAACCTCTTTATTACCCAGCGTGCCACCGCCACCAGGGCCGCTGGAAGAGCGGGGTTCAGCGCCAGAGGATGGCGCTTCAATGAACGCGCCATCTTCTGGGGCGGCTGCGGGCTGCAGTTTGCAGCGGGGGGTGCCCAGAAAGCTTGGGCATCCCTGCGCTGCGGATTCCAGCCCCCAGCTGCTTAGCTGTACCTGGCTAGACATAGAAATTGCGCGGAGCCCCACGCATTTTTTTTTAATTATTTCATGAAATTCATGAAATAATAAAAAAAAAGGGCTCCCCTATATTCTTGTGTCTGGCCAGGTAGAAATAGGCACCTGGGGGTTGGGGGCAGCCCGTCGCTGCCTGCTGGATCCGGCTGGTTCCAGAAATACGGCGAAGACCATGTAATTTTTTATTTCTGAAAAATCAATAAAACAATCCTAAAAAAGGGACTGCATCTTTATTAACCCCTCGCCCATGGTCCAGGGGTTAATAAAGATGCAGTCCCTTTTATTTACATTGTTTTATGGATTTGTCAGAAAAAAATTTCACGTGGGCTTCGCCGTATTTCTGGAACCAGCCGGATCCAGCAGGCAGAGACGGGCTGCCCCCAACCCCCAGGTGCCTATTTGTACCTGGCCGGACACAAGAATATAGGGGAGCCCTTTTTTATAATTATTTCATGAATTTCATGAAATAATTAAAAAAAAATGCGTGGGGCTCCGCGCAATTTCTATGTCTAGCCAGGTACAGCTAAGCAGCTGGGGGCTGGAATCCGCAGCGCAGGGAGGCCCAAGCTTTCTGGGCACCCCCCGCTGCAAATTGCAGCCCGCAGCCGCCCCAGAAGATGGCGCGTTCATTGAAGCGCCATCCTCTGGCGCGGAACCCCGCTCTTCCAGCGGCCCTGGTGGCGGTGGCACGCTGGGTAATAAAGGGGTTAATACCAGCTTTGTTATACAAGCTGGTATTAAGCCCGAGATTCTTAATGTCAGGCCACGTTTGACCCAGCCACTAAGAATCTCCAATAAAGGGTTAAAAAAACACAACACAGAGAAAAATTTTTATTAGACATAAAAAAAAAAAGCCATTAGGGACTCCATCTTTAATTAAAAAAATCCTCTTCCGTCCGACGTAGTCCAAAACGCGATGTCCTCTCTGCTACATCCCCTGTGCATAGATTTAGATGTCTATGCACAGGGAATGAGCAGACTGAGAACAATCGCAGCTCTGCTACATCATCTCTGTGAGCAGGCGGGCTCTAGGACCCTGGAGCTGCGGCAGCCAGCACAGAGAAGACAGCTGGACTCGGCTCGCAAAGTAACAGCAGTTACTTTGCGAGTTTCCCTGCTATCACTGGCACAGTAGCCGAGTCTAATGCAAGTCAAAGGCAATCCTAGTTTTATCAGCGTCTCTGACAAAACTAGGATTGATATTGATTTGCATTGGACTCGTTTACTGTGCGAGTAATCACTGGGAAACCCGCAGAGTACCGAGTCCTGCGAGTCCCTTACTACTCGCCGAGTAACAAGTCCTAGCGAGTAGATTCGCCCATCCCTAGTTAAGAACAAAACTTTACCTAAAGTCTGGCTGAGTTCACAGTACCCCAACTCTCACAGGTCCACTCATCTCTAGTCCTGGTTTAAAATTTCACCAAGGAAAACATCTGCAAGGAGTATGCATGTTCTCCATGTGTTTGTGTGGGTTTCCTCTGTGTACTCCGATTTCATCCCACATTCCTAAGACAAATTAATAGGGAGTTTAGATTGTGAGCCTCAATGGGGACAGTGGTGATGAAGTCTGTAAAGTCCTGCAGAATATGTTGGCGCTATTTAAGAAATGCATATTAAATAAATAAAATAATAAACCTGTAGGAACAGTTAGAAGTATGGATTCAGTGGTGGCCAGAAGTAAGGGGACCTGAGATAGGAAAAAAGATCAGCATGAAAAAGGGTAACAGCTCTATGAAAGTCCCTAGGGAAAATATTACAGTAGGTGGTTGGGGTATGTTGGTCACTGGGATACATGTGGACTAATCTGGCCTTATATCATTAAGTTGCAAGCACGCCATTGCTTTTATGCAGAAGAATGGAAACTTAAGATCTCGGATGGGGGGGTTGGGGGTTCACTATTAAACACACATGCATCTGAAACACTCACTTTTCTTTAACATGCTGGGGCATGGAAGATGAGTCCCTTTCCAATGACTACTGCCACAGGTCACGTTAGATTCATGTAAGGTAATGAAAAATATGCAAATCCATTTAGGTTAACAATCCTTTTACAGCTGTTGTTATGTTTCCATACCATACCCTACATTCCATAATGTAAATGGCAGAATACTGCATGGACATTGAGAACATTGATGCCTGCAGCACTAACCACAAGAGCCACAAGAGGTCACTGTCTTCCTTTTGACTCTGATTTTGGAACTTATGTAAAAGAGAGATATCAAACATACTCAAATCTGCGTGGAGAATATAAAAAAAAACTGATCCTTTGTTGACTGAAATTTGTGTTGTGGTAAATGGACTCTGTTCCATTGATTTACACTGTACTTTAGAGGGTGCTAACAGCATCTAGAAGGAAATGCCTGACAGGTAGTGTGTGGGTAGCCATCTTGGGAGTGAAGAGAGTGGGAATTGTTAGGGAGAGGACACGTCCATCCATCCCCGTCCTAGGGGCTGTGCGACATTGTGAGATGAAATCTGTTCCAGTCAACCAGGAATACCATTCTCTATCCAGTTTCTCCAGCAAGGGAGAAAGTTTCTGCAGTGACAGAGTCAAAATTCCCAGAAGTGGTATCAGTGATGCACCTGCAGGGGCTTCCCTAATTCGGCAGTAATATCATGCATCGGTTGGTGAATCGCTACTTCCTCTTCGATCACATAGCTGTTGACCGGGAGGACATAACTTGGCATCATTGCAGTGACCAGACCCAGGTCGGTAAGTCCTGAGCTCAGACCCCCCCATAGTGACCAGGATGTGAGCATGAGTTTAGGCGTCAAACTTTGCAATTCACAAATAGGCTCCAGTTTTCATCAGTACCAAATAGACTGTTCTCTCTGAGCTAATAGTATCTGAAAAGAGTTTTAGATAGCTGCTTTTGTTCTGCCCATTTAAACTCAGTGGTAGAAAATGAGTTTGACACTTGTTATAACCTGTGTAATGTGGCATGTTACCCTGTTCTGATGCTTAATATGTTGAGCACAATCTGACAGTATTCCCTGCACATTTCTGCATCTTCTCCTTTAAGAACTAAGTGGATTGTCGGTCAGCCCTTTGCATTTCTGAAAATGGAACAGCCATTTTAGATCAATATCAGAGAGGATCCCATGTAAGCATACATGTGTTCTCTTGCCTCTTGCTTCTCTCTTGTGAACCCCCATCATTGTTGTCAAGCATATCTGATGAGAGTTATACTCCTGTCTGTGTGAATCTTATACTGTAAAGTCTGTTGATAGGATAGGATAGTAATCGTTTTACATGGGTATTATGCCATTAGGGAAGAATGGGTTTATTTTCAAGCATCCATTTTAGAGTAGTATCCTCTGTACCAAATACTGTAATGGTACCTTCACACGCCGCAATATCGGCTGGGAATCCTAAAGGCGATATGTCGCCCCGGAACAATCGCCGTGAAATTGCCTCACAGTTACGGCGTGTGATTGTGGAATTTAGCGGCGATAAATCACCTCTTGCCTGTCGCCTGATTCCTGAGCACTGCTCTGAAATCAACCTCAATCATGAAGGTGAGATTTCCGGCTTTTGGGGTGTGATAGGGCGATAGTGATGGAATCTGCGTCGCCTATGATTTCCTGTAGGCGTGCCACAGCGTGCTGGGGTCCGCGCCCCGTCTGCGATGATTGGTGGTGGCTACTGTGTTACCATTGGCTGTCAGTTCACAGGGCACCATATTTGAAGAGCTGTCCATTCAGCACCACACACATCTTCAGCCACACAACCGTATGCAAACACAGTTCAGTTACGCGCGCCATAGAAACGCGCAAGCTATGTTATCCGCGTGTATTAATCTGCGCTGTGTGGAGTATAGTGCCACATGCCACCTCCGATGTTACCCTACACATCGTACATGGGTGCCATGTGCCACGCACTACAATCACCTACGCGGTGTGAATTCCGTGACGCTGATGGGTACATTATACTGCTCCCACTCCGCCGGCATCTACCCTAAACTTTGTTTGCGGCGCCAGTGGGCGTGGTGACGTCATCACGTTTCTGCTCGTTCATCCCTGCCTGCCAGGTGCCCTGCCCCTCCCCTGCACATAGTGCTGTAGTCATGGCGGTTGCACAGCGCGCTGCCACATGGGGGATGGCAGAACTGCTAATCCTCATAGACCTGTGTGACCGTAATGATTATTGGGGCCATCTGCGTCAACGCCTCTCACGGCTGCGCAAGCAGAGCATACTCAAGAGGATTCAGCGCGCCCTACTCCAGAGACTGGGTGTTGAGCGTACCCGCAAGTAGATAATGAAGAAGCTTGCGGACCTCAAGCACAAGTGCCAGGGAGGATTGCTGAGATTTGTACCCAGATGGCCAGGCTGCGTGGTGAGTATGTGGCAATGACAAACACACACATGGCAACCATAATACTCAAAACACTACACAACCATCATATGGTATTGTGCCATGGCACATAGTGTGCCCTAAGCCACCATGTGCATCTGTCATCAATGTGCATCTGCATGTTGGTCACAATGCAACATGAAGGTGTAGAATACACTCTTTATCCAAATGGTGACGGCTATAGTGGTCCTTGACCTGTGTCTCGCCAAAAATATTTGTATCATGACCGCAAAGGTGACAACAACATATTAATGAAAATTTGAAGACCCACATGACACCTCGCAGCACATATTTGTGCACTGTGACACATACCATTTTGCAACACATTGATCACAATACGGAAAAGTGAATACAAGCTGACTGCTATGTGTTTGCCCCCATGGTGCCACCACCTGATGCTTACTGGCTGCTCTTGTGTTAATGTTAAAAATCCATCCCATGCTAAACCAAGGGTGTTTGACTTCCACAATATGTGGTCACTGGTGTTGTTCTCATGTCCTAAAACAGACTGGGCCCTCACTATAGGGTCGTGCCCAACCCTAACCTTTTACTGTACCCTTCACGCCGTCATGACATTCATACACACACACTAGGTGTTTTCCCTATGTTGTGGTCCTTTGCTTAAATCAGTCTGTTGTCATGTTTGATATTACAAATGAGGAGGACTCAGCGTCTGGGGAGGGCCCACAGTCCCCGAGCCCACCCGGGACACCCCTTCCCCGGAGGGCCCAGCCAGTCCCCCCACACCAGGGATACCAACCGCAGCGGCCCTGGAGGGCCCAGCCAGTCCCCCCACACCAGGGACACCAGCCGCAGCAGCCCCGGAGGGCCCAGCCAGTCCCCCCACACCAGGAACACCAGCTGCAGTCGCCCCAGAGGGCCCAGCCAGTCCCCCCACACCAGAGACACCAGCCGCAGCGGCCCTGGAGGGCCCAGCCAGTCCCTCCACACCAGGACCACAAGCCTTGGCTGCAGCCAGCTCAGGACCCCTGGGACCACCAAGCACCGTCCTGTGGCCATGCACCGACCCCAGGAGCAAGCCCCCAGCATCTCCAGCTCCTGGCCGAGCCCTGGTTTAGTTCAGTTTGGTTTGGTTCAGTTAGTTTACTTGGGATACAGAGAAGGTTTAAGTTGTATGATGGAAATTGCACCACATATGATGTGAAGGAAGGCAGAACAGCTTTTAACTCTGTGAACTGCTCAAAATAAAGTCCACCAGGAGAACATATGTTAGGACTATGTTTGAATCCATCGTCATGTTCTTATCCATGTTTCAATAAAGAAGTTTTTATATTACAACTATGGGAATGTGGTAAATATTTTTCTTCATATCCGAAGGAGACTACAGCTCTAGGAAAGTGTACACAATGCCATATTGATCATCTCATAGGTAAATTACCTATGGTAAAGAAATGGACATTTAGAGTTTTTGTTAAGTTTTTTAACTGCTATGATGCATCAGTATAGTATCACGAAGAATATATACAAGGCACTCCCAAGGTGGTTAAATGAAAAAGAGATCCTTTTATTCAATTTGTGCAAAAGTAAAATGTTTCGGTCTTGCTCCAGACCTTTGTCAATAACTGAAAGTGACATTAATGAATATGAATATTCTCTTTAAACAGTATCATAACTTAGTGCCGATGGGGGCAGCATTATGACTTCTTCTGTTTATGTATGTTTTATTTTCTGTTTGTTAGGCCGATTTCACACGACAACTTTTCGGGTCCGGGTCTGTGTGAACCGGACAGAACGGAACCGATTTTGCTCCCCATGCATGCCTATGGTGCCGGTTGGCTGTTATTTGCCATCCAGTTTTGTGGTTTTGTTCATTTTTTTGCCTCGGACACAAAATTGGAGTTTGCATAATTTTTTGTGTCTGGTGGCAAGAACTAAAAAAACCGGATCCTTACGGATCCGGCGCCCATAACATGGGAGTCTATGGGCGTCGGATCCGGCAAAAAAATCGTACCGCTTCATGTACGCCTGTGCTGAAAGAGTGGTGGCTCTCCAATGCATCCGCACTCGTTTAGCACCATGGAGAATGCAGCATTACAGAACTGCCACTGAAGTTCAGCACCTGGAGACCTCCATGGCTAAAATTTCTGCACCCTCGCTGCTGAAATTTCAGCAGTGGACAGCGGCACAGATGCGCAGAAATGATTCCTCTCTTGGAGTCCCCTTATCTCTCTCAGGGCTCCCGAGCTCCATTTTCCCTCAAGGCAAACTTAGAATCCCCCATTTTGCTACCTCCCTCCTCCCCTAACTTCCCCCCAGGGACTAGTCTCCAACCATTTTCTAGGTGGGTGTGTGGGAGTGCTGGGATGGGAGCCTCCTACAAACCCTGCATTCCCACGGTGACAGGGGTAACTGCACACTTATTTATGGGTGCAGTACCCCAATTGTGACACCTGACCAGTGGGGCGCCACAGATACACATTAATACTTTGATTTTGCTGTACATAGCACAAGCAGTCAGACTATCACAGGTTTAACTTTCCCAAAGGCACCATTTAAGACATTAAAAAGTAAAAAAAAATAATAATAATTTATACACATGAAAAAACAAAATACATAGAGGTTTAAATTAGCCCTCATTTCCCCCATTTATAAAAAAGTATAATAAATAAATTTTAAAAAATAAACATATGTGGTATCGCCACGCTCAGAAAACTGATCTTTTAAAATATACAAATGTCATCTTACACTGCAAAAAATAAGCCATCATACAGCTCTACTGACTTAAAAAATGAAAATGTGACAGGTCTTGGATGTGGAGACATAACCTCACAACTTTTCTTTTTCGAAGTCTTATTTTTGTCTGCCAACTAAAATAATTAAAAAACTGGACATGTTTGGTATCAATCTATTTGGTGAACATATGCCCATTCTGTGAACTGCACCAACCCCAAACTTTAAAAGGTTTGTTCATCTCTAGTCCTAACGCGCAAACCTTATTGATCTAATTTACACGACGCATAAATCTGTTGTAAGCCAAAAAATATACAATAGACCATATAATGTGACCTACGGCACATTTAATGAATTGTTTTACCTTGTGAGCTATAGATGGAATCCTGAAGTTTTTTCCATTTAACATTTTGTCACAAAACCAACAGTGATCCCACTTTTAATTGCCTACGGATAACAGTTGCAAATTAGTTTTATTTTTTAATAAACATTCCCTTTAAGGCTACGTTCACACATTTGCGTATTTTGCTGCGCTTTTTGCCGCGTTTTTCGGCCGCGCAAAAAAGCGCAGCAAAATGCGCAGGGGCTTTCACACACTGCACTTTCTTTCCCCCAGAAAGCGCAGTGATGTCACAGAGGGGAGGAAGAATCCTGCTTCCTCCTCCCCTCTGTGAGATGTGTGGCCGCCCCATTAGACTTCACAGTGTTAATATACACTGTGAAATCTAAATTAAACAAAAGCAAGTGTGTGAAAAATAAAAAAGAATCAATACTTCACCTCTACGACGCCTTCTCCCGGTGTCTGGTGCCTTCTGCCGCTCTCCGGTGTCCGGTTCTAAGTGAGATGTCTTCTCACAAGACCTGTGGTGATGTCAGAGGGGGGCGTTCCCGGGGCGGTCCCATCGCTGATTGGCTGCTCGCGGTCATGTGGTATCACATGACCGCGAGTGCCCGGGAACGCCCCGCCTCTGACGTCACCACAGGTCTTGTCAGAAGAGATCTGACTAGAACCGGGGATCGCACAGCGGCAGAAGGCGTCGGAAGGTGATGTATTCATTCTTTTTTATTTTTCACACACTTGCTTTTGTTTAATTTAGACTTCACAGTGTGTATTAATACACTGTAAAGTCTAATGGGCGGCCACAGCTGTCACAGAGGGGAGGAGGAAGCAGGATTCTTCCTTCCCTCTGGGAAAATACGCAGAAGTAGTTGCGTAAACAATTGACATATCAATTGTTTACAGAGCTGCGTTTTCTCCCGGAAAACGCACTGCGTATTTTTACGCAATGTCTGCACTGCAAAGTGAATTTCCCATTCACTTTGCAGGCAGACAAAAGGCACATTGCGTATTTTGAAAAGCGCGCGTAAAAAATCGCGGCAAAATACGCAATGTGTGAATGCAGCCTTACTATACTTTCTTGAAGTTATATTGCATTTTTAACAGTCTGTTTTCTATAACCACTAGTGTGATGCTGGTCATTTTATGTAAGCATCCAAAGAATGGCCTTCATTACCTCTTGATGCAGTGATTTTCATATTAAAACTGTATGTATTAATATAATTAACAAAAACATTAAACTCCTGTTTAGTGCCAACTATATAATAAAAGCGTTATTTAATATATCTTGTTCACTATTAAATGGATTTTTAACAAAATAGATGTATTTTTTTCTCCCACATTGCCAACAACAAGTTTTGAAAAGTGGGAGCCATTGGTGTGGCCATTGCAATGCCAAATTCCTGGATATACTGGTCACCAAAATGGAAGACCTTGCTGAATAATGCAACCTTAAGTGCTTCATTTATACGGTCAATACATGCATTATCCTCTGCAGACCTTTAAAGTAAGGTTCTCATTGCTTCTATGGTATCATCATGGTATATACAGGCTGATGACTTCAATGGTTGCAAGCAAGTTGGAATCTTGTGATTCAAGATCATTTAAATTTTGCAACAATTCATTTGTCTATTAAATAAGATGGAACACTCTTCAACAGGACATGTCATTCTAAATTTTCACGTTGAACTTTTTATATGATGTAACACATCTGCAGAGTAAAATGACAAGCTTATTGACAAGCTGGCAATCATCAGCTGTGATTAACCCCTTCCATCACCCCAATGCCACTGGAACAGGGCATCGGGAAGAGCCAGGTAAAGAGCCAGGAATTGACGCTTCTAATGAATGTGGAAATGTCTGAGGCAGCTACGGGCTGCTATTCTATAGCGTGGGGGGCCCAATAACTATGGCTTACACCATGCTTAAAATACCAACCCCCCACCTGGTTTTACATTGGCTGGCACTTAAAAATAGGGCAAAGCCTACCTTTTATTTTTGCTAGTCAAGGTAAAACTATGCAGCTGAGGGTGGTAGCTGACAGCTGACCGCTTTATCTGTGTTGAGAATAAAAAATATAGAAAAATCCTATGCATTATTTATTTTACACACTATGACAACAGGTTGGTTGCCACACACTAATGTGTATAGCAACCAAGCATGGACACTAGTACAAATTGTTGGAGCACAGTCTAATTGCAACAGTCTACCACAGAGGCTCTCACAGAGAGGGAAAGTCTGTGATTGGGCCATTGCCAGTCAGTGCAGTGAATATTCTTGAAGTTTAATGAGCACCCCTGGAAGCAAACAGCAGGAGACTGGTAAGATAACCTACCTATTCTATCACCTAGCTATTTATCCTAACATCTATCTATCGATCTGTCTATTCTGTTATACCTTTTTACAGCATGGTTAAGACTAAGGTAAAAACACATTGCACATGGATGTCACACGGATGTCAAATTGATGTCACACGAATGTTAGCCAGAAAAAATCCTATACAATCGCATTGCACTCGCATACCCCACGGAACACAATATGATTGTCATTCGTCCTACTCTTCTGGATGAGAAGCAGTCAGATTTTTCATACGGACATGTGTTTTCACCCTTAGGTGCATCCTGCAAGTGTCGTTGCTCCTCTGCCAGAGATGTACTTCTATCAGAGACTGGAGAGCATATCTGTCAAAATTTACATTAATACAAGTGATGAGCGAGATTTTTAAGGTTCGGTTCAGCAAATTTTCAGGTATTCAACAAACCTCCTGGACTCCATTGAATTCAATGAGAGGCAATGCAAAAGGCTTATAAAACACCTTGAGAGGGGCCCCAAAGCTGCTAAAACAGCTGAATACATTTTGCAGTGGAGTCTCGCTATTGTGGCACAGTCATTAGCTTCCTAGACTATTATACTTCTTACTTTCAGCGCCACTGTCACCTTGCTTCCGGGCACGTCATAAAACATCATACATATTCACTGCTTCCCCCCCATAATTGGTTAAAGTCATACTTTACCCCTCCCACTCTCTCTGCTCATGGCTGCGTTTGGTTTTCCAAAATGTTGGGGACCCCATGTCATATTGTTTATAAGTAAATAATTTGAAAGAGTAGCTAGGGGTGACCTCTGTTTTGGACTTCCAGCCATGGTAAAGTCACCAGCTGCAGGCTGCAGTTGCCTACTTTATCATAGCTGGCGATCAAAAATAGGGTGGAACCCCATATCATTTTTTTAATTATTTATTTTTGGGCTAAATACAAGGGTAAAACACCCTTTAGTGCCACATGAAAGGCACTAAAAGGTGCAAGCTCACAATATTTAGGGTGGTGTGACATAATAAAGCTGTTTGACATCTATCTATAAACCCATCTTTAAATGTATCTATCTATCTATCTATCTATCTATCTATCTATCTATCTATCTATCTATCTATCCATCAGCTGGAACAGCTGAAAACTGGAGGAGGCTTAAAAATGCTCTTAAAAACTCCCTAAAATTCATATTAAAAACTACTGCAAGCCTGGATGGCTATGAACTCAGGTAACCTTAACGTTCCCAAAGTTCTCAACCACCGGGTTTTCCAGTGGGTTTTGGCTGCAAACCTTAAAAACAATATTTAAGGGAGATTTTAGAATTCATCAAGTTTCTCAGTGTTAGGACTCCTGCAGGCTGTAAACTTTGGAAAGAGTTCACCATGTGCACATGTGCCAGCAGCTGTGAACTCCAGAAATCTTAAAATCTCCCTTAAACATCCCTTTAAGAAAGACTTTATTCTTCCTCGAGTTTCCAGTTGTTGGGACACCTGCAGGCTATGAATATTTGGAAAATGTCACAACCTCCAGAGATGCCAGCAGGTGTGAACTCCAGGAACCCTAAAATCTCTCTTAAACATCTCTTTAAGGTTTACAACCAAAACAGTTGCTGGAAGAAATGGTGGCTGAGAATCCTGGTAACCATAAAGGTACCTTTACACGCCGCAACTATTGCCGGCGATCGGAGGCAACCGAACGTGCGCGTGCACGGTTTTGACAGTTGTCTCCGAACACCGAAGCCGCATGTACATGCCGCAATTGCGGCCTAAACCTAAGGTGAGGTAGCGTCCCGGAAGTTTCCACACCAACATTTGGAGACATCCAGTTGACTTCGCACGCCGCACGCCGCAATCTCCAAAGAACATAGGCGTGACAGACTGGTGTATTCCGCGCCCCAAACATGCTGATTAGACAACGCAATAGCGTCATGATTGGCCAGCCTGCGCAGGAAGGCTGGCTAATACATGACGCCTTTGCAATTGTGTAGTGTGAATGGACAGCTCTTCAAATATGGCGCCCTGTGAAGGGACAGCCAATGGAAACACAGTAGCCCCCACCAATCATCGCTGATGGGGCGCGGTATCCAGCATGCTGAGGCACGCCTCTGGGAAATCACTAGGCGACGCATATTCCATCCCTATCGCCCATTCACACGCCAAAACCAGGGCAATTCACCTTCAGGGTTGCCTCTGGTTTTTGGACAATGCTCTGAAACCGCAACCGAGAGCAACTTTAAAAATCACCATCGCGTTCCCAAATTACACGCCGCAATTTTGTAGCAATTTCAGGGCAACGGTGACGGAACTCCAGATTGCCTCTCAGTTGCTACACCGTAGTTGCGGCGTGTAAAGGTACCTTAAGGTTACCTGAGTTCACAGCAATTGGGTCTTGCAGTAAATTTCAACGTGGTGAATTGGTGAATTTAAGGTAGCTTTCAACAGAGGTTTAAAGCCTCCTCGAGTTTTTAGATGTTCCAGTTGATGGATGTATAAATTGATAGATAGATGAATAGATAGGATAGATTTATTATTATTATTATGATCATTTATTTATAGAGCACCATTCATTCCGTGGTGCTGTACATGAGAAAGGGTTTCATACAGACAAGTTAAAAATACAATGAACAAAGTGACAGACTGATACAGAGGGGAGAGAGGACCCTACCCTTGCGGGCTTACATTCTACAGGGCAATGGGGAGGGAGACAGTGGGTTGGGTCTGCTCGGGTGGTGCTGGAGTGCCAGGTAAGGTGGTGGTGGAGAGTCAGGTCCAATGGTGTTGAGTCGGCACTGTGGTCATTGCAGGTTGTAGGCTGTTCTGAAGAGTTGGCTTTTCAGGTTCCTCTTGAAGGTTCTGAGTGTAGGGGACAGTCGGACGTGATGGGGTGCAGAGTTCCATAGGATGGGGGATGCTCAGGTGAAGTCTTGCAGGCGGTTAGATGAGGAACGTACAAGTGTGGAGAAAAGAAGGAGGTCTTGGGAGGATCGAAGATTATGAATTGGATGATATCGGAAACTAGTTTAGAGATATACGGGGGGACAGATTGTGGATGGCTTTGTAAGTCAATGTTAGTAGTTTGAATTGGATACACTGGTGAATTGGGAGCCAGTGGAGGGATTTGCAGAGGGGAGAAGTGGAAGAATAGCGAGGAGAGAGGTGGATTAGTCAGGCAGCAGAGTTAAGGACAGATTGAAGTGGTGCAAGAGTGTTAGCAGGAAGGCCACAGAGTAGGAGGTTGCAGTAGTCGAGGCAAAAGATGATGACGGCATGCATGAGTAGTTTAGTAGATTGGGGGTTGAGGAAGGGACGGATTCTGGCAATATTTTTGAGTTGGAGGCGGCAGGAGGTGGCAAGTGCTTGGATGTGCGGTTTGAAGAACAAGGCAGAGTTAAGTGTTACTCCGAGGCAGCGGACTTCAGGTACAGGGCAAAGTGTGATGTCATTTATTGTATATTTATTTATAGAATGAATGAATGAATGAGTGAATGAAAAAAAGGTTGCACCTCTCCTTCTTAGATGTCAAAAAAAGCCTTTTTTCCGGGTTACAAAAGGGTGAGGAGAATAGTAAGCAATGGCAAAGACATGGAACGGAGACTTGATGACTTGATGACAAAATTTAGTGTAAGGGGATACTCCAAAAAATTATTAAACCAACAAAGACAAAAGTCAGGTATATTAGGAAAAATGTAGGAGAACAAAATAAAAGCCTGTAAAAAATATTCCACTGGTGATGCATTTTGGGGACAGGACGAGATGAACAACATCACAGGAATAGTCAGAAAATACTGGCATATTTTGTGAGGCTGTCTTCTAGAGGTGGAGGAATTGAAAAATTCACCTCGGTTTTCGTTTAGAAAAGGGAAAAGTGTTAAAGATCAAATAGTTAGATTTGACTTCCGTAGCCTCAAAAATGATAAACAAACCAAGCTGACTGGCAATAAGAGAACAGAAAGCTACCCCTGCGTAGGCTACATAAATTGTTCCCAAATGATAAAAGGGGATCGTTTCATACAAGCAACCACTTGGATACAATATAAAATCAATCATTTCATATCCTGTGGGTTCAACCATATTGTCTATCTCCTTGAGAGTCCCTGCAAATTATATTATGTTGGGGAAAGTACTCACGAGTTTAGAGTTGGAATGAGTCAATATAGATATACTAAACGCAAAAAAGTACGAGATTTGCCAGTCTACCAAAACTTTGTTGAGGCTAAGCACAATGAAAAAGATTTGAAATGCCACTTGATATATGTAGTTCCCCCAATAAGAAGAGGAGGGGACTGGGTCAAATTGTTGAAAGAAAAAGAATTAAGATGATTACAGGAGTTTAGCACCCTCAGGCTAAGGGGTCTGAACATTGATTGAAAACTAAATGCAATCCTTTAAAAGTATTTAGACTCATCAGTCCAGTGCATATATTTTAAATCACTATGAGAGTAATGTTCCACTATTGAAATAGTATCTCACTGATAATGTGTTTTATGTTTTTTTTCAGTTTTAGATCTATGTGACTTGAAGAGTTGGATGTTTCAAGCATTATAGTAATATCATTAATATGCAACAATACTCACCTGAACTTGCCGTACTTTAAATAATTTTATATGTAAATACTAGGGATGAGCGAGTACTGAAATATTCGGACTCGCTAGACTCGTAACGAGTAGATCCCGATACTTGGTACTCGTTACGAGTCTAGCGAGTCCAATGTATGTCAATGGGGAAGCGAGTATTGCGAGTAATTCCTCTGCTGCTGGACCCTATAAAGAGGTCTGGCAGCAGAGGAAAAACCTGCAATTCCCCACTTCATTGCTTAAAAGCGAGCGGTAAAAAGTCGCCGGCTTTTAAACAATGCAGAAGCTCCCTACTGGCTATCCTAACTTAGGATCGGGTGGGGAGGCTGCGGGGGGAGTGGAGGATCCTGCTGTCAGGCAGCGGGGAGTGCAGAACCGACCGCAGCACAGCAGGGAGCTGTCTGCGGTCGTGACCGGAGTTAAAACTGGATTCTCCCGGATTGCCCTGGTCTGGTGCAATTCGGCACCATAGAGTCCCATGTTATGGGGTGCGGATTGCACCAGACTTGTACAATCTGGGAGAATCTGATTTGATCCGGTTTTCTCTGTGACGCCTTCCCACCGGGATTTTCAAATGAACAGCTGACTCAGCCCGCAGCCTCCCCAGAAAATGGCGCGTTCATTGAAGCGCCATGTTCTGGCGCTGAACCCAACTCTTCCAGGGCCCTGGTGTGGTGGCTCACTGGGTAATAAAGGGGTTAGGACCAGCTTTTTGTTATCAGCTGGCCCTAAGCCGGAAATTCATGGGGTCATGCCAATATTAGACATGCCCCCATGAATTTCTATTAACTTGTTTAAATAAAAACACAACACCAAGAAAAATTATTTTTATTTGAAAAAAAAAAACCAAAACCACACTTAGGGACTACATCTTTATTTAAAATGAATCCTCTTCCATGCGACGTAGTCTAATCCAGGGTTATTCTTTTGCTCTGCTACATCTCTGAAAGAGAACCTCCACCAGAGCTGTGAATGTGAAAGTTCATGTCAGTTTATACAGGCAAGCATGAACTTACATGAACCCTGCTAGGCCAGCATCGCTACTTAAAATGAACAGCTGACCTGAGTCAGCTGTTCATTTGAAAATCCCAGCGGGAAGGCGTCACAGAGAAAACGGATCAAACCAGATTCTCACGAATTGTACTGGTCTGGTGCAATCCGGTGCCCCATAACATGGGACTCTATGGCGCCAGATTGCTCCAGACTGGGGCTATCCGGGAGAATCCGGTTTTAACTCAGTTCATGACCGGGGATAGCTCCCTGCTGTGCCGCGGTCGGTTCTGCGCTCCCCGCTGCCTGACAGCAGGATCCTTCGCACCGCCCGCAGCCTCCCCACCCAATCCTAAGTTAGGATAGGGTGGGGAGGCGGTGGGGGGAGTGGAGGATCCTGCTGTCAGGCGACGGGGAAGCCAGTAGGGGGCTAAAGCATTGTTTAAAAGCCGGCGGCTTTTTACCGCTGGCTTTTAAACAATCAAGTGGGGAATTGCAGGTTTTTCCTCTACTGCCAGACCTCTTTATAGGGTCCAGCAGCAGAGGAATTGCATTTCCCATTGATTTACATTGGACTCGTTACTCTGCGAGTAATCGCAAGGAAACTCGCAGAGTAACGAGTAGCCTGAGTATTCTACTATTCGGCAAGTACCGAATAGTAGCGAGTAGACTCGCTCATCCCCAGTAAATACTTTACCTATATACATTTTATTTGGTTTACACCAGACACCTGTTATATTTATAATTTATATTTTGAGCAATATCAGGATGCATGGCTAGTTTGTACAGAGGTTTATGTGGCGCCCCAGTGGTCAGTGTGCCACAGTAGAGGTACTGCACCCAAGTCAGTGTGTGTGGTATCCCAGTTATTGGTGGATGTGATGTTAAACTGAGGTTTTCCGCCTGCATTCACACACTCTAGAGCAGGGGACTACAGGGTTAAATCTTCTGCTAAGAGACCCAGTCCCGAACCGGGGAACTGGTGCACAGGGAGGGCACCCAGAAAGAGTGGTGACCCAGACCAGAGGGGGAAACCCAGTGCCAGACCTTCCGATTGCACGGTCTGGGGGAATCCCAGTCCTGAACTGGGGAACTGGCCCCGAGAACGGTACAGGTGAGTCCAACCTTGAGCCGTTAACACCGGTGGGTCGCAGGTCTGCTAAACAGCCCCCGACCTTGTCCATGAAGCACAGCCTTACCAGGAACTCCAAACCGGGTTGAGCCCCTTAGTATCCTCATTATACCCAACAGGCCTGGTAGGAAGCGTTTTTGTGCAGGACAGCGTACGAATAGAAAGGAGAGCGCAAAGGAAGATACAGAGGGACTGAAAGCAAAGCTGAAAGAACATCTAAGAGAGCCTCAGGGAGACATTGCATCCTCCAGTGACTACCCGGACAGCTCCCTGATTCTGTGTGACGGTATACCTGAAACGGCCGTGACAAGTTAGCAGTAAAACTACCTGTGCAGAGCAAGCAAGCCTCCAGTGTTTCATTCTAATCAAGTTAATCTACAGAGCTGTTGCCACGATAACTAGCACAGCAGCAGCACTGCCCCGGGGACCCCGCTCCGCCTAAAGGGAGCGTTGTCAACTGGCTGCAATACCATCATCCCCGGTGGTCTAATAGCGGCGCTGGTGGGATCACTAGAAACTGCAGGTGGCTTCATGAGACTTTATTCTTTATTTTTCATTATTTTTCCCCTTTTTCCAGTGATCCCCAGGGTTACGGGCCTGGGCACAGGCCACCGAGACAGCACCCCAGCACCGACGCCCAGGTACCGAGTTCCCAAAGACCCTTGGGTGGGTCATCTATAAGATGAGATTGCACCTATGAATGAAACCCATTGATCCTTGATAGGAGGGGACGTCGGGTGGAAAAGCCTAGTGTCCCTGACTGGGGGTATGGGTGAACGCAATATTCCTAAGCAATAGGGATTTGCATTAACGCAAGCTGAGGGTGATCTGAGAAAGGTACCCCCATGGAGACCAGGAAAATATGAACATACAGCCTTAAAGCATTATCCTGTGAGAAGTCTGTAAACTGTAGCTTGATAAGCGCATTTAAAGTATATTACATGTAATAATATGAATCATTAAGACACTTTTAGAAGCACTAAGTTACTTTAATTACCAGGATGCTGGAATATAATAGATAATATAAGCATGCGTGATAAGACTGCACCAAGATGGAGGCGATAGGGGTAGAGTATGATTGCGCATATGTGAGGACACCAAGATGGCGCCGAAACTCCTCCTATCGTTGTCCATGCAACAATACGCTACAGAGAACTCGTGCATGCATGAGGGAACTTCCGGGAAAGCACGAGAGTGACGGCACCGGTGAGGGATTGTTTATGCCTATATTTAAATCAATAAATTAATATTAACTATTTGCGCAGGTGCTATGAGACTTCCAATTAAGTAAATTACAATTGTCTAGCAGAATGAAATATAATGTAATAGTCAAAATACAATGATCACATTGAAAAATGATGAATGTACCTGAAGGAGGATTTTATATGTTCACAATGTTTGTACTTTGCACTGTATAACTTTATTGTTATGTTAATTGTCTAAATGAAAAAGATGTTTAAAAACCTGGGTATAACGGCTAGTGATTGCTGGATAAAAGTCGTTTGAGACTGTAATGTCGTCACTCTGTAGTCTGTACCCATAGGCTGAAATAAAGGCTTTTTTTGACATCTAAGAAAGAGTTCTGCAACCTTTTTTTCATTCATTGTATGTATTAGAAGCAATGAAGACTGCTTGGTTTGACTTTACTCCCTTCCAGTGACTGGCTATAATTTTGATACATATGTAATTCAGCTATATAGATTTGCACCTGGGCTGAAGAGCTTAAGGAAGTGCTGTCTGTTTTTTCTTCATTTATTATATGTGGAACAAGCTGGTTCTACTGCTGGACTTGCACTCCTGCCTCCCTACCATAGGGTCCATTTGAAGTGGTATGTCTCCTGGTACTGCCCATAGCAACAGAGAACCCTAAGGTACGAGATAGGTTTTTAGTGTAGACAGGGACCCTTCAGAATTATGGTTACCGTGAAGTGGTTGAAGAGCAGGCATATATTGGCCAATGAATGTGCTAAGAGCCATAAAAAAAATATATCTGAGTTTTTTTGAAAAAACATTTTAGTTTTTAGTTTTTCTCAAAGTAACACCTACAAACATCATTGTCTGCATGTATTGGCTTAAGCAGTGTGCTGCTATCATTTGGATAGATAGATAGATAGATAGATAGATAGATAGATAGATAGATAGATAGATAGAAAGAATAAATAACTAAGTATATCCATATGGATGAAGGTTGTTTGAAACCGAAACGTCGCCATCTGTCCTGAAGACCTAATAGAGGCAATGTAAACCTCAAGAAAGGAGTGCTGTAGTTTTTTTATGGTGCGTATAACTTCGCAAAAGAAGCATTGCCCTAACTGATTTGCACCCATTGTTGTGGAGGTGCTGCTCTATATTTTTCTATATAAATACATCCATTGATAGGTACATGTCAAATGCCAACATTATGTACCACCTCGCTATATTTTGCAAGCTTACACCCTTTAGTGCCTTTCATGTGACACTAGGGGGAGTTTAACCTTGTATTTAGATAAGAAAATAAACAATTATTTAAAAAAATATGTTGTGGTCTTTCCCCTATTTTTGATCACCACCTATGGAAAAGAAGACAACTGCTGGTAATCCAAAATAGAAATCACCCCTCAAAAGAAATAAAATAGAAAAATAAGGGCGCAGGGTCGTTCCCCCCATTTTGGAAAACCAGCTAAGTTAAAGCCGAAAGCTGGGCTTTGGTATTCTCAGAGAAGGAAGGGCCATGCTTATCGGCACTTCCCAGTCTAAAAAGTAACATTTTACCTTCAAAGGCAAGAACAGAATAAGGGAGGTTTCTGTGACCAAACAATCGTCGAGGTGGACTAGTCATGCGGTTCCACATCGGTCACCTTACCAAGAGTTCCACACCATGGCACAAGGTAAATCATGTGCGATTTATAACTTAATGCAGATATTTATCCATTTATAGGGTAGACTAGGGTAATCACCTTAGGCTACATATAATGGCTGCAGCCTGATTTTCTAAAGGCCCCGTTACACCTGCCGCCGCCGGAGATGTCGGCAGTGACTGGCGGGTGCGCGCACATTTTTGGTGCCCCGCCAGCGTCGCCGCCTCCCGTTTACACGGGGAGACATCTCCGGCAATGGGCCGGCGAGCTAAGAGGTGGCATCGCTGCTGGGGTTTCTCAAAACCCCAGCGGCGATGCAGGACAATGGGAGCCTATGGCTCCCATCACCTGTCAGCTCGCCGGCGGCCATTTACATGGGGCGATGTGTGCACATCGCCCCAGATCGTCCGCCTGGTTTCACATCACTGATGTGAAACCAGGTGAGCTGTCAGAGCCGCCGACATCGCCCCTTTACATTAGGCGACGCAGAGGCAATGTCGCCGCCGATAGGCCACTCCCCTACATTGCCTATGTAATCGATGTCGCCAGGTGTAACGGGGCCTTAAGATATCCATGGTGTGTGTCTTTTGGGGCATTTAGCATTAGCATAGTGTGTGCAGCATAGATACATTTGAATATCATCTTTTAGGCCAGTAATTGTTGGTCTAGAGTCCTGCATAACAATATTTTAGAAATCTTTGTATGATTAAGGTGTCCGATTTGGACTACAGCACGATTTTGTCTTCTCTTCTATTTAGGGCTATAACAACTGTACCAAAAATTAATATTTTTGTGTAAACTCTCCAAATTGATCTGTGTATTGTACTACCCATTGCTTTTTTGTCTTGTCTATTATTTAAAAATAAAATTTGTAATATTTTGTATATTATTACGTAGTTGGCGTGGTTTTGTGATGTTTGGACTATCGATCGTCACTGTTTTTTGGGTCAAATGACATGAGTTTTCCAGCTACCTTGTGAATTGAGAGGCTCTTATCTGTAGGTTATATGTTAATGTTGGTTTTTGGATCCTCTTTCAGACTATATGGACTATAGAAAGCATGATAATGCCTGGGTAACCCAATTGGGCTCAGTCTTTGGAGAGAAACCCTTGGACTTAGGAGAGTTGACTGATATAAAGGACCTTAAAGCATGACTTAAGGAGCTGCTTAAAAAGCGTGTGAAGGTTTGGTGGAACAGGGCAACCCTTAGTAATTATTTGGACAAAGGAATTATACCTAGGGGCTTACTGTTATAACTAGGGCCAACTGTTTCCAACCTTAGATGTGGAGGACGCGGATTTTATGGTAAATGGGAGAAGGCCCTTACAAGTTGTTCCATAAATCTGTTGGAACTCCTGATTGAGGAGGATAGAAAAAAACTAGAGCAGCTGGAAAAAGAAATAGTCACCATCCGTGGAAAAATACAGAGTTCCCTTTCACCAGAAAACTGCAAGGATTTTGACAGTCAGCTGGAGGAGATAAATAAGTGTGAAGTAGAGGTGAAGGCAATTAAATCTAAGGAATACCTACGTGACTTGGGCAATTTTCAGGGGAAAAAAGTATATCGGTGGCACAATACCAAAAAATCACCAAAAAAAGAGACCACGACCTGATCCATCACCTCATAACTCCCTGGTGACCTCTGAAGACGAATGTGTCTTACAGCCTTTTTCAGGGGAGCGCCCTGGAGAAGGTGTCTCAGGAACGAGACCCAAAGTAGTCACACCAGTGGTTCTACAGAGCCCAAAGCCACGTCATCCCTACAACATGAGGAACAAGAAGAAAAGAAACACTAAAGGTGATTAATCTGTCTAGGTATAACTTAACGCAAGCACAAAAGAGTGTATTGTCTAGAGGTCTATCATTTTCGCCAACAGGTTCTCTGGATGAATTCACCATTATTAAAGACCTGGAGCTCTTTGCTCGTACATTACTTTTCAAAAAACATTTTAGCGAACTCCAACTGTCGGGGTCGGATCTCGAGCTCCAGGCTTTGGAAAATCTAGAGAGCCTTGAGGGTGAGGGTGAGATAGGATCTCTTACTAGGGGACCAATATATTTACATTGAAGATCTACCGCGTTCCCGCCTTTGTCAGCCTGTCCACCAGTAGAAATCTTTCTACGCCTTGTAAGGGATGATTTAAGCCATATGGCTAGAAACCCATTTCATTATCACAATCTATCCCAGTGTGAGCGTAAAGCGATTCAAGAATTAAAACAAATGAAGGATTTTGTAATAAAACGGGCTGATAATGGTGGGAACGTGGTTTTATGGCCAACACAATTATACGAAGCCAAGGCTGGTAAACATCTTCAGAATACAGCCTGTTATAAACAGCTTGAACAGAATCCCCTTAAAAACTACCAGTCTGAACTTAAGATTTTGCTTGACTCAGGTTTTGAAATTTCCCTCATTTCATTCAAAATGAGGGAAGCACTCTTACCTGATTTTCCAGTAATTCCAACACTGTACTTTCTGCCCAAAGTTCACAAGGACCCCCTAATCCCACCTGGGAGACCTATTGTCTCAGGGATGGGGGATCTTTGTGAGCCGGTTTGCAGATTTTTATCTACAACATTGTGTAGAGACCCTACCCTCCTTCACCAGGGATACCAACGATATTGTAAGAAAACTCCAAGGCACCATACTCATTAATGAAATGTGGCTAGTGACATGTGACGTGGAATCATTATACACGTCTATTAGACATGACCTCGGGATGGCTGCAGCAAAGCATTTTTTGTTGAATACCCCTCTAGACAGAGAGTTTATTGACTTTGTTCTGTCTTTACTGCATTTTGCATTGACACATAACTACTTCGTTTTTAGGGACCGCCCCTTCCTACAGCTCCAGGGTACAGCTATGGTCGCAACTTGCGCACCTTCATATGCTAACCTGTTCCTGGAGCTGTGGGAGGGGGATACGGTCTTCAAGACCGAGGGGTACAATGCAGTCATCTCATGGTCGCGGTATATCGATGAAATACTTTTCATTTGGCGGGGTTTCACTTCGCAATTAGAACTCTTTCTACATTCTTTAAACAACAATGACAGAAATATAAAACTGACTTGGAAATATAGTCAGACGAGTATGGATTTCCTTGACGTTTTAATAACAAAGGATTCCGATGGTTCACTTATCACAGACATATTTCGTGAAAAGACCTCGACTAACAATATTCTGCACGCTTCTTCATCTCATCTTCCACGCCTGAAAAACTCTATACCAATAGGACAATTTCTGCAAGCCAGAGGAATCTGCTCTGATGATGTCACTTTTAGCAGACAAGCGGAGAACTTCAGTTTGCGCTTCAAAGAAAGAGGATATCAAAACTTAGACATTAAAAGCGGCTATTTAAGAGCAACAGGTTCTGACAGAGGAGTCCTTCTGTCACAACAACCCAGAACGAAAAAGAACACTCCCTATGGGGATAATAAGGTAAGATTCATCACTACTTTCAATCCCCAGTGGGCTGCTACCAGGGATATTATTAAAAAACATTGGCCCGTTCTGTTGACAGATAAGGATTTGAAGCGCAATCTGAACTCCCAGCCACAATTTGCATGGCGTCGCTCTCAAAATTTGGGTGACATGCTTACGCATAGTCACTATGCAGCCCCCATCAGGCAGACTTTCCTGAACTCTAAAGGCCCTCCATGGGGATCCTATCCATGTGGTTGTTGCTGCACATGTAAATTTACCTTTAAAAGTGAGGCTACAGGAACACATCAGGGATATTCGCAACACAGCAAATTGTGAGGATGTAGAAACTTTAAATACCATTCCGCGACATTTCTACGACAAACACAATTGTAACCCTAAATGATTGAAATTTTGTGGAATTGACCAGGTATATATGAGCATACGGGGGGGAGATATTAAAAGCAAGCTCCTTCAGAAAGAAACCCGATGGATGGTGTCCCTTAACACCATTACGCCTAAGGTTTTAAATGAAGCCGTCAGCTTTAGGTCCTTTTTATAATTGGTGTTGCTTATACCATCCTTGCAATATTTTAATTATTCTGCCTTTTTCCATGTTTTAGATTGATCATTTTCACTGTCTATACAACTAGCTGGTGCCATGGACTGTTGGCCTTGATATGAGAAATAGCACCTATGTTCCTATGAAGATCAAAAGACTGGCAAATTGAAGAATGAATGAATGCTTCAAGAATCAATTAGAGGGGATATTTTATCTCAACGTTGTCTATAGGTCTATATTGACTATATTTATGCATCATCTTTTTCACTATTTCCATGTAACATAGAATGGCATTTCCCTATAGAATGATTAGTGTAAATGCTATTTTGCCATCTCCAGTAATGCTCCCCTCTCCATCCTATATGATCTAGGGACTATGAGAAATGCTAATACCATGCCCCTGACTTGATATTAACAATGCCAATGATGTTGTTGGTCTATGATTTTTTATATTTTCTGCATTATTGTTGCCTATGCTTACTTTAAACGTTATTATATATGTGCCCTGCTGGTTTCCTGGATATGGGGACACCCGCTTTATATTGTGTGCCTGCGGTATTTGGGAGGCTTTTACCAGCCTGAGCAGCAAAGCGGTATAATTCCATTTTTAGTCGCGCCACTGCGCGTGCGCTCCTCCGCTCCTGATTGGTGGTCTGCTTGCCTGGATACAGGTGACGCTCTGGATGAGGCTCCGCCTCTTCCGGTGTGTCACCTGGCGTCTGGGCGGCCTGGCCTGCTGATTTAGTATAGCGGGGGATCACGCCAGGCGGCGCACATTACGTGGAGCCGTCACCTTGGCAACTGATATACACACAGCTTGTGACGCTGTGATGTAAAGACACCGCATAGAGCAATCTAAAGCTGTTAGTAAGTTATGGCTACCGTGGCTGGTATTGTATTGCCATGGTGTTTCAGGTTTAGGGACAGGAATGTATTTTTCTGGTCTAGCTGAGCATGGGAAATCATGCTTTATAGGATCAGGAGCTTGGAAGCCATATTTAAACAATGTGATCACCATGGTTACATAGTGTGTGCATCTACCAATAGGTTATAGGTCTGAGGTGTCACATGATACAAATGGGAGGTGAATTGGCCTGATTTGTAATTAGACAGGTGGTTTTAACTTAGTTATTATCCTATGGAGTACAGGGGAGGGATATATAAGGAAGTGAGTTCAGCAATACCACATCTCCTGACGAAGTAATTCTGTGACGAAACGATCGTCGAGGTGGACTAGTCGTGCAGCTCCACATCTGTCACCTTACCAAGAGTTCCACACCATGGCACAAAGTAAACCATGTGCGATTTATTTTTAAATGCAGATATTTATCCATTTATAGGGTAGACTAGGGGAATCACCTTAGGCTACATATAATGGCTGAAGCCTGATTTTCTAAGATATCCATGGTGAGTGTCTTTTGTGGCATAGTGTGTGCAGCATAGATACATTTGAATATCATCTTTTAGGCCAGTAATTGTTGGTCTAGAGTCCTGCATAACAATAGTTTAGAATCTTTGTAAGATTAAGGTTTCCGATTTGGATTACCGCACGATTTTGTCTTCTCTCCTATTAAGGGCTGTAACAACTGTTCCAAAAATTAATATTTTTGTGTAAACTCTCCAAATTGATCTGTATATTGTACTACTCATTGCTTTTTTGTCTTGTCTATTATTTAAAATAAAATTTGTAATATTTTGTATATTATTACGTAGTTGGCGTGGTTTTGTGATGTTCGGACTATGGATCATCACTGTTTTTTGGGTAAAATAAAAACAGAATAAGGGAGCAGACTGACATCTTGTAAACCATTAAGCAGCCTCATGGGGTTTGAGTAGAACAATAGGATGATTCCCAAAAGGTGAATAGATTGGCAAACAATTCGCCAAACCTCGTAACCCCATTCAAATCATTGGAAGGCAATTTCAAGGGCCTTAAACGGGGCCCATAAGCTGCTAAACACAGCTCAAACTGTTTTACAGTAGAGACCTGCTGTTTTGGCACAGGCATTACTCTTCCTACACTATTACTTAGCGAGCTTCAGCACCAATGTCCCATCTCAACATGTTTCCAAGCACACTCATGAATCTCAGACACCCTCATGACTTCCTTGAGATTGTCTCAGGTTACACAGTGGGTATCATGCAGCAGTGAATTCTGCTGTGTCAGCTGAGAAGTGGCATCTTCGCTCGTAACACTAGCTGTCTCGTGAGAGCAGCGATATCACAGATATAGACGTAGAGGATATATCTCGTCGGTAACGTGAGACAGCGCAAGTGGGGAGCAGTGAAGTGCAGTTTAAATTTGCAAGATAGCCCCTGTGTGACCCCTTGAGTCTGAACTGCAGTAATGTTTGTGATGGCAAAAAAGCATCAAACAATTCACCATGGTCACAGGACCTAAGAGGATCCAGGGAGAGAAGCAGTTGTTGTCAAAGGACTTGAGGATTCCTCTTGCTCCCTGACTACTGCCACAGAGACTTCTAGGGCAGGGGTGGCCCACTATAGTCATCAAAGTCTGAAAACAGTGCTGGTTTTTAAGATTTCCCTAGCATTGCACAGGTGCTAATTTTATTACCCGCAAAATTGATGATTCCAGCAACTTGTGGTATGCTAAGGAGATCCTGAAAAAATGCACTGTTTGCAGCCCTTGAGGACTGCACTTGGCCAGTCCTGTTCTACAGGAGTGTGTGTAGTGTCTTGCATATTCATACCTCCTACCATCAGGCTAGAGTCTTGTGGCTTCTTCACCAGTCTCTGTAGGGTAGTAACAAAACACCTCTTTGCAGAAACAGTCCAGCACAAAAGGAGTGAAGTACAAAAATCTTTACTGTAGTGCAGACTATAATAAGTCTCAAACACACATATACAGTACTAGATGGTGGCCTGATTCTAACGCATCAATTATTCTAGAATATGTAGTTGACATACTGTGACTGACAGAACTTTTTCAGTCAACGTGAGTGAACCATGTATAGAAGCGCTATGGTATATGGTGGTACATTACATTACATGTATAGCAGTGCTATGGTTTATGGCGGATGGAGCAAGCGGGGTAGGATGGAGCGAGCGGGGCAGGATGGAGCAAGCGGGGCAGGATGGAGCAAGTGGGGCAGGATGGAGCTGGAGAAGCAGGATGATGGCAGGGGGCAGGATGCAGCGAGCGGGGCAGGATGCAGCGAGCGGGCAGGATGGAGCTGAAGGGGCAGGATGGAGCCGAAGGGGCAGGATGGAGCCGGAGGATCAGGATGGAGCCGGAGGAGCAGGATGGAGCGAGCGGGGCAGGATGGAGCGAGCGGGGCAGGATGGTGGCGGGTGGCAGGTGGGGGGCAGGATGGTGGGGGGGCAGGGCTGGATGGAGCCGGCGGGGCAGGATGGAGTGGGTGGGGAACGATGGAGCCAGCGGGGCAGGATGGAGCCGGAGGGGCAGGATGGAGCCGGAGGAGCAGGATGGGGGGGTAGGATGGTGGTGGGGGGGCAGGATGGAGTGAGCGGGGCAGGATGGTGGCTCCCTGTGCCCCCCTGCACCTCTCTGCTTGTCCCCCTGCGTCCCCCTGCCTGAACCACCTGTGCCCCCAACCTCTGTGCCTCTCCCTCTGCACCCCCGACCTATCTGCCTCCCTGCATCTCTCCCTGCACCCCCGACCTCTGTGCCCCCCTGCCTCTCTTCCTGCACACCCCCGAACTTCTGTGCCCCCCTCTCTCTCTCCATGCACCCCCCTGCCTCTCTCCCTGCACCCCCGACCTCTGTACCCTCCTGCCTCTGTGCCTCTCTCCCTCCACCCCCCGACCTCTGTGCCCCCCTGCCTCTCTCCCTGCACCCCTTGACCTCTGGGCCCCCCTGCCTCTCTCCTTGCACCCCCTGACCTCTGTGCCCCACTGCCTCTCTCCTTGCATCCCCAACCTCTGTGCCCCCCTGTCTCTTTCCCTGCACCCCCCGACCTCTGTGCCTCTCTCCCTGACCTCTGTGCCCCCTGGCTCTGTGCCTCTCTCGCTGCACCCCCTGACCTCTGTGCCCCCTGCCTCTGTGCCTCTGTGCCTCTCCCCCTGCACCCCCAACCTCTCTCCCTTCACCCCCCGACCTCTGTGACCCCTGCCTTTGTGCCTCTGTGCCTCTCTCGCTGCACCCCCTGACCTCTGTGCCCCCCTGCCTCTCTCCCTGCACCCCTTGACCTCTGTGCCCCTCTGTCTCTCTCCCTGCACCCCCTGACCTCTGTGCCCCCCATGCCTCTCTCCCTTCACCCCCTGACCTCTGTGCCCCCCTGCCTCTCTCCCTGCACCCCCTGACCTCTGTGCCCCCCTGCCTCTCTCCCTGCACCCCCCAGAACTCTGTGCCCCCTGCTTCTCCCTGCACCCCCCTGACCTCTGTGCCCCCCTGCCTCTCTCCCTGCACCCCCCGACATCTGTGCCCCTCTGCCTCTCTCCCTGAAACCCCCTGACCTCTGTGCCCCCTGCACCCCCCAGAACTCTGTGCCCCCCTGCCTCTCTCTCTGCACCCCCAACCTCTCTCCCTTCACCCCCCGACCTCTGTGCCCCCTGCCTCTGTGCCTCTCTCCCTGTACCCCTTGACCTCTGGGCCCCCCTGCCTCTCTCCTTGCACCCCCTGACCTCTGGGCCCCACTGCCTCTCTCCTTGCATCCCCAACCTCTGTGCCCCCCTGTCTCTTTCCCTGCACCCCCCCGACCTCTGTGCCTCTCTCCCTGACCTCTGTGCCCCCTGCCTCTGTGCCTCTCTCGCTGCACCCCCTGACCTCTGTGCCCCCTGCCTCTGTGCCTCTGTGCCTCTCCCCCTGCACCCCCAACCTCTCTCCCTTCACCCCCCGACCTCTGTGACCCCTGCCTCTGTGCCTCTGTGCCTCTCTCGCTGCACCCCCTGACCTCTGTGCCCCCCTGCCTCTCTCCCTGCACCCCTTGACCTCTGTGCCCCTCTGTCTCTCTCCCTGCACCCCCTGACCTCTGTGCCCCCCTGCCTCTCTCCCTGCACCCCCTGACCTCTGTGCCCCCCTGCCTCTCTCCCTGCACCCCCTGACCTCTGTGCCCCCCTGCCTCTCTCCCTGCACCCCCCCGACCTGTGCCCCCCTGCCTCTCTCCCTGAAACCCCCTGACCTCTGTGCCCCTCTGCACCCCCCAGAACTCTGTGCCCCGTGCCTCTCTCTCTGCACCCCGAACCTCTCTCCCTTCACCCCACGACCTCTGTGCCCCCTGCCTCTGTGCCTCTCTCGCTGCACCCCCTGACCTCTGTGCCTCCCTGCCTCTCTCCACGCACCCCCCAGAACTCTGTGCCCCCCTGCCTCTCTCCCTGCACCCCCTGACTTCTGTGCCCCCGTCTCTCACCCTGCACCCCCCGGCCTCTGTGCCCCCCTGCCTCTCTCCCTGCACCCCCCGACCTCTGTGCCCCCCAGCCTCTCTCCTTGCACCCCCTGACCTCTGTGCCACCCTGCCTCTCTCCTTGCACCCCCCTGCCTCTCTCCCTGCACCCCCGA
Source organism: Allobates femoralis (assembly GCA_033576535.1). NCBI lineage: Eukaryota > Metazoa > Chordata > Amphibia > Anura > Aromobatidae > Allobates > Allobates femoralis. The sequence goes on from JARQOC010000006.1 coordinate 325,090,869, forward strand.
CCTCTGTGCCCCCTGCCTCTCTCCTTGCACCCCCAACATCTGTGCCCTCCTGCATCTCTCCTTGCACCCCCAACCTCTGTGCCCCCCTGCCTCTCTCCTTGCACCCCCAACCTCTGTGCCCCCCTGCCTCTCTCCTTGCACCCCCAACCTCTGTGCCCCCTGCCTCTCTCCCCGCACCCCCGACCTCTGTACCCCCGCCTCTCTCCCTGCACCCCCAACCTCTGTGCCCCCCTGCCTCTCTCCCTGCACCCCCCCTGCCTCTCTCCCTGCACCCCCGACCTCTGTGCCTCTCTCCCTGCACCCCCTGACCTCCGTGCCCCCCTGCCTCTCTTCCTGCATCCCCCAACCTCTGTGCCCCCCTGCCTCTGTGCCTCTCTCCCCGCACCCCCCCGACTTCTGTGCCTCTCTCCCCGCACCCCCTGACCTCTGTGTCCCCCTGCCTCTCTCCCTGCACCCCCAATCTCTGTGCCTTCCTGCCTCTCTCCCCGCACTCCCCGACCTCTGTGTCCCCCCGCCTCTCTCCCTGCACCCCCAACCTCTGTGCCCCCCTGCCTCTCTCTCTGCACCCCCAACCTCTGTGCCCCCCTGCCTCTTTCCCTGCACCCCCCGACCTCTGTGCCTCTCTCCCCGCACCCCCCGACCTCTGTGCCCCCCTGCCTCTCTCCCTGCACCCCAACCTCTGTGCCCTTCTTCCTCTCTCCCTGCACCCCCTACCTCTGTGCCTCTCTCCCTGCACCGCCCGACCTCTGTGCCCCCCTGCCTCTCTCCCTGCAGCCCCCGATCTCTGTGCCTGTCCCCCTGTGCTATGTCTTCCCCCTTCCCTCCATTATTCTCGCCCCCTGGCATTACCGAAGGCTCACTCACTCTGTGGAGCGGGTCATGTGACACGGCCTGTGTGGCGTCATATCAGCCTGCCCTGTTACATGACCCGCTCCACACAGTCTCTTCCTGGAGCTTTCAGCAGTCAGCATCGGCAATGCCAGGCGGAGAGAGGGGCAGGAGGAGCGGGGGGAAGGAGCGCGGGCAGGAGACAGGAGGAGCAGGGGGCTTAGATGAGACCCGCTGCGGAGCGCAAATTTTAAATTTGTGCGCCGTGCAGGTCTTTTGCATACGCGGCGCTCATTGGCCGCCGCGTCTGCCGGCGACCAATGAGCGGCCTCTGTCTGTTGCGCAATTTTCGTGACAGACAGACAACATTAGACAATTATATAGTAGATGAATATGCAGTTGAAACCAGAAGTTTACATACACTATATAAAAAGACACATACAGTTAGGGCCAGAAATATTTGGACAGTGACACAAGTTTTGTTATTTTAGCTGTTTACAAAAACATGTTCAGAAATACAATTATATATATAATATGGGCTGAAAGTGCACACTCCCAGCTGCAATATGAGAGTTTCCACATCCAAATCGGAGAAAGGGCTTAGGAATCATAGCTCTGTAATGCATAGCCTCCTCTTTTTCAAGGGACCAAAAGTAATTGGACAATGGACTCTAAGGGCTGCAATTAACTCTGAAGGCGTCTCCCTCGTTAACCTGTAATCAATGAAGTAGTTAAAAGGTCAGGGGTGGATTCCAGGTGTGTGGTTTTGCATTTGGAAGCTGTTGCTGTGACCAGACAACATGCGGTCAAAGGAACTCTCAATTGAGGTGAAGCAGAACATCCTGAGGCTGAAAAAAAAGAAAAAATCCATCAGAGAGATAGCAGACATGCTTGGAGTAGCAAAATCAACAGTTGGGTACATTCTGAGAAAAAAGGAATTGACTGGTGAGCTTGGGAACTCAAAAAGGCCTGGGCGTCCACGGATGACAACAGTGGTGGATGATCGCCGCATACTTTATTTGGTGAAGAAGAACCCGTTCACAACATCAACTGAAGTCCAGAACACTCTCAGTGAAGTAGGTGTATCTGTCTCTAAGTCAACAGTAAAGAGAAGACTCCATGACAGTAAATACAAAAGGTTCACATCTAGATGCAAACCATTCATCAATTCCAAAAATAGACAGGCCAGAGTTAAATTTGCTGAAAAACACCTCAAGAAGCCAGCTCAGTTCTGGAAAAGTATTCTATGGACAGATGAGACAAAGATCAACCTGTACCAGAATGATGGGAAGAAAAAAGTTTGGAGAAGAAAGGGAACGGCACATGATCCAAGGCACACCACATCCTCTGTAAAACATGGTGGAGGCAACGTGATGGCATGGGTATGCATGGCTTTCAATGGCACTGGGTCACTTGTGTTTATTGATGACATAACAGCAGACAAGAGTAGCCGGATGAATTCTGAAGTGTACCGGGATATACTTTCAGCCCAGATTCAGCCAAATGCTGCAAAGTTGATTGTACGGCGCTTCATAGTACAGATGGACAATGACCCCAAGCATACAGCCAAAGCTAACAAGGAGTTCATGAGTGCAAAAAAGTGGAACATTCTGCAATGGCCAAGTCAATCACCAGATCTTAACCCAATTGAGCATGCATTTCACTTGCTCAAATCCAGACTTAAGACGGAAAGACCCACAAACAAGCAAGACCTGAAGGCTGCAGCTGTAAAGGCCTGGCAAAGCATTAAGAAGGAGGAAACCCAGTGTTTGGTGATGTCCATGGGTTCCAGACTTAAGGCAGTGATTGCCTCCAAAGGATTCGCAACAAAATATTGAAAATAAAAATAATTTGTTTGGGTATGTTTATTTGTCCAATTACTTTTGACCTCCTAAAATGTGGAGTGTTTGTAAAGAAATGTGTACAATTCCTACATTTTCTATCAGATATTTTTGTTCAACCCTTCAAATTAAACGTTACAATCTGCACTTGAATTCTGTTGTAGAGGTTTCATTTCAAATCCAATGTGGTGGCATGCAGAGCCCAACTCGCGAAAATTGTGTCACTGTCCAAATATTTCTGGCCCTAACTGTATGTATGTTTTTCTCACTATCTGACATGAAATCAGAATAACCTTTTCTGTTTTAGGTTAATTAGGATTATCATAATTATTTAATTTTTGCCAAATACCAGAAAAATGAAAGAGAGAAAATGTTTTAAGGTATTTTTATTACATTCTGCAAAGTCAAAAACTTACATACATTTAATTAGTATTTTGTACTATTGACCGTAAACTGTATAACTTAGGTAGTTTGTTATCCTTAAACCACTTTGTAACCAGTTTGGCAATATGTTTCATGTCATTGACCTATTTCCACTCAAATTTTAAATTCCTGGCTGATGTCTTGAGGTGTTGCTTCAGTAATGCCACATAATCTTCTATCCTCATGATGCCATCTATTTTGTGAAGTGCACCAATCCCTCCTTCAGCAAAACAACCCCCAACATTATGCTGCCACCACATGTTTCACAGTTGGGATTGTGTTCTTAGGCTTCTAAGCTTCTCCCTTTTTGCTCCAAACATAACAATGGTCATTATGGCCAAACAGTTCAATTTTATTTTCGGCAGGCCACAGGACATGTCTCCAAAAATGTAGGTCTTTGTTCCTGTGTGCATTTGCAAAAATGAATCTGTTTTTTTTATAGAGTAATGGCTTCTTCCTGGCAGAGTGGCCTTTAAGCCCTTGTTGATACAGTACTCATTTCACTGTGGATAATAACACAATCTTACCAGCTTCCGCCATCATCTTCACAAGGTCTTTTGCTTTTGTTCTTGAATTGATATGCACATGTCAGATCAAAATACGTTCGTCTCTGGGATACAGAAACTGTCTTCTTCCTGAGCGGTATGATGGCTGGATATTCTCATCTTGTTTGTACCTGTATATAATTTTTTAAGCAGATGAACGAGGCACCTTTGGTTACCTGGAAATTGCACCCAAGGATTAGCCAAACTTGTGCAAATCCACAATTCTCGACCTGATATCTTGGCTGATTCGTTAAGACTTCCTAAGATGCTACACAAAGAAGCAGTATGTTTCAGGTGTGCATTAAAATACACCCACATATGTCATATTTTTTATTGGGAACCTATCAGAAGCTCCTAAATACATTAGTTCAGCATATGAGCTTTCACAAATTGTTTAAAGGCAAAGTAATCTTAGTGTATGTAAACTTTGGACATTGCAGAACGTAATAAAAATGCCTTAAACATTCTCTCTCTCTCACTCATTATTCTGGCATCTGGCAAATATAAATAATTCTGGTAATTGACTTAAAACAAGAAAGGTTTATTTTGATTTCATATCAGATAGTGAGAAAAATATGTATGTGTGTCTTTTTATATAGTGTATGTAAACTTCTGGTTTCAACTGTATATAGTATATATAACAAAAGTCCCACAGGGATCTGCATACTCTATTAAAATGGTGAAAAGTCCATGAAGGGCAGAGTCTATAAAGGGCTTTGAGTTGTAGCCCAAAGGCTGCATTCATGCCCCTTAATCCAGACGGCACTAAACTTGTGAAGGGGAGAAATAAACTTAACGAAAAAACATGCCTCACTGTCCGAAGAACTGAAATACAACTCCAATAAGTCCATTTCTGGACAAAATGCCAACAGTCCATAAGACCCAGCAAGTCACACAAGGATCTTCTCTGACCTCTACTGCCACTGACCATACCACTCATCATGTCCTTCTCGAGGGAATTAGCTCACATCACATGGTTGAAGTAAGGCAGCTTCTGTTTTATGATTTTTCCTACCAGGGACTTCTGTGGATTGACACGTTCCAGAAGTGCCTTATTCTTGATCTTTGCGGTTCATGGGATTTGTAGGAGCAGCACCATACTTCAAAGGAATTTATCTTTCTTTGATCACAGCCATTGCATACCCAAACACATTCTATGGGTGTGATACATGTCAAGGTCCACGTCTCGCATCCATACAATGTGATTGGGTATGCAATGACTGTGACCAATCATAGTTTGGTGGTGATTGAGATGTCCTTGCACTTGAAGTTGCTCCATATTTATCATTGCCGCATGACCCATTGCAAGCCGCCACTAGACTATATTTTACCAGTATTCCATAGGTTTGTCTAAATGTTATTGAGCAATTTCTAAATGCACTTTTTGTTTAGCAGTGGAGTCTTGTGTGGCGCTCCTATGGATCCAGTCGCCACAGAGGTAGTGCGTCCCTGTTAGGGTGTAGTATCCCACTCTTGGGTAAGAGGGTCACTGACCAGTGTCGGGACACCGAGACCACATACTAGGAACCAGGGTAGTGGGGATGGGTGGAGAGGAAGTAGTTAGAGGGAGTACCTGGGAGGAGTGAAGTTAGGAAGCACACACATAGATGATGTGGGACATGTGACAGAGGATATAAATAGAGTTGGAAAGATCAAAAAAGGAGGAGAGACAGTTGAACAGCAGAGGAGAGTTGAACAGCAGAGAGAGAAAAAGAGCTTAAAACAGCTAAATTCGAGTTGGAGGGAAGCTAGAGAAAGAAAGCCTGTCAAAGAAGGAAAAGAACTTAAGAGAAGTGTCCAGAGGTATGGAGGTAGTGGAAGCTTGTCCTGAGGCTAGACTAAGGAGCAGGAAAAGAGAACCAGGTGGCTCCAGGGGGAAGAGAAGGTCTCAGAGGCACGGGCAGTGAACAATCCACCCGTGCGGCTCGTATCCATTGTCAGGCACAAGGCAGTGGAGGGACCAGGCCACTGAAAAAGGGCCCCGGGACCCCAAGACTAGTGGAGAAGACAGACAAAGCTCAACTTGCAACCCGGAGACTGTGGTACTTCTAGGGTAACACAGTCGACTAACGCACACATCTGCTGAAAAGGTGGCAAAGAGAGGGTTAATGGGAGATACTGCAGATTTACCCCTAAGAAGAACCCACAGCTACTGTCTCAGAGCTCTGTGCGGCAAGGCACAAGGCAGGAGGGTGACGAAAGCTTAGTATGAGACGACCGAGGAAGGAAAGAAAAGGGGTACCGATTACGTGTCATCCTCCTACCCGGGAGTAGCTGGATCCCTTCCTTTGAGAACCCAGTGCTCAGCGAGCTGTTGCACAGTGACTGTGAGTAAAAGAACTGAAGACTGCAGCGCGCTGTGTCTGTGAACTTTCTTGACGTGCTGTGAGCACCAGAAACATAACTACCAACTCACTCAGGTACCTTCTGCTGCCCTGGGGGTCAGCCATACCCATAGAGGGCTTTACAACACTTTTAGTTTTAATATGATTAGTTTTATAGGGCTCAGCGCTCACTACCACCCCCTTAGTAATTAATGATATAAACTTTTTTGCTCATATATTTCCACTAAAACAATTTATTATCAATCATAGATACAATTTAAAACCATAAATCAGTTAAAAAAAATTTCTGAATAAAGGATTTATTCTTCCAATTTCTCTGATTTCTGCTGACACTCTTGTGACTGTCTTCCTTAATCTCATGTGTTCGTGTTCATGCACTAAATAAAAGAAGAATTATTGTTAAACTAATTTGTATGAAACATTTTGGTTAATTAAGACTATCTTTTTCTGTATTGTGGTTAGTCACATTCGTCTAGACCCTGCTACTCATACCACTTCAGCTACTGTTGCGGCTTCTTATCGTCTCAATATTCTGTTTGCCCTGTTTCTAAATGAAAAACAGTATTTGAGTTATTCGTATAGAATGGATTAATTCTGTGTATACTATTCTTTTTAATCTGTATTCTATTTACCAATACTAGTTATATTCTGAAGTTTCTGCTCTCACTGGACTCGTGTCTATCCACAGTTCCTCACTACTCTGTGACCTGTCATCTGCTGTTATATGACACTAGAATCATTATCATTGTAGATGTACACTCCTATCACGCGCTTTAACGCAACCAGGAGTTGTGCGGCCTCACCGCTGGCCACGGTGTATGGACGCCGCTCCAAAAACGGAAACCGCCGAAGGGACAGATAAGAAATAAGAAAACGAGAGGGACCGTGAGTAAAAAGCAATAGCACGTTTAAGCGCGTGATAGGAGTGTACATCTACAATGATAATGATTCTAGTGTCATATAACAGCAGATGACGGGTCACGGAGTAGTGAGGAACTGTGGATAGACACAAGTCAAGTGAGAGCAGAAACTTCAGAATATAATTAGTATTGGTAAATAGAATACAGATTAGCTGCGTTCACACATAGCGTATTTTGCTGCGCTTTTTTGTGCGCGCACTTTTTGCCGCGTTTTTCAGCCGCGAAAAAAAGCGCAACAAAATACGCAGGGGCTTTCACACACTGCGCGCGAGCAGCCAATCAGCGCCGGGAACGCCCCTCTGACGTCACTGCAGGTCTGACAGAAGACACCTCGCTTGGGCTAATTACCAGACACCGGGAAAAGGCGTCGGACAGGTAAAGTATTCATTCTTTTTTATTTTTCATGCACTTGCCTCTGTTTAATTTAGATTTCGCAGTGTATATTAATACACTGCGAAATCTAATGGGCGGTCACAGCTGTCACACAGGGGAGGAGGAAGCAGGATTCTTCCTCCCCTCTGTGACATCACAGGGAGAAAACGCAGGAGCAGCTGCGTAAAGAATTGACATCTCAATTCTTTACGCAGCTGTGTTTTCTCCCATAAACGCACTGCGTATTTTTGCGCAATCTCTGCACTGCAAAGTGAATTTCACATTCACTTTGCTGGCAGACAAAAGGCACATTGCGTGTTTTGAAAAAGCGCGCGTAAAAAAGCGCGGCAAAATACGCAATGTGTGAACGCAGTCTAAAAAGAATAGTATACACAGAATTAGTCCATCTATACGAATAACTCAAATACTGTTTTTCAATTAGAAACAGGGCAAACTGAATATTGAGAAGATAAGAAGCCGCAACAGTAACTGAAGTGGTATGAGTAGCAGGATCTAGACGAATGTGAGTAACCACAATACAGAAAAAGATAGTCTTAATTAACCAAAATGTTTCATACAAATTAGTTTAACAATAATTCTTCTTTTATTTAGTGCATGAACACGAACACATGAGATTAAGGAAGACAGTCACAAGAGTGTCAGCAGAAATCAGAGAAATTGGAAGAATAAATCCTTTATTCAGAATTTTTTTTTAACTGTTTTATGGTTTTAAATTGTATCTATGATTGATAATAAATTGTTTTAGTGGAAATATATGAGCAAAAAAGTTTATATCATTAATTACTAAGGGGGTGGTAGTGAGCGCTGAGCCCTATAAAACTAATCATATTAACACTAAAACTGTTACAACTAGAGATAGATTGCACAGGCAATCTCTGGGGTATTACAGCTGTATAACACGAAGAATAGCAGTCCAGCTTTTCTTTCCATAGCTAGCTCCGATGCCTACGAATATATATCCATATATATTAGAAATTAGCTTTACAGCACTGCTGCCTCCCTACCATCAACCCCCAGAGGAACTGTTATGCAGCAAGTATCCCCAAGTCCGGTCAACCCTTCCCTAATGAACCATCCACACCACTTGACCTTCCCTGAGAGAGAGAGCCACCCACATCAAACTTTTAATGACACCACCAGGGTCACGGAGCTGGGTCTCGATCTCTGTGATTCCCGTGAAGAAAGCTCAAAGCCCAGTTCCGAGTATACTGAGGCCCCGGAGGGGCGTGTCACTTGCATATAGAGAGTGTGAATTCAGGTCATGAAAGATGAGTGCATTACTAAGGCTTTTCTTTGAAACAATTGTACCTACTGATTCCAGGTCTTTCTGTACCTCTTCTCAGGTCATTCCTGACTCTTTAACAACTGTTTTCATTCCTCTGTCTGAATCCTTGTGGGGAGCACCTGGTTGTGCCCGGTTTATGGTAAAATGATGTTGTTTTCACTCCCAGATTATGGCCTCAACAGTGCTCACTGAAACCTTCAGTGGTTTAGAAATTCTTCTGTAACCAACACCATCAGTATGTTTTGCAACAATAAGATTGCAAAGATCTTGAGACAGCTCACTGGTTTTACCCATCACAACATGTTTCTTGTGTGGGATCTAGCAGATAATATTTTTCACTCTGTGACAGGATTGCTTTCTAATTACTGATAGATAGCTGATGTCATAACTTTCCATGGATATTTTTGCATCTTTTTTCATGTGTTCAATACTTTTTCCCTGCATCATTTTCATTTTTACATATCACTAAATTTATATATATATCTATAGCAGTAGATAAGAAAAAAATGCGCCACTCACCGAGCAAGGCTTTTTTCTTTTTTTTTATTTCAGAGTCCTCTTTACATGGTTTCTCTGCGATGGGGGAGGGAGTGGGGAGACACACAGGTGACGGATTCCGTTTCAGAGCACCTGCCCCTTCTACGGACCTAGTAGACGTAGACAACTAGGTCCGTAGAAGGGGCAGGTGCTCCGAAACGGAATCCGTCACCTGTGAGTCTCCCCACTCCCTCCCCCATCGCAGAGAAACCATGTAAAGAGGACTCTGAAATAAAAAAGAAAAAAGCCTTGCTCGGTGAGTGCCGCATTTTTTTCTTATCTACTGCTATAGATATATACTGCTATTTGCTGTCTAACAAGCGTGCACCCGGGCACATGAACCTGCTTTACTCGCACCCTTACATATGTAAGTAGCATCGGTCCCTGCAACACAGCAGTGCCCAGTATATATCTGCAATTTTTTATCATATATATATCTATGGTTTGATTTCTTTGCATATGTGGAAATGATGGGTTGTTACTAACATCTCATAAGAAATTCATATAACCTTTAGAAATATATTTACTTAGATTATCAGTGATTAGTGATGAGCGAGTACTAAAATGCTCGGGTGCTCGAAGCTCGGGCCGAGCATCCCGAGATACTCGTGTACTCGGCCCGAGTAACGAGCCCAATGTTATCCTATGGGAGACACGAGTAATTTTATGAAATGACTGCCGGCAGCATGGAAAAACCCTAAAAATGTCACAAAAGTCTCAGAAGAGTGCTGAAATGACATGGCAACACCATGGGGAAGACCCCTGGAAGCATTTCTCACTCAAAAGTCACAGCTGTGAACAATCTTGTCCGAGTTTCAAGCCAATTTTACGGAGTCTCCAGAAAACCTTCCAAAATGACACCAAAATGAATATTTAGGGTGGAAATGTTAAGGGCACATACCCAATAGTGAGATACAGCTGGTGTATGTCACTTTTTGTGATTACATGAAAGATTTTACGTGAAAACATTGTGCGACACTCCGATGACCCTGACAAGAGACGTACATGAAGCCTTGTCTAGAAATAAAGTGCCCATTTTGAGGAACTGGGTCTATTGTAGTATCTTCCTTTGCCAGGGCAGTCCAAAATTGGGAGGTTCACCAATGCCCCTGGATACAGACATGCAGGATGGCCTGTAAACAAGAACTGGGTGTATTGTAGTATAGCCCTTTGGCCAGGGCAGCCAAAAATTGGAAGGTTCAACAATGAGCCATGCATACAGACATGTAGTAGGGCCTGTAACCCTCAAGTGGGTGTATTTTAGTATAGCCCTCTGGCCAGGGCAGCCAAAAATTGGAAGGTTCAACAATGAGCCATGCATACAGACATGTAGTAGGGCCTGTAACCCTCAAGTGGGTGTATTTTAGTATAGCCCTCTGGCCAGGGCAGCCAAAAATTGGGAGGCTCCACATTGTCCCTGGATAGAGACGTGCAGGAGGGCCTGTAAAGAAGAACTGGGTGTATTGTAGTATAGCCCTTTGGCAGGGCAGCCAAAAATTGGGAGGTTCAACAATGACCCATGCATACAGACATGTAGTAGGGCCTGTAACCCTGAAGTGGGTGTATTGTAGTATAGCCCTTTGGTCAGGGCAGCCAAAAATTGGGAGGCTCCTCTTTGTCCCTGGATAGAGATGTGCAGGAGGGCCTGTAACCCTCAAGTGGGTGTATTGTAGTATAGCCCTTTGGTCAGGGCAGCCAAAAATTGGGAGGTTCAACAATGACCCATGCATACAGACATGTAGTAGGGCCTGTAACCCTCAAGTGGGTGTATTGTAGTATAGCCCTTTGGTCAGGGCAGCCAAAAATTGGGAGGCTCCTCTTTGTCCCTGGATAGAGACGTGCAGGAGGGCCTGTAACCCTGAAGTGGGTGTATTGTAGTATAGCCCTTTGGTCAGCGCAGCCAAAAATTGGGAGGCTCCTCTTTGTCCCTGGATAGAGACGTGCAGGAGGGCCTGTAACCCTCAAATGGGTGTATTGTAGTATAGGCCTTTGGCCAGGGCAGCCAAAAATTGGGAGGTTCAACAATGACCCATGCATACAGACATGTAGTAGGGCCTGTAACCCTGAAGTGGGTGTATTGTAGTATAGCCCTTTGGTCAGGGCAGCCAAAAATTGGGAGGCTCCTCTTTGTCCCTGGATAGAGACGTGCAGGAGGGCCTGTAACCCTCAAGTGGGTGTATTGTAGTATAGCTCTTTGGTCAGGGCAGCCAAAAATTGTGAGGCTCCACATTGTCCCTAGATAGAGACGTGCAGGAGTGCCTATAAACATTTTTCCCATTGAAAAGGAGCGGGTCTCCTGTCGTTGTAATGCCCATTCTAACAGAATGGGCGAAAAAATTTACCACTGCGGGTATACCTCAAACAAGAGCCTAACTATTCTAACGGTCATCATGGTGTCACATGAGGAGAAGGAGGAGCAGTCCAGCGATTAGCCAAAGTCCGGAAGTGTGTACCCATGGGTGAGTGGAGGTACATGTCAAATTCAAATAACAAAATTTTAATTCAGTTGTCATTTGCTGGTGGTGTGGTGAAGTCTGGCCCAATCCAACCCTTGTTCATCTTGATCAGAGTCAGCCTGTCCGCATTTTCAGTTGACAGGCGGGTGCGTTTATCAGTGATGATTCCACCTGCAGCACTGAAAACACGCTCTGATAAAACGCTAGCGGCAGGGCAGGCCAGGACTTCCAAGGCGTAGAGAGCCAATTCATGCCACGTGTCGAGCTTGGAGACCCAATAATTGAAAGGCACCGAGGAATCTCGCAGTACAGTTGTTCGATCTGCAAGGTACTCCTTCAGCATCTGCCCAAACTTAGCATTTCTGGTGGCACTACCCCGCACCTCAGGGGCTGTGGTACGTGAGGGACTGAGAAAACTGTCCCACATCGTAAAGACAGTTCCCTGCCTCTGGCGGATTGGACTTGTGCCCCTCTCGGCCGTACGCCTTGGTTGTCCACCGAATCCTGACCTATGCCGCTAGCGTTTTGTGAGGGGAATGATTTGACAACTTCCGTGACTATGGCCCTGTGGAACTGCTGCATTTTGGCTGACCTCTCCGCCTCAGGAATGAGAGACATAAAGTTCTCCTTGTAGCGTGGGTCTAAGAGTGTTGCCAACCAGTACTGATTGTCGGCCAAGATGTTCTGAACGCGAGGGTCACGAGACAGGCAGCTTACCATAAAGTCAGCCATGTGCGCCAGACTCTTAACAGCCATCACTTCAGTATCCAGACCAACACGATGACTGAACATGCTGTCCTCCTCCTCCTCCTCCTCCTCATCTCCTCTGTCCTCTGGCCAGCCACGCTGAATCGAGGGTATGACTGGTGTGCATGTCATATCCCCAATTTGGCCTGAGAGTTGCTCCATGTCTTCATCCTCCTCCTCCTCCTCGTCATAGTCCTCCACTACACGTTGTGATGACATGAGGCTGGGCTGTGTGTTTTCACCCACACCCACTACAGTTTCTTGCTCTAAGTCATCGCGCTCGGCCTGCAATGCATCCTCTTTGATTTTCAGCAGAGACCGTTTTAGAAGGCAGAGTAGTGGTATGGTGACGCTAATAATGGCGTCATCGCCGCTCACCATCTTGGTGGAGTCCTCAAAGTTTTGGAGGACGGTGCATAGGTCCGACATCCATCTCCACTCCTCAGGTGTTATGTGTGGAGTTTGACCCATTTCCCGACGGCTTAGGTGATGCCGGTAGTCCACAACTGCCCTCTTCTGCTCACATATCCTGACCAACATGTGCAGAGTTGAATTCCAACGCGTGGGGACATCACACACCAGTCTGTGGGCCGGAAGACGCAAACGGCGCTGAAAGCTGGCAAGGCCGGCTGAAGCAGCAGGTGACTTGCGAAAATGTGCAGACAGACGCCGAACTTTTACCAGCAGGTCAGACACCTCCGGGTATGACTTCACAAACCTCTGAACCACCAGGTTGAGCACATGGGCCACGCATGGAACATGCGTCAGCTGCCCTCGCCTCAAAGCTGCCACCAGGTTCCGGCCATTGTCACACACGACCTTTCCTGGCTTTAGGTTCAGAGGTGTGAGCCAGTGATCTGCCTGCTGTTTCAGAGCTGTCCACACCTCTTCTGCATTGTGGGGTTTGTCACCTATGCAGACTAGCTTCAGCACAGCCTGTTGCCGCTTTGCAGAGGCAGTGCTGCAGTGCTGCAGTGCTTCCAGCTTGGGACTGGTGTGGAGGGTACAGTGGATGAGGATGCGCAGGAGGAGGAGGCTGAAGAGCATGACATTCCGGAGCTGTAGAGTGTCGGTGAAACCCTGACAGAGGTAGGGCCTGCTATCCTTGGTGTGGGAAGGACGTGTTCCGTCCCTCGCTCAGACTCGGTCCCAGCCTCCACAATATTAATCCAGTGTGCCGACAAGGAGATGTAGCGGCCTTGCCCACAAGCACTTGTCCACGTGTCTGTGGTTAGGTGGACTTTGGCTGAAACAGTATTGTTCAGGGCACGTGTGATGCTGTTGGACACGTGGTTATGCAATGCGGGGACGGCACATCTGGAGAAATAGTGTCGGCTGGGGACCGAGTAACGTGGGACAGCAGCCGCCATCAGGTCACGGAATGCGTCCGTCTCCACCAGCCGGAAAGGCAACATTTCTAGCGCTATGAGTCGCGAAATGTGATCATTCAGGACTGTGGCATGTGGGGCATTGGCAGCGTATTTGCGCCTGCGTTCAAATGTTTGCTGAATGGATAATTGAACGCTGCGCTGGGACAAGGACGTGCTTGATGGTGGTGTAATTTGTGCGTGGGCAACTTCAGGTGCAGGGCCGGAGGCTTGTTCGCGGCCAGCATGGACAGGGGATTGGCTCGCATGCACAACAGGCGAAGACGTAGCAGTGACATCAGCACGCACCGCTCCTCGACTCTGTGGTACTTCCCACAAAGTCGGGTGCTTGGCTGACATGTGCCTGATCATGCTGGTGGTGGTCAGGCTGCTAGTTTTCGTACCCCTGCTGATAGTGGCATGGCAGGTGTGGCAAATGGCCTTTTTAGAGTCTTCTGGAGCCAACTTAAAAAACTCCCAGACTCGGGAAGACCGAACATTTGCACAGGCACCTTGAGTCGTGTTGTTGTTCCGGGGAACGGTTGCCTGCCTTCTGCCTGCGGACGCAACCCTGCTTCGTACTGCCTGTTGGGATGCTACGCCTCCCTCCCCCTGTGCACTGCTGTCCTCGCTCTGCATATCCTCCTGCCATGTTGGGTCAGCTACTGGATCATCCACCACGTCGTCTTCCTCTTCCGCACCCTGATCCTCCTCCTGACTTCCTGGCAATTGTGTCTCATCATCGTCCACCCCTTGTTGAGACACTTTGACAATGTTCCGTTCATCATAACGTGGCTGCTCAAATATTTGGGCATCTGTACATACCATCTCCTCATCACCCACTTCAAGAGGAGGTGGCGACAGGCCAGATTCTGCGAATGGATACGTGAACAGCTCTTCCGAGTGTCCTAGTGTGGGATCAGTAATGTCCGTGGACGTGTACTCGGCCAGGTGGTAGGAAGGAGGATCAGGTTGGGAAATGTGCGGTGCAGTATCACGGCTACTGACAGTTGACCGTGTGGAAGACAGGGTGTTTGTGGAGGTGCCCATCTGACTTGAAGCATTATCCGCTATCCAAGTAACAACCTGTTGACACTGGTCTTGGTTCAACAGTGGTGTACTGCTGTGGGCCCCAAGAATTTGGGACAGGACGTGCGAGCGAGGAGATGTGGCCCTTTGTTGTTGCGAAATTAGTGCTTGCACACGACCTCGGCCTCTGCCTGCACCACCATCACGTCCACTTCCTTGTTCCTTGCCAACGCCCTTGCCAACGCCTTTGCGCATTTTGCCTGTATAGAGCGACAACTGTCTGGTGACTGTTGAGGTCACAGGAGATTAGGATTTTAGTTCCCTAACCTGTATAAAGGTATGACGTACAACAGTGTGGTGACTGTTGAGATCACAAGAGTTAGGATTTTAGTTCCCTAACCTGTATAAAGGTATGACGTACAACAGTGTGGTGACTGTTGAGATGACAAGAGTTAGGATTTTAGTTCCCTAACCTGTATAAAGGTATGACGTACAACAGTGTGGTGACTGTTGAGATGACAAGAGTTAGGATTTTAGTTCCCTAACCTGTATAAAGGTATGACGTACAACAGTGTGGTGACTGTTGAGATGACAAGAGTTAGGATTTTAGTTCCCTAACCTGTATAAAGGTATGACGTACAACAGTGTGGTGACTGTTGAGATGACAAGAGTTAGGATTTTAGTTCCCTAACCTGTATAAAGGTATGACGTACAACAGTGTGGTGACTGTTGAGATGACAAGAGTTAGGATTTTAGTTCCCTAACCTGTATAAAGGTATGACGTACAACAGTGTGGTGACTGTTGAGATGACAAGAGTTAGGATTTTAGTTCCCTAACCTGTATAAAGGTATGACGTACAACAGTGTGGTGACTGTTGAGATGACAAGAGTTAGGATTTTAGTTCCCTAACCTGTATAAAGGTATGACGTACAACAGTGTGGTGACTGTTGAGATGACAAGAGTTAGGATTTTAGTTCCCTAACCTGTATAAAGGTATGACGTACACCAGTGTGGTGACTGTTGAGATGACAAGAGTTAGGATTTTAGTTCCCTAACCTGTATAAAGGTATGACGTACAACAGTGTGGTGACTGTTGAGATCACAAGAGTTAGGATTTTAGTTCCCTAACCTGTATAAAGGTAGTACGTACACTTGTCTGGTGACTGTAATGGTTTCAGGAGAGTATTTTAGTCCCTAACCTGTATTAAGGTAGTACGTACACCTGTCTGGTGACTGTAATGGTTTCAGGAGAGGATTTTAGTCCCTAACCTCTATTAAGGTAGTACGTACACATGTCTGGTGACTGTAATGGTTTCAGGAGAGTATTTTAGTCCCTAACCTGTATTAAGGTAGTACGTACACCTGTCTGGTGACTTTAATGGTTTCAGGAGAGGATTTTAGTCCCTAACCTGTATTAAGGTAGTACGTACACCTGTCTGGTGACTGTAATGTTTTCAGGAGAGTATTTTAGTCCCTAACCTGTATTAAGGTAGTACGTACACCTGTCTGGTGACTGTAATGGTTTCAGGAGAGGATTTTAGTCCCTAACCTGTATTAAGGTAGTACGTACACCTGTCTGGTGACTTTAATGGTTTCAGGAGAGGATTTTAGTCCCTAACCTGTATTAAGGTAGTACGTACACCTGTCTGGTGACTGTAATGGTTTCAGGAGACGATTTTAGTCCCTAACCTGTATTAAGGTAGTACGTACACCTGTCTGGTGACTGTAATGGTTTCAGGAGATGATTTTAGTCCCTAACCTGTATTAAGGTAGTACGTACACCTGTCTGGTGACTGTAATGGTTTCAGGAGAGGATTTTTGTCCCTAACCTGTATTAAGGTAGTAAGTACAAGAGTGTGATGACTCTAATGGTCACAGAAAAGCTTGGATTCCAATCTGTTCACCCTGCCTATATCCTCCTAGATTAGTCCTGAGAAGGACTGTTCTGGTCACTGGAAAGCTTGGACTCCGATCTGGATCACCCTGCCTATATCCTCCTAGATTAGTCCTGAGAAGGACTGTTGTGGTCAGCAGCAGTTTGCAGCCCTGCTCCTGATCTACCTGTAAGGGCCGCAAATCTGTCCCTAATCA